>OX421497.1:39478720-40726220 GCA_949126835.1 Anisus vortex | reverse complement strand
TTCAAACCGAAAGCGCGCTGAGCATGATAAATTAATAGCATGTATAGAAGCGCTATAAACATTACCATTATTATTGTTGTCAGTCACATTAGGAGTGTCCTAAGTGCTACACGATCATCTTAAGGAGGTTAAAACCACACACAGTAAATATCATCGCGGAAGAGTACACAGGGTCGTGTCTCGGACAAGTGGGGGAAGGTTCAAAGGTGGGATTAAATGAGGGTATGGAATAGCCAGGCTCAAGTCCTGGGATCGTTGTCTGATTTACAGGGTATATTGAACTGTTTAGTACAGACAACTTAGACCATTTATATTTGTATTATTACGACAGCCCTTTTTTTCATAAGAGATCATCAAGTTGAGTTATCAATTCTTATTACAAAGGCGTTATATCAGTGGTCATCTAAGCTTATGCACTGTCATATATGCCGCAATCATTAATTAGCAATCCGAATGATGTGTACACAAGTGGTTAAGAATAGCACATGTCCATAGAATGAATAAGAAATATATTCAATAGGTTATGAATAGCAGTGAAACTACTGGTAAAACATTATTTAATCCTTTATAGTATAAAAATGGTAGGAATTTTATCTCAGAGCACAAGCTACATGGTTACTCGACGAGAGATGCCAAGTAACTGACAAAACTTTCTACTGATTCGCATGGGTCTATAATCTGGGTCGATACGATACTATAACCGAATACAAGGGAGTACATTACATTATAAAATACAATACTAGCGTGCGATGGAATATCCGAATACGACCACTAGCAACATCGGCCATGTTGTCCGGTATAGTAGCTGGGGAAAACCAACGACCTTGGCTTACAAAATAATACGTCAATATTGTCCGGTTATTTAACTGGGAAAAACCAACGACCTGATTAGCTGGGAAAAACCAACAACCTTAGCCTATGAAATATTTCTACCATTACTACTGCAATTTTTATGAACGATTAGTATCAATTTAATTATTGTACAATGTATAAGTTTACGTTTCGTAACAGTATTCTGACGTATCTGCGTAGCTAATCAAAGATTGCCGATACATACTACATATTATTGTTATCTCAATACATACAACGTCGAGGTCACAATAGGCCTTAGGCAAATAGAACAAAAGCGTAGTTGATAATAACTGGATGTTTATTTAACCAGAAAGACACTGACACGGCCTTTGGTTGCATTGACTATAAGGTAAAGTTATTGATTAAAATTACTAATAGAATATCTCCAAAGAAGGACAAGTAAGACGCTTCTGCAAGAACCTGATCTTCTCGTGCATGGATCATGTACTAATAGCAAAGGTCACCATACTTGCTTTTACAGGGGTTGAGATTTGTCCAGCTTAGTCTAATCTTATCTTACATCTTGCAAACATCTTTATACATAGAAGATTTTTGCGGCCAACGGGCTCATCTGTGGTCTTGAGTCTAGTCTTCCATTTTCATTAGTGTTTTCAATGATATTATTAAATAATGGATTTCCTGGTTTGTTCGATCAACCCGTTCAAAGCCCGGATGACACTCGCGAAGAAAGAATACTTAGATGCATTATTTCTTTCATATGTGATATGAAAAGTGTTTTGTTTGTATTTACGTTTATCTGAGCACTGTAATAGATCGTTTGTGTGTTGTCTGTCCAAGTTAAAACGTATCACCTTATGTGTTATGACTACTATAGTTTGCCTTCTACGACTATTTTTGGATTAGGTTAGTGCATAATCCGTTTATCGTATTAAAGTGTGTTTAAGTCACTTAAAGCAGTTCCTCAGTTAGTTGTGGTCCATTATAATAATCTGGGCTGAAGTAAGCAAAGATATCTCCCTCCCTCCCTTTCCCCTACCTACCTACATACATACCTACCTACCTATCTATCTATCTATCTATCTATCTATCTATCTATCTATCTATCTATCTATCTATCTATCTATCTATATATCTATCTATCTACCTACCTACCTACCTACCTACCTATCTATCTATCTATCTATCTATATATCTATCTACTTGTCTACCGACCTATTTACCTTTCAATGTATTATCTATCTATCTACCTATATCTTTCTATCAAGCTACCTACCTATCTAGTTATCAATCTATCTACATATCTATATATTTATCTTGTCTTTCTATCTATATATATCTATATATCCATATACTAGGTACTCAAAACTGGCTTCCGTTTTTTGCGCGATTTTAAGTTTTCGACCCCTGTTGTACTAAATCGTCTAGGCAAAAAAGTGCCATTCATGATAGAAAGATAATTTTTTCACTCGATTGTACATGAATAAATGGCCTTTATCACCATATGTATTTAAAATTGATTGTTTATGTTAAACATTTTTAATATTTAAATTATCTAAGAAAAATAGTTTATTTTAAAAAAAATAATCATTTTTAAGATTTTTTATAAACATTATCAAAAAGCTAGTCCATTTTCCTGTAAAAATATGAAACAATTATTAGTCTATATATTATGGCACATTTTGCCCAACGCGCAAGATAAACCCTATGAAATAGTATTTTACTGCCGTAAAAACATGTCTGCCGCGATCTCCGCTATTTGAAGGGTCGTTACCAATAAAGGCGTCGTATCGGATTTTATCACTTTAGTAGTTAAGTAAAACTATTCAATATCATAGATTAATAATATAAAATTAATTTTATGTTAAAAAATGTATGTATATATTATTATATTTTTTTAATTTATATTATTATATTATTATATTTATTTAATTTTAATAAAATTGTTTTAGATTTACCACCTAAAATCACTTGTTCTCGAGTCTCCAAACCCCTATTAAGTTTAAGGATAAGGCTAATTTTTTTCTTGTCATAAAATAAACTAAAATTACCTTTATTTTCAAGTAGATATGCTAAAGATATTGAATTGATACTTTTTATTTCCAGGAAATAATATTATAATATGTAATTTGACATGCAAAAGGTATCTTCAATCTGTTGTCAATGTAAACAATAGTAAATTTGACCTTTGTTGGACTAGCGAAGCAATGGAAAATATTATGAATTAAACGAATTAAGTATAAAATTAAGTAGTTTTACACACTTATAATAACATTTAAATAGAACCAGACAGTATTTTATTTAGTTTTTGTGGAAGCGAAGCTATTTTCAGCACATAAATGTACAAAAATATTGTCTAGTCTACACTCATAAGGCCTACAAAATGCAATAGCTATAAGGCCTACTCCGACAAGTCTAATGTGGGTAATAAAAGACATATTTTACTCTTTACAACAATACAATACTATTATTATATCTTCACTTGAAGAATATTTCTTCCATGGCATATGTTTAATAATTCATCGGTAGGGCTAAGTCATTTTTTAAACATTTATTGAATAATGGTTTGTCATGCGTAGGCCTAATAATAAAAATTCTAATAAGATTATCCGATCTAGCATGAAATTAAAAGCTTATTGTAAACCCCCGATTTGTTATACGTTTATTGACGGTTATTATATATATTTATTATGTTTTTGAATTTCTATGTATTGCCTAGGAAAAAGTCTAATTACAATCAGTCATAATCAAATAGCCTACATAGGGGGTCGTATATTAATTATGTCAACAAAATACAGAAAACTGGGTTATTGAAAAAAATTACAGTTGTTGAAATGTGGGAGGGAAGGGGGTCAATAAAGTGACTTTATATAGGCTAATACATTTTATTTATAAATTTTCATGCGTTTATACTAATTCATTCATCAATAGCCTGCCAATAAAATCATAGATTTTACTGCATTGCCAACTTCGTGGCCTATATGCATATATGCCTACCCTCTGTATTCTGATCTGGACCAAAAAAAACAAAATAGGAGGGTTTGGAAGGGGAACATAGGGTAGAATCGTACCACTTTATATTTGTGTGTGTGTGGGGGGGGGGGGGTAAGGGCGAAACGTGCACGGCAAGAGGTCGAAAAGACGGATTGTTCTGATATTAAAACAAATATATCTTTGCGAACTACTAATAGATGAAAGTTAAAATTAGGTCGATATAAGAGATATGTTTCATAATTGTTAATGTATAATTAAAATAAAAGTGTATGAGCTAAAAATGTATTATTACTAGTAGCGTAGTGGGGGTGGCAAATAGTGAAAAGTAGGAAAGATTGGTGGACAGCGAACACAACTAGTATAAAGTGCGGGGGTGGGTGAAGTGCAGTAATGAACGAACGGGACTAAGTCTCCAATAATGCACAATATCCCCATAAACTACTGAACAATTAATATGTTATCGAAATATCAATAGTGAAACTAAAAATGTGATTCTTTAAATATTTATCTATACAAAAAACTATAGCTTAGAATATAATGCTTGTGATAGGCGTTCTTGGTTAGTGTTAAGGACCATTAGATATTGGTCTTTATACTTTATATCAATGTAAAAAAATAGAGAAACCAAATCAAATCATATGTACAAGTAATATAATGAACAGTTTTAAGT
Source organism: Anisus vortex (assembly GCA_949126835.1). Classification (NCBI taxonomy): domain Eukaryota; kingdom Metazoa; phylum Mollusca; class Gastropoda; family Planorbidae; genus Anisus; species Anisus vortex. The sequence goes on along the minus strand of OX421497.1, from coordinate 40,721,746 downwards.
TTATATTGTAATAATATATTTTGTTTTTAGTTATGGGATATAACTGATTATTATTATTATTGTTACTACTATCAATAGGATAAATGGTCTTAACCTAAACAATAGTCAATGGTTGTTATTTTAAACCTTTAATTAACATTTGAAAACTTTCTCTTTAAAATAAAACACGTATAACTGTTACCTTAAAATGTGTATTATTAAATAATGTACTAACTTGCCTTATTTAATGTTTAATGCTCGAGTCTTATACTATATAAAAACTGCTTTTGTTTGTTTTACTTTCAAGTACATGATTGACAATCTTTGTCAGTATAACTACTTATACAGTACATTTTAGAACATTTTTTACTATAAAAGTTGTGTACTTTAAATGAACTTCAAATTGATGTAATATTTGTACATTTACAAAAATTCGTTAAATTTTCGCAAATATTTATAAATGGCTAAAAAACGAAAATTTTTGCTAAAACACTTTGTTTCAATAAAAATAATTAAATTTTGATAATTTGAAACAGTGCCAATTTAGTAGGTCTCTATAGAGCATTAAATTACCTTCAATTTGATATATAACATAAGCTTCTACTAAAATTAGGTAATTTTTAGTGATTTTTTAAAAATAGGTCAGATTTGCGTTTTTTGTCTCCCTTGAAAAAAACTGTAAAAAGTATGAAAAATGATTTTTACATCGATATTTGTATATTTTTCAAAGGCCCCACATTCATGAAAAAAATTGGGTCTCTTCTCTACAAACTTTTGTGTTTGTAAACAAAGTAACTTAGCCATAGCCAATATATGTTTTGAGATAATGACTTCTAAAAATAGGACTTTGTGAGGTGGCTAAAGGTAACCCACTTGTAAAATTTCAAAATTTCATAACTTTCTTAAAAATTAACATACAGTCATAAAATTGGTATCAAAGTTCTTAGAATCATTTTGTCTTTCTATTAAATATAAAAAAATCTCAATAGCTTGAAAACTTAAAATCAGTTTTGAGTACCTACATATACATATGTATGTGTGTGTGACTAACTATCTCTCTCCCTCTCTGTATGACTCCCATTACGACTGTCTTTCATCCGTTCGTCTTTGCGTTTGTCTATTTGTACAGCGCACATGTTTACATGTCTTTAAAGTACGTACAGCAAAATTAGATTATACCAGAGAGCTATGGGACATGAAAAGTGGGGAAGAGCACGGTTTGCACCCAGAAAGGGGGCACTTAATTCAAACCAAATCCCTGAATGCCCCCCTCCCCAATCCCTATTATAATAATCTCAGATTATTTGTCCACGCTTCACCCCTCGCTCCCTCAACTCCGTTTATACTGTCTCGACCAATAGAATTCTTGAGCTCTTCAATCCAATGCGACTGCGAGGTTTGTGATTAAGCCGACACCTGGGAATTATCTGATGGCCAGGTAGACGCTGTAAAATCCATATCAACCACTTACGTGTTAAATCGATAGTTTAGTTTTGTCCAGTTCAATAGTAAAACAGAAAACTTCATCCACGAATTAAACTGATAAGAGTGATTTGTTTCCAAAATGTACATCTTTAATCTGTTAGTGGCATTCATGTTCATAATAAGTTTAGGTAAGTTTTGAATATTTTTTATTTATAATTTTCATTAATTACGAACTTGATTTATAAATAGAAAACTTTGCATTGACCCTTTCTTTGATGGCAGAGGGATTGTGTTGTCAGTAGGGTGCACAAACTGCTGCGCGTCCACTCAGAGCGTGAGTACTCCGGACAGTGGCACTCTCCCTTATGGGCACTCTATGTCCACCAGACGCTGGCTTGTTTATCTATGAAGTTTGACCGCAGAACTTTTACCCTGATTATTTTTAAACTCGACGCACGATATTTGTATTTGTGGATGCAGTTAGTTCTATTAATACTCATGATGCGCATACACAGTAAAATAACTCACAATGGTTCCGTTTATTGGTACGATCAAGTTTCTTTCGATAGTACAGTTAAGCTCATGTTTTAATCCTCGCTACTCAGACAGGAATACCTTTACTTTGGCAATGGTCTCACGACAATTTTCACTCACAGGTAAACATAAAATATCGTCCGCTACTAGCGGGAAATATTTACAATATAACAGTTAGGAATTAATCACGTAAGTCCACGTACTAAATGCAAAAGTCCGGAAAGGCAAAAGATATTTCCAATAACTATCTACACAATATATATAGATAAACAAGCTAAATTCCCAGGTGTTGCCCGAGGGAAAATAAAACTCTTATTATAAAGCAGAGCATATAGAGTACTCCATCGCCATGCAAGATATAAAACGAATCCTATAGAAACCAGTCAGAATGCATTATTTTACATAATTAATTAATGAATCGCTCCATAACAGCAAATGTTCACAAATTGAGTGTTGAGAGGCTCTCCATAAATAACGACATGCGATTTTATCCTTATTTCATTTTGCGGCAGATCTATGGACAAGTCTTAACGTGTATGCATGCATAAAAGTTCACAAGAAAAAACATTTCCGGTCGAATTCGATCATTTTATTCGAAACATGTCTGTGTGCTGGGTTACTGGTAGTACGAACATTTGTTGGGGATTAAAATTTCTTTCATTTCCAAAACGTGTTTACAAAAGAAAACAATGTATTGTGAATATCAGAAGGGAATAAACACCTTTTTGTAATATCAAACTTATTGCTTAATGCAAAAGAATTTTTGTTATTCGTTTTCATGAATTTACGCATTTTGTTTTTCAATAAACAAGAAAACGCAACTTTTGACTAATTTATTTTGTAAACAAATAAACATTTAACCTCACGCGACTAACACTTGAGTATTAATTATCGCCTACTCACTTTTGATGTTAAAAACGGATTCCTCATAACAAATATTGTATCCTTTGTATAATTCTAAAAGACTAGCCGTCGAGGTTGAAATCAACAGTCAATAACCAGCAAAAGCATGCTTTTTTCGTTTATTAGATTAAAATAAAACCGGAAGTTCACGATCACCCTAGTTCAAAGGTTCACGCCTCATTAAGACTTGTCAATACATGTAGATATAATTAAAAATTGCACAGGAGACTGTGTTGAATAATAAGTTAACTCTTTACTAAGAATAACAAAAGACTTACACTGCCCCATATAATATTATTTACATCTTTACATCTCAAAAAATACAGTTGCAAAAGTCATAATAAATAGAGATCACTTTTCGATGCAATTGAGTAATTTAGCAAGAATGGAACGTGTGGATATCAATTGCCCTCCTTACCCCAAACCTATTAAGTCCTAGATGTTTATTTAGCCGATGGCTTTGACCAACTGAAATGCATAAATGAATTTACAGCACAAGGTGAAAGACAGACGTGTTTGGATGAGGATGCCTACCTTAACAAAGGTCTTGTCCGACGTCGAAACGTAGCGGTAAATTTGGTGGAACCATTCTATTCGCTGCATGTTACAGAGCTCCCTGTTGAAGCTGGTGACGTTAACCGAAGGGAATACAAAGGTAAATGACCATGAAAAGATCGGCATAATTAATGTATTAACCCTTACAGTCCCGGGCGCGTATATAGCGGGACTGAAGATCATAGATAGAAAGTAGGTCGGTACAGGAAGGGTTAACCTTTTTTTAAACAACAACATTTTAGATGCTTTTAAATGCTTCAGGTTATAACATAACACCCGCAGTCATGGGTAATTATAGCATACGTTTATAAAGCTACCCACATATTCGTCATGACATTTTGTAACTAATATGCATAATATTACCCTGAACATGTGATATTTTATCCTTATTTTATGGTCCATCTGAAATGTAGAAATCCATCAGCGCTGCTTAAAAATTAAAGCAGTCTCCTATTTCTCCTTATCCTGCCTCAAAACATTTTAATCAACATTTACCCTTCCTCAAAACATCAAACCCAACATTCGTCCAACTTTACAAATGAAAAAATGAGGAATACAAGAAGAAATGTCTTAACCCTTCCTGTACCGACCTACTTCTATCTATGCTGCCTTCAGTTCCGCTATATACGCACCCGGGACTGTAAGGGTTAACAGGTTTCCTGAGATCGAAACGTGTTTAACGCCAGGGTGTTTTTCGCGGGCTTTGTGAAATGTTCATGATTCTGTCCACCTCTGTTAAGTACCGGACATTTCCACTTGTAGGACGTGATCTTGGACATTGATGACCACTGCTAAGCTAGCCCTATGGACAAAATCAGCCCTGCGTCGATACTTATCTTGCCAGGAACACACTTAGAATAAGATTATTTAAAGCAAGCTAAATTACCCAGCGTAGCCCAAGGGGGGGGGGGGGAATAAAACAAGCATAATTATATAAGCTTCAGATAAAAATGTGATAAACTACAATGAAAAGAAATCTATAAATCTAATAATTAAAAAAAAAGTATATATTATTTATTTTACTGAAGACTTTTATGAAAGTAATTTAAAATAAACATTGTAATTGGGTAAACAATAGGCTTTTTATTTTACAAAAAACAATCTAAATTGCCCGGTGTTGTCCGTGGATTTCAAATCTTTTTTTTTTTTTCAAAGTAATATTCATTGAAATAAAACAAACTGTGGAAAAAATGTATAGACTAACCGGAGAATCGAACCCGGGTCGCCCGCATGACAGTCCGATACGTTAACCACATAGCTATCGAAGATATATGTCCGAAGCGAAATCGCAAAAGTATGATATGAGACAATAACGTCACGTGTCTTTAAATTTACTAATATGATTGGTTGAGCACACACAGGTTACTTTATAAATAAGCTTATAGATGAAAGGTATATTAGATTCAATCAGTAAATATAAATCTATATAATATTAGATTCAATCACATACATATAAATCAATCAGACATTTCAGACACTGTAAATTTTCTCTATGGTCATTTTTTTCACCTGTACAGTTCATGTGACAAGTTATCGAAGGTTGAAAAGTATCGAGGCAGTCCAAATCATATCCAAAGGCCACCCGGATTGCGGCGATGGCCAGTTTACATTTAACAAAACTGACTTTTACCAGTTTGAGGACACCACCTGCCCTAGGGTATTGAAATCTAAGAGTCGTAAGATGTTAAGGGAATCGCCGCCCCTGACGTGGAGTCCACCGTTCTGTGGCTGTGTCAATTTTAGGTGAGGTTAACGGTTATTCGTATAGGTAGAAAAATAGGTAAATAAAACCCGATAATAAGTTATGTAGCGGTAATGCACCAAACAAATTAAAGCTTAAAGACCAAGTGAAGAGGTTTTTCTCAAAGGAACGAGATTTGGAATAGCCTCATACGGCAGTGACGTTAGAGAAAGGAAATAAATAAATAAAACTCGACGCTATAAATCTAGTCTATATTTAACCATTTTGTTCAAAATAAGAACCGGGAAAAGATTCAAAACATGTGGCAATAGATTCAAAACACGTGACAATATTCATTTTTCCTAGTCGGAATCCTTTCTCTTACGTCACTTTCCTATGTTGCCGGAAATAAAAACATCTTAAATGGCTACGAGATTTGGACTTTTCCTCCGAAAAACACGCACATTTAAGTGCAAATATTGAACTAATTACTTCAAGATTATCTTTGATATTTTGTAAAAATGATTTTTATTAACATTCACTTGCTGAATACACTATTTACTATCGAAATCAAATGTTTACTCAATTTTGATAAAAAGCTCTTCACTTGGTCTTTAAACTTAAATGCAGCCTTAGGTTTATTCCTATAACTCGCTTATATGGATAAGTGAATTGTGTAGTGTAGACTATACCGTGTAGTAAATTTTAGTTCCGATGGTCGCTATTTCCACAAACACTTATATCCATCCAATTCCATACACAACCATTATTTGTATAGATCAGTTTTCTATTATCCATCCATTCTTTTCTTTTATAGACCAGTTTCTATCCCAGTAGCTTTGGGTCGCGACCTTTTCGGGGTTCGGTCTATTGGAAAACATATTTATGATGATCGTTATCAAACAATTCCACGTGCCAATTAATAATTTAGAGAAAAGTGTGAAGAAAATTAAAAAGTGGGGATTTACTTTACATAATGATCTCACCGTACAGCAGGAATTGAAGTACCGAAATGTGTTATTTGTTGTAAAGTTTTCATGTCAGCCGAAACAATGAAGACATACAAACAAAAAGGCCATCCTGATAGCAAACATCCGAGCTTTACCAACTATTTTAGAAGAAAAGCTGATGGACTCAAGAAAGCCAGAGTTAATAAACAAAACGATATAAAAAAAGGACCAACTGCCGAAGCCATTATATTTGGTGGCAATCAGAATCGCTCGAGTTATGCAACCTTACAGCTTTGATGAGGACTTGCGTTTTTTTAACTCCCAAGACATTGTTTAAGTTATGATTGGAGAAGACATTGTTCCTTAAATTGAGTGCAATGGCCGCGGATGACACAATGCTTTAATTATGTGACGACTCATAATGAGGGCGAAATTAAAGTTATAAGGTAAAAAGAACAATAATTGTATGGTTTGGAGGGGGGGGGGGGTCATCACAACATGAGGAACTGTTTGAAATGGCCTCGGCATTAGGGAGGCTGAGAACCACTGCCCTACTCTTTAGTACGGTCTTTTGAGTTTAATGTTACTATTGAGAAAAAAAATGACTAATAAATGTACACTGTCTTTCAAAAGGGCCATTGTTGTGTATAATAATACTTATTATAAGGACAACACGAGTGTAGAGAATGGACCACTATCACAGATAATTTGTGTTGAGAAGCAGGTCAGTCTGGGTGTTTTGGTCAAGCAAATTATTTCATCTATTCATAGATCTGTTCATAGATTCCTTTATCCGTCTGTCTATCCAATTGCCTGTCATTCTGATTTTCTCAGTCCATCTATATACTTATACCCATATTTCATTTATTTACAAGAACCAAAGCTCGTTCTCTTCCCGAGTGACATCCGGGAATGGAATGGGTTACCTGAACACACCAAGATATTGTCTTATCTTATATGTTACAGACGCTCCTTCTAAAAAGAAGATTATTGCGTCCTACTTTCATCCGTGGTCCGAGTCTAGTCTTGCATGTTTATTAATGTTTTAAATGATGTTAAGTTACTGATTTTCCTGGTTTGTTCAGGTAACCCATTCCCAGCCCGAATGCCACTCAGGAACAGAGTACTTCTGTGCATCTGTTCTCGTATAAAGGATAAGGGAAATGTTTTCGTCCTTATGTTTATCTGAGCATTACAACATGTTGTTTTTGGGTTGTGTATTATTACTACTTTACTCTTTGTTTAACCTCATTTACATTAGTAATCGAAATTGACAATCCATCCACCCAACTATAGTTCTTTTTAACCCTTACAGTCCCGGGCGCGTATATAGCGGGACTGAGATAGCATAGATAGAAAGTAGGTCGGTACGGGAAGGGTTAATTTTCCTCTTACAATATAATCTTTTTAAACATTTTTTTTACAAACAGTTCACTTTGAACTAAAGTTAAAGACTAGACTATTCTATTAACATAGACTATGCCAGTAGAGATATCTACAGATCTATTTAAAAACAGTAAAAATCTATAGAATTCTAGATAGAACAGTATAGTTCTAGATCATAAGCGTAACCACAGAAAAGGACAGGGGGGTGACACTAACCTTGACCAGAAACCCATCCCCTTTTCAAATTTTTCTTCTCCGAATGTATATAATTTGTTCCCACCTCGGGCTGCAATCCTAGCTACGCCACTGATTGTAATAGAACAGACAGTTGTAGTTATCTAGTGTTATTTGGTGGCAGCGCATAGTGATTTCAGTGTTATGTATGAGATCAGAATAGTTTACCTGAGTTCTGCTCTACGACACTTGAACTGTGACAGTATCTTTAATTATTAATCGATTTCCAAACAATGTTTTCAGACAAAAGCAATACTCGATGGTTTCTTCGAGTTTGAACATAATTTTTTATCTCTAAATGTCCTTTTTGTATAGACTGTCCCTATTATACTCTCTAGGTGTCCAAATAATTGTCTCCAAAATGTCCACATTCTCGTTTCTACGTGTCCACAGCACGAGAGACTCAGTTACCTGAAAGCACTATGCGCTGCCACCAAATCTACCAATGCCATCAACGTTATCGGACGCCCATATTTCCTCAACCGACACGATATCGACTCCATGACGGCGGACGGCGTGAAGCTGATAGATTCTCTGCAAACTCGATGGAGCCAAAATATAATTTGCTGCGCGAAGGTCAGCAGGTCATAGGTTAAGCTATAAGAAATGTCATTGGCTCTTCTTGGCTTTTAGATAGAGTTTCATAATGATCATCTGGCTAAAGTCATAAGTTCTAATCCCGATGAAGATTAGGAGTATTTCCATGAGCCTACCCAGCACTGATGGGTACCTAAGATAAGTATAAGGATAGCCTAAGTAAGGCTGTGAACTGATTGCATTCGTTTTCCTCTCCTTTCCCTTTTGTCTCCGTTTCGACGAACGTCAAGAAAATGGAAGAGAAACGAATGTGTATACGTTTTGCTCTCCTTTCCCTTTCGTCTCCGTTTCGACGAACGGCAACGAATGTGTACATTTTTGTAACGTCACTGGCGACACATTGCGCCATTTTGCTCAGTTTGGTTCCACTAGGTCAGGGTTCGGGAACCTTTTTGTCTTAGAGAGCCATGGATACCATATATTTTGTAAAAGTAGGCTAATTCTGTGAGAGCCATACATTATGTTTAAAACTAAAAATTCAACTAAATGTGTGCATTTTGTGTAATTTCAACACTAAAAGTACACTAATTATGTCTCTGAATTCTTCTGATGTTGAGCTGCAGTAGACTTTAGCTCATTTGTAAAATAAAATATTGATATGCAATTAATATGTAGATCAAAAAGTCTAAAAAAACATTTTTTCTAATAATCGAACATTTGTCTGCGAGCCAGATGCAGCCATCAGAAGAGCCACACCTGGCTCGCGAGCCATGGGTTCCCGACCCCTGCACTAGGTGGTAAACTATCAAAATCTTCAAGGAAGAAGGCAACGGGCCACAAATAGTGCGCTGCAAATAAGGCAACAATTTATACAGTACTTCCTATCAGATGCTGGATCGATCTTTGCCGTGGCAAAACGACACATGTTTCCTATGAACTATTTAAGGGAATGTTCTTGAGAGAGAGAGAGACGGAGGGAGGGACTGAGGGAGAGAGAAAGAGAGCGTGATAGAGAGAGAGAGAGAGAGAGAGAGAGGGAGGGAGGGCGTTACAGAGAGAGAGAAAGAGAGCGTGATAGAGAGAGAGAGAGAGAGAGACGGAGGGAGGGACTGAGGGAGAGAGAGAAAGAGAGCGTGATAGAGAGAGAGAGAGAGAGAGAGGGAGGGAGGGAGTCAGAGAGAGAGAAAGAGAGCGTGATAGAGAGAGAGAGAGAGAGAGACGGAGGGAGGGACTGAGGGAGAGAGAGAAAGAGAGCGTGATAGAGAGAGAGAGAGAGAGAGAGAGGGAGGGAGGGAGTGAGAGAGAGAGAGAAAGAGAGCGTGATAGAGAGAGAGAGAGAGAGAGAGGGGGGAGGGAGGGAGTGAGAGAGAGAGAGAGAAAGAGAGAGAGAGGGAAGGGAGGAAGAGTGAAGGGAAAAAGAAGAGGCAGAAAACCTAAAAATAAATAATTAAATAAAAATGTATCATCAGTTCCAATTTCTTTGCCAATCTCTGTTCGAGTAGTTATCTTCAGTTTTGTCGTACAGTGCTTGCCGTTTTTGCACTGCGGCGATTAGAGCTTCGTTAATTGACATTTTTGCGGCTGGTCTAGTCACTTGCTGAGAGTAAACTGGGAGAAATTTTGGTTGCGAGTTAAAACGTTCGTTTTCGATTCAGCAAATTGGAGCGGCAAAAAAAGGAGAGGAACGCTAGAGGGGTGCACTCCGTCGCCTAGATTGAAATATGAGACTCTTCCGGTGATTCGGCAACTGAGAGCAAAGGTCAAGCTGGGACCATCACGAAGCGGAGACGAAAACGAATGCACTCAGTTCACAGCCTAAGGCGGCTTGGCATTGTTTTGCCCACAAAAATCCCCATGTATGTCGCGGGTACATTACTATTATAATGATAAAACAAGGAGAAAACGCACTTAATTTAAAGAAAATGTTATCTTTTGTATTGCAGACGCTCCTTCTAGAAATAAGATTATTGGGCTTATCTGTGGTCTGATTTAACTATTGGTGTTACTCTTGTCAGTTATGAATATTATAGATAGAAATTATAAAGTACAAGCTACTTTGCCCGGCGTTGCCCGGGTGAAAAAAAAACAGGACTGTATAAGGTGCAGATAACAATTTTATAAACTACAATTAAAACATAGCTATAAATCTAATATTTAAATTATTATTTGTTTACTGAGGACTTTTAGGAAAGTAATTTAAAAGAAATGTTGTAATCGGGTTAAAAATAGGCAAGTATTTTTATTTAACAAAAATCTAAATTGCCCGTAGATTTACAATGTCTTTTGTTTTTAAAAGTTTGAAAAAAAAAATTGTAACAGGAGAATCGAACCCGGGTCACCCGCATAGCAGTCCGCTACGTTATTCACTGAGCTAGCGAAGACACATGTCCGATGTGAAAAGTTATTAGACAGTATATAGGCCTAGGCCTAAATAGGTCAGTGACACAAACTCACGTGTTCTCAAATTGGCCAATGGGGATCCGTGGGGGCAAAAACACGATCTTTTTATATATATAGATATATTATTATCTGTCTGAAGCATGGCTTTATTAGCTAAACCTCTTCCCTCGCTCCACCATATACCGAGCATGGATTTAAGCAATTCAATGAACTATTTATTTATTCTCATTTAGGATATTGTACATAGATACAGGTTTAAGCCATGAAAAAAAACTATTATACATATTAAAAATATTCAACCGTATAGTTTAACGAATAATATATTTCTTTTTTTATGTGTCCTTTAAATTTTTCTCTTTAAGAAAACTAAAGAATGTCTTGTAAATTGTATGAATGAAGTCAGACGCCGATATATTGACAACTTGTGCACGAACAACCGTACAGATATTCCACTTGTGCGTTACAAAGCCGACCACACGTTATCTAGAAAATGTATTTGTTGTAATATGCCAGGTAAACAAGGACCCTGATTGTCTTATTATTAGTTAGATGTTTTCCTTCTAGAAAGCAGTTTACGCCAATAGACCAAACATCCTGCCGGACATCATGGATTGGTCGGTGGCAATATTAGAACCCATGTCATCTAGTTGACAGCCCAGAGTACCAACCGCTGGACCAAATGACCCCAGACAGATGGCACGGCCTCTTCTTATCTCTGTGAGATCGTTGCAAAGCATGTTCCATCAAATGGTCCGCAATTCTTATCACAATCTTTGCTCAGGGTTCCCTGTTTCATTGGTAACAAAATAAGTCGTTTTCAGTGCGCTCTTTTAAATCTGCGGACTATGGTACAGTAACTGAGGAATTCAAAGATATATAAGTCCAATCAAAAATGTTTAGAGACCGTTTTCTTTGTCTAGTTTTTTTATATGCCTTCCCACTCCAAAATCGTCAACTGAATCGTGGAAAGTGATCGTGGAAAGTAATCGTGGAAAGTAATCGCAATGAGCGTGCTAAATTCATATTAGTGTTATTATTATACTAACAAAAAGAATCTCATTTAGGCATTTCCATTATATAAGACTGTACTAGACATATATTGTAGTGCTAAAGTGTGCACCATTTTTAGGTCATAAGGCGTATAAGTAACCAGGTACACAAAAGACAAAAAATTCAGGCCTATGTTTAAAATCATGGTATCAGTCCTGTGCCGACTTCAAGAGCTCAAATCAAAGCACGCACCACTAAACGTACTCCTATCCCCATCACAGTCCTTTGAATTGCGATCCTTTTGAATCTGTGGCGCCTTCTATATTATATAGAACAGCTTGCCTCAGAAACTGAGAGATTCTGAGATACATACATCTGCCACTGCAGTTTATACCAAAGAATATAATACGATGGACCGCTTGCTTTAATATTTCTGCTGATGACCCGAATGGCTTCTTTTCGGAATTCCCGATTCCCTTTTACACGTACGGAAAAAGAACCTACAATCTCTGAAAATAGAGCAAGCGGTTCATCTTATTATAGTCTTTGTTTATATCCAGAACGCACTGGGCATGCTAAATGTAATAGCATGGATACAAGCGATAAACACAAGATCAATCAATTAAAAAATCTTGCCGGTACGCCCATGATGTAATGGAAGACCAAATTTAACCAATTACCAACACAACAAAATCGAAAGATACAGAATACCGGGTTAGAATTTACTCACGACTAGAAATACATCTTCGCTTTTTTTCTCCTTGGGTTGGTTACGGTGTTGCTTTTGTTTTATTTGCTAAAAAAAAAGTGTTTTTATATATTAGATACGCCATTGTGCGCCTAAAGTGAGGGCCGCATACAAATTATATTTGGGCCTAATCCAAACTTGCCGACCTTTATGAAAAATGTGTGACGCTAACTTTTATTTTATACCTATTTTTGACATGATAATGGCTGAACGAACTCTGCTGTATCTCGAAAGATAGATAAAAGTTTCACCAGTTTCTGAGGCCATGGTATACTAGGTGAATGTGTGGCCAGCACAATGCACAGCCACCTTTTCTCTTTACCCAAAACTAAGATCAGGTACCCATCAGAGCTGCGTAGATTCCAGGATTTGAACCCTGGAACGTGTTGCCGTTCGGCCACAGCGCCCCAAAAGATAAATACACCACTAAACATGTTTCGGCACTAGCTGTAGGCTGTTCCCATTAACGTAGTATATACCAGGGTAGGCTGCCTTTAAAATGAACATTAATCTCTCTTAAAAAAAAAATTAATCGTAACAAATGTGATGTAATAAAACCTTAAAAGTTTTCTTGTTATTGCTGATGTAATAAATTTATTTTTTAACCTACCTGCTTGTAGACAAACTGAAGTATCTGTGTTTCGCTGCAAATGGTACATTTGATAAAATAACCAAGGACACGCTTCTAGATTACTCTAAGGAAGACACTGATCCTGCTAACGATTTGGCCATTTTCGGCTCAGTCGAGGTGAGTGTGCCCCAAAATGATAACACAGATTTACTGCGTCAATGGAGACACAAGACAATCGGTGTTCAGATGAGGTGTAACCGCAAATGTTGTTTGCTCTTTTCATTACAAAGTAATTGGATCGTCGTATGGCTTTGTTTCTCTACAGAGGGTAATCGGGACAAGTGTTTAGAGAGGTAACAGTAAAAGAGCGTGTGATAAACAGAAGTCATTCAGACCAGTGTATATTTTCCCTTAGTTCCAGTATTCGTCCAACACACACTTTTTTTCCACGTCAGCAAGTAATCAACGGAATGTAAATCCACTCCTCATTTCACCCCCTTCCCCCCATCCCAAAAAAATAAATAAACCATAGTCAAACAATTGAAAACGCGGTTCTAATTATTTAACATTCGCGATTAATGAAAACGCAATATGAAAAAAAAATGTAATACCGGTAGTTCAAATATGCAAGTCTCAATTTCCTTTGTAAAGATGATTAGCATGTGCTCTTATTATGTTTACTATATATTCACTTTGATGGGCACTAATTTTAATTTATTTTTTAAAACAGGACAGAGACGTATTGAGATATGTGACAGTCGTGAAATTTCAAGACAAGACAACCAGCATCGATGTGTACGACGACCAGTTCAAAAATACAGCTAATGAGAATACCACTGAAGCCAAAATAGAGACCAATTGTGATACAAAAGGTGATTTTTTATTGAGATATCTAAATCTTTTTATTAGCTTTACTATTATTTTTTATTAATAACATAATCAAAAAGGCTGACTGACATACTTCCAGTCGTCCCATCGAGCTTAATTTACTGGTCCTCTATTGTCTGTCCAGGTTCTTGTTCACGCTAATAGTAACTCAAGCCTATCGATGAATCTTGAAAGAAGAATTTATTGATTGAACTTATTTACAAATATAAACAAATTCTATGGTAGCTAAGCAGAAACTAAACAACACCACGCAGGAAAATCTCTGCGTCCTTATATAGATTTTAGTGCAATGTTACGACCACTGTCCTGTGGTCGACAGAGAGTGAAGTGGATGTACTCGTTGGTCATCCTGGGTTGACTAGATAATAGGTTGGTCTCATCTGTACACCTCTCTCTTGTCCTGTGTTCAAACTCAATCTTTGCCATCTGACATTTCCTTCCACAATATTCTAATATTAAAATAATATTTGAAGATATGTAGTATTCCGGCTTGTGATAAAATTATATTGCGTTCACAACAACTAGGAGAGATTTTTGACAACATGAAACAATGCGCAGTAGTTTTAATTAAATAATAATTTAATCGATAATGTAGACGGGTGTGGTAGATAATATAAAATTATACAGTGTTATGGACTATGGCTCTGATGACTATTATTACGACTCGTTAAATCGGATTCACTGAATATAGTTGTATCTTTATTAGAAGTCTCTAGATCCTGCTACTCCGTAGTCCAAGCTAGGGGTTCCTTGACTGACAGGTCTATGCAGTAAGGTAGTTATATTCGGTATAATTATCTTCAACACCTTTCTTTCAACAATGATAGATCAAACAACTCCAGTTGTTGAATAAACAATTTTATTTAAATTGTAGACTCAATATAAACTTTAAATAAATGCATCAACTGATGGCAACATAAGTGTTTCATTAAATGGCATAAAATATACAAGTATCAATATAGCGACTTCTCTCTACAAACTTTCAAACTGAACTAACTTTAAGGAGGTCGGGACTTTACAAAGAAAACTATATCGAAGATTCTACAGGGTCCTAATACGCATTTTAATCTCCTGCTCTATAGAATACTGCGATCCAGAATTATCACCTTCAATTTCCACGGGGTTGGACGAATTATTTTATTTAAACTGCCCTCAGAGCAGAAAGGTCAAACCTTGGACTCTAATACGCACTTGTTAAGAGGTCAATGTCTTATTACGTCATTCCTCTATGACCGATATTCGTAACAACAGCAATATTTACACCCATAATGAGGTAGGATTTCACATGAACGTCAACTTAGAGAAAACTGACGCTTTTTAAGAGTGCGGTCCTTTATATAGGGGTAGAATGACGGCGGGAGATAGTCCACCATTAAAGGGGGTTAAATGTAAGAGTTTCCCTACTCGCCCATAACAAATGATGATTCCTTAATATGATCACCCCTGTACAACTTTAATAGTATGGTCCCGAAAATCTACAAACTTCTTCCAAGAACGAGAGAAATGTCAACTGCAGTGAACAAAAAGGGAAGCCCCACCCCGTTGTTTGCGTTGGGAGAGAAATAATAATAATAAAAATAATAATAATGGTACTTGTATAAAGCATATCCCGTTGATGACAGTTCTATGCACTGACGACAGTTACAGAATGCAGATAACAAACAACAGAGGAAAATGAATATAGCCTATGTACACGCAAAGAATGCTACTGAAATAGGTGAGTCTTCAGCCGGCTCCTGAAGTTGTCAAAGCAATGTCTCTGGGCAAGCTGTAGTGGGAGGTGATTCCAGTCGGACGGTCCCGCGTATGAGAATGCACGTTGGCCAGCGGGCACTAGCCTCGCAAAAGGGAACCGCAGAGTAAGCGCGTCAGATGCCGAGCGAAGTGGACGGGATTGGGTGTAGGAGCTCAAGACAGAAGCGAAGGTGATCCGGGGCAGAGTTATTCAGGCAGTGAGGTGTGTTTTGGACCGAGTTTTGGTACTATTAATATGTGATAGCAGAAAGTAATATAAATGGATTTTTCCCGAAGCTTTCGGAATGCAAAAAAATAAATATTTAAAAATGTGTACTAAAAAGTCGAAGAAACTATTAGAAAGCTTAAGTGCATTACGTCATCATAAATACGTTTATACACTTACTCTCTACACCGAAATCCAATGTAAATAAACAATTATATATCAACTACCTCGACGATCTCAGATACAATAGTATAGTATAGAATTATAGAAACTATTATTGCTTGCTACACACATAACACTTGGCACAAAGATTTACTGCCCATGAAAATGTATGTATGTATAATTATAAAATTAATAAAGATTATGCAAAAAAAACACTACAAGTATAGTAATTATGTGCAAAACAATTCAAAGTACGACCTATCGAATACAACTACGGAAAGCGTATGCCAACTTTTATTTCGTTTGAATAATTATTTTACTTACACAATTTTTACTTGTAATCTTTGATAATATATTTTTTTTTCTTTCTTATTTTTCTTCAACGGATGCTTTGACCTTCACCCAATTTAATTGTGAGAATTATTAGAAAAAATTAGGAAACAATGCTGCAATGAAGGTAGGAAAACGGGCCATTCATTAGCAACCAGGAAGGCCAAGAAAGCTGAAATTGAATGCGAGGTCGGCGCTCAGACATACGTGTCCCAAAAGAATCTGAAGTGTCACGTCAAGTTTTGTGAAGATAACTTTGCCACCTGCTGCCAAAAGAGATGGTGCTGCAATAAGGGTACGAAATTCGGCTCTACAATAACAACACTAAGCAATGAGCCTACGGCGGTTTCAAGCAAATGCGAGGAAGACTTTGAGGTATACGTGAAGTTCCAGGACCTGAATAATGACCTCATGAGTAGCCTTCAGAGCTGTGACGGCAGATTCGTCCGTTGCTGCGTCACGGAAGCTAGTGCAGTGCACCAGAAACTTTACTATGGGCGCAATCAATCAACATTGAATTGATATTGATATTTGTGACCTGTACAAATTATTAAAAGATATTGCCAATACTGACTAGTCTTAATATTAAGTTGTATTGTTCGAATGTATATATATATATATATATATATATAGAGAGAGAGAGAGAGAGATAATTCTAATATATATATATATATAGGGAGAGAAAATGAGTTAGAGAGATACAGAAAATCTGAAAGAGAGAATGGCCAAATGAAGAAAAACAATATGATTATAGCTTAGTGATGTTACTGAAAATATTGAGCCAATTTTCACACATCTTCCGCACACTGGCTTAGATCTGATGGACTGCGGCTACAAGGTTAATAGGTTACTCACAATACGAGTATACACAGGTTCGAGGTTACGCTGCGCAATTTTACAAATGTCCCAATCAAACTATTTCCGACAACAATCACATTGCTAGACTGAATTCTTCTTCGTTTTAATTTTGAAAGACGAGATAAATCGCCAATATAGACCAGACATTTTAAATGATATTTAAAAAAATTATAGTTTCAACATTTGTATTTACTGTATCTATGTGTCAATTACAAAATATGATACATTATCGGAACACTCTATTCTTTTCTAATGTTTTCCTCTCAGCTATTAAAACACCACGCCCGATGGTTATATCCTTGGCGAACGAAATTTCTTTAAAACACGTTATTTCTTGTCTTTTCTTCTTTCTTTTAAATTCTGTGGGTAACTTTTTTTTTTTTTTTTTTTTTGCGAAGTTTATGTAACCTTGTTTTCGATCACTACATGTATACGACCGAGAAAGAGAAAGCCAGCGTGCTTCAAGTCACATTATTACTTTTGAGTACACCAGACATGAACCCCACCTTTTTTTGAGAATGCGAGCGAGCTTACTCTTTTGGGGCTCGGAGAACTAACTCTGCTGTATCCACGCACCACTGATACATCACCGTAAAAGTTAGGCACAAACGGTTGACGTTCCTGTCCACTCTAAGTTCCTGCTTATGATCTGGTATCCACTAGAAAAGGGGTCGGCAACCATTGGCACGCTTGCCAAACTTGGCACGCAGAGCGATTTTCAATTGCACGCGAGAGACCTCCAAGATTGATGAAAACAAAAACAACTATATTTTTCAATAATATTTATATTGAGTGAAATCAATAGCAGAGCGGCCGCTCCCCCTGCTCCCCCACTGGCTACGATACTGTAATATCTATCTATCTATATATATACTAGAAATAGCCCGTGGAAAACCACGGAGATAAATAAAAGAAATATATTTTGTTCACTTCAACATGCAGTAGTTGTCTGTTGAGTGTTTAAAAAGCGACAAAAGTTGACCATATATGAAAACTTCGACATAATTGAATGTCTGTTGGAACATTTTTTAATTGCTATCACAAAAGCCAGAATGGTCATAGATAATCGGGTAGCGTTTATTGTTGAGGAACCTTGTTGATAAATTTGGATTAAAATACTTTCAGTTTTATTGCATGCTGAGAAGGTTTCTGAAATGTTCAAATTGCGATATATTTCCTTTGCAGCGAATCAACAGCCGCTGCAAAGACAATCTTTGGATTGAGATTTAACAAAAGCAAAATAATTACATCATCATTATTCCTGTCTCCTTTTTTGTAAGACATTATTATCATTGGTGTCATATTTTATCACAATTAGTTTGATACCATTCATGATCACAACTGTTTGTCAGATCGATAATACCATTCATGATCACAACTGTTTGTCAGATCGATCGTTCGGCTGACGTACCGAAAGCACTGAGTTTGAATCCTGATAAAGGCTAGGCCGCCGCTACGCGGTTCTTTACCGGCTCTGAAGGGTGTCTCTAGGCCTACCCAGCTCTGATGGGTACCTGGCATGCGTTAGGGAAAAGTGAAGGAGGCTGGACATTGTAGGCTTTGTGCTGGCCATACAATCTTCTAGTATGCAGTGGCCACAAAAACGATTGAACTCTGCTTAACGGTCCTTATTGATCAAATTGATTTAACGATGATACTTTACTACAACTCGTTTGAGGCCAGACATCATATCCATAGGCGTAGCCACGGGGAAAGTGGATGGAACTAATATATAGGCCTATATGTTAAAATTTATCCACGAAATAAAATAAAATATTTTTAATCCAAGTTATTGTTCTTGAACTGTTGTGTTTCTTTTAAATGTTTTTAATATCTGTACTATTTATATAAGAACCCCCTTTTTTTCAATATCAATTTTTGTTCCATGTCAAAAATGTGGGAGTAAGCATAATAACTTGATAATTCTAAAGTCAGTTTTAAAGAGCTCAAGTTTATTAAATTTTGCTTACGTTTTAATTATTATACTCTTAAGAATACTTTTATATTACCCTTTGTAAATACTTCGGTATGTTATAAAAAAGTTGAAAAATTAAATGTTTCAAGGTTATACCTTGAATTTGGCCCTTAATAATGCTGAAAAGGGTTGCTGAAGAGTTACAGCTTTCTTTCATATAGAGCATAGGTTCTCAACCTTTTTCGGCTCACCGCCCCCTTTTACAATTTTTTTCCGCTCACCGCCCTCCTCCCCAACTTTCTTTTAGCGCCCACACCCCCCTTCCGCCCATCTGGATTATAGTTTCTGCAATTTTTTTAGGGGACTATACTTTTTGTGTGATTAATTATCTTTAAAAAAAAACTGAAATAGATAAAAAAAAATAATGGCCTTAACAAAAGGTTTAAATAAATCAATATTAATGTAAATCGTTTGCCTGATGTGTTGCTAGTAATTTGTCTATTTTCGTTTCAATTTTAGTTGCAAAAGCCTTAGGTCTAATAATCAGTAATATTTGTTATATTACAAAACAGAACTTATTCGGCATCACTATTGCGCTATTTAGTTCAAGGGAGATAATTAGTCCGTTTTATTTGAGGTAATATTTCTTTTTTTTTCATTTATAAAAAATAAATGGCTTACAATTTATAACTTTGAAATGATCAAACTGTAAAAGGTATTTGAAAATTATATACATATTATATGACTAAAGAATTTATATGTATATTGTCAAGCATTACAATAACTACCCAGTTTGTATGGTTACTATTTATCTACACCGCTTAAAATTAGTTGGATATAATTACTAATACGGCAAAGGCCAAACACATCATGGAAATCTCGCTGAGATCGAAATATCATTAATGTTAACAAATGTTAGGGCCACAGTGATCGGTCAGCAGGGTGGACAGTCCGATGAACCAACCACAGGACCAGCCGGGCGCACACTATATTTGCCAAAGGCAGACCCTACAATCCTACATCATCGAAAAGTCATTGCGATTCCTATTTCTTATTAATATAATAATATGTAGGCATACTGTTGGGGGATATCAGATATTTAGCAGCACTTGTGATTACATCACATTTCATCCAAAAACTAATCGATTCAAATAGCTGAGGTGTTAAAATATATCAGGTACGTTTGTACCGCCCACTTGCCCCCTTCTCACCGCCCCCCCCGGGGGGCGATATCGCCCCCGTTGAGAACCTATGATGTAGAGCAAAGTATTTTTTTTTTCTGACTTAACTAGTCGTTGTGAAGTTTTAAATCGACATGTTTATAATCTTATAGTTACAACAGTAAGGGAAACAAGATAGGAAAGTCGAATCGATGCCTTAAAACCTCTTCAATATATCTTGGGAAAGTCGAATCGATGCCTTAAAACCTCTTCAATATATCTTGGGAAAGTCGAATCGATACCTTAAAACCTCTTCAATATATCTTGGGAAAGTCGAATCGATACCTTAAAACCTCTTCAATATATCTCGGGAAAGTCGAACCGATGCCTTATAACCTCTTCAATATATCTTGGGAAAGTCGAATCGATGCCTCTTAAATCATTTTAATATATCTTAATTATATCTACAACGCTCTTGCAGAGACTGCGAATGACACAATTATAACAGGAGCATTATGTAATATATCTGAAACAGATGCAAAAGCCATTCCTAGCTTTAAGTTTGTTGTTTATCAGGTTGTGTGGTTTATGGCCTGTAGTTTGAGATCAACAAGACTAGTATTAAAGAGCTTCAGGCAAAAAAGTTAGATAAACAATAACCTGTATATAACCAACAATTTCACATAAACCGCAGAAATGATCATGGGCTTGAAAAAAAATTGGTAGATGCTGGTTGCATATCAGTCAATTTAGAAATACTAGGACCTATCAAACCCGTAATAACGCCTGTTATAATTGCCACTATCGGTTATATGTTTTGTTATTGTGAAATTTTTTGCACTGTAGAGTCATCCATTCATCAAGTCTCTCCAGGCATATCAACTCTTCTAATAGTCAAGTTAAAACGAGTTTTATTTCCTTATTATTATTATTATTTCCTTACATTACATTTTATTATGTAATTTCCTACTAATTCTTCTTCATTTTACAGTGGAGTAACCGTTAGAACCGTGGAAAAAGTCCACAATTAAAGGGTGATTTTGAATGCTCCAAAGTGTGCATTGACTACTTATAATATTAAATGTTATTACATACAAACAAGAGTAATAAATAGACGACGGAGTTTCATTGTAGGAATTAAATCGATATCAAAGAGAAGAAGAATAAATTCACATCATTGATCACACACATTTCTTCAAATGTTTTTAAAAAATAATGCTATAGCTTTCGAATAAATATTTCACTTAAACTTCATCAACAACTGCATTTCTACACAACGTACTTTCGATTTCAAAGCTCCAAGTGAGAATTATTAGAGTTCGATGTTCTGAAAGCAAACGGACTTATTTAATTCTATTCTCTCACAACTCACACTGTAGTTCCAGATATCTGATCTCATACCAGATATCGTAATCAAGAGATCAAGATTTTAACAAATAATTTTCAGCATTTTCGACAACTCTAATAATTATCAAGCTCAACTACTTCCCCAGTTGTCTCTCTTTTTTTTTACATATTAAAATGAATAAAATCAATAAAATATAATACGACCATATTTTATTTATTATTCCCCTCTAAAAAATTTAATCTAACCAAAGATTTTATATGTTTATGTACAATATATTTATTTAAAAAACAACACCAACCTCAATATTTTAAACTAAACATCGAAAGCTCAGTACTATTATGAGTAACTATGTAAGATATATATAAAGTAAACAATATGTCAAAATGTCAAAATTGTTGTAGTAAAATAAATTGACATTACCCGAACTAATAAAAGTTAACAGTAAATCATACATCTATCATTCACTTAACCAAGAAAAGTTAACAGTAAATCATACATCTATCATCCACTTAACCAAGAAAAGTTAACAGTAAATCATACATCTATCATCCACTTAACCAAGAAAAGTTAACAGTAAATCATACATCTATCATTCACTTAACCAAGAAAAGTTAACAGTAAATCATACATCTATCATTCACTTAACCAAGAAAAGTTAACAGTAAATCCTACATCTATCATTCACTTAACCAAGAAAAGTTAACAGTAAATCATACATCTATCATTCATTTAACCAAGAAAAGTTAACAGTAAATCATACATCTATCATTCACTTAACCAAGAAAATTTAACAGTAAATCATACATCTATCATTCACTTAACCAAGAAAAGTTAACAGTAAATCCTACATCTATCATTCACTTAACCAAGAAAAGTTAACAGTAAATCATACATCTATCGTTCATTTAACCAAGAAAAGTTAACAGTAAATCATACATCTATCATTCACTTAACCAAGAAAATTTAACAGTAAATCATACATCTACCATTCACTTAACCAAGAAAAGTTAACAGTAAATCATACATATATCATTCACTTAGCCAAGAAAAGTTAACAGTAAATCATACATCTATCATTCACTTAACCAAGAAAAGTTAAATGTAAATCATACATCTATCATTCACTTAACCAAGAAAAGTTAACAGTAAATCATTAATCATTCACTCAACTAAGAAATGTCTCTTCTGCTTTAATGTATTTTGCAGAGTTTAACATAAGATATTTCATTTCCATGTGATTATCTCAATAAAATATTTGTAATCATCTTTAATAATAGTATAATATGAATTTCTTCAAGTATGAGTTTGATTTTGGAAATAATTTATTATAGATTCTTTTTAATTATAATTTACATACATATCAGAGTTAACCCTTCCCGTACCGACCTACTTCTATCTATGCTGCCTTCAGTTCCGCTATATACGCGCCCGGGACTGTAAGGGTTAATGTTTACAATCATACGTTCGTCATTGTATCATTATGAAATGACTTATTCAGATTTATGTAAGTATTATCTCGAAATGATACTCAGAATGTGGTTCTCATGGCCTCTTTTTATTTTTTTTTGGACGTCGTAATAAGTTAAAAGAGGGGTCGGCGACCTACGACTCGCATGTCAGACTTGGCACGCGGGGCGATTTTCAATGGCACGCGGAAGACTACGTAAAAGAGCAATTCAGGTACTTTTACCAGTAGTTGACTGTTAAAGCAGTTTATTGTATATGCTACATATGTTTGTAGTTGTTAACGGTGCGTGATTTACTAGCATACTTTGACACGTAGATATTTTTATAGTTGTTTTTAAAGGACCCGAACATAGCAAGACTTTTTAGTGGTCTATTTGTTGCTGTTGTGAATATTAAATAGTAGATTAATAAACATTGCATTTCTTCCCTGAATTTAGTCTATTTTTTATAAATGTTTTCTTTAGTTGATGGGTCCCATATAGAAGTTGCATATTCCATTGAAGGTCCAATTAAGATTATTAGTTTCATGTTTTGTAGAAGTCTCTTTTTATGAAACTTTAGGTTTACATAGTTGTTGTTTGTGCCAACATGTAGATTCTATGATATTTTATCGTTTATTATTACTCCTAAGTACTTTTCATTTTTACTTTAAGTTAGATGTTGTCCATGTACGAGATTGTTTGTAATTATTT
Source organism: Anisus vortex (assembly GCA_949126835.1). Lineage (NCBI taxonomy): Eukaryota > Metazoa > Mollusca > Gastropoda > Planorbidae > Anisus > Anisus vortex. The sequence continues at coordinate 40,698,073 of OX421497.1, read as the reverse complement.
GTTTCTTTTACTTGACACTCTTAACATTTAGCACGTTGCATATGTGGAAAGAGTCACACTTTTGTAATTAGAATAGGTCTTTAGGAAATATTTTGATAACTTTTTTTTGTCAATTCTGTTTTGTAAATTTTGAAGTCATTTGCGATTGACGTTTCATTAGCTCCAGCAGTACTGCCATTGGATAAGTCATTAGGCCTAATATGAATGAGAAAATGTAGAAAGCATTGAACAGTTCTTTGTGGAACTCATGAGTTTCACCGTTAATTAGAACCATTAATCATCAACAGTTTGTGATCTGCCTATTGGAAAGTCTTGAATCCATCGATGGTGCAAACATTTCTTTTTTAGTAAATTATTAAGGTTAAATTCATCGAGTTCTTTTTAAATATAGTGATGTAGCAACATTTTTTTATAACTAAATATTTTTGAAAAAAAAAGATACTGGTATCTTTTAATTATATTTATGTGTTAATTTTGACTCAACGTTCTTTCCAGTAGAAATTTTTTCTTAAATACTGCTATGATTTCATGGTTTTACTTTTCCACTGAAAAATATTTTTTACTTAGTTTTCTCTTTGCATTATTACCATTAATTTTGGATATGTTGACTGTGATAATAATAATAATAATAATGACATTTGTATAGCGCTGCCAACAAACATACTGTAAGCTCAGAGCGCATTTAACATAACAATTAAAGAACACAGATACAATATATAGGCCAAGAGATTTAAAAAACCCAACTAAATGATGATTCAAAACATTACAAACATAGAACAAATCAAACAACTAAAACAAAATAACCGACCTAACATATAAGTAAGACAGTAAGGCTCTAAACTCTAAAGCATGTTAACTGAGATAAATATTGAAATAATGAGTTTTTAAGTTCTTCTTAAAGGGATCAATGGAGCTTGTTTGCCTGAGTTGAATGGGAAGAAGATTCCACACCTTCGGACCGGATACTGAGAAGGCTCTAAGGCCAACGGTCATAATGAGAAACGGGGCTCTTCCAGAAGCGATAGTTGGCAGAACGAAGTGTTCTTTGAGGGACACATGGTGTTATTAGTTCCTTGAGATAGGACGGAAAGTCGTTATTAAAAATGCACTGATGGCAAATTAGCGCCACTTTATACTCGATTCTGGCTTTCACGGGGAGCCAATGGAGCTGACGCAGGAGAACTGTCACAGAATCTCGCCTTGACTTACGCATGACTAGGCGAGCGGCACTGTTTTGTATTCGCTGTAATTTGGCGACCTTATCCTCAGGTGAGGGGATAGTGTTGTCAGTAGGGTGCACATTTCCTTGCTCCTCCAATTGGAATAGCGTGCTCGTGAATGTGAATAAGATTGTGCAGTATGTGCCAGTGATAAGCGTAATCCTGTTTATGTCACATAGATATATTTGTTCGATAGATATATGTATCTATACAATATAAAATTATATAAATTTTACACATACATACATATTTAGTTAGATAGATAGATTGATTAATAGATAGACAGTTCAAGTTTAAATAATTTCAATTGGAAACTTTGTAGAACTTTCCTTGAATCTGTGTATGCGGGTTTTGTGTGTGTAATCTGAACATTGTAACTATTCCCATCAGTTTGAAGCCAGTGTGTAGAAGATATGCGAAACTTGGCTCAATGAAGCCAGTGTGTAGAAGATATGCGAAACTTGGCTCAATGAAGCCAGTGTGTAGAAGATATGCGAAACTTGGCTCAATGAAGCCAGTGTGTAGAAGATATGCGAAACTTGGCTCAATGAAGCCAGTGTGTAGAAGATATGCGAAACTTGGCTCAATGAAGCCAGTGTGTAGAAGATATGCGAAACTTGGCTCAATGTTTGCGGTAACAACACTAAGCTATAATTATTTAAACATTATAGAAATATTTAAACATAAATATATATTATATATATATATATATATATATATATATATATATATATATATGTATATATATATTTACATGTATGATATATAATAATCCTTAATGATAACACAATTCAATTTTGGCAATATCTTTTAATCTGTTTATGACATGTTAAAAATATTAGACTCGAAGCTGATTGTTGCTTTTTTTTAGCTAATTTTAAAAGTTCTCTTAAAGCAGCATTTCTTGAATCTGTCCTGACAGATATTAAGGTAGCTTTTTATATTCTTGTGTATGATGTCTTCCCAAAAGCCGTCTGTGCAAATATTTATCACCTTGGTGATATCGTTAGTTCTTATAATCGAGCTATACTTCCTACCCGCCCTGCAGCACCGCCTCTTTATGCAGCAGTTCATAAATTTACTTTCACAAACCTTAAAGTCACTGATCACTCTCCGGGACACGAAATTTTTAAAGCTGACCTCGCATTTATTCAGATACTTAGTAGTTTTACAGGTTCTTTTTGAAGAGTGTTTGCCTGCCCCACAGCACAGTTTCTCTAGTTTTTCTGATTTTCTCAACAATTAGTTGTCGGAAGGTAATCGTTGTCAGTTGAAGAAAAACAAAGAAGAAATAAATAAAACAACATGAAGTTTGCAATTACAAATACTCTAAGTCAAATTATTTAAACATTTAAGCAAATTTATTTGGACTTCAACTTAAGTTTTATTGTAATGGCATAAACTTAACGTATTTTTATTATTACTGCATAGACTTAAGCCTACCGTAGTTTTATTGTTATAAAAAAATTTCATTTTGTAAAAAAGACCAAATTTATCTTATCTTATAATCCATTTCATGCCCGAATGCCACTCGGGAAGAAAGAATATTTATATGAATTTGTTCTCGCATAAGGGAAAAAGGAATATTCAAAAGAGAATGAATATGATTCGGATGCAATAATTTAACATTGACATCTAATTTTTGTAATGAAAACTTCGTAAATTAAATATGATTGGAATAATATCATTTACTCAATTTCGTTTGTATCTTTTTATACTAAAAAAAAATCATCTAAACTATAAGCGCTATCTAATATTAAACATATGAAGCATACTTGGTTTTGTTTCCTTTTCAGAGTACAAACATCGAGATGAGTTTTTTGTTTCAATAAGTAAAGTACCCTTTGGACCAAATTGATCATAGGGACTGTGAAACATTTGTTCACCAGTTTCTGTGGCCATGGCACAATGCCCGGTCGCCTTTACTTTACCCCAACTAAGGTCAGATACCCATCAGTAGACTCAGGGACACCCTCCAGACCCGGAAAAAAAAAATCCTAGTCTTCACCAGGATTCGAACCCGGGACCTTCGGTACGCCAGTCAAATCAAACGCCACCGTTACCTATTTCTGTTTCAATAGTGCCATTAAAGAAAAAAACAAACAACTTAATACATGTATAAGGATTTAGATATCTCTTTAGAAAATGAAAACCCATATTGTATCCCTATTGTGTTTGTCAATTCACTTTTCCCAAATATCAATATTAACTAGGTGGCTTACTTTCTGCTTTTTTCCTCTGCTTCTGGTTGGAAGCGCCAGGGTCAGATAAACAGTTAGATCCAGTCATGAACGGGTCGTTGTATTTGTCAAAGCTGGTTGTCTTCTCTTGAAACTCTACGCGTGTAACAAATCTCAATACATCTACTTTCTTGTCCTGTGTTTAAACAAAATATGATATCGCTGTCAAAAGGAATATAACATACGCCTAACTAGAGACGCTGTTACTCATCTTTGTCGAGCGGAACGCTTCCGTATTTAAACAATTTCATGATTGTTTATTGGAAGTTTTAATTAATGGTGAATGTCACATATTTAAAACATCGTTTTCAATTGATTGACATGGGCTTGTTTTTCTATAGGCTAAAGTTGTTTCGAGCAAGATGACTTACAAAATCTGATTAGTTTACTAATCCGGGCAAGTTTACAGAATCAAAAAAGCTGATAGAACCGCATTCGTTTATATAGCCAGACTAGTATGTAGAGGCTGGGTTTACAGAGTTTGACTAGTTTATATATTCCGACAAGCTTACAGGGCAGGGCAAGATCGCGGAGCCGGACACGTATTATGAGCCTGGCTATACAGTGCCGAGATATATAGAGGCAGTCTAAACATAGCCGGGTAATTGTATGAGCCGGGCAATACAGAGCCGGGCAATACAGAGCCGGGCAATACAGAGTCGGGCAAAACAAAGCCGGGCAATACAGAACTGGGCAATACAGAGCCTGGCTATACAGAGCCGAGATATATAAAGGCAGTCTAAACGTAGCCGGGTAATTGTATGAGCCGGGCAATACAGAGCCGGGCAATACAGAGCCGTGCAATACAGAGCTGGGCAATACAGAGCCGGGCAATACAGAGCCGGGCAATACAGAGCTGAGCAATACAGAGCCTGGCTATACAGAGCCGAGATATATAAAGGCAGTCTAAACGTAGCCGGGTAATACAGAGCCAGGCAATACAGAGACGGGTTAAACAGAGCCTGGCAATACAGAGCTGGGCAAAACAGAGCCGGGCACTACAGAGCCGGGCAATACAGATCTGGGCTGTTCAGGGCGTGGCTACATAAAGCTGGATGGTCTGACCGACTTCTGTACCATAAAAACTTGTCCCGCGTCCCATCTGTAAAAAACAAAGCGATAGATACGAGCCAAGTACATTATAAGGAATGGAGAGACCGCCAGGAAACCACCTTTGCGTCAACGCACCCTCTGTCCACCCATTGTATTGTGTCTCTAAGGACCACGGTGTCACATTAAGTTCTGTGTGCACACCCTCTGTCCACTCATTGTATTGTGTCTCTAAGGACCACGGTGTCACATTAAGTTATGTGTGCACACCCTCTGTCCAATCATTGTATTGTGTCTCTAAGGATCACGGTGTCACACCAAGTTCTGCGTGCATACCCTCTGTCCACCCATTGTATTGTGTCTCTAAGGACCACGGTGTCACATTAGGTTCTGTGTGCACACCCTCTGTCCACTCATTGTATTGTGTCTCTAAGGACCATGGTGTCACATTAAGTTCTGCGTGCACACCCTCTGTCCACTCATTGTATTGTGTCTCTAAGGACCACGGTGTCACATTAAGTTCTGTGTGCACACCCTCTGTCCACTCATTGTATTGTGTCTCTAAGGATCACGGTGTCACATTAAATTCTGTGTGCACACCCTCTGTCCACCCATTGTATTGTGTCTCTAAGGACCACGGTGTCACATTAAGTTCTGCGTGCACACCCTATGTCCACTCATTGTATTGTGTCTCTAAGGACCACGGTGTCACATTAAGTTCTGCGTGCACACCCTCTGTCCACTCATTGTATTGTGTCTCTAAGGATCACGGCGTCACATTAAGTTCTGCGTGCACACCCTCTGTCCACTCATTGTATTGTGTCTCTAAGGACCACGGTGTCACATTAAGTTCTGTGTGCACACCCTCTGTCCACTCATTGTATTGTGTCTCTAAGGATCACGGTGTCACATTAAATTCTGTGTGCACACCCTCTGTCCACCCATTGTATTGTGTCTCTAAGGACCACGGTGTCACATTAAGTTCTGTGTGCACACCCTCTGTCCACTCATTGTATTGTGTCTCTAAGGACCACGGTGTCACATTAAGTTCTGCGTGCACACCCTCTGTCCACTCATTGTATTGTGTCTCTAAGGATCACGGCGTCACATTAAGTTCTGTGTGCACACCCTCTGTCCACTCATTGTATTGTGTCTCTAAGGATCACGGTGTCACACCATGTTCTGCGTGCACACCCTCTGTCCACCCATTGTATTGTGTCTCTAAGGATCACGGCGTCACATTAAGTTCTGTGTGCACACCCTCTGTCCACTCATTGTATTGTGTCTCTAAGGATCACGGTGTCACACCATGTTCTGCGTGCACACCCTCTGTCCACCCATTGTATTGTGTCTCTAAGGACCACGGTGTCACATTAAGTTCTGTGTGCACACCCTCTGTCCACTCATTGTATTGTGTCTCTAAGGACCATGGTGTCACATTAAGTTCTGCGTGCACACCCTCTGTCCACTCATTGTATTGTGTCTCTAAGGACCACGGTGTCACATTAAGTTCTGTGTGCACACCCTCTGTCCACTCATTGTATTGTGTCTCTAAGGATCACGGTGTCACACCAAGTTCTGCGTGCACACCCTCTGTCCACCCATTGTATTGTGTCTCTAAGGATCACGGTGTCACATTACGTTCTGTGTGCACACCCTCTGTCCACCCATTGTATTGTGTCTCTAAGGATCACGGTGTCACACCAAGTTATGTGTGCACACCCTCTGTCCACCCATTGTATTGTGTCTCTAAGGATCACGGTGTCACACCAAGTTCTGCGTGCACACCCTTTGTCCACCCATTGTATTGTGTCTCTAAGGATCACGGTGTCACATTAAGTTCTGTGTGCACACCCTCTGTCCACCCATTGTATTGTGTCTCTAAGGATCACGGTGTCACATTAAGTTCTGCGTGCACACCCTCTGTCCACTCATTGTATTGTGTCTCTAAGGATCACGGTGTCACACTAAGTTCTGCGTGCACACCCTCTGTCCACTCATTGTATTGTGTCTCTAAGGATCACAACGTCACATTAAGTTCTGTGTGCACACCCTCTGTCCACTCATTGTATTGTGTCTCTAAGGATCACGGTGTCACATTAAGTTCTGTGTGCACACCCTCTGTCCACTCATTGTATTGTGTCTCTAAGGATCACGGTGTCACACCATGTTCTGCGTGCACACCCTCTGTCCACCCATTGTATTGTGTCTCTAAGGACCACGGTGTCACATTAAGTTCTGTGTGCACACCCTCTGTCCACTCATTGTATTGTGTCTCTAAGGACCACGGTGTCACATTAAGTTCTGCGTGCACACCCTCTGTCCACTCATTGTATTGTGTCTCTAAGGACCACGGTGTCACATTAAGTTCTGTGTGCACACCCTCTGTCCACTCATTGTATTGTGTCTCTAAGGATCACATTGTCACACCAAGTTCTGCGTGCACACCCTCTGTCCACCCATTGTATTGTGTCTCTAAGGATCACGGTGTCACATTACGTTCTGTGTGCACACCCTCTGTCCACCCATTGTATTGTGTCTCTAAGGATCACGGTGTCACACCAAGTTCTGTGTGCACACCCTCTGTCCACCCATTGTATTGTGTCTCTAAGGATCACGGTGTCACACCAAGTTCTGCGTGCACACCCTTTGTCCACCCATTGTATTGTGTCTCTAAGGATCACGGTGTCACATTAAGTTCTGTGTGCACACCCTCTGTCCACCCATTGTATTGTGTCTCTAAGGATCACGGTGTCACATTAAGTTCTGCGTGCACACCCTCTGTCCACTCATTGTATTGTGTCTCTAAGGATCAGGGCGTCACATTAAGTTATGTGTGCACACCCTCTGTCCACTCATTGTATTGTGTCTCTAAGGACCACGGTGTCACATTAAGTTCTGTGTGCACACCCTCTGTCCACTCATTGTATTGTGTCTCTAAGGACCACGGTGTCACATTAAGTTCTGCGTGCACACCCTCTGTCCACTCATTGTATTGTGTCTCTAAGGATCACGGCGTCACATTAAGTTCTGTGTGCACACCCTCTGTCCACTCATTGTATTGTGTCTCTAAGGATCACGGTGTCACACCAAGTTCTGTGTGCACACCCTCTGTCCAATCATTGTATTGTGTCTCTAAGGACCATGGTGTCACATTAAGTTCTGTGTGCACACTCACTGTCCACTCATTGTATTGTGTCTCTAAGGACCACGGTGTCACATTAAGTTCTGTGTGCACACCCTCTGTCCACTCATTGTATTGTGTCTCTAAGGATCACGGTGTCATACCATGTTCTGCGTGCACACCCTCTGTCCACCCATTGTATTGTGTCTCTAAGGACCACGGTGTCACATTAAGTTCTGTGTGCACACCCTCTGTCCACTCATTGTATTGTGTCTCTAAGGATCACGGTGTCACATTACGTTCTGTGTGCACACCCTCTGTCCACCCATTGTATTGTGTCTCTAAGGATCACGGTGTCACACCAAGTTCTGCGTGCACACCCTTTGTCCACCCATTGTATTGTGTCTCTAAGGATCACGGTGTCACATTAAGTTCTGTGTGCACACCCTCTGTCCACCCATTGTATTGTGTCTCTAAGGATCACGGTGTCACATTAAGTTCTGTGTGCACACCCTCTGTCCACCCATTGTATTGTGTCTCTAAGGATCACGGTGTCACATTAAGTTATGTGTGCACACCCTCTGTCCACCCATTGTATTGTGTCTCTAAGGATCACGGTGTCACATTAAGGATCACGGTGTCACATTAAGTTATGTGTGCACACCCTCTGTCCACTCATTGTATTGTGTCTCTAAGGACCACGGTATCACACCAAGTTCTGTGTTCACAATTTCGGCCACACTTACCTCGACATATCCAAAAATAGCCAAATCATTGGCCACGTCAATGTCTTCATTTGAAAAATCTAGAAGCGTGTCATGGACGATTTCTGTGATGTTAACATTTTCACCAAAACAATTGTACCTTTGTTGCCCTAAAAGCAATCAGGTAAAAAAAACTAATTAATTAATGTAATGGCAATTAGCAAAACAAAAAAACTTTTTGTAAACAAAAATAATGTTGAATTGATATTCATTGATGTGATTTCATTCAGGTGAAATCGATTCCCAATTTAGGACGACATAGTAAAGACTGCTGTGGAAGTGAACAGCATACTAATTGACAAGTCTTAACAAATATGCATGCATAAAAGGTTGCAACGAAAGACATTTCTGGTCTTATTCGATCATTTAATAAAAAATAAAACGTGTTACTGATTGTACTAAAAGCTAAAGGAGATTAATTTTGTTTTCATTTCCAAAAATGTTGCCAAAAGAAAACGATGGATTGTGAAAGTCAGAGATAAAATTTCACTTTTTTATAATTTCAAACTTATTGCTCAATGGAAAAGAATTTTCGTTATTTGTTTTTATGAATCTACGCATTGTGTTTTTTAATAACCAAGAAACGCAACTCTTGACTAATTTATTTTGTAAACAAAGATATATTATTATTTAACCTTACCGCGACTAACACTTGAGTATTAATTATCGCCTACTCACTTTTGATGTTAAAAATGGATTCCTCCTAATTAATCTTGTATCCTTTGTATAATTCTAAAAGATTAGAACGGTCCGTAGAGGTTGAAATCAATAATTGTCAAACACCAGCAAAAGCATGCTTTTTTTTTTGTTTATTAATGTAAAAATAGAACCGGACGCAGGTGACCTCGTCCATTTCAAAAGGTCACGCCTAATTTAGACTTGTCAATAGTGCCAAGGATGTAAAATGACGCAGCTTTTTTTGCGAGATACGGCAGATGTTCGTTCTCCGAGCCATTACAGAGGATTCTCGGCTTGTGCTCTCGACACTTTTAAGAGAGAAGTGGTTTCAAGTTAGGTGCAGGCTGCTATAGAGAAAGGGTAGCCAGGACAGTGCCGAGTCGTCCATATTCAACTTCCCTACATCACCTCATCAGAACCAAATACTAAGTATGAAACTGTTCTGGCACAATGAAAATAATCCGAAATATTTTATGAATAACTCTGTAATACTGAGCCCACTTTTTTTTTACAATAGCTACCACACATTTTAAAACTCTATTCATGTTATTTGTGGTCTATGTTTTTCCTCAAATTCGCAATTTTGTAAATGGCCGAAAACCAGTTCAATATTTTTTTAACAATAACATTTTTTAAAGTAGGTAGGTTTGCATTAGTAAAAGTAAAGTATCCCGTCTGACCAAAATGATCATAGGGCCGGTGAAGCAACGTTCACCAGTTTCTGTGGTCACGGCATACTATTGTATTGTGTGGTCAGCCCAATGCCCAGCCGCCTTTGCATTACCCCAACCAAAACCAGGTACCCATTGGAGCTGGGTAGACTCAGGGACACCCTCTAGACACTTGTACTTATTTACTATATGGCAAATAAAATGTTGTTCATTGTTTGCAAAGATTGAGATAAAGTCATAAGGAGCGCGGACCCTTTGATGGCACATACTTCGTAACGATCTCATGAAGATAAAAAGTTGCACAGTGTCATCTATGTCAGGGATCGGCAACCTACGGCAAGCGTGCCAGACTTGGCAACGCGGAACAATTTTAAATGGCAGGCAGAAGACGCCTAAAAAAAAATATTCAAGTATCTTCTATTAGAAATTGAGTGCTAAAGCAAGCAAGGTGACTTTTAGGCTATTGGCACGCTGAATGAATTAGACATCCCTCTTCGGCCCACTATTATCAAAAGGTTGCCGACCCATGAATCTATGTAATCTTGGCAGCAGTGTTTACCTTGATAACGACAGCACTGTTCTTTTCTTTGCCACGTGTGGTGGAATTTGTAATACACCATTGGGATGTCTGTAAGGTTGAAGGTACAAAACCTGTCGATGCGTCGGCGTCTGATGGCATCCATACAGTATATGTTAACTCCAGGCGTTGTCTAACAGAAACAAAATTGTAACGGAGAAAAAAAAAATGCAACAGTCATAAGACTATACGGAAATTAAAATGTATGTTTAATTGTTAATAAAACAAACATAAAAAGTAAATAGTTATTAATCTTGCTAAAGTCCATACCGCTATAGGTTGCACCAAAGACTATAATAAGATGGACCACAGAATAGGTGATTGCGCATTCTGTTCTATACCTATTCCGTGAAATGGACCACTTGCTCTATTTATTTGTTATTTTTTCCCGTGCGCAATCAATAAGGCTGTCTTGAATTACTTCTACGCTCCTACGATTGTATTAAAGGTTTCCGCTGTATATTACTTTCGATTTTAATTTTTTATTTTCCATTGAGAAAATCATATTGAATTACTCAACCGGAAGTCTAGAGGACTTAGTGCGTTCGGAAATTCCGCAACTAAGTGTTTCACGTTATCAAATATCAGAAATATCAAAGCAAGAGGTCCATCTTATTATAGTCTTTGGTTGCAGCGAGTGGAGGTTGTCATACTCAAATAACCAAGCTACAGACAACTTGAAAATTTTGTTCCCGATATTGCCTGAGGCTAACGTACCGGACTGCCAACATGATGGACCCAGGTTTTTAGCCCTGCCGCCACCCAGTTCGTACCTCCCTGCATGAGCTTTTAGCCGAGGGGTAGAAATCTGTGCAAGTCTATTTCAGATACCTGGCAGGGAGAAGCGTGTGGCGTCTTTCACGGGGTCTTTCTATGCACCTGCACGAGATGCAGAGGGCTAGTCAACCTTGACTGGTAATCGCTTTAAGCTCGAGTAGTGAGCCTAGACTTCTGCAAAAAACGATTATCCTGGCACTGGAGGTGTACAAGAACCGAACGCGCTTACACCCTGACCAATGTGTAGAGCTCTCGGAAGACAGAACACTGAACTTATTATGTCTAGCACTGTTGTTAGCGGGGATCTCAACGCGGAAGTTGTCCGCCCCGGGGCATTTTTGACGTTTACTCTTTTCGGTACATAAATTTGAGGAGCTTTGAAATAACACAACGCTTGTCCGATTACAAGGTCAAGACACGCCCCGAACTCTCCGGCAACGTGGAACTGAAGCAAATCGAGGTTCGTGAGTGCTGATCTGGTAAGAAGCAACTCCTGGAAGACGTTGGGAGTGAGCATTGCCTCCGAACGAACCCAGGAGATGGATTTATTCGAAAGCACGCAGGCTTTTCATCGACACTGCTCTAGATAATGTGGGAGTCGATTGTTGTAGAAAAGTCGTTGGCTAGACACATAAAAACTCTCCACACACTAGTAGTCATCTGGATTTCAACTTAGGATCTTTTCTATATGATCATTTGGAAACTCTATCTAAACATCAAGAAGTTCCAATAGAGTTTGTTATAGATAAACGCGTGATCTGCTGACCTCTATGCAGCAATTCCTGATTTGCTGCCATCGAGATTGCAGACTCTCCATCAGCTTCAAGCCGTCCTTCATCATGGGCTCCAGACTGTGCCGGCTCAGGACGAACTGGTTGCCGATAACGTTGATGGCAGATGAGAATTTGGTGGCAGCGCATAATGCTTTCAAGTAACTGAGTCTGTCGTGCTGTGGACATATCAAAACGAGAATGTGGACATTTTAGAGACCAGTATTTAGACACATGGCGATTATTAGATAGAAGAATGAGATTAAAATGTGATCGTTTAGTGACAAAAATTTAGAAACATAGAGAATAAACTATGTATCTTTAGGTGTCTGAAAACAAACTGGAAGAGTCTGTTGAGTAATGCTTTTTATCTAGGAATCATTTTCCCTTGTCTCATAGCTCGTGAGGGGGCGTAGAAGGCACCCATTACTGACTGTCTTAATTTGATCAGGTAACACATTACGGATGTCACTCGTGAAGAAAGAAAAGTATATTATGCTTTGGTTTTAGCGTAAGTATATAGGTTAGAGTTGGACAGAGCCGATCAGACTAACAAGCGACTGGATAGAAGAAAAGATAAAGGAATGTATGAATGGAGAACTCGACTTCTTGATCAAAACACCCAGACTTACCTGCTTCTTAATACAAATTGTCTGAGACAGTGGTCCGTTCAATACACTTTTGTCGTCCATAAAGTAATATTGGCCACGAAAAACAATGACCCTTTTCATAGACATTATACATTTATTATTAATATATTTAAACATAACATTAAAAATATATATATATATAACTTTCTACATTACAGTAGGATGGAGTCGGAACATTTTGAATGTTAGGCTCTTACATTATCTTTCTTATTACGCATAGAGATTATATATTTACTAGACATTTACACGAATAAAACATAAATAATTGGAAACCTAATAATGAAAGCCCGGGTTGTTCAATGAATGGAAGCAACTGTTATATGTCAGCTTCTGTTGCCTGTGTGAGGTATATCTGTGTTTGTGTGCGCGCGTGCTGGGTTTTGCTGGGTATCAAAAGCTACTCCAATTGAAATCATGCTTGTGAAACACTACTTTGTCGAGGCCGTGATCACTTTTGATTGTTAGTTAACTTGCAATTCGGGTGCATGTTAAGTTTAAGCATTAATTTGCTTTTCGCGCTTTATAACTTGTGACCTGGATTATTTACTTATTTTTCTCTTTTCTCTACCCATACGCATGAAGTCACCTCACCTAAATTTGACACAGTTACAGAACGGTGGGCTCCACGTCAGGGGCGGCAACCGCGTTAATTTATTCTGATTCTTATATTCCAATACGCTATCGCAGTTGGGGTCCCTGTCCTGCGTAAAGTCCTTGCTGTCAAATGTAAACTGGCCTTCGCCGCAATACGGGTGGCTGCTGGTAATTATTTTTACTGCATTGAAAACCCTCGATGAGTTTGTACTGGAGACTTCAACTGAACAGGTGAGAAAATGACCATAGAGAAAAGTTACAATGTCCAAAGTGTCCGATATATTCTTATGTATCTATTAACTAAAGGATGCTTCTTAATTAGGATAATGTTAGTCTAAGATTTAGGATATGTTTAAGTGCGTGCCTGGAAAGCTTAAGTATCCTGCACACAATTTAATTTATTTTTTTCTATAACTTACATCTTTAAACATTCTGTCTAATCTGGATCTAAAATGAATTATTATTATTCGTGGAAAATCATGTTTAACTAAGTTGCAAACATTTAATGTCCATGGTCACATTATAGCCGTTTACCTTTGAATTCTCGTCGTAAAACACCATCATCTCCCGCGGGGATCTCCGTAATGTTCAACGTATACATTGGTTCGTCCCATTTCTTAAATTTGTTCTGAATTCGCCCACGAGCACCTGTTCCGTCAAGGTAACCATCCATACAAGTCCAGCTTCTATCTTGTGTAAGAAAGCAATCGTGGATTACTATTATTGGTCAAAGCCGTTGGCGAAAATAAGCAAAGCGCTTAATGAAGGGGCATATGGAGGCGGGGGGGGGGGGGGGTGAAGGGTCAGTTGACCGCTACTGTTTATTTTTCCTATTTTGTTTTTTCAATTAATCTCTGAATTGCGATGAATCGGAAACCACTCTTCGTTGACTTTTAAAACTATATTTTCGGAATGCAAATATTAAAAGTAATAGATGATTTAAACTAACAATGTAATTATACGAATTCTTTAGTTTTTAGTCAATGCTAACTTATCCTTCAACAAAATCGCCTAGCTGTGACTCACAGATGAACGAACATTTAAATTCAACTCAGACAGAGGGAATCCTAAGTTTTAATTTTTTTTTAGAAAAACGAGTCTTTGTGCCGAGTTAAACCTCAACGGAACTGATCCAAGTCTCCGACTTTAAAAAAAAAATATTTATTAATGAAAAAACAAACAACTAAAGTTATTTGGAGATGATTGCATGATTTACAGAACAGATAAAACATAAAGAGATAATAAAGTAAGATACTGAAATTTAAAAAAAAAGACATAGATGAGTTTAAAAAATGGGAATCTAGCAGGAGTATGTCTTTTCACCCCAAAAAGTGCCACCTATTATGAGTATCAAAGAAGAAGAAACACATAATTAAACACATAATTAAACACATAATTAAACACATAATTAAACACATAATTAAACACATAATTAAACACATAATTAAACACATAATTAAACACATAATTAAACACATAATTAAACACATAATTAAACACATAATTAAACACATAATTAAACACATAATTAAACACATAATTAAACACATAATTAAACACATAATTAAACACATAATTAAACAAATAATTAAAAACTACTTCATTCATGAAAAAGACCTAACCCAAACTAAAAATGCAAAGTACTTTAGAGTAAAAATAAATTGATAAATTATCTTGGACTCCACATATTGTTGAAGTAATTAAAATATCTAACAAAACTTTTGGCTTTATAGAAAGGAGCTTTTACAAATGTAAGCGTCAAACTAAAATGTTAGGTATTACTAGTCAGACCCATCAACTAAAGAATACATTTAAAAATTAGAACGAATCTAGAAAAGAGCCGCAAGGTTCATTACTTGCCAATATTCACAACTGACAAGAGTAAACTTAAATCACTAAACCTAGAAACCCTAGAGGAGAGAAGGGCAACGATTAAAGTAGTAATAATACGTAAGGCATAACATTCTAACTATAACACAAAAACAATTTATTACAATTACAATGGTAAAATATATATTACAAGTGCTCATTCTATAAAGAAGATTATTGCGTCCTACGCTCTTGAATCGTTATTAATGTGTTAGATGATGTCTAATAAAAAAAATGCCTTCAATTGTATTCCTATTGTGTTAGTCTATTTACTCTGTCATCTGTTTATAATTGTAGTTCGTGATGTTTTTATTTTATGTGTAGTTAAATTGTGGACTCTTTCCTCGGTCCTAACGGGGTCTCCACAGTAATATGAAGAAGAAGAAGAAGAATTTCAAGAAACAATTAACTATGTGGCTTACTTCTTGACGTGTTCTTATCAATGTTCTTACTGTCTCGCTGCAGATTGTCGTAGGGATCAGTAATTTTCTTATTAGATGTTTCGTTACGCGTTTTGTTGTAGCTGTCCATGTTTGTTGTTTTGGGTTTCAATACCACTTTGATCACATATCGCAATAAGGATTTGTCCTGTGCTCAAACAAAATATTATACTGATGTCAAAGTGAATATAACATAATTAGAACAGCTCTTGTTCGTCTTCTTTATTGAGCGGATTGTTGGCGCTGAAATATTTGAACTATTATAATTAAACGAGAATTTTAAATATCTGAAATATATTCGAAAGTTTGACAAAAGTTTCCATTGCTTGTTTTTGAAAAAGATGACTTACAAATTCTAATGAGTTTACAGAGCCGAAAAAGTTTATAGAACCGCATTCTTTTATGTAACCGGCTAAGTAAACATAACCGGACGAGTTTAAAAAAAGCTAACAAGTTTACAGAGCTGGACAAGTTTACACTGCGAGGTTTTACAGTGCTGGACAAGTTTACACTGCGAGCTTTTACAGTGCTGGACAAGCTTACACTGCGAGCTTTTACAGTGCTGGACAAGTTTACACTGCGAGGTTTTACAGTGCTGGACAAGTTTACACTGCGAGGTTTTACAGTGCTGGACAAGTTTACACTGCGAGCTTTTACAGTGCAGGACAAGTTTACACTGCGAGCTTTTACAGTGCTGGACAAGTTTACACTGCGAGGTTTTACAGTGCTGGACTATACAGAGCCTGGTAGCACAGTAGACTGGGTAGAATCAGGGACACCCTCCAGTGCGGAAATACAATCCTAGCCTTCACCAGGATTAGAACCCAGGCCCTTCGGTATACCAGCCGAAAGCGCTGCCACTCAGCCAGCGTGCATCATATGCAAAATAATAAGCCGACCTTTAATTAATTTCATCATTCTTAATTGTGTTTCAATCTATTCTCTGTGGACTTTGATTTAAATTAGTCTAGCAGTATAAGAATCCTTCTTTCTTTTACTGCAGGGGTTTATTGGCCAGACAGGATTAGCAACCTGAAGGTGTGGCAGCAGACCAAGCAAAAACCAGTAGAACAGAGAAGATGGCGATGGATTGGCCATGCACTCCGAAAACCTGCTTCCAGCACAACAAGGCATGCTCTGGACTGGAACCCTCAGGGAAAACGGAAAAGAGGCCGGCTGAGGAACACTTGGCGCAGAGATGTGGAAGCAGATACCAATGAATTTGGTCTTACTTGGGGGAAGCTGTAGAGACTGGCCCAGTATAGAGATGCCTGGAGGACTCTTGTTGGCGGCCTTTGTCCTAGGAAGGACCACAGACGTCGATAATCGGCGCCTGTTCCTCAAGCAAGGACGAGAAGGTAGAAGAAGAAGAAGCAGTAAAACGTGTAGAAGTCGTGCAACCCGCCTCCTGACAGTGGCAAAATAAAATCTATAAGAGTCGTCCGCTTATAGTAATAGTCCGTTTTGATAAATACCTTAAAAGTAGATTAACCCTTCCCGTACCGACCTACTTCTATCTATGCTGCCTTCAGTTCCGCTATTTACGCGCCCGGGACTGTAAGGGTTAAGGGGAAGTAAACATTGGACTTACCAGTTTCTGTTGATGACAAGCTCCTTTAATGAGATCTTTATCAAAACACTTGTCCCATCTCTAAAAAGATAAGCGACGGAGACGATCAAATTGCATAGTAATCAAAGGAGAGATCGCCAGCAATTCACATTTGCGGCAACGCGTCATCTCAACCATCTTTTTATTGTGTATCTGAGACCACATTGACGCACGTGGTCTGTGTCAAAACATTTACACACTTACCTGGAATGAGCCAAAAATGGCCAAATCGTTAGCAGGATCAGTGTCTTCCTTAGAGAAATCTAGAAGCGTGTCCTTGGTAATATCATAAAGTTGACCATTTTCATGAAAACAACTGTACTTTAGCATGCCTATAAATAGGTAGGTAAAAATTAATCTAAAGATAATATAAGTCCTCCAAATCATAACAATTGAGAAAGAAGTATAAGAAGCAAGACATACAAACGAAACAAAGAACACAAAATACAAAAATTACTTTAAATTGCTAGCTATTGGCGTAGTTTCATTTAAGGTGAGATCGATAACAATATTAACGCTTCACCGCCCAAGAGTCAAAACTATGTCGTCCTCGGTGAGCTTTGTTGCTAGTGGTTTATCTAGGTTAAAATCAAAATACTTCATTCCAATATGCGAAACAATTTTTGACCAATACAACATTTGCAGTAACAAGGACGACATCAACATGTTAAAACAATAAGGCTCGCCTTTTATATGTATATGTCTTTCAAGTCAGAAGGGGCGTGCAACTGGAGACCCGCGGGTCACACCATGCCCCGTCAAGCTTTATGCTGTGGTGACTACGGAGCTTCTAACATTATCTTTTTAATGTATTGTATAGATATTTAAATACATTTTTAGACTGTTTGGACTGTATAGATATTTAAATACATTTTTAGACTGTTTGGACTGTATAGATATTTAAATACATTTTTAGACTGTTTGGACTGT
Source organism: Anisus vortex (assembly GCA_949126835.1). Classification (NCBI taxonomy): domain Eukaryota; kingdom Metazoa; phylum Mollusca; class Gastropoda; family Planorbidae; genus Anisus; species Anisus vortex. The sequence continues at coordinate 40,680,110 of OX421497.1, read as the reverse complement.
ATAGATATTTAAATACATTTTTAGACTGTTTGAACTGTATAGATATTTAAATACATTTTTAGACTGTTTGGACTGTATAGATATTTAAATACATTTTTAGACTGTTTGGACTGTATAGATATTTAAATACATTTTTAGACTGTTTGGACTGTATCCTATACTATAATACGAGTTATATGCGAGTGTTATGGAATCCAAAGTTAGGTTACACAACTTATACTGGTGGAAAATGCGAATACTGGCTAGACCGATATATATATATATAACATGTGAGGCGATATACTACTGGAACAGATATGAAATTGGTCAGAATGTCTAACATTAGTACACGGTAGTGTTGTGGAAGCCACTTTTAGGTTACACAACTGTATTAACGAATTACTATTACTATTACTGGCTAATTATCTATAGTCCAAATGAGTAGGTTGGGAGTTAAGCTAAGACGATGCTCCTTCCTCGAGAGCTGAGCCAGACTAAAATACAGTGTATCGGTCAAGCGCCAACCTCAGACTGACTCTACAAGAGTTGGGCGGGCGTCTCGTGAGACCAGTCACGTGACCGCTCCTCAATTTGGTTGGGTGATTACATTAGGTTGGACTTACATACAATTCCCATTGGTCCTTTCGAACATATATTTACATAAAGGAACAAGGTTTATTGGAGCCGAAAATGGAGTTGGGGTGGGTAAGCAATTATACCGCCAAAACTGCGGGGTGAACAAGGGAGAAGGGGGGGGGGTCGAAGTGGGTGGGGGCAGTCTAGATAAAAGACGATTGATACATACGTCATGCTGAGTGAAGGGAATTATCTCCCTTTGATAGATTTTGACCTGGTCACTCAAGTGGCTGGCGTGGGTTTTCGGCCGAGGGGATATTAAGTAGATGCGAAAACATTGACCGTCTCAAAGGTTAGCTAACGAGTCGCCGCCCTTGGGTGATAGGAGTAGGGGGTTAGGAGGGGGGGTTTAGCGAAGTGGGTGGGGTGTGTGTGCAAGGCGCGTAATGTCTACATACAGCATGTTGAATTAACAACATGAATGAAAAATAGTTTGAATTAACAACATGAATGAATAGTTAAAATTATAATAGAATATATACATTAAGATTCACACTTCATTCACTCACGGTTTTAGTACCAGTTTGGGCGTATTGATTAGCAAACTCTGAATTGGGATTAAAACTAAAAGAGTGTAGTGAAGGTTAAAGGACAGGTGAAGAAGGGGGTGGTTGGGGTGTTCCTATTGCGTGAGAGAGAAAGAAGGTAATAGTTCCAGGCTATTCTCATCCTATCTAATCTAAACTCTACGCTAGCCTATGGTTCTATACTACTATCTACGCTATAATCTATCTATGAGTGCTAGGAGTCACGGTTTTAAGTCCAGAATCGTGACACCTAGTCCTAAATACTGTCTAATAGCTTTTCACATCTGACATGAGCCTTCTCTAGCTAATTTGTTAACGTAGAGGACTGCTGTGCGGGCGACCCGGGTTCAATTCTCCAGTTAGACTATGCCTATTTTTTTTACCCGATTTACATTTATTCGTAGACCTTTTTAATTCATATCAAACATATTTGCCGGCCGTAACTCATTGTTAACTTGAATGGGTTGAGGGAGGGAGTTAAAAAAATTGACATAATTTTATAGGAAAGTTTGACAGTTGTTAAAGTTAATTAAATAATTAATTAATTGGTCATTTATATAGCGCCTCACTCCATGCTAATAAAAGCATGCTCAGCGCGCTCACAAAATCGAAACGACAATAACACTCTAAAATAGTTTTAAACAAGGTTTCGGCCGATGGAGGCACGAAACGACAATAACATTTTTAAATAGTTTCAAAAAAGTTTTTTGCTGATGGATGTGTATTTGATCAATTTAGTTGAAAAGAAAAGTCTTCAAATTATTCTTGAATGCCTTTTTTGACACAGAGTTTTTCAGTGTCTCAGGTAAGCCGTTCCACAGTGAAGGCGCCACAGATTCAAACGAGCGTACACCAATAGGGGAAGGGGTAAAAGAACTAAAAAATGTAACGTAATGTAAGCTAAGAGCGCGTTTAACATACAACTAAGAATACGGATATTACACTAGGCCAGGTGACAGAGCTAAATTGATGATTAAAAAAAAGACAAAACAAATAAATGTAGCATTAACCGCCCCAACCCATAAATAAGACAGTAAGTTTCTAAAGCATGTTAAATGTTATCGAAGGTAAATATTGAAATAATGAGTTTTTAAGTTCTTTTTGTAAGTAACAGTAGAGCTTGTTCGCCTCAGTTGAATGGGAAGTTGATTCCACACCTTCGGACCGGATACTGAGAAGGCTCTAAGGCCAACGGTCGCCAGAGAGAAACGGGGCTCTTCCAGAAGCGATGAGTTTGCAGAACGAAGTGTCCTTTGCGGGACATAAGGTCTGATTAGTGCCTTGAGATAGGACGGAAACTCGTTATTAAAAATGCACTGATGGCAAAGTAGCGCCACTTTATACATAATTCTGGCTTTCACGGGGAGCCAGTGGAGCGAGCGTAGAAGGGCAGTTCCCGAGTCTCTTTTAGACTTGCACATAAACAAACGCGCAGTACTTTTATGTATTCGTTGTAGCCTGGCGATTTAATGACATAAATGACATATATTTCTGTTGGATTTAAAACTGACAACTCTAGCCTACATGTTTTTTTTTGGTTTAAAATGAGATTAAGCTGTTGTTTTTTGTTGTTGTTGTTTTTTTTTTTGGGGGGGGGGGGGTTGTCGGGCAAAATCTAGATATTAGACTGCACAAATAAAAATCTGCTTCGACTGTTAGAATTTAAAGCCCATGTTATTCATAGTAGAAAAAAGAAAAAAGACAAATACAATTTATTGGTCTGGTCAAGAAGTATTTTTAAAATTTATGCACTGTTGTTTTAAATACACATGATGTTAAGGTACAAGCGCCTGCTCTTTATTACCGATCGAATGATCGGTCACCTGGTACTAGATATTTAAATACATTTTTAGACTGTTTGGACTGTATAGATATTTAAATACATTTTTAGACTGTTTGGACTGTCAAGTTGTATCATATTGCTAATACCCAATTCTCAATTATCAAACCATGCTGTGCAGCCCTGCATTGCCCTATACGTTTCATACAATCTTAAATAATTTAAATGCATAAATAAGATTATGTTTTCTCTATAATAAAATAATATATAACAATCCAGTTGCCGATTTCTGGAAGGAGAGGCACAAAAAACACTGGCCAAAAAAAAAGACCTTCAAATTTTTCTTTTAAGTACTCTTTTGTCTTATAATTTCCCAGTCGCTGTTCGATAGTCCGCAGATTCAAAGGAGAGCATTCGATACGATTTTATTTTTAAAAACAACCACACACCGCATCTCCTACTGCGAGGCAAGGGGCAAAGCCTTTCCTACAGACAACAGCCCTGTTCATCAGAGAAAACAGGACTGCCAGTCTGATACAGCAAAGGAAAGCGAAGCGGAAGCAGAAGAAGAAGAAGAAGACAGTCCAACAACACTGAGCCCCCTGAGCGAAGGTAGTGATAAAGGAGCTAACACATTTTGATGGTGCATGCGTAGTAAAGATCTCACAAAGATAAGAAAGTGCAGTGCCACCCAGGTAATCCGGGTTCCATTGTTTACCTTGGAGATGACAACACTGTGTTTTTCTTTGCAACGTGTGGTCGACTTTGTAATCCACCATTGGTATGTCTGTAAGGTTGTTGGTACACAAGTTGTCGATACGTCTGCGTCTGATGTCATCCATACAGTCCACGCTAACTTCAGGTATTGACTAAAAGAAAAACATTTAACGGGACCAAAAAATGCATAATTCGCAAAGCTATACGGTATAATATGTTTAATATGTCAAATATGTTTAATATGTCAAATATATTTAATATGGCAAACATGTTGAATGTGTTTAATATCTTTAATGTCTTACATATCTCGTATGTTTAATATGTTTAATATCATTAATATATTTAAAATGTTTAATATTTTAAATATTTCAAATATGTTTAATCTGTTTAATATTTTAAATATTTCAAATATGTTAAATATGTTTAGTATGTTTAATATGTTTAATATGTTTAATATATTTAATATGTTAAATATGTAAAATATGTTTAATATGTTAATGTGTTTAATATGTTTAATAAGCCTATATTTAATGGGTCTATGTTTAATATATATTGTATATTTAACAAGTTAATATATTTATAATGTTTAATATGTTAAACATCTTTCATGTTTCAAATATCTCGTATGTTTAATATGTTTTTGCATAATTATGCATGTTAACAAAACAAAACAAGACTGCAGCGAGGGGAATGGACGGGTGGGCCGGCTCCTTGTGCCAATCTCTAGACAATTTCTAAAGTTAGTTGCCGAGTATTGGTCTGCGGCTAGATTACCGGACTGTCAATATTATGACCCCCAAGTCCTAGCCAAAATAGTGATTGTGTGGGTAGAACGATTCCTAGCCGCCTTACTTATCACTAATTACCGCGACATGTCCATCTCAGCTGAATGGAAATCCTAACCTTTATCAGGATTTGAATTTTGAATGTTTGTCGTATGATCATTATATGACATTATCTAAAACCACAAAGAGCCAATGCAACCTGTTATAGAAAACACGTGATCTGCTGACCAATATGAGCCAATGAAGTTTGTTATAAATAAACCCGCGATCTGCTGATCAATATGAGCCAATGAAGTTTGTTATAGATAAACACGTGATCTGCTGACGAATATGAGCCAATGAAGTTTGTTATAGATAAACACGTGATCTTCTAACCATGTGATGAATGCAGCATATATTGATTTGCCCCCATCGAGTTTGAAGACTGTCCAACAGTTTCACGCCGTCCACCGTCATGGCGTCCAGACCGTGCCGTCTCAAAAAATACGGGTCGCCGACAACGGTGTTGCCACGTGACAATTTCATGGCAGAGCATAACGCTATCAGGTGATTGGGTCTGTAGTTCTGTGGATACATAGAGACGAGAATGTGGGCAACAGTGTAACTAAACGAAACTATTATTAAGCAAAGTAATAGATGCAGCACAAGCGTTGCAGTCTGAATTTTTGAAAGTTAAAATAGATATTTGGTTGATGACCGAAAGTCAATATCAGTTTTGGCCGAAACTGAAAGCAAACTTTTTGGCTTCGGCTGAAACTGAAACTTCGCCGAAAGAGGCCATGTGCTTACTTTCGACACTGATACCTAATTTTGGTCGGCCTCTAGTTACAAGAGACTGTATTTACGAGTAATCCAATGAGGTAACAAAATTAGGATAATCCACCAGGTGCGACAGTTTATCTTTCCGTTTCAGTTTCGACCGAAGGCGTAGTAAAAAGTTTGGCTTCGGTTTCGGCCGAAAGTCAATTTATAACATTCGTGTATGGTTTCGTTTATGGCCGAAACCAAAACTTTCGTTTCGGTCGACCTCTAGTGGTAACGTTGTGTTTCATGAACATCTTTTCTGAATGCGGATGTTTTAAGTGCATGCATTGTTACTTGTTACTTTTAGAATATCTCTGATTCCGTAAAGGGAATAACTACTGGTTCTAAGTTTAATGTTATCGAAACATCTAAGCATCACTATATCTTATTAGTACTTAAACCTCATCGCTAATGCCACTTCAAGAAGAAAGGTTTCGTCAATAATTTGTGTATGTTAGATCAAGGTCGAATTTTCCACGATAAATAAAATAATAATCAGGTGTCGTCACACTTAAACGCCAAGTTCAGCAGCTAGCTTTCATACCCTAGACCAGCGTTCGGCAACCTAAACCACGCGTGCCAGACCTAGCACGCTGAGCGATTTTATTAGCACGCGATAGACCCACCATTGGCAATTCAATTCTCTTCTACAAGAAATTATGTGCTAGAGCAAAAACGAATTTTAAGCATTTGGGACGCTGAATGAATTAGAAATCACTATTATCAAAAGATCGCTGACCTCGGCCTTAGAATAAGGAGCCTGTAAAGAGGGGCATTCAATTTCTGTGCCGCGGTAAGCCCAACAACCGTGACTCTTACTTATGTCGGATTTAGCATTGCAAACGCGACACCTACTTAAAGCCAACGTCCCACTCATCACAGCGACGCTTTTTCTAAACAAAAGATTATTGTGTCCTACGCTTATCCATGATTAGATTTTAGTCGTACATTTTCATTACTTTTTGTTAAATGAGGTTAAGTTATTGGTTTTCCTGGTCTGTTCAGTTAACCCATTTTTTTGCCAGGATGTCGTTGGGGGAAGGAAGAGAATGTTGTTACGAGTAGATTTATTTCCATATTATATTGGTTTTGTTATTATTAACTAAAGTTAAAATGAAATAATCTTAAACCCGAAATGTTTCCGTGTTAGGAATAAAACATGCATATGTCTAGACACTACGTCACAGCGATAAAATACGTCATATGCACGAGGGTGGAATACCGTTTAGTTTGGTTCTAGTTTGGGCGCTAATGTGGAAGGACTGTTTTTGACCACTTTCTTAAAGATAGGATTACGGCTTTACTCATTATAGAAGAATCTCAACTGATTAAGTTTCATTATAATACTGGTACATATATTCTGTGGTATTGTTATATTTTATCATCTCAACTTGTTGGAATAAATTTGTGTTCAATTTCAAACAGGATTGTGGATTTCCTATATATTAAGGTACAGTTTATCTAAATCACTTTATACACAAAAGATTCATATCGTGACGAGTCAAATAAACATCAAAACTAATTCAATAACATCAATATAAATTCTTATACAACCTTGTGAGATCCAAGATGGATATGAATCAAAATAATATATAATAATACATTACTAAAAATATCATCTAACGTCAGTAGCTGATTTCGCACGTGACAAAAGATTGGGGGCTCAAGTCCTGGATCTAAAGTTTGTATGTATAAGAAATTAAGAATATACAACTGTTTTAGTGAAAACGATTTACAACAAATATTTATTCAAATTCTGTCTACGTGGGAGGCACTGTCTGTGTTCGGACATACTGTTTTCAGCTTTGTACACAATCATCTTAAAATTTATCTTCTACAAATTAACAGTGGTGTAAAATATTTCAAAGGACTTTATGAAAGGTAAAGTTGAAATTTTTTATCTTCTATTTACGTCATTAAAATAAAACATGGCGGAAGCTAATCTTACGTTGGAGCAATTGAATATTTTTGCTATCACGTCAGAACAGTTAACTAGCATGTCACTAACCCAGTTAAAAGAGATGGCAAACTCTCTGGGAATAGACATTACTGAAGTTACACCAGTTAGGAGTAAATTGATTCAAGATATTAAGGACTGTTTGAAAAGACATGGTAGAATGCTTGAAGAAAATACTATGAATAATGAAGAATCAGTGGTTCTCAATGTATCAGAAACCCTGAAAACAGACATAAATAACCATGATATTAAAATGAATGTGAATGAACTAAGTGCGGACATGAAATTCCAGTTAGAAATGAAGAAGTTAGAAATTCAAGTACAATTAGAGGGTAAAAGAATAGAAGCAGAGAAAGAGAAGGAATTGGAAAAAGAAAGAATCGCTAGTAATGAAAGGATTGAATTGGCAAAGTCTCGTTCGTCAACTCATACGATTCAGGAAACAAATAATGTGGAACTATATAAGTTTAAAAAGCATGTCCCAAGCATGGAGAACATAGAGATTGATGAGTTCTTTATGGTCTTCGAAAGAAACTCGATCGATTATAAATTTCCTGAAGATAAGAAAGCAGTACTTTTACGTTCAGCTCTAACAAAAGGCAAGGCTCTAGATGTTGTATTGAATTTGACTCCAGAGGAATGCAATGATTATGAACTAATAAAGAGCAGAGTACTATTGAGTTATGTTCTAACTCCAGAAAAGTATCGAAAGTTATATCGTGAGTACAAGAAGGAACCAGAAGTTTCACATGTTGACTTCCTGAGATTAGAGAAAAAGTATCTTGACCGATGGTTACGTTCTAAGAATGTGAATAAAGATTATGAAAAACTATATAATCTCATACTGATGGAGGATTTTACTGAGAAGATTCGCACTGATATAAAAGTTCATTTGGCTGATCGTGGTATTGAAATAGCAGAACAAGCAGCAGTTAAGGCCGATGAATACGTCATTATTCACCCGCATAGCCATTATGTTCAAAATGACAGAACAAGTTTGAGGACTCAAAACAGTAATACAGAGAGGAAGTTAAGATCGACAGATGATAAAAGTAAACAAAAAGCCGATAAACAAGAGAATTCAAGTTTTGTACAAGAGAGAATTACCTGTACATTCTGTAAGAAAGATGGACATATCAAAGAGAATTGTTGGAGTCTACATAAAGAGAAAAGACCCATTAAAAACAAGAACAACGTGGTTTTATCACACATCGCCGTACAAACTGAAACTCACATAAATAAAACTGCCCACAAAAGAATTAAAGCTGATAGAAAGACATTTGATGTTAGTCATGAGGAGATGGCGAAACACGCATGTCCAAGTTGCTCAAAGTCGGAAAAAGTCTTTGAAATGAAGACCGAGGCTATTGAACATTCTAGTTTCAACTCCAAAGGGAGTGTGACAGATGAACAATCAGTAGATAAAACGTTTACTTATGGAGGCAGTAGTGTAGCAAGAAACTCCGTAGGCAGAGAACTACCCGAGTGCATTCTATCGGATGTTAGCGAGGGCTATGTGTCACCTATAGATAATCAAAATAGAGAACGGAAGATTAAAATTCTACGTGACTCCGGTGCTGATATATCTCTACTGTTGAAGAATACTGTACCAACGTCGAAATTGACTCATACAGGCCAGTATGCCTTAATCAGTACTATGGCTGGAACACTCACGGCACCGTTACATCGTATACAGTTGAAGAGTAATTACTTCACTGGATCTGTTACTGTTGGGATAGTGAAGAAATTTCCCTACAGAGGCATTTCATTACTTTTAGGAAGTGACATTGCCAAAAATCAGGTACATCCTGTACTTAAAGAAACCAAAGACTCTGTTCAGTGTAGGAATACTGAAAATTCAGTATGTGTTATCACCAGAGCTATGGAGAAACAGCAGATGACTGATGAATCGACAAAGAAACCAGAACCAACACCAGAGATTGACTTACAAGCAACCTTCATGGCGGACGTTCTAGGTGGTCACTCAAGTCATACTGATCAAAATAATTTGTCGCCTAGACAACTACTCATTCTTGCTCAAGGCAAAGATCCAGAGATTGGGAAGCTAAAAGAGGAAGCAAAGAATGAAGGAGAATTAGAAACAATGGCCGCAGGTTATTACCTGAGGGACGAGTTGTTGATGAGGAAATGGAGAGGGAAAGAAAACGACGATGAAACATGCAGCGAAGTACATCAAATCGTGGTACCCAATGTTTACCGCAAGGACATACTACATATGGCCCATGATTCACCGTATGCTGGTCACCTAGGGATACAGAAAACCTTCGACAGGATTCTTCCATATTTCTTCTGGCCTGGCCTACGTCGTGACGTCACATCGTTTTGCAGATCATGTCCTGTCTGCCAGATGGTCGACAAGCCGAATCAGACCATTCCGGTAGCTCCTCTACGACCCATACCAGCATTCTCAGAACCCTTCAGTCACATCATTATAGACTGCGTCGGTCCGTTGCCTAAAACTAAGGCTGGCCACCAGTATCTGTTCACTATAATGTGTTCGGCAACGAGATTTCCAGAGGCTATTCCTCTACGTAGCATCAATGCCGACAAAATATCTGATGCATTTATCGGATTCTTCACCCGATATGGTCTTCCGAAAACCGTGCAGTCAGATCAAGGTTCAAATTTCACATCGAAGTTATTTCGCCAAGTCTTAGAACGGCTGGGTATTTGTCATGCAGTATCGAGTGCATATCATCCACAGAGTCAAGGCGCACTGGAACGATACCACCAAACATTGAAGAATATGCTCCGTACTTTCTGTTTCGAGCATAACGACGACTGGGATCGTGGTATTCCCTTCGCACTCTTCGCAACCAGAGAGGCTGTACAAGAATCTCTTGGTTTCAGTCCCTTTGAACTGGTATTCGGACACACAGTTCGTGGACCACTAAAGCTGTTACAAGAGACATGGTTGTCATCCACTGAAGACACTGGTCTACTGACATACGTGGAAAATTTTAAAAATAGACTGTATAATGCATTAAAAGTTGTCAGATCTAATCTTTTGCAGGCACAAGACAAGATGAAGGTCTATTATGACGTCAACGCAAGAACCCGTATCTTTCAACCTGGTGATAAAGTTCTCATGCTGACGCCACTGTCTGGTCAACCCCTGAGTGCCAAGTTTACAGGACCCTATGAGGTTATGGCTAAGCTTAGTGAGGTTAACTATCTTGTAAAGACCCCTGATAGACGGAAATCGCAACGAGTGTGCCATATCAATATGTTGAAACCATACATTACCAGAGAAGAACAAAAAGTTGTTGCCTCGGTAAACACTGTTATTAAAGTCGGGAATAATTCACCCGAAATTGAGCGTGAAGTGGCAGAAAGCAAACTGCAAAATACAAAGGCTCTGAAAAACCTAAATGAAAAATTGGCACATTTACCTGATTGCGAACAATCCGCTATCAAAGGTCTAATTAATGAAAATATCCATTTATTTGGAGATGTACCTAGTAGAACTAGTGTAGTAAAGCATGATGTAATTCTAAATGAAAATACTAAAGCTATTAAACAACATCCATACAGGTCAAATCCTATCCAGTTAGAATGCATCCGTAAAGAGGTTCGCTACATGCTTGACAATGACATTATTACACCTAGTAGTGGTGACTGGTCTTCCCCTTGCGTATTGGTACCTAAGGCCGATGGATCCATGAGGTTTTGTGTGGACTACCGTAAGGTAAACAAAGTGACAAAAACTGATTCCTATCCAATACCAAGAATCGACGATCTAATAGATCAAGTGAGTAATGCTAAGTTTGTGACGAAAATTGACCTATTGACGGCGTATTTTCAGATTCCACTGACGGAGAGGGCTCAGGAGATATCATCGTTTGTAACCCCTGACGGACTGTACAAATTTAAGGTCATGCCCTTTGGTATGGTTAATGCACCCTCTACTTTTCAACGGTTAATAAATACCATTACTCAGGACATTCCTAAATGTCACGCATACCTCGATGATATTGTTGTTTTTAGTGACGATTTTAAATCTCATTTAGATCAACTACATTTGTTATTTACGAAATTGACTCATGCTAATCTCACCATAAACTTGACTAAGAGTCAGTTCTGCCATGCAACCATCGAGTATCTAGGTCACATAGTGGGAAATGGTTTGGTAAAACCATTAAATGCAAAGGTTAAGGCTATTCGTGAGTTCCCTGTTCCTGAAACCTGTAAACAACTCCGTAGTTTTCTCGGGATGGCGGGGTACTACCGTCGGTTCTGTCAAAATTTCTCAACCATTGCATGTCCATTAACAAATCTATTAAAGAAGAATTGCACTTTCAAATGGTCTAATGAATGCCACCAGGCCTTTGATAAATTAAAAGATGTTCTTTCTGAGGCACCTGTATTAGTAACACCCAATTACAGTAAACCCTTTAAAATTACCGTTGACGCGTGTGATACAGGGATGGGAGCGGTCATTTCCCAAAAGGGTGATGATTCACTGGAACACCCGATTAGTTTTTACTCTCAAAAATTTGATAAGCATCAAAGAAACTATAGTGTGATAGAAAAGGAACTTTTAGGATTAATCCTGGCATTGAAACATTTTGATTTTTATATCAATGGTTCTCCATATCCAATTGATATTTTAACTGATCATAACCCTTTAGTTTTCCTTTCCAGGGTTAAACAGAACCAAAGAATTATTCGCTGGAGCTTATTCCTCCAAGCATATAATTTAAATGTGTTATATTTACCAGGTAAACAAAATGTGGTCGCTGACACGTTGTCGCGCATGTAACTGGTAAACCAGAAGATGAAAGTCAGTTTCTCATTAATTGTTTTCTTTTATGTCATTCATTGTATTGATTAGCATTTATATTATTGTAAATATGACAATAAATAAACTATGTTTTGAAATATTGCAATATGAAACATTACAGAACAAAACTTCAAATTCTACTAGAAACAATCATACGTTGTAAGGTAAAAGGTAACTATTGCATACAGCAATTGCACACACACCGGTATTTAACTTGAATACATCCACACTTGTGTTTGTTCAATTGATTATTGATGTGTTTTGAAAATTGTTTGTTTCTATGTCGTCATGTTATAATTTGGATGTCTTATTTTATGCTATGTAAAAGCTAAATCAGCTGAGATTATAACATTTTTTTTTTTAAATATTCTTGATGTCATAATTGAGACATCATAATAATCATATAATAACTGAAAATCATTAGTTAATGATACAGTGATCGGTTATAAATAAATTAAATTTTCTAAAGAATTATCTATCAATTATTAATCGGTTCCACTTATTTGGGTAATTCATATCAATTCTGTGGGAATTGGTTATTGGTGGTAATAGTTTTATGGTCAACGTTGTACACACAATAATCATAATTGTAAATATTAATTGATAAATAAATGTTTAATTAATAATCATTGATACGATAATGTGATAAGGGATTCCATAATAGCGACTTTGTTATTAAGGGGATATGTAATATATGGTTCATTTTAATCTTTAAAAGATTGTCCAATAGTCAATTAAATCTTACGAATAGTTTGGGAATTCGGTTCATTTTATGGGTACTCTACAAAGAATTCCATACTTAACGCTGTCTGTAATTCCTTTGTGTCTTAAGGGGGGGCGAGTGTTACGAGTAGATTTATTTCCATATTATATTGGTTTTGTTATTATTAACTAAAGTTAAAATGAAATAATCTTAAACCCGAAATGTTTCCGTGTTAGGAATAAAACATGCATATGTCTAGACACTACGTCACAGCGATAAAATACGTCATATGCACGAGGGTGGAATACCGTTTAGTTTGGTTCTAGTTTGGGCGCTAATGTGGAAGGACTGTTTTTGACCACTTTCTTAAAGATAGGATTACGGCTTTACTCATTATAGAAGAATCTCAACTGATTAAGTTTCATTATAATACTGGTACATATATTCTGTGGTATTGTTATATTTTATCATCTCAACTTGTTGGAATAAATTTGTGTTCAATTTCAAACAGGATTGTGGATTTCCTATATATTAAGGTACAGTTTATCTAAATCACTTTATACACAAAAGATTCATATCGTGACGAGTCAAATAAACATCAAAACTAATTCAATAACATCAATATAAATTCTTATACAACCTTGTGAGATCCAAGATGGATATGAATCAAAATAATATATAATAATACATTACTAAAAATATCATCTAACGTCAGTAGCTGATTTCGCACGTGACAATGTATATGCGCTGGTTCTTGTATATAGAATATGTAAAGCGATATTTATATCTTATCTTATATATTATTACAGACGATTCATCTATAAAGAAGAGTATTGCCTCCTATGCTCCTCCGTGCTTCGAGTCTAGTCTTGCAACTTTATTAATGTTTTAAATGATGTTAAGTTACTGGTTTGTTCAGGTAACCCATTCCATGCCCGAATGCCACTCGGCAGATGGACAATCATATTGACAGTCAACTAGATAGATGGAGGCATAAAGGAGACAGTATGAATGGATGAGTTGATTGATTGATCTAAACACCCAGACTGACCTGCTTCTCCACACAAATTGTCTGTGATAGTGGTCCATTCTCTACACTTTCGTCGTCCTTATAGTACCTTTTGCCATATACAACAATGGCCCTTTTAAAAGATATTACACATTCATCATTAATTTTATGAAACATAACATTATTAATTAAGACAAAATAAAGCGTTCAAAATTACTCTAGGATGGGGATCGGCAACCCGTGAACTCGAAAGCCATACTTGGCACGCAGAGCAGTTTTAAGTGGCTCGGGGAGAAAAAAACAACAGGCGATTCAAGTTTCTTCTACAAGAAATTGTTTGCTAGAGCAGGGTGTGTTTTATTGTTGGCACGCTGAATGAATTAGAAATCCTTCTAAAGCACACTATTATCAAACGGGTGCTGACCCTTGCTCTAGGATAAAGCAGTGGCTCTCAACCTTCCTATTTCTGGGACCATTTAATTCAGTAACACATGTTGTAGTAGCCCCACAGCCTCCACTCCAACGAAACAATCATTTTCGTTGATACTACATAACTGTACATTTGCTAGTGATATAAATAGTACTGTAAATATATGATATACAGGTTGTATTTCATTGTTAAAGATAGAGCATAATTAAAGCATAATGATTCATCACAAACAAACAATATGTAAGTATATATTTTGAAATTTGTATTTCTAATTACAAATAAATGAAATTTGTTTGTCTTAGCATAGTGTAGCGTATGTAAAAGTATTAAACTAATAACAGTAAACTACATTGCTACATTTTTGCGACAGCATGCGTACAAAGCCAACGTCAGTGCCAAGGTTGACAATGCTTCTTTGTCACCAGATTAGAAATTATCTAGCTAGGCAGTCATTGCAAGAGCCAACTAAAGATCATCTTCAAAGAAAAGTCTTTAGACTTAAAAAGGCAATAAGCTGAAAAACACTTTTCACACAAATTTTAATGTGCTGTTAAAAATGGAAGAAGAAGGCGAAACATAAACTAAGAAAAAGGATATGATTTCAAACACTCCAGACTTTTGTACCTGGCATTGTAGAGAAAATAGTTGTTATTGGATCATCTATATATATGTATAAAATAAGAGCGTTTGTCGGCATACGGATCCCCATTGGTCAATTTGAAATCACGTGAGTTTGTGTCACTGACCTATTTAAGCCTAGGTCTATATCTATTAATTTTTCACAGACAGATGTCTCTTCGTTAGCTCAATGCTAAACGTAGCGGACTGCTATGCGAGCGACCGGGGTTCGATTCTCCAGTTAGGGTATACCTTTTTTTTTTCCACAATTTTGTTTTCAAACTTTTAAAAACAAAAGACATTGTAAATCTACGGCAATTTAGATTTTTGTTAAATAAAAATACTTGCCTATTTTTTTTACCCGATTACAATAATTATTTGTAAAAAATTTCCTAAAAGTCTTCAGGAAAAAAATAATAATTTAAATATAAGATCTATAGCTTTCTTTTAAGTGTAGTTTATAAATTTGTTATCTGCACCTTATACAGTCCTGTTTTTTTTTTTCACCCGGGCAACGCCGGGCAATGTAGCTTATTGTTAATAAGTTCATTACAATTCTCGTGTACCGTCTCAGGAACATCTTCAACTTGAATTGTGAAATCGCTTCTAGCAAGTGCAAATGGTGCCAGGTAGACTAGGAAGGTACGATGAAATTTCGCCTACAAGCGTGCGCAATAAGTCTTCTTTCACTGTAATTGTTCATCGTAATCCTTTTGTCAGGTTCAGTGTTATATTCCTCAAAGGAAGCCTATACGTTCAACATGCAGTTTCTGGTTTGTCATGGCTTTGCCTGAGTGAGGTATGCGTCTGTATATGTGTAACCTTGTGTACAAGGTGGTTGCACCTAATAGCACGAAAAACCAGCAATGCGGCTTTATTGATTGACCTCACGCTTGACCACCCATGTTATAATATACACATCCACGATCTTGTCAAGGCCCGGCTAGGACCCTTGGATGCCCTGACAACTTTTAATAGTTAGATAAATAGACAAACGACCCTGCAACTTGGTTGCATTAAAGTCTTATCATTGGTTCTAGCTTGTTTGATGCATTTGAAGCTTACATAACTTATTATCGTTTTTTTTTAAATACTTAGTACCAGGTGACCGATCATTCGATCGGTAATAAAGAGCAGGCGCTTGTACCTTAACATCATGTGTATGTAAAACAACAGTGCATAAATTTTAAAAATACTTCTTTACCAGACCAATAAATTGTATTTTTCTTTTTCTTTTTTTCTACTATGAATAACATAGGCTTTAAATTCTAACAGTCGAAGTAGATTTTTATTTGTGCAGTCTGATATCTAGATTTTGCCCGATAACCCCCCCCCCCCCCCAAAAAAAAAAAAAAAAAAAAAACCGCTTAATCTCATTTTAAACCAAAAAAAAACATGCAGGCTAGAAGTGTCAGTTTTAAATCCAACAGAAATATATGTCATTTATGTCATTAAATCGCCAGGCTACAACGAATATATAAAAGTACTGCGCGTTTGTTTATGTGCAAGTCTAAAAGAGACTCGGGAACTGCCCTTCTACGCTCGCTCCACTGGCTCCCCGTGAAAGCCAGAATTGAGTATAAAGTGGCGCTACTTTGCCATCAGTGCATTTTTAATAACGAGTTTCCGTCCTATCTCAAGGCACTAATCAGACCTTATGTCCCGCAAAGAACACTTCGTTCTGCAAACTCATCGCTTCTGGAAGAGCCCCGTTTCTATCTGACGACCGTTGGCCTTAGAGCCTTCTCAGTATCCGGTCCGAAGGTGTGGAATCAACTTCCCATTTAACTGAGGCGAACAAGCTCTGCTGTTACTTTCAAAAAGAACTTAAAAACTCATTATTTCAATATTTACCTTCGATAACATTTAACATGCTTTAGAAACTTACTGTCTTATTTATGGGTTGGGTCGGTTAATGCTACATTTATTTGTTTTGTCTTTTTTTTAATCATCAATTTAGCTCTGTCACCTGGCCTAGTGTAATATCCGTATTCTTAGTTGTATGTTAAACGCGCTCTGAGCTTACATTATGTTTGTTGGCAGCGCTATACAAATATTATTATTATTATTATTATTTAAAAGACTGAAAATGAAAAGTTTAAATTTAAAATATCGTGAATTACGTTACAATTTTTAGTTCTTCTACCCCTTCCCCTATTGGTGTACGCTCGTTTGAATCTGTGGCGCCTTCACTGTGGAACGGCTTACCTGAGACACTGAAAAACTCTGTGTCAAAAAAGGCATTCAAGAATAATTTGAAGACTTTTCTTTTCAACTAAATTGATCAAATACACATCCATCAGCAAAAAACTTGTTTGAAACTATTTAAAAATGTTATTGTCGTTTCGTGCCTCCATCGGCCGAAACCTTGTTTAAAACTATTTTAGAGTGTTATTGTCGTTTCGATTTTGTGAGCGCGCTGAGCATGCTTTTATTAGCATGGAGTGAGGCGCTATATAAATGACCAATTAATTAATTAATTAATTAACTTTAACAACTGTCAAACTTTCCTATAACATTATGTCAATTTTTTCAACTCCCTCCCTCAACCCATTCAAGCTAACAATGAGTTACGGCCGGCAAATATGTTTGATAGGAATTAAAAAGGTCTACGAATAAATGTAAATCGGGTAAAAAAAATAGGCATAGTCTAACTGGAGAATCGAACCCGGGTCGCACGCACAGCAGTCCTCTACGTTAACAACTTAGCTAGAGAAGGCACATGTCAGATGTGAAAAGCTATTAGACAGTATATAGGACTAGGCCTAAATAAGTCAGTGACACAATAGGGATCCGTGGGGACACAAACACGATCTTTTTATAGATAGAGATTTTTATTATTATTTTTTAGAGATGTTTTCAATGTATTATTCCAAACATTGTTTGACAAAAAAGTAAAAAAATATAGTTTGGTGTTAACATTATCTAATATCCTCCATTTGTGTTACTATTTAAAATAAACTATCGCGGCAAAATATAATATTGATTAATTAAAACAATGGTATGATAAACATTTTTTTTTTTTTTAGCATTAAACTTAAATACTAAATAATTAACGGTGAAATTAGGTTATTCATTTAAAAGACTGCAAATGAAAAGATTATAATATATATAGGTTACGTTAGATGATGTGTTTAATTCCTTTCCCCCTCCCCCCGCCCCTCAATAAAACTAACAGTATATTACACTTCTGACTATTGTTATAAGGAAAATACGAATATACTGAATTTACATCTTTTCTAGTTTACCAGATTTCGAATTGACAATGTTAACATATTCTAATATATCTTACTTTGGTAGGCCTTTATAAGCAAATCATACAAATTTTTAATGAAACATTCATTGCATTTTTAAAAAAGTGGATACTAATACAGTGTTTATTATTTACAGTGTAGAGTATACTGCTACATTGTATGCTATATACAGCGTAGTGTATACTGCTACAGTGAACACTATATACAGTGTAGTGTAATCTGCTACAGTGTACACTATATACAGCTATTCATTGTTTAAACACAAACAAGTTTTAGAGGTGTTTTTTTTTCAAAAAATGTCAGATAAAAGAAAGTTAAAAATATACCTTTAGTTTGATGAAACTTAATCTAATTCTGTTATTTTTTAAACGGTAAACTATTATCTGACTATTAGATAATTCGTAAATATGTATTTGTTTTTCTTTTTTTTTTAATTTAATTTAAAATATATTGAAGTTTAATCTAAAATATATTGAAGACGTTCTAATCTAAATAAGCCGCGAGGGCCGCATACTATCATTTGTCCGCCCGCGCGTTACCCACTGGCTGTAGGTTGGACACCCCTGCATTACATAAACTACACTTGGTCTTGCTTTAAATTATTTCTATCATCGGTGCGCAACAGAAGTTTAAACAAGAAATTAAACTTCTTTCTGCTGTAGTAAGCCTACGGGTATTCCCGAAACGTCATAACTGCGACGCAACAAAACACCGCTCTTGAAAGCAGCACTACATGTGGGTCGAGCAATGGCATGTTTTCACGGCCAAATTCAATTATCTACGATAAATCTAAAGCGTATTTTTGTCTAACGTTCATTTTCGATTTTTATTTGTGTGGCCGAAAAGGTGTAGATTTTTTTTTAGGTGAAACAAGTCGTGCATTAAAACATGAAGATAATCGTTAGAGCGCTTTTGAAGAAAATTTCCATATATATATATATATATATATATAGTACCAGGTGACCGATCATTCGATCGGTAATAAAGAGCAGGCGCTTGTACCATAACATAATGTGTATGTAAAACAACAGTGCATAAATTTAAAAAATACGTCTTTACCAGACCAATAAATTGTATTTGTCTTTTTCTTTTTTTCTACTATGAATAACATGGGCTTTAAATTCTAACAGTCGAAGCAGATTTTTATTTGTGCAGTCTAATATCAAGATTTTGCCCGATAACCCCCCCCCCCCCCCAAAAAAAAAAAAAACAACAACAAAAAACAACAACAACAGCTTAATTCTCATTTTAAACCCCCCAAAAAAACATGTAGGCTAGAGTTGTCAGTTTTAAATCTAACAGAATTATATGTCATTTATGTCATTAACTCGCCAGGCTACAGCGAATACAGAACAGTACTGCGCGTTTGGTTATGTGCAAGTCTAAAAGAGACTCGAGAACTGCTCTTCTACGCTCGCTCCACTGGCTCCCCGTGAAAGCCAGAATTGAGTATAAAGTGACGCTACTTTACCATCAGTGCATTTTTAACAACGAGTTTCCGTCCTATCTCAAGGCACTAATCACACCTTATGTCCCGCAAAGAACACTTCGTTCTGCAAACTTATCGCTTCTGGAAGAGCCCCGTTTCTCCCTGACGACCGTTGGCCTTAGAGCCTTCTCAGTATCCGGTCCGAAGGTGTGGAATCAACTTCCCATTCAACTGAGGCGAACAAGCTCTACTGTTACTTTCAAAAAGAACTTAAAAACTCATTATTTCAATATTTACCTTAGATAACATTTAACATGCTTTAGAAACTTACTGTCTTATTTATGGGTTGGGTCAGTTAATGCTACATTTATTTGTTTTGTCTTTTTTTAATCATCAATTTAGCTCTGTCACCTGGCCTAGGGTAATATCCGTATTCTTAGTTAACTTGTATGTTAAACGCGCTCTGAGCTTACATTATGTTTGTTGGCAGCGCTATACAAATATTATTATTATTATTTAAAAGACTGAAAATGAAAAGTTTAAATTTAAAATATCGTGAATTACGTTACAATTTTTAGTTCTTCTACCCCTTCTCCTATTGGTGTACGCTCGTTTGAATCTGTGGCGCCTTCTCTGTGGAACGGCTTACCTGAGACACTGAAAAACTCTGTGTCAAAAAAGGCATTCAAGAAGAATTTGAAGACTTTTCTTTTCAACTAAATTGATCAAATACACATCCATCAGCAAAAAACTTGTTTGAAACTATGTTAAAATGTTATTGTCGTTTCGTGCCTCCATCGGCCGAAACCTTGTTTAAAACTATTTTAGAGTGTTATTGTCGTTTCGATTTTGTGAGCGCGCTGAGCATGCTTTTATTAGCATGGAGTGAGGCGCTATATAAATGACCAATTAATAATTAATAAAATTAATTAATTAACTTTAACAACTGTCAAACTTTCCTATAACATTATGTCAATTTTTTCAACTCCCTCCCTCAACCCATTCAAGCTAACAATGAGTTACGGCCGGCAAATATGTTTGATAGGAATTAAAAAGGTCTACGAATAAATGTAAATCGGGTAAAAAAAATAGGCATAGTCTAACTGGAGAATCAAACCCGCTCGCACGCACAGCAGTCCTCTACATTAACAACTTAGCTAGAGAAGGCACATGTCAGATGTGAAAAGCTATTAGACAGTATATAGGACTAGGCCTAAATAAGTCAGTGACACAATAGGGATCCGTGGGGACACAAACACGATCTTTTTATATATAGAGATTTTCAATGTTTTCAATGTATTATTCCAAACATTGTTTGACAAAAAAAGTAAAAAAATATAGTTTGGTGTAAACCTTATCTAATATCCTCCATTTGTGTTACTATTTATGATAAACTATCGCGGCAAAATATAATATTGATTAATTAAAACAAGGGTATGATAAACATTTTTATGATGTGTTTAATTTCTCCCCCCCCCCCCCGCCCCTCAATAAAACTAACAGTATGTTACACTTCTGACTATTGTTATATCCTTTATAAGCAAATCATACACATTTTTAATGAAACATTAATTGAATTTTTAAAAAAGTGGATACTAAAACAGTGTTTATTATTTACAGTGTAGAGTATACTGCTACGTTGTATGCTATATACAGCGTAGTGTATACTGCTACAGTGAACACTATATACAGTGCAGTGTAATCTGCTACAGTGTACACTATATGCAGCTATTCATTGTTTAAACACAAAAAAAGTTTTAGAGGTGTTGTTTTTTTTCAAAAAATGTCAGATAAAAGAAAGTTACAAATAGACCTTTAGTTTGGTGAAAGTTCTTCTAATTCTGTTATTATTTAAACGGCAAACTATTATCTCACTATTAGATAATTCGTAAATATGTATTTGTTTTCTTTTTTTTTAAATTTAATCTAAAATATATTGAAGTTTAATCTAAAATATATTGGTAGACGTTCAAATCTAAATAAGCCGCGAGGGCTGCATACTATCATTTGTCCGCCCGCGCGTTACCCACTGGCTGTAGTTTGGACACCCCTGCATTACATAAATTACACTTGGTCTTGCTTTAAATTATTTCTATCATCGGTGCGCAACAGTAGTTTAAACAAGAAATAAAACTTCTTTCTGCTGTAGTAAGCCTACGGGTATTCCCGAAACGTCATAACTGCGACGCAACAAAACACCGCTCTTGAAAGCCGCACTACATGTGGGTCGAGCAAGGGCATGTTTTCACGGCCAAAATCAATATCTACGATAAATCTAATGTGTATTTTTGTTTAACGTCCATTTCCGATTTTTATTTGTGGGGCCGAAAAGCTGTAGATTTTTTTTTAGGTGAAACAAGTAGTGCATTAAAACATGAAGATAATCGTTAGAGCGCTTTTGAAGAAAATTTCCAGACATATATATATATATATACATACAATTTTAACTCGTATTATAGTATAGGATATACATATATATATATATACATACAATTTTAACTCGTATTATAGTATAGGATAACAGTCACCTCACCTAAAATTGACACAGCCACAGAGCGGTGGACTCCATGTCAGGGACGGCGATTCCGGTATAATCTCATCAGACTTAGATTCCAATACGCTAGTGCAGTTAGGGTCCTTGGTGTGGTCAAAGTCCATCATGTTAAATGTAAACTGGCCATCGCCGCAATACGGCTGGCTCTTGGTTATGATTTTGACCGCATTCATGCCTTTATATGATTTTGGACTGGAGACATAAACTGAGCAGGAGAGAAAAATCATGTTTTGAGGCAGAATAAATGTTGGGTTTAAATGTTTTTAGAAAGGATAAATGCTAGGTATAATCTCATTAGGCAGGATAAATGTTAGGGAATAATATTTTTATCCAGGATAAATGTCGGGTATAATGTTTTGAGGCAGGATAAATGTTGAGTATGATGTTTTGATGCAGGATAAATGTCGGGTATGATGTTTTGAGGCAGGATAAATGTTGAGTATGATGTTTTGATGCAGGATAAATGTAAGTTATGATTTTTTTAGCAATGATAAAGAGGTTAGAAAAAAAATGCTTTTGTTCATAAACATTACATATGTCCATTGTTGGGAGAAAGAAAATTTTTGTCAGCTTTTGAGATGGCTTTTTTTTACATAATTTATTTTTCATTTATATAATTTAAATAGGGCTCAGAGTTAGCCTGCTCATTGTGCTTTCACGCTGCGTACCCACCGTGCATTTAAGGGTTTTCCTGCCCAATCTAATTTGTTTTTTTAAAAGCTTACATCTTTTAGATTTTCTTGATATTCACATTCTGACCTAGGTTCTGATTAAAAAAACTTATTTAGAAAAAAAGATTTGTACAATACATGGTTCTGATCAATTTATAACATTTTACTATTGTATTCCCTTCCGTAAGGCGTATCAGCTCCATCGGCGATCTCCGCAAAATACAACAAATACAGCGGTTTGTTGAAATATTTGTTTCGTTTTCGAACAAGTCCTCCCTCAAGGTAATCATCCTCATCCATACACGCCCCTCCTCTACCTTGTGCTGTAAATGATGAATAAATCAATGTAGATAAAAGCTGTTAAAGTGTTGGTCGCAATAAGAAACATTAAATTGCGTTAGTTATACGTCCTTGGGTCAGGGGTCAATTTTACACGAGCTTCCGGTTTACTTCCGGCAACTCTCTTTAATGGAATTTTTAAAATAATTTTTCAATGGGATTGGGAGTGAATGGGGTAGTTGGGGTCAGTTTATCGCCTCCACTCTCTCTCTATATATATAGTGTTTCAAAAATTATTAAATTGCAACAATAAGTAATTCTAATTCAGTTTATCTCCTTTTTTACTTCTGCATCTACATTTTTGGAATGCAACTGTGTAAAAGTAATACATGATATATACAACAGTGTGATTCAGAGGTTCATACAGCCCATCAATCTCGACAGTGTGAATCAAGTTTAAAACAATAACTTTCCGTTCGGAGAGGGGGGGGGTAAGAGTCACAGATAAGATTTGATTCAACTAGTGCAGCCGGCTGGTCTTGCGGTTAGTTCACCGGACTGTCACCGATCGATCCCTGCCGCCCTGGAGTTTTGGGGCCCAGGGGACGTAATAATCGTCTAGAGCGCACTGAGCATGCTAAAATAGCATGGATAGACACGCTGTATAAATAACCATTATTATTATTATTAAATCTTTCCAAATTTTAAAATTTTCTATTGTTAGGATAAATGTTGCCTAACTATCGTCGCCTTGTCTGAGTGATATACTATTTTTAAACAACACAGATCTGCCACAATAAAAGTAAAGATGAAATCGCGTGAAGTTATTTATGGACGGCTACTTAACATATTTGAAGTATCCAACAAGTGAGATAAATGAGTTATAATTTAGATTGTTGACGTATTTGATGGATTGCCAACGTACCTTATGGGCAAAAATGGGCCTCATTAGCCACATGAGAACCCATCGAACAGCCACACCCCAAACTTCTTAGGATGACAAAAATGGTCATCGTCGATCATACGGAGGAATAATACTACTACTACTATTATTACTACAGACTGTAAAATAATATTTAAAAAAAAATATTCAAAACTTACCGAAACTTAAATTTATTGTGCACATGAACGCCACTAACAAAGTTAAGAAATACATTCCAGAAACAAAATTATTCTTTTCTGTTCAAATCGTTGATGATGTATTCTGTTCTACTCTTGTACTGGTCAAAACTAAAGTATCTTATTGAAACGTATGTAGTAAGGATAATTTTTTTCTGGCCAATAGATAGACTACACGTGTCAGCTTAATGGTAAAACATCACAGTCCCATTAGAAGGAGATCTCTTGTATTCAATTGGTCGAGACAATATAAACGGACAGGGGGGTTGGGGGTAAGAGAATAATGGTGAAGCTTTAACAAATAATCCGAGATTATTGAGATTATTACCCCTCTATACTATAGGCACTAAATAAATAAATAGTTCAATGTTAAACTATAATGAAGGATGGGAGCATGAGGAGATTTGGTGTGAATTAAATGCCCCTACCCTGATTGGAAAAACCGCGCTTATTCCGAGTCGAGCTTTTATCTACCTTGTAAATATACAAACAGGAGCGCTGTACAGACAGACAAACGTACAGACATTATGGATACAAGACAGTGAGATTAAAAGGTTACAAAGACAGGCAAAAGGATAGATAGACACACACACACACACACACATAATAATAATAATAATAATAATGCTTGTATAGCGCATATCCCGTTGGGGACAGTCGGACAGTTCTATGCGCTGACGACAGTTACAGACAGAGTACTAACAACGAAGAACAGACGAAAATGTATATATGATGCCTACAGATGAAAACTGCTACTGGAACAGGTGAGTCTTCAGCCGGCTCCTGAAGGTGTCGAAGCTAAGGCTCGGGCGAAGCTGTAGTGGGAGGTGATTCCAGGCGGACGGGCCCGCGTAGGACAATGCACATTGGCCAGCGGACACACACATGTATATATATATATATATATTAATATATATAAAGTAGACTGTGTGTGTTCAGCCAATCATATTAGTTAATTTAAAACATCCAGACAACTCAATACAGTCATTGGGATGGGATTGGCTATTATTCAATTCAATCTTTTTTTTTTTGCACTGTATATATCAAATACTTACTAAATGTATACTTAATTATAGGTTCGTATTTAGTTTAGAATGGCGTTAGTACTATACATTTCGAAAATATAAGAAAACTCAGACTAAGAACAATTTTACTTTGGCCAGAAGCACGTTTGGTTGGTAAAACTATATAATTTAGACTACTTTAGACTACTCTAATTATATAGTCATATCAAACAATTACAGATCGCGAAATAATCCTATTTTCAACTTTGCATGCTCTTATCTTATATTTTACAGACGCTCCGTCTATAAAGAAGATTATTGCGTATTACGCCCATCCATTTATTAATGTTTTAAATGATAAGTTACTTGTTTTCCTAATTTGTTCAGGCAATCCATTTCTTGCCCGAATGCCACTCGGGAAGAAGGAGTTCTTATATGCATTTGTTCTCGCATAAGGGATGAGGAAAGTGTTTTTGTCTTTATGTTTATCTGAGCATTGCGACAGGTTGTTATTGGGTTGTATTTCTAAATTTGAGTTTAACGCCCTACGTATTATTATTACTTTACTCTTTGCCCTTAATCTACTCTAAATGTGGTAGCAACTAATGATAGTGTGATGTAGCCTATATCTCTAAGAATTATTCAAGCTCTACTTTTTCGTCCGATTTAAAATGGTTTTTGTAATTAGCATATCAGTTATACTAACATATGACTACAATTAGGATCAATGATACTGCCAGAATCTTGTCATATGGATTATCCAGCTTAGTTCAACCCACATTATTATAAAGTACCACAACAAACTGTAGATCCTCTTTAAGGGACTTAAGCACACTTTTGATGCTGTAAGCCGTTTATGCTCAGGCCTAATCCAAATTAGTAGTTGGCAAAGTAAAGTAGTAATAATACATAAACGTATTCAATTCTAGCTTAGAAATACAACACAATATTGTGGATGTACAGCTGTCCAGTTTGTTACTTTAATTTATATTGTAGATGTACAACTGTACAGTTTGTTACTTTTGTTTATATTGTAGATGTACAACTGTACAGTCTGTTACTTTGTTTATATTGTAGATGTACAGCTGTACAATTTGTTACTTTTGTTTATATTGTAGATGTACAACTGTACAGTTTGTTACTTTTGTTTTTATTGTAGATGTACAACTGTACAGTCTGTTACTTTGTTTATATTGTAGATGTACAACTGTACAGTTTGTTACTTTTGTTAATATTGTAGATGTACAGCTGTACAATTTGTTACTTTTGTTTATATTGTAGATGTACAACTGTACAGATTGTTACTTTTGTTTATATTGTAGATGTACAGCTGTACAGACTGTTACTTTTGTTTATTTTGTAGATGTACAACTGTACAGATTGTTACTTTTGTTTATATTGTAGATGTACAACTGTACAGATTGTTACTTTTGTTTATATTGTAGATGTACAACTGTACAGTTTGTTACTTTTGTTTATATTGTAGATGTACAACTGTACAGATTGTTACTTTTGTTTATATTGTAGATGTACAACTGTACAGATTGTTACTTTTGTTTATATTGTAGATGTAAAACTGTACAGTTTGTTACTTTTGTTTATATTGTAGATGTACAATTGTACAGTTTGTTACTTTGTTTATATTGTAGATGTACGACTGTACAGTTTGTTACTTTGTTTATATTGTAGGTATACAGCTGTACAGATAGACAGACTGAGAGACAGATTGTTTTACAATAATCGTTAATGATAACACTAGTCAATGTTTGGCAATATACTTTTAATATCTTTTTGACACGTTACAAATATTAGACTGGTGGTTTAAGCCTATTTTTGGGGCTAATTTTAAAAGTTTTCTCAAAGCAGCAGCTAGCAAATTTCTCAAGACAGAGTTCAAGGTGACACTTCAGTATCTGATACTTCGTGTATTCAGTAGAGCCTTCCTTGCAGGCATCTGTAACTATCGTATATTCCTTGGATGTTATACGAGCGCTATAGTCCCTACCTGCCTTGCAGCACTGTTTAGGTAAGCAGCAGGTGGCAAATTTATCGGCACAAGCGGTAAAATTACTTATCAGATTCTGGGACACGAAATTTTTAAAGCCGACCTCGCATTCAATTAGAGCTATGGTAGTGTTCCTGTTTCTTTTTGAAGTGCTGGATTTCAAGTTCCTTCCTGCCTTGCAACACTGGTTGTTTTGTTTGTCTAATGACGTAGAGAGAAGAGAAGCGGAGATGTTAGAAGTATCCGTTGAATTAAGAGAAGAAAAGTAGGCCCTACATGAATGATTGATATTACAAATAGTCTAAGTGACATCAATTTAAGACATTTTTAATAATATATACATGAGAACTATACTGATTTTTTATATATTTAGATTTGAATGTTGTCTTTATAACAATAAAACTACGTTAAGTATATGCAATGACAATAAAACAACAGTACATCACATGCTACATATTACAATATCGTTTGTTGGAGTAATGTCTGCGGAATGTTGGGGGGTTTATATAACTTGTGTACCAGTGATTTCGCCTGTAATCGCCTTTGGAGAGATTTTTCTCCGGGGTAAGAAGCCGCCTTTTCCCATTCATTAACCCATCCCTTGTCTTACCCATTGTTTACACTCAGCCAGACACCGTCATAGGTTCAGATGAGTCTTGGTTTTAATCTAACATCGACATAGTAAAGCCACGATGGATTGATATAACCGCATTAGTTAATTAACTGTTTACTTTTTTAATCTACAAATTCACAAAAAAAGGACACGTTTCTGTTTGCTGTCCGTTGTTGTTGTTATTTTGTTGTTTCAAATAAAATAATATTATATCGACATTAAGTACTTTTGTTTTGCATTGTTTTTAAGGTCCAATTTTTTTACATTTTTGTCTCATTTAAAAACTCACAAAAGAGCGAAATGAATTTTAAAATACGCGACAATTAGTGTAATTTAACAAAATTAAAAAGAAAAACCAATCACATGGGCGAAATTGTAAAAAATGATTTGTCAACGTGTCTATGTGCTAAGTTTAATCTCAATAGGATTAATGGGAAATGTGTCATTTAGCCTTTTCGAAGGCTTTCGTCAACCAGAAAGAAACAAAAGCGAATTAAAACTCGTATTGTGGCTTACTTTCTGCTTTCTTCTTCTGTTTGGCGTCCTGCGTCATCTTGGAAGCCTCAGTGTTTATCTGGTTAGATCCACGTATGAACGGGTCGATGTATTTGTCAGTGACGCTTGTTATCCGTCGAAATTCCACGGTTGTCACATGTTTCAATACTTGCTTGTCCTGTGTTCAAAGAAAATATATTGCGGTCAAAGTGAGTATAATATAATTAAAAGCAGTTTTTATTCATCGGTACGTGATGCTTAGGCGTGACCGTTTGGACGCGGCTGTTAAGGCGCTGGAAGTTTTGGCGCCGGATATTTTACTGTCTAGTGAGTGGTGAGGTGTATTTTATTTTTGGTTTAGGGGCAACTTATCTTAACTGATATATAACAGACGCTTCTTCTATAAAGACGATTATTGTGTCCTATGCTGTTCTGTAGTCTGAGTCTAGTCTTACATTTTAAGAATAATTAGTGTTTTAATGTATGTTAAAGTACTGGTTTTCCTGGCTTGTTCAGGCAACCCATTCCATGCCCGGATGCCACTCGGAAAGAAAGAGTACGTACTTATTTGCATTTATTCTCGCATAAGGGATAAGAAAGGTATCTTTGGTCTTTTTTTGTTTATCTGAGCTTCGCAACATGTTGTCATTGTGTTGTATTTCTAAAGCAGAATTTAATGCCTATGTATTATTATTACTTTACTCTTTGTTCTTCTGTCCTTTAGCGAATGTAAAATATTTACAACAGCTTTTCAGTAGATTGACTACGGCATATATTTAGACTAGAACTAGTTTCAAACAGGATTACTTACAAAATATGACTCCTGAGCCGAAATAGTTTGAAGAATCGCATTCTATAGAAGACTAGTTTGCAGAGGTTGAGTTGACAGAGCCTGGCTAGTTTCTATATGCGGACAACCTTACAGAACTGGGCTATACAAAGGCGGGATATACAGAGCCGGAATATACAGATCGAGTTACACAGAGCCGGGATAAACAGAGCCGGGATATACAGAGCCGGGATATGCAGAACCGGGATAAACAGAGACGCGATATACAGAGCCGAGATAAACAGAGCCGGGATATACAGAGCCGGGATATACAGAGCCGGGATATACAGAGCCGGGATATACAGAGCCGGGATATACAGAGCCGGGATATACAGAGCCGGGATATACAGAGCCGGGATAAACAGATCCGGGCTATACAGAGCCGGGATAAACAGAGCCGGGATAAACAGAGCCGGGCTATACAGAGCCGGGATATACAGAGCCGGGCTATACAGAGCCGGGATATACAGAGCCGGGTTATACAGAGCTGGATTGATCAAAGGGAAGTAAAAATTGACCTGTATATCACACAGTCCTTTAAAGTTACCTTTACTTTATCTAAACACTTGTCCAGCGTTCTATCTGTAATAAAAAAAACAATACCACAAAGACGACCTAATTACTTTGTAATGAAAGAAGAGACCGCCAGAAAACCACATTTGCGGCAACGCCTAATCCGTCTACCCATTGTAATGGTATTTGGGTATCTACGAACAACTGTGACTGTGCTAGACTAACATTATTGGCACACTCACCTGGTCAAATATAAAGTTGCCAGTCGAAGAAAATTTAGCCGTGGGGCCGGTGAAGCAGAGTTTAGGAGTTTCTGTGGCCAAGGCATGCGAGGGGATTGAGTAGCCAGCACAATGCCCAGCTGCATTTACTTGACCCCAGTTTAATGCCAGGTACCTATCAGAGCTGGGTAGACTCAGGGACACCCATCCAGACCCGCGAAACAAATCATAGCCTTCACCAGAATTCGAACCCAGGACCATCGGTACGCCATACGAACGCAGCTCGGGCCCACCGTGCCAGCCATTTACCTGGAATGAGCCGAAAATGGCCAAATCGTTAGCAGGGTCAGTGTCTTCGTTAGAGAAATCTAGAAGCGTGTCATTGACGATGTCTGTAATGTTACCATTTTCACTAAAGCAGGTGTACTTTTGTTCGCCTATAAGCAGGTAGGTAAAAAAAAAAAATCATCAAAAGGCAATTAGCAAAAACACAAACTAGAAAAAAATCTTGTTTAAAAAAAATTACCAAAAATACTAACGATCAAGGTGGTTTCATTTAAGTGAGACTAATTCCCATTTTATGTCAGCCAGGTATGGATTGAGTGGTATGGTCAACTGGTTAGTGCCAAACATTAAAAGATGACGTATGCAGAATGTGAAATACAGCAAAGTTCGTTCTCCGAGCCCAAACAGAATAATCTCGGCTTGTGTTTTCACAAGACCGGCTGGTACTTGGGTTAGTTCACCGGACTGTCAAGGAAACGGCCCGGGTTCAAGCCCTGCCGCCGTTAATCCCTGCCGCCCTGCAGGAGTTTGGGGCCCATTGGACGTAATAATCTTCTACTTAGAATGAAAGTCTGTAAAACGTATAAGATAAAACATAATATTCCGGTCCATAAAATCAAAAGTGCGCACTCCAAACGACTTGTTTTATTTTCTTCCCATCGACAC
Organism: Anisus vortex; assembly: GCA_949126835.1. Classification (NCBI taxonomy): domain Eukaryota; kingdom Metazoa; phylum Mollusca; class Gastropoda; family Planorbidae; genus Anisus; species Anisus vortex. Next base: position 40,649,424 of record OX421497.1, on the reverse strand, counting down.
TGGGAATGCTGCACAAAGATTGTGATGAGGAGAGCGGGCCTTGTAATGGCAACATGCATCGTAACGATCTCACGGAGATAGAAAGGGCAGTGACACCCATGTAAACCGCGTACCATTGTTTACCTTGGAGATGACAGCACTGTTTTTGTCTGTCCAACGTGTGATAGAATTTGTAATTCACCATAGGTATGTCTGTAAGGTTGTTGATACACAGGTTGTCGATGCGTAGGCGTCTCAGGTCCTCCAAACATTTTGCGTATCTAATTTTCTAAGGAGAAAGTGTAAAGGGCAAAGAAAAAGAAATGTATCATTAACTATACGTTATAATAAGTCTTATCGCGGAGAAAAGTAAAGAACATAGGCTGCGCCCTGACAAACTCCAACGGTTCCTCTTTCAAGTGTCAGAGATGCGACAGAGCATGTCTCTCAAGTATAGGTCTCCACAACCAATTCTTCAGGGCTGGCCAAATCACAGGAGCGCAAATATACTCGTCTTCCGAGACTATGGAGCTAATGATGATGATGATAATAAGCTTAATATGTTTTATTTGTTGATACTTTTAAGCTCGTTAATAAAACAAAACGCTATAGTTAATGAACCTGCTAAAGTCCATACTCTTTGTAGGCTACAGAGAGTAAAGGGATTCAGCCCCTAATGTGGACACAAAGGGAAGACAGGGGATATCCCGGCACCGGAGTGGGGAGGGAAAACGAGGGTGGGAAGGGGGAGATTTACGCCCTGCCTACCTAATTACATACAATGGTCATAGCATTTAAATTATACGTACTAAACTATGACGCTATAATAAATGTCACATCATGACATTATATATGGACTTTGATGGCGAAACTTCATCTTTGTTGCTGTCTGACTTAAGACACGATATTTACATATGTGGATGGTTTTTTTTAACACTCATGATGCACATACACAGTAAAAAACTCACAAAGATGCTCTGTTCATATAAGTAGGCAATTTCGTTTACTTGTACAAACAAGTTTCGCTCAATAGTATAGTTAGGTTTACATCACTTTCTACTTTTACAAAATAACTTTATTTTATACTGTTTCTTTTATTTTCGTTTGAAACAAAATAAATATATAAATTTAAAGTACTACAATTACATAACAATACATGTAGACCTATAACTTGTTTAATAGACTTCAAATTGACTATAACGCTTTTAATTAATGAACAAATCAAAACTTTATTATATAGCTTTTCTTTCCTTGGTAAAGCCAAATGTTCTTCTACTTCATATTACTGTGGAGAACCCGTTAGGCCCGATGAAAAGTCCACATTTTAAAGAAGTATAACAGTAACGTTTTAAAACTAACAGGAAATACAAACAGAAGACGGAGTTTCATTTGAGATATTTAGTCTAACTCTTCAGTGAGGATTTGAAAGCCGGTACAGAGGGGGCAGTGATGGAGGCCTGGTCCGGTGTGTTCCACATTCTAATGGCTGACGTAAGAAAAAGAATATTTTTAAAAGTCGGTGCGTGCTTGTGGAACACACAGTTTGAGCTGATGACCTCGGATAGAGCGGGACACTTGATGGATGCGACCTGGCTTTGTTGACACGTCTACGTGGCGGTTCATGATCTTGTACACAGTGGTGACCTTGTCATAATAATAATAGTCAAAGGGCTGATTTATATTTTATTCTGTGCAACCGATACTAGCGACAAGGAACATTATCTTTATCTAACCATTTCTCCATGAGATATGAGTGATATGTACTTTCTCTGACTTTCGGTAGCAAATCGCAATTGACAAATTATATGCGGTTGAAGCGTATGCGATAATTGTCTAAACTCTAAACCAAAGCTGGCATTGTCGGTGCTGTTGAACATGCATCTTTGACATGACTTCTAAAGCAACTTAGACGTGACTGAATTTGCAGATCCTTTGAAAACAACGACAACTTAATGGAAAGACAATTATTATACATCATATTGAAGAATTTTGAATGCCATTGGTGATCGACGTAGCATGTTTTCAAATTTCAAAGACTGTTTGAAGAAAAGAGCCGGAAGTCTACTTCAGATAAATATGGTGCTTTGGAGCACTTCTGTGCCCATGAACCTCAACACTGGTAAAGTGTGTAAACCTGGCGTTAGTGCAGGTATACGAGCAATGCTACCTACGTTATTGATCCAGGGGGCATTCCGTAAGGGAGGTAGGGGAGGGGAAGTGTAGTGCACGAGAATACGGAGACCTTACATTACAGTAAGCAGCATGTCTTGGACAGAGTCATGTTGTATCCCTCCCAATGTTTCCAACGTCACTTTCTGGACATAGGACCCGGAACGCTCGACCGTTTTTTTAAGACATTATACGTCGGGTATGGGAGGGAGTAGAAACTAATTTTGTTTTAATGTTTGCATACATCGTTATCATTATTGGTGTATAGATAGACTTGATTGGTCCGAGTAATAATATGGTGAACATTGTTTTTCTCTAATGTTTGCCCCGGAAATGGCGGCAATTTTTTTGCTAGATATCCTTCGGAGCTGGTAGATTTATTGAAATACTCGATACCCTACCATTCAACATGATTTGAACTTAGAAACTTTTCTAAATGATATTTTCTAAACTATAACTAAAACCAAGAAGAGCCAATGACTTTTAATAAAGATAAATGTGATCTGATCACCATAATAATGCAGCAACTCCTGATTTGCCCCAATCGAATTTCCAGAGTCTTTAGCATCATAGCGCCATTCATCATTTTAGCGTCCAGATTGTGCCGCCTGAGGAAATACTGGCTTCCGATAACGTTGATGGCAGATAAGGAGTCTGTTACAGAGCATAGTGCAGTCAGGTAATTGAGTCTGTTGTACTGTGGATATGTAGAGAGGAGAAATTTGACATTCAGAGACAAGTATTTGGACACAAAGAGAGTAGAACCAATTACTTTAGAGTTTAGAGCATAGGTTCTCAACCTTTTTCGGCTCACCGCCCCTTTTTACAATTTTTTTTCCGCTCACCGCCCCCCCCCCCCCCCCAACTTTCTGTTAGCGCCCCCCCCCCCCCCTTTCCGCCCGTCTGGAATATAGTTTCCGCAATTTGTTTAGACGGACTAGACTTTTTGTGTGATTAATTATCTTAAAAAATAACTGAAACTGAAACATATTGTAAGAATTAATAGATAAAAAAATTGCCTCAACAAACGGTTTAAATAAATCAATATTAATGTGAATCGTTTGTTGATAGCAATTATTTGTCTATTTTTCTTTCAATTTCGAAACACATTATGGACATCTCAGTAAACCTTAGATGAAAATATAATATTAGCAGATGTTAGGGCGACATTGATCGGTCAGCAGGGTTGACAGTCCAGTGAACCAACCACAGGACCAGCGGGCCACACACCATATTTGCCAAATACTGACCCCTACTTCATCGGAAAGTAACTGCGATTCCTATTTCTTATTAATATAATAATATGTAGGCATACTGTTCGGGGATATCAGATATTGCACTTGCGTTTACATCACATTTCATTTCCACATTTCCTTTTCATTTTTTTTTAAAGATGATTATTCACACAAAAAGTCTAGTCCACCTAAAAAAATTGCGGAAACTATAGTCCAGATGGGCGGAAGGGGGGGGGAGTGGGAGCTAAACGAAAGTTGGGGGGGGGGGGGGCGGTGAGCGAAAAAAATGTAAAAGAGGCGGTGAGCCGAAAAAGTTTGAGAACCTATGGTTTAGAGACAAGAGTTTAAAAACTGGAAGGACCTATTAAGCAATGCTTTTTCACCTATCATATTATCCATGGATTATTGCTGACTGCTGCTAGATCGCTTTGGCCATGCTCTTGCTTGCTGGCATTTAATAAAGGACAGACTATGCCTTTCTTTTACATAATAATCGACATCTTCACTTATGTCTGCTGCTATTTCTTTCATGCAGCCTGCCGGTGGGATAGCCTTTGCAAGATCTTCGTTCGCGCTTTGCCACTTGTTGCAGATATTATTTACTATGTTAGTTACAGTGTTACCTGCTGTTTGTATAAGTTTACCTGAGATGTTATCTACTCCATTTCAATATCTCTTATGCTATCTCTATTTCCTTGTGTAGAATATGGTGGTTGTAGTTGTTAGGGGACGATGAGCAGGTGAGTACAACTTAGTCCACGATTGTGTCTTTTTTTTAGAGTTCATAGCTGTTTTGCTTTTCTTATCTTCTTATTGGCGTGTCTGTATTTAAATGTCCCGTCTGCATTGATCTTTTCCCTCGCTCATTTCCTAGGTCTAAGATACAGGCGGAGATTCAAGGTTTTTGTTATTCTTCCATTCCTACCAACTATTTCTTTTTGCCGATTCAATCATTCCTGTGGTGAGGCTTAGAAGATTATGTTTATGTTTACCTTTCTTTCCATAAAACTTATCTTTGAGGAACTACGCGATTTTGGTACCTCTGTTTTTATCAAGGTCGAAATGCAGTCGTGTGCCGTCTTGTTTAATTATATTTTTTAAATATTAAAAAGTCATTTAAACCAGGTTGTGATCACTGCCAATGTCTGCTCCGGAGGAAGCTTTTAGTTTTGGCCGTTGTTTTTTTTTTTTTTGTTTTTTTTTTATGACTTGAATCGTTTTCCGACCAGTAAATTGACTGTTTTCTGTGTTATCTGTTTGAATTATGTCCAATCCATTTATTTTGTAAACTCTTTTGACGGGCTCGGGCATGGACAATCCGACTAACAAGGAAACTGGATAGGCTGAAAGATAACGGACTGTATGAATGGTTGAATTATTTACTACCTACCTACCTGCTTGTGAATACAAACTTTCCGTGACAGTGGCCCACTCTCTACATTTTCGTCGTCCGTGTAGTAAACGTCGCCACTTACAACAATAACCCTTTGAGAAGACACTATACATTTATTATCAATTTACTCAAACATAACATTGAAATCAAAAGATAATAATATAACATTCTACAGTACTTTTAGGATAGAATTGGGAAATGACTGCTTAACACAACATTGCGAAAACATATGAAATAGGTAATTTTTACATTCCTTTTTAAATCATTTTTTCTTAATTTTCGATTTTCTTTTCTTTATATACGGCTTGATATGTGGATGGATTATTGTTTGACTTTCCGTCATGCTATCGAACTGACCACAATGTTTAGCCCACGACAACACATGACAGCTAGATAGATAAACCGCTCCGGTAACCTGGCTGAAATTAAGCTCAAGCATTAGATCTAGCTTGTTGGATGCATTTCTTCAGCTTACACAACTTATTATCAGGTTTATTTACACATTTTTTCTTTATACTTCTAACCAACCGCTCACCTAAATTGGACACAGTCACAGTACGGTGGACTCCAGATCAGGATCGGCGACTGTGCTGGGATATTCTGATTTTTAGTTTTAAATACACTGTCGCAGTTGGGGTCCTTGTACTGGTAAAAATCCGTGCTGTTAAATGTAAACTGACCTTCACCGCAATACGGGTGACCGCTGGTCATGATTTTCACTGCCTTGATTCTTTTGGATGAATCTCTACCGTACACATAAACTGAACAGATAAGAAAATAGCCAGAGATAAAAATTAATATCCAAATTGGGCTGATAGATTCCTATTTACTTATTAATTCTAAGATATCTCTCATGTTTGATAATTTTTTTCAAAGATATAGTCTAGTCCAGGCGTCGGCAACCCATGGCACGCGTGCCAAGCTTGGCACGCATAGCAATTTCCAATGGCATGCGGAAGTCCCCTAAAAAAGCAATTCAAGTATTCTCTACAATAAATTGAGTGGTAGAGCAGTATGACTTTTAGGCTGTTGGCACGCTGAATGAATTAGAAATCCTACTTTGGCACTCTACTGTCAAAAGGTTGCCGACCCCTGGTCTAGTCTGTTCCTGGTAAGATTAGTATCCCAGTCAGGTTGATTGGGTCCATAGGGTCAGTGAAGTAGCAGTCACTAGGTTTTAAGACATGCAAGATGGGTATTGCCTCAACTGGTCCTATTCTTAAAACTCTTTTAAACAAAATATTATTTTTCATTGTTTGTAGAAAGAAAAAGTTTTAGTTGTTTTTCTTTTGATTTTCTTGTTAATTTCTATAATTAAATAAGGGCGCAGAGGAAGCGTATCTAAGCGCCATAAATCACAGGAGTTTAGAGTCTTCTGCACAAGCTGATTTAATTTGACAATAGCTTATATTTTTAGTCATTCTGGATAATGCCATTCTAACATACGTTCTAGTTATTTATCGAAACTAACTAAGTTGTATACATTTAACTTAATATATAGTCATTTACCTTTATATTCCCTCCGGTAAAGGCCATCCTTTTCCAGCAAGATCTCATTAATACGCAACAAGTACATTGGTTCGTCCAAATTTTTAAATTTGTTTTGAAGTCTACCTCGAACATGAGTTCCCTCGAGGTAACCATCCAAACAAGTCCTGCCTTCACCTTGGTTTTGAAAAACTATTCTTGGATTATTGTTAGTCAAAGACATGGGCGAAAGCAGCAAGGAGCTGAATCAGGTGTGTGTGTATGGAGAGGGGGGGGGGGGTTCAGTTGACCGCCACTCTTTCCTCTTTTGACTAAATCACTAAATAGCACCGAAATATTAGTCTTTTTAGTTTAACACTTTAACCTTCACCAATATTGTGTTGTAATGCAAATGTGTAAACGTAACAAATAAATAATTATAAGAGGTTCTGTGTCGTATTGGGTTAACAGGATAACATCACCTCGGGACATAAATACTCCTAGACGCCAGCCAAAAAAAATACTTGTCCCACTACCAGAGCCTTTACAAGCTTATGTGGTGCCCCAGGGCAAAAGTTTCAGCGCCGCCCCCTTGCATACTGTAACTGATTGTTTAGTGCTATATTTGCTATATTTAGACTACATATTTGCCGCCCCGATGGAAGTGCCGCCCCCGGGCAAATGCCACCCTCTGCCCTCGCCTATGTGAGGGCACTGGCCACTACCCTGTAAGCCGTGTTGATTTATCCACTACGTCTGCACTGATAGCCTATGCTAATTAAAGGCTCCGTGAGGCAGCAACTTAGACCAACATGCTACAAAATCTTTAGTTTTTATATGAAGTGATAACTTATTCTTTAACAGAGTTTCCCAGCTGTTCCTTGACACACCCATCAATCACAACAGAGTGAATCCAGTTTAAAACAAAAACTTTCCCATAAGGGCCAAAGGTCAGAGATACAATTTTGATTCAATTCTAAATCTTGTAAAAATTAAAATGTTTTCTTTTGTTAGGATAAATATTGCATAAACATTGTCGACTTGGTCTGATTGCTTTTCTATTTTGAATTACATAGTAGATCTGTCACAATAAAATATGGAGCGAATGATAATGATGATGAGGTTTGCCAGAAAATGACAAAAAAGACGTTATTTGTTGACGGCGTCTCAATACTAAATATTTTGAAATCTTCAATTGAGAGAGTGAGTCATATGTAAGAGAATGAAATTTCGAAGCTTTTTAAAAAAATCCAACTTACATGAACTCAAATTTATTGTAAACATGAATGCCACTAACAAAGTTAACAGATACATTTTCGAAACTAATTTCTCTTTTCTGTTCAATTCGTTGATGAAGTTTACTGTTCTACTATTATTCCGAATCAAAACTAAACAATCTTTTTTCACACGTATGTAGTTGATATGGACTTTAGAGCACCTATTTGGCCAAAAGATAAACCCAAGTTTAAGCTAAATCGTATTAAACAAAGTCCCTAGCATCCCATTGGCCGAGACAGTGTAAAATAAGGAGGGAATAGGGTTAAAGCTTTAACAATTAATCGGAGATTATTAGATTCTTTATTCTGTAGCTACTAAATTTTAAAATACAGTTAAATGTTAAACTGTGATAAGGGATGGGAAAAAAGCGGGGGGGGGGGGCGTTAAAGGATTTTGTGAGATGTTACTGCTCTTCTCCGTAACCCGGTAACCTTTATTAATATATAGAACCACAACAAACTGTACATCCGATATGCGATAAGCGGATTATGCACTAGCCTAATCCTATAAATAGTCGTAGTTGGCAATAAATTCAATAAGCAAATCCCTAAACAATAAGATCGCCGAAGGTATATCCAGCACTGCAGTACTTGCCAACGTATATTCGCAATCTGTCACATAGAATCACATTCTGTAGTGTAAAAATAAAAGTTACTATCTTATCGATTAGATAATGGATAGCTTGCATTTTTCAATGGAACATTTTATATCGTACAGAACAACGGTAGCAAAATAAAGAAACCTTGATATGATATATGGTATGATGGTCGTTTAACCGGCGAATTAATTTTTTCCAATTGAATATTTGGTCATTTATATCAATCAAACGATAAATAAATTAAAAATATACGGTCACTTTGAATTTCATACTTTTGATTAATGTTCGGTACACAGTTGGTCACCTAAAACTATAAAGTCATATCTTTTAAGACCTGGTTGTACTATTTTCAAACACCATCTTGCTCTACTTTCGTGTGGAATTTCTGATCTCCCATCAAGCGCATAGATTGGCGGATAGGGGAACGCCCACCAGATATGGTAGGTACCGGGGAAATCAAATACCCGGGGCGGACCAAAATCATAACCTGCTGCCTTGCAGGAAGTGGAGGGATCCACAAAGGCTAGGGAACCTTACCCGAAAAATAAGGCAGCCATCCAGTGAGCTGAAAAGGGAATCATCCCAGATGGTTATGCGCAAGGCTAATAACCCGGCCATGAAAAAAAAAAACATTACAGAAACCGAAAACAAAGCAAATCTACAAAACACAGTCAGAGGCGAGAAGAAACATTTCCTAATGCAAAAGGCACCTTTCATCTTGGGAACATGGAATGTCCGAACCCTGCACGAACCAGGCAGATGCGCCCAGGTCGCCAAAGAGATGGCTAACTACAAACTGCAAATTCTGGGACTGAGTGAAGTACGGTGGAACACTTTTGGAGAAACTAGTCTTCAAACAGGTGAAACTCTGCTCTTCTCTGGAATGGAAAACGAAGAGGATGAAAATGGAGTGGCACTCCTATTGAACAGAATTCTCTGGAGTCTCTGGAATGGGAGCCTGTTTCAGACAGAATAATTATAGCAACAGTCCTATCAAGATTCCAAAATGTTCACATCGTCCTGTGCTATGCTCCCACCAACCTTGCACCTGAAGAAGATAAAGTTGCATTCTATGAACGACTTCAAAGTATAGTGGATAGAATACCCAAAAGATATATACTGATCCTCATGGGAGATATGAATGCTAAAATAGGAAATGAAAACAAAGGGAGAGAGAAGACAATGGGCATACACGGACTGGGCAACATGAATGAAAACGGAGAGATGTTTGCTTACTTCTGCACATTCAATGAACTGGTGATCGAAGGCAGCATCTTCCCACATAAAAAATGCCACAATGCAAGCTGGGTCTCACCAGACAACAAAACAGAGAATCAAATAGACCACATCGCTAGATGCCGTACTTGGAGGAGCACATTACAGAATGTACGAACCAAAAGAGGAGCAGACATTGGATCAGACCACCACCTGGTAGTGGCCAAGCTAAAAAATAAAGTTAGCCAAACAAAGGTAAAAAACAAACAGGAGAACCAAGTTTGACCTAAACAAACTCCAGAATTCACAGAGGAAGTGTGAATTACAATTAACCCTTAAAAACCGATTATCTGCACTACAACCAGATGATACTGAAGAAAGCATAGACAAAACCTGGGATAACATCAAAGAAATTATTATAGGAACTTGTAATGAAGTATTAAGACCTGCCCGAAAAAACAAAAAAACATTGGATTAGCGACAAGACATGGCAAAGAATTGAAGACAGGAAACATGCAAAACAAACAGTAAACCAAGCTAAAACAAGAAAACATAAACAACTAACACAACAAGAGTATCATACAATTTCAAAAGAGGTCTCAAAAATGCTTAGACATGAAAAAAGAACATTTTATAATAAACTAGCTGAAAAATAAGAAGAAGCAGCAGGGAAAAAAGGAGACCTAAGTTTGACAGCTGTTAAAGTAAGTAAGTTGTTAAATATAAGGACAGAAACACTTTTCTCATCCCTTATGCGAGAACCGAGGCCTATAAATATTCTTTCTTCCCGAATAGCATTCGGGCATGGAATAGTTTACCTGAACAAACCAGTAACTTAATTAACATCATTTAAAACATTAATAAAAATGCAAGCCTAGACTTGGACCAAGGATGAACGTAGGACGCAATAATCTTTTTATAAAAGGAGCGTCATTAATATATTAGAAATTTGACGATTGTAATATTTTCTTTACCACAGGCTTTTCAATACATACCATAATAATTACATAATTTACATAATTACACAATTTTCATAATTACATAATTTACATAATTACATAATTGACAAAATTGACATAATTGACATAATAATATACATAATTACATAATTTACATAATTACATAATTTACATAATTACATAATTTACATAATTTACATAATTACATAATTTACATAATTACATAATTTACATAATTACATAATTTACATAATTACATAATTTACATAATTACATAATTTACATACTTACATAATTTACATAATTTACATAATTACATAATTTACACAATTTACGTTATTACATAATTTACATAATTACATAATTTACATAATTACCTAATTTACATAATTACATAATATACATAATTACATAATTTACATAATTACATATTTTAAATAATTTACATAATTTACATAATTTACATAATTTACATAAATACATAATTTACATAATTACATAATTTACATAATTTTCATAATTACATAATTTACATAATTACATAATTTACATAATTTACATAATTTACATAATTTACATAATTACATCATTTACATAATTACATCATTTACATAATTACATCATTTACATAATTACATCATTTACATAATTACATCATTTACATAATTTACATAATTTACATAAATACATAATTAACATTATTACATAATTTACATAATTTACATAATTACATAATTTACATAATTACATAATTTACATAATTACATAATTTACATAATTACATAAATACATAATTTACATAATAACATAATTTACATAATTACATAATTTACATAATTTACATAATTTACATAATTTACATAATTTACATAATTTACATAATTTACATAATTTACATAATTACATAATTTACATCATTACATCATTTACATAATTACATCATTTACATAATTACATCATTTACATAATTACATAATTTACATAATTACATAATTTACATAATTACATCATTTACATAATTACATAATTTACATAATTACATCATTTACATAATTACATCATTTACATAATTACATCATTTACATAATTTACATAAATACATAATTTACATAATTACATAATTTACATAATTACATAATTTACATAATTACATAATTTACATAATAACATAATTTACATAATTACTTAATTTACATAATTTACATAATTTACATAATTTACACAATTTACACAATTTACATAATTACATAATTTACATAATTACATAATTTACTTAATTACATCATTTACATAATTACACCATTTACATAATTACATCATTTACATAATTACATCATTTACATAATTACATAATTTACATAATTACATAATTTACATAATTACATCATTTACATAATTACATAATTTACATAATTACATCATTTACATAATTACATCATTTACATAATTTACGCAATTACATAATTTACATAATTACATAATTTACATAATTACATAATTTACATAATTACATAATTTACATAATTACATAATTTACTTAATTACATCATTTACATAATTACATCATTTACATAATTACATCATTTACATAATTACATAATTTACATAATTACATAATTTACATAATTACATAATTTACATAATTACATCATTTACATAATTACATCATTTACATAATTTACATAATCACATAATTTACATAATTACATAATTTACATAATTACATAATTTACATAATTACATAATTTACATAATTACATAATTTACATAATTACATAATTTACATAATTACATAATTTACATAAATACATAATATACATAATTACATAATTTACATAATTTACATAATTACATAATTTACATAATTACATAATTACATAATTACATAATTTACATATATTTCTGTCGGATTTAAAACCCCATGTTATTTATCGAAATTTTGTTAACATACAAAATTTGGTTTCTTTTACCCAATTTTAAAGGTAAATTATCAATGTGTACCATATTATGTGTAAAGGAAAAAAAAATAACGTGAGCTGATTTGTCTGGGTGGAGTGTGTAGATGTGACTTAAAATTATAAGGAATGTGTCGCACAGGGTTTCACTTCTAAATGCCAGGTTCGAGGTTAATAAGATGAAGGAAGTTTTCCTCTGGGTTTCTGAATATTTTTTCTTCTCTGCTGTTTGGCATTCGTTCCAGGTGGCCTGTCCAGCGTAGTCTGCCCTTCTTAATCTCGGTCCTAATAGTAGTCTTTATATAACTCATAGACCTCTCTATTGGTGCACAGCCTCCATCCATTCTCATCTTTTGTTGATCCAAAAATTGTGATGGGGACTTTTCTTTCCCAGGTATTTAATATATATTCTGTGCCTTTTGTAAGTTTCCAGATCTCGCTGTCATAAGTCACCACTGGTCTTATCATTGTTTTGTAGATGTTTTTTTCTTGGGATGTTTATATTTTTAAGCATGTTGTAGCTGCTGTAGCAGGTTTTTTTCGCCTGCTGCTATTCTTACTTTTATTTCTGCTATAATTGCATTGCTTACCGAGATTGTAGATACTAAATACTTAAAGTTATTTACTTTTTCAACATTATGGTATCTAATTATTATTACATTTTCTGGTTGTTCTTCTTCTCGTGACGTGTACATGTATTATATTTTGTGTGAGTGTTAATTTCTAGGCCTGCTTTTATTGATGCATCTTCTAATTTTATGAATGACTGTGTGATGTCTTTCATGCTTTTTTTCGAGTTGTGCAATACATTTATTATACATTTATTCTCTTAAGAAATATAAAAAACATAGAAATATTAGTGCAAATTAAACGGGCTAATTATCTCCCTTTAATTAAAAACCCGTTTTCACATTTGAATCAATAATGATGCCAAACAAGTTATGTTTTGTAATATAACAAATATTACTCACTAATCATTATTTCTTTATGTAATGCAACATTATGGTTTTTATTACCAGATTTAATTATTAAAGAATTTAAATTAATTTACGTTTAACAGTTGTAAATAAATATTTACTGCATTAATTGTTTGTCCATTTAAGGAGTTTATCTTTTAAACATTAATAATTCCAGAATTTACATAATATAGTGCTATTATATAGGTCTATATTATTTATTATTTACTTTGTTTATATTGTATGTGTACAAATGTACAATCTGTTACTTTGTTTATATTGTAGGTATACAAATGTACAGTCTGTTACTTTATTTATATTGTAGGTGTACAAATGTACAGTCTGTTACTTTGTTTTTATTGTTGGTGTACAAATGTACAGTCTTCAGCTTTGTTTATATTGTAGGTGTACAAATGTACAGTCTGTTACTTTGTTTATATTGTAGGTGTACAAATGTACAGTTTGTTACTTTGTTTATATTGTAGGTGTACAAATGTACAATCTGTTACTTTGTTTATATTGTAGGTGTACAAATGAACAGTCTGTTACTTTGTTTATATTGTAGGTGTACAAATGTACAGTCTGTTACTTTGTTTTTATTGTAGGTGTACAAATGTACAGTCTGTTACTTTGTTTATATTGTAGGTGTACAAATGTACAGTCTGTTACTTTGTTTATATTGTAGGTGTACAAATGTACAGTCTGTTACTTTGTTTATATTATTGGTGTACAAATGTACAATCTGTTACTTTGTTTATATTGTAGCTGTACAAATGTACAGTCTGTTACTTTGTTTATATTGTAGGTGTACAAATGTACAATCTGTTACTTTGTTTATATTGTAGGTGTACAAATGTACAGTCTGTTACTTGTTTATATTGTAGGTGTACAAATGTACAGTCTGTTACTTTGTTTATATTGTAGGTGTACAAATGTACAGTCTGTTACTTTGTTTATATTGTAGGTGTACAAATGTACAGTCTGTTACTTTGTTTATATTGTAGGTGTACAAATGTACAGTCTGTTACTTTGTTTATATTGTAGGTGTACAAATGTACAGTCTGTTACTTTGTTTATATTGTAGGTGTACAAATGTACAGTCTGTTACTTTGTTTATATTGTAGGTGTACAAATGTACAGTCTGTTACTTTGTTTATATTGTAGGTGTACAAATGTACAGTCTGTTACTTTGTTTATATTGTAGGTGTACAAATGTACAGTCTGTTACTTTGTTTATATTGTAGGTGTACAAATGTACAGTCTGTTACTTTGTTTATATTGTAGGTGTACAAATGTACAATCTGTTACTTTGTTTATATTGTAGGTGTACAAATGAACAGTCTGTTACTTTGTTTATATTGTAGGTGTACAAATGTACAGTCTGTTACTTTGTTTTTATTGTAGGTGTACAAATGTACAGTCTGTTACTTTGTTTATATTGTAGGTGTACAAATGTACAGTCTGTTACTTTGTTTATATTGTAGGTGTACAAATGTACAGTCTGTTACTTTGTTTATATTATTGGTGTACAAATGTACAATCTGTTACTTTGTTTATATTGTAGCTGTACAAATGTACAGTCTGTTACTTTGTTTATATTGTAGGTGTACAAATGTACAATCTGTTACTTTGTTTATATTGTAGGTGTACAAATGTACAGTCTGTTACTTTGTTTATATTGTAGGTGTACAAATGTACAGTCTGTTACTTTGTTTATATTGTAGGTGTACAAATGTACAGTCTGTTACTTTGTTTATATTGTAGGTGTACAAATGTACAGTCTGTTACTTTGTTTATATTGTAGGTGTACAAATGTACAGTCTGTTACTTTGTTTATATTGTAGGTGTACAAATGTACAGTCTGTTACTTTGTTTATATTGTAGGTGTACAAATGTACAGTCTGTTACTTTGTTTATATTGTAGGTGTACAAATGTACAGTCTGTTACTTTGTTTATATTGTAGGTGTACAAATGTACAGTCTGTTACTTTGTTTATATTGCAGGTGTACAAATGTACAGTCTGTTACTTTGTTTATATTGTAGGTGTACAAATGTACAGTCTGTTACTTTGTTTATATTGTAGGTGTACAAATGTACAGTCTGTTACTTTGTTTATATTGTAGGTGTACACATGTACAGTCTGTTATTTTTGTTTATATTGTAGGTGTACAAATGTACAGTCTGTTACTTTGTTTATATTGTAGGTGTACAAATGTACAATATGTTACTTTGTTTATATTGTAGGTGTACAAATGTACAGTCTCTTACTTTGTTTATATTGTAGGTGTACAAATGTACAGTCTGTTACTTTGTTTATATTGTAGGTGTACAAATGTACAGTCTGTTACTTTATTTATTTTGTAGGTGTACAAATGTACAGTCTGTTACTTTGTTTATATTGTAGGTGTACAAATGTACAGTCTGTTACTTTGTTTATATTGTAGGTGTACAAATGTACAGTCTGTTACTTTGTTTATATTGTAGTTGTACAAATGTACACTCTGTTACTTTGTTTATATTGTAGCTGTACAAATGTACAGTCTGTTACTTTGTTTATATTGTAGGTGTACAAATGTACAGTCTGTTACTTTGTTTATATTGTAGGTGTACAAATGTACAGTCTGTTACTTTGTTTATATTGTAGGTGTACAAATGTACAGTCTGTTACTTTGTTTATATTGTAGGTGTACAAATGTACAGTCTGTTACTTTGTTTATATTGTAGGTGTACAAATGTACAGTCTGTTACTTTGTTTATATTGTAGGTGTACAAATGTACAGTCTGTTACTTTGTTTATATTGTAGGTGTACAAATGTACAGTCTGTTACTTTGTTTATATTGTAGGTGTACAAATGTACAGTCTGTTACTTTGTTTATATTGTAGGTGTACAAATGTACAGTCTGTTACTTTGTTTATATTGTAGGTGTACAAATGTACAATCTGTTACTTTGTTTATATTGCAGGTGTACAAATGTACTTTCTGTTACTTTGTTTATATTGCAGGTGTACAAATGTACAGTCTGTTACTTTGTTTATATTGTAGGTGTACAAATGTACAGTCTGTTACTTTGTTTATATTGTAGGTGTACAAATGTACAGTCTGTTACTTTGTTTACTTTGTAGGTGTACAAATGTACAGTCTGTTACTTTGTTTATATTGTAGGTGTACAAATGTACAGTCTGTTACTTTGTTTATATTGTAGGTGTACAAATGTACAATCTGTTACTTTGTTTATATTGTAGGTGTACAAATGTACAGTCTCTTACTTTGTTTATATTGTAGGTGTACAAATGTACAGTCTGTTACTTTGTTTATATTGTAGGTGTACAAATGTACAGTCTGTTACTTTATTTATATTGTAGGTGTACAAATGTACAGTCTGTTACTTTGTTTATATTGTAGGTGTACAAATATACAGTCTGTTACTTTGTTTATATTGTAGGTGTACAAATGTACAATCTGTTACTTTGTTTATATTGTAGGTGTACAAATGTACAGTCTGTTACTTTGTTTATATTGTAGGTGTACAAATGTACAGTCTGTTACTTTGTTTATATTGTAGGTGTACAATGTACAGATAGACAGACTGAGAGATATATAGATAGATAGTTTTACAATAATCCTTAATGATAACATTACTCAATTGTTGGCAATATTCTTTTAATATCTTTTGATACATTACAAATATGAGATTCGAGATTTATTTTTAGAACTTATTGTAAAAGTTTTCTCAATTAAGCAGCAGTTGGCAAATTTCTTTTCACAGAGTTGATGGTAACTCTTTTTTGTCTCCCACTTGGCGTATTTATTAGAGCCTTCTTTGCAAGCATCTGTAACTATCGTAATCTCATTGAATGTTATACAAGCGCTATATTCCTTACCTGCCTTGCAGCACTGTTTTCTTAAACCGCAGGTGACAAATTTATCTTCACAAACGGTAAAGTTACTTATCAGTTTCCGGGCCACGTAATTTTTAAAGCCGAGCTCATATTCAATTAAGTCTAGAGCCATAGTAGTGTTCCTGTTTGTTTTTGAAGCGCTGGATTGAAAATCCCTGCCTGCCTTGCAACACTTTTTCTTTTGTTTATCTAATTTTGTAGAAAGAAGAGAAGCAGAGATGTTAGAAGTATCCATTGAATTAATAGAAGAAAAGTACATGAACGTTTGCACTTACAAATTATCTAAGTAACACCAATTTAAGATATGTTTTTTTCAAAGAATAGATCTTAATATTATATACTTGAATTATATATTTACATTTGACTGTTGTCTTTATAACAATAAAACAACAGTAAATTCTACACAATAATAATTAAACTACGTTAAGTCTATGCAATAACAATAAAACTACGTTAAGTAGTGTCTGTGT
The DNA here is from genome assembly GCA_949126835.1 of Anisus vortex. Lineage (NCBI taxonomy): Eukaryota > Metazoa > Mollusca > Gastropoda > Planorbidae > Anisus > Anisus vortex. The sequence continues at coordinate 40,631,848 of OX421497.1, read as the reverse complement.
GTTGCATGTTTGAACATCGTATGTTGGCGTAGTGTCTGTGTGTCGCATGTTTGATAATCGTCTGTTGGCGTAGTGTCAGTGGGTTACATATTACAATATCGTTTGTTGGAGTGATGTCTTCGGAAAGTGGGCGGGTTTTTTAAAACTTATGTACCAGAGATTTCGCCCGTAATCGTCTTTGGAGAGATTCTTCTCTCGGGACAAGGCCTCGGGAGGGTCAGATGCCGCAGTTCCCTAATCCTTAACCCATTCACTGTCTTACCCATTGTTTACAGTCACTGAGTCTCGGGTCTAATCCAACATCAACATAGAAAAGCCCTGACTGTCTGATATAGGAACATTAGTTCAATAACTGGTTACTTTTTCAATCTACAAATTCACAATAAACAGACATGTTTTTTTTTTCTCAAGTTATCCTTTTTTTTTTTAAATAAATGTAAGCCCTATAAATTGTTTTTTTGGAATTTTTATTTTGCGGGCAGAACTTTTGAATTTGCACAAATACTATAAACGCAATGTATCCTTATTGTGTTTATCAATTCACTGTTATGAATGAATTATCACGTGGCACGGTGGCCGTGCTACAGCGCGTTAGCCTGGCGTACCTAAGGTCCAGGTTTCGAATCCTGGTGCCGCTAGGATTTTTTGCCCGGGTCTGGAGGGTGTCCCTGAGTCTACCCAGCTCTGATAAGTATCTCATCCTTAGTCGGGGTAAAGTAAAGGCGGCTGGGCATAGTGCTGGCCACACAATAACCTAGTATGCCGTAGCCGCGGAAACTGGTGAGCGCTGCTTCACCAGCCCTATGGTTCAATTTGGTCTGAGGGATACTTTACTTTATGAATGAATTTAACCCTTACAGTCCCGGGCGCGTATATAGCGGAACTGAAGGCAGCATAGATAGAAGTAGGTCGGTACGGGAAGGGTTAAAATTGGTGGCTCACTTTCTGCTTTCGTCTTCTTTTTCATCTTGGAAGCGACAGTGTTTATCAGGTTAGTTCCACGTATGAACGGGTCGTTGTATTTGTCAGTGAAGCTTGTCGTCTGTAGAAATGCCACGGTTGTCACATGTTTGAATACTTCCCTGTCCTTGGTTCAAAGAAAATGAATTGCGGTCAAAGTGAGTAAAAGATAATTAAAGCAGTTTTTAGTCATCGGTACGTGACGCTTACACGTGACCGTTTCGGCGCGGCTGTTAAGGCGCGGCTGTTTCGGCGCGGCTGTTGCGGCGCGGCTGTTTTGGTGCGGCTGTTTTGGCGCGGCTGTTTTGGCGCGGCCGTTTTGTCGCGGCTGTTTGGCGCGGCTGTTTAGGCGCTGGAAGTTTTGGCGCCGGATATTTAACTATCTAGTGTTTTTTTTTGTTTTTTTGGTTAAGGGGCAACTAATCTTAACTGATATATAACCAACTCTTATTCTATAAAGATGATTATTGCATCCTTTGCTGTTCCGTAGTCTGAGTCTAGTCTTGCATTTTAATTCGTGTTTTAAATTATGCTAAATTACTGGTTTTCCTAGTTTGTTCAGGCAACCCATTCCATGCCCGGGTGCCACACGAGGAGACGGAGTACTTATTTGCAATTGTTCTCCCATAAGGGACAAGAAAGGTGTTTTTGGTCTTTATGTTTATCTGAGCACTGCAAACTGTGGTCAGTGTTGTATTTCTAAAGCAGAATTTAATGCCTTATATATTATTTACTCTTTGTTCTTCTGTCCTTTAGCGAATGTTAAATATTCACAACAGCTTTTCAGTAGATTGACAACGGCATATATTTCTTTAGACTAGAACTAGTTTCAAACAAGATTACTTATAAAATATGACTCCTGAGCCGAAATAGTTTGAAGAATCGCATTATATAGAAGACTAGTTTGCAGAGGTTGAGTTGACAGAGCCTGGCTAGTTTCTATATGCGGACAAGCTTACAGAACTATACAAAGGCTATACAGGGCTATACAAAGGCGGGATATACAGAGCCGGGTTATTCAGAGCCGTGTTATACAGAGCCGTGTTATTCAGAGCCGTGTTATACAGAGCCGTGTTATTCAGAGCCGTGTTATACAGAGCCGTGTTATTCAGAGCCGTGTTAAACAGAGCCGTGTTATACAGAGCCGTGTTATTCAGAGCCGTGTTATACAGAGCCGGGCTATTCAGAGCCGTGTTATACAGAGCCGTGTTATTCAGAGCCGTGTTATACAGAGCCGGGCTATTCAGAGCCGTGTTATACAGAGCCGTGTTATACAGAGCCGTGTTATACAGAGCCGTGTTATTCAGAGCCGTGTTATTCAGAGCCGTGTTATACAGAGCCGTGTTATACAGAGCCGTGTTATACAGAGCCGTGTTATTCAGAGCCGTGTTATACAGAGCCGTGTTATACAGAGCTGTGTTATACAGAGCCGTGTTATTCAGAGCCGTGTTATTCAGAGCCGTGTTATACAGAGCCGGGCTATTCAGAACTGGGCTATACAGAACCGGATGGATCAAAGGGAAGTAAACATTGATCTGTATATCACACAGTCCTTTAAAGTGAACCTTACTTTATCTAAACACTTGTCCAGGGTTCCTATCTGTAATATAAGAAAAAAACAATAGGACAGAAACGATCCAATTACTTTTGCAATGAAAGGAGAGACCTCCAGAAAACCACCTTTGCGGCAACGCCTAATCTGTAATTGTACTTGTATTGTCTCTCTAAAAACAACAGTGACGCACAAAGGCTGTGCTAGACTAACATTTTGAGCATAGACTTACCTGGAAAAATAAAAATTAACCTTTTCAAAGAAAATTGATCCATAGGAGCAATCACGAGTTTCTCTGGCCACGACATACGAGGAGATTGTGTGGCCAGCACAATGCCCAGCCGCATTTACTTTGCCCCAAATTTAATGTCAGGTACCTATCGGTACGCCTTACGAACGCAGCACGGCTATCGTGTCCTCACTTACCTGGAATGATCCGAAAATGGCCAAATCGTTAACAGGGTCAGTGTCTTCATTTGAGAAATCTAGAAGCGTGTCATTGATGATGCCTGCAATTTTACCATTTTTACCAAAGCAGGTGTACTTTAGTTCACCTTTAAGCAGGTAGGTACAAAAAAAAAAGTTATCTAAAGGCAATAAGCAAACACAAAAACACGACAAAAAATATTTTTTTTTAAATTACGGTAACTTAATTATGATCACTGTGGTTTCATTACAGTTTTATGGCAGCTTGGTATAAATTGAGTGGATGGGAATAGCCAACCGTTAGTGCCAAGCCTTAAAAGATGACGTAATCAGCATGTGAAGTAACAGCAAAGTTCGTTCTCCGAGCCATGAGAGAATAATCTCGGCTCGTGTTTTCACTTAACAGAGAAGAGGCGTTCAGGTCAGGCATAGACTGCTATAGCGACTTTGTAGCCAGCACAGTGCCAGTTGTCTGAATTTACCCCCACCCCCTCCCCCAAACTTATATCGGCATCTCATCTTCGTAGGAAGGGAAATTACTCAAGATTTGAAACAAAGGATTTCACTCCCCTTTATCATTCAAAAAATCAAATTCTTTAGAATACGGAGTACCATTTTATCCCAGATTTTCCTGCTAATTTTTTTTTAAGCGTTCGAAAAAACCATTGTTAAGTGTTTCTTCTAAAAGAAAAAGTTAACTACCCTTCAGACCAAAATGATCATAATCTAGGGCTGGTCAAGTAACGTACACCAATTTCTGTGGCCAACGGCTTACGAGGGGATGTGTGACCAGCACAATGCCCAGCCGCCTTTACTTTACCCCGTTGTGTTTCAGGTACCACATCAGAGCTGGGTAGACTCAGAGGCACCCTTATGTGCCGGGAAAAAATCCTAGCCTGCACAAGGATTCGAACCCAGAACCTTCGGTACGCCAGTCGAACGCGCTGCCGCGCTGCCAACGTGCCCGATAGTGTCTCTTCAATTTGGGTTTAAAGTAACTATGTCGTTATCATTTCCTATATTGATTTGATCAGGTCGTATCAATGTCTTATCTTATAAGTTTACAGACGTTCCTTCTAGAAAGAAGATTATTACGTCCACTAAAGTGACAGGCCGGTGAACGAACTGACCGCAGGCAGTACCCGCCGGCCTCACGGTCACACACGTGATTCTCTTTGTCCAATATAATAGCCTTGGATTCAATCCTTTTTTATTAGACTCATCAATAATAGCAAGTTGTAGTAGAACATGTTCATATTTATTAACTTGTAACAGTAGACTATATGTTTTTAAAAAATCAACAAAAACGTTAGTGATGAGATGATATAGGCTATGAGTAGATGGTGTGCTTCGAAGGCTTGAGTTAAAACTGCTGACTAATTGACACTGTCACTGGCATCACACATACACGTATTATATAAATCTAAGCAAGGCGGAGTGTAGCCACTGATGATTTTATTCACATGAAAATCGGTATTCAATTATTAATGTCATGGGCAAACAAATCATTAGCTGAACAGATATAATCCAATACAGTTGATAGCAGTAGGCTTAGACTTAGACCTCAGTAGGGCCGGAGACCGCCGTTCAGGGCGCAATCCTCCTCGTAGGCCGTCTACGGACGAAACTGAACTAAAACTCAAATTACATTTCTAAGGAAATTTACATCTCAAGCGTGGGTTGTCATGTGGAAGGGGAAAGGTCATTCTGACTCATCTATATCGTGCATACGATTGGTCAGCTTGTTATTGCATCGTTTGATTTTGATATAACATGGACGAGGCGTAGGGTAGGATGGGTGCGGGGGGTAATGAGGCGAGGGGGCGGCCGGCCGGCCTTCCAAGTCGAAGGTTCTACTTTCTCGGCCGGCGGTTGGAAGTCAAAGGGGTTTCGACCAGGGAAACTGGACACAGAGGTATAATTTCGTATACGTGTGACATTGTTTGATTTGGAAGATTGTCGGCGGGAGAAGGGGGGAGGGGAAAGGGGGAAGTTCAGGGGTGGCGAATCCAAGCATTACTGCGTCATGTTTGACCTTGGTGTGTTCCGCACATGTGCGTGGTGGGACTACGTGGGGGAAGAAAAAGAGGGGTGGGAGTAGACTACACGCCAGCCCGTAATATGATAATACCAATGTAAGGTTAATAATGATAGGAATAAATTATAACATTAGAAACGATAATAGCAATATCATATGAGAATATTGATATAAATGTAAGCATAAAATGAATACTGACAACGAATACGCAATGTAGATTTACATAAAATAAGTTACATGTGCAATAGCTAAATGATTAAGTGATTAAGTAGAGATAATGATAGGTAGATATGTACATTCAATATTTCAATCAGTAGTGGCTATAATTGTAAGCAAATTTGTACAGGGGATTAATCTTTATGAGAGTAGATTATATACGAAATCTTTCTTTTCGTGTGGCATTAATCTTGTTAGAGACCCCAAAACGCTACAATGTGGAATGGTCCTTCTTAAAATCTCCCAAAAATCATACTTGTACTTATCAGGAACAAATCCTGACCGAACACATTAAGAAATAAATCATGCACTTAAATGGTCCACAGTATTTAATGAATAGATGATGCAGAAGGCGACAAATCAAAGCTGGTGCAACACAGTAAAGCTCTTGTCAACCTGTAACGTAGTTTGGGTCAAAACAGCGGAAAAGAGGAAATTCATATCAAATCGTGTTTTTATACGGGTTTGTAATGACCGCACCAAATAAGGTAGCCAGCTGCAGTCCATGGTCATGACGCCATCATTATGTCGTCAAATTGGAAAGAGATACACCCAGGTGACCACCTTTGTGAATTACCATAAGTATTTGACACAGTTCATGATTTGTCGGGGGGGGGGGGATAGGGGGAGTTGTCTGTACATTCAGTTCGAAGTTTGCACGTTTTGCCACGCACTAATCGATCCTTAAACAATCTCGTGCTTATTGAGTCTAGTTATCTACCAACAAAGCAGCCAAACCTAACTCCAAGTTAGATCAAAGTGTATCAAGGCCCATGGCCAAGTGCACGCCGCAAAGCCGGACATCGCGGAAAAAAACACGGTGAGAAGAAAAGACTCTTTTGTCTCAGAATACTCCGGTCCACAATGCCAAAAGAGCGAACCCCGAACGACTTCTTTTTTCTTCTTCTTCTTCCCAACGACACTGGGACTCGTGAGGAGTAGCTGAACCCCCATCGGGCGCCTCCCCAGATGGTGGATAGGGAAACGCCCATCAAGGCGGGTACCTTGAAATAAAATACCCGGGGCGGACCAAAATCAGAATTGCAGTTAGTGGGCGGATCCACAAAGGCTAGGGAACCTCACCCAAACAAAGAGGCAGAGCCATCCCGAAATCTGTAATGGACATTCCCCCCCTCCCCCCAGTTTTTTGTGCGCAGGGCTAACAACCCAGCCACACAAAAACAAACGTTACGAAGGCTAAACTACTACTTAACAAACGAACCGAGGCAAAGATGGCTAGAATCTATAGAGTCGAATCTGCAAAAACTAGGTGTACGTGCATGGCGGAGGAAAGCCAAGGATAGGCTGGAATGGAAGGAGGTGGTGGAGCAAGAAAAGCCCTACATGGGCTATAGCGCCATAGGGATGAATGGATAATGGATGGAATGACACTGGGGATACTGAACTAAGATTGTGATGGGGAGCGACACTGGGGATACTGAACTAAGATTGTGATTGGGAGCGACACTGGGAATACTGAACTAAGATTGTGATTGGGAGCGACACTGGGAATACTGAACTAAGATTGTGATTGGGAGCGACACTGGGAATACTGAACTAAGTTTGTAATGGGGAGCGAGGGAAATTTTAATGGCACATGCATCGAAACAATGGCACGAATGTAAAAAAAAAAGTGCAATGCCACCCATGTAATATGCCACCCATGTAATGTGCCACCCATGTAATGTGCCACCCTTGTAAACTGGGTTCCATTGTTTACCTTGGAGATGACAGCACTGTTTTTGTCTGTCCAACGTGTGAAAGACTTTGTAATCCGCCATTGGTATGTCTGTAAGGTTGTTGGTACACAAGTTGTCGATGCGTCGGCGTCTGATGTCATCCATACATTCTTCTTTATCAACTATCTAAAGAGAAAAATGTAAAGGACAATTTATAAGAAATGTATTAGTAACTATACGGTATAATAATCTTAATATGTTTAATATGTTTATACGTGTACGTTCTTTAATTTATAAAAAAAAACGCTATAGTTAATGAACCTGCTAAAGTCCATACTCTTTGTAGGCTGCAGTGAGTAAAGAGAGTCAGCCCCTAATGGCATGCTTCAGACAATTTGAAAATATTGTGTCCCGAATTGCCTTCGGCTATCATACCGGACTATAAACATGTTGACCAGCCGTTTCTAGCCCTGCTACCGCTCTATTCATGACGCCATGCATGAGTTTTGGGCCAAAGGCAGTAATAATCTTCAATTTAGAAAGAAATGTTTGTAAGCTTATCAGACAAAGGGGGCGTCAAATAATTATGTCATCAATTTCAAGGCAAAAGTACGCCCCCCACCCACCAGGAGATTGTGTAACCAAAAGAGTGCACAAGTTGACGTGCGTCCACTAGGGGCGTGAGTACTCCTGAATGTGGCACACTCTCCCTATGGACACTTTAGGCCCACCAAGCAAAGCCTGTTCATCTATGTCACTTACACTTCACTACTCAGAAATGACTAAATATATATCTGCCATTATAAATTAGTGAAGAACATTCAAGACAAGGCGCTCATTATATGATAAAGACTAATTACATTTAAAAGAGTTTTTATGCTCATCTTCTATATTAAACCTAAACATTATCATCATTGTCAATCCCTTGACCATTGCAGTCGTTGGGGGGAGCGAATGGACACCTTAGCAGACAACTTTCTCCACTTTTGCCTATCTTGAGCGGTTGTCAATAGTTGAGTCAACTGCAGCCCTGTTATTACAAACCTCTTATAGAATTAAATTTAAATTATGAGGTCTCGTTAAAGAGGTTGTAATAAATAACTAGTAATATTAATTATTTTTGACTGACTTATTTACTAGTAAAAAAAAAACTTCTTTAATAAAACAACACTTCAGACGATACCAATTAAAAATAATTTATTACCTGACTTAATATAATTAATATTAAAATAGAAAAGAAAATTACACTCACTTGAATCCTACAACAGAATTAAATATAATGTAGCAAGGTGAACACAATAAATACACAACACTGCCGCTGATTTCAGAATTAAAGCTCTATAAAAGAATAGACAGGCTACATCGATATAAGAAACGTTTTTCTATAGCGTGAATTCCCTATATTTATACTACTTTAAAAGGAGCATTCTCGAAGTCCTATTCTTAAAAATAACATGAAAAATTGTCAAGATCGTGTTCTCCTAACATCTAGGCCAAGTGAAGAGTCATCATCTAGAAAACTAAAAATAAACTAATGACGCGACAGTAACAGAGTTCAACGAAGGGTCAGGGCAATGGTAGAGTTACACAAGAGGAAAGGAGGATATAATCTACACACATAACACTGTCCAATATTTTACATTGTCGAACCAGCATCTCTGCTGACGGCCTCTCCGGCGTCTACCTTCTATCGTGCCATGGAGTATTGTTTTTGACCGAGCCATTTCAGTTTACGCCGTTTGGTTGTTGTAAAAATAAATATAAGTAATTCTAAAACAAAGTTTGTTTTTATTAATTTAATAAATCTAAAAGACTTTTTAATATATTTTGAAATGGTTGTAATTATTAATGTTTAAACGATAAACTCCTTAAGGTTAAATGGACAAACAATTAATGCAAAAAATGTGTCTTTACAACTGTTTAACGTAAATTAATTAAATAAGCTACCCGTAAGAATTAAATCTTGTAATAAATACCATAATGCTGGATTAATATAAAGAAAAAAAAATAATTAATATTTGTTATATTACAAACCATAATTTGTTTGGCATCACTAGGAATCAAATTTAGAAACTTTATTTTAATTAAAGGGAGATAATTAGCCCGTTTAAATATTTCTAATATTGTGTTATATTACAAACCATAATTTGTTTGGCATCACTAGGAATCAAATTTAGAAACTTTATTTTAATTAAAGGGAGATAATTAGCCCGTTTAAATATTTCTAATATTGTGTTTCTTATTTTTGTTTTGTAAAAGACTTAATGGTCTACAACTGATAACTTTATAATGACCAAACTGTAAATAGTAGTTGGAAATTATATAAATATTGTTATGGACTATCTCTTTGATGACTATTATTACGACTCGTTAAATCGGATTCAATGAATATAGTTGTATCTTTATTAGAAGTCTCTAGATTCTGCTAATCTGTAGCCCAAGCTAGGAGTTCCTTGACTGACAGGTATATGCAGTAATGTAGTTATGATCGGGATAATTATCTTCAACACCTTTCTCAACAATGATAGATCAAACAACTCCAGTTGTTGAATAAACAATTTTATTTAAATTGTAGACTCAATATAAACTTTAAATAAATGCATCAACTGATGGCAACATAAGAGTTTCATAAAATTACATGAAATATACAAGTATCAATATAGCGACTTCTCTCTACAAACTTTCAAACTGAACTAACTCTAAGGAGGTCGGGACTTTACAAAGAAAACTATTATCGAAGATTCTACAGGGTCCTAATACGCATTTCAAATCACGGCTCTAATAGGATACTGCGATCCAGAATCTAATCTTCAATTTCCACGGGGTTGGACGAATTATTTTATTTAAACTGCCCTCAGGGCATAAAGGTCAAACCTTGGACTCTAATACGCACTTGTTAAGAGGTCAATGTCTTAGTACGTCATTCATCTATGACCGACATTCGTAACAATATCATATGACTAAAAAGTATATGCACATTTTTTAAACATTACATTAACTACCCAGTTTGTATGATTACTACGTATCTATTCTGCTCAACTACGGTGGTCGCTTAACACTTTAGAGTCAAAAAAATGTTGAAGAAAATCTCCGTTAAACTGAGAACAAATAATATTATAATCAATATTAAAAATTGCTAGTTCCTTACCTTGACAACCCAATGAAAATGTTTACTAAATAATTACCATAAAAGTGAAAGTTTAGTAATACAAATTTATATTTGGTATAAGTGCAAATAAAAAGGTTGATTTTTTTAAAATATATTATATAAAAAATACTTTAACGATTTTCTCTATAGATTTCCATTGCCTTTGGCGTTGGTATTACTAACAAATTGCATTAATTGTATTATATAAAAAATAGCAGGTTGACTTTTAGGCTGTTTGAACGCTGTATGATTTAAAAATCCTATTTTGGCACACTATTAGCAAATAGTTGCCGACCCCTGCTGTAGACCTTAGCTTTCAACAGTATTTGAACTTAGAACCTTTTCTAAATGAACTTTACTAAGATGTAACTAAAACCTCACAAGCCTATGTACGTAGCGCCCCAAAGCGAAAGTTTCAGGGACGCCCCCTTTTGCATACTGTAACTGCTTTGTTTAGTGCCTGCACATAGTTAATTAGTATGGTTAATGACATTTTGAAATGCAATTTTTTATTAAGAATATTCTAGATGAGCCAATCTTTTATGAATCCATTGTGAGCCTATTAAAATTGAAACATTATGGTAATGGTAATTTATATAGCGCTTCAATCCATGCTATTTCAGCATGCTCAGTGCGCTCTAGAAGACTATTAATCTGTGAGAGGTTTCACTGCTGCCGGTTAAGCGCATGTGATAACAGCTCAATATTAACGTCATCTCGTCCCAAAACTCCTGTAGGGCGACAGGGATCTGCCGGTGGCGGGGCTCGAACCCGCGACGTGTTAAGTGGTTTTTTGGTTGACAGTCTGGTGAGCTAACCGCTAGGCCAGCCGGCTTCACAACATTAGTAAGCTTATAAAACAGTTTGAGTGTAAATAAATAAGAAGTTAACTTCTACTATATTTATTCATTATTCCTTATGTTCACAATTTGTGTTTCAAATTGTATTTTCCCTTCAACGCTCCTAAAATTTCTGGTATGAACTTATGTTATATTTGCCGCCCCCCGATGTCGCCGACGGGCAAACGCCCCCTCCGCCCTCCTCTATGTGAGGGCACTGATGAGATGGACTGCTTGCTTTGACATTGCTGCTATTTGATAACTTAAAACACTTAGTTTCGGAATTTCCTATCGCAATAAGTCCTCTAGACTTCCGGTTTAGTAATTCGCTATGATTTTCTCAATGGAAAATGAGTAAAGTTGTACACAGCGAATGCAATTGTTGGACCGTATAACTCAAAGTTATTTAAGACAGACTTATTGGATGCGCACGAAAAAAAACAACATACAAGCTCTAAAAATAGATCAAGCGGTCCATATTATTATGGACTTTGCTTAAACCAAGAAGAGCCAATGACTTTTGTTATAGATAAACATGTAATCTGCTGATTTTGGTACCATTGAGTTTATCAAGGTCGAAACGCAGCAATTCCTGAATTGCGCCAATCGAGTTTGCAGGGTCTCTAGCATCTTCGTTTCGTTCATCACTTTAGCGTCCAGATTGTGCCGCCTGAGGAAATACTGGCTTCTGATAACGTTGATGGCAGATGAGGATTCGATGACAGAGCATAGTGCACGAATGTAATGGTATCTGATGTCCTGTGGACATGTAGAGAAGAGAAATTTGACATCCAGAGACAAGTATTTGGATACAAAAGAGTAAAAAAAGTAACTTTAGAGACAATTATTTTAAAACTGGAAGGACCTATTATGTAATGCTTTTTGTCTGCGAATAACCTTATTCTATCCCATGAAAAGCAACAGGGCTAGAGTGCTCATTCGACAGATCTAGGAATGAATGGAGACTTTCTTGCTTTGATAGATGTTCTTTAGCTTGCTTCGTGTCGCGGTTTTCTGAACTAGTCTTACAATAATTTATGGCTTTTTTGCCTTCGCCGACATATTTCTTTCTAGTTATTCAAAGTACGAAACTAAGTTTTTTCCTGCTTTTGTCCGCCCACTTTTATTTCAGATACGAATCCTTGTTTACCATGATCTTCGTTTTTCGATAGTTTATTACCATGTATTAAATCGCTGATGTTTTCCCCAGTTTGGCAGTGAGATCGTTCAGTTCATCTTCACTTCCAGCTAGACCATCTTTGTCATCCCAAAAGTGAAAGTTTGTAATGGTTCTTCCATTGATACTGAGTGGTCCTTCAGCACACCCGCTATAATTCTTTCTGAAAAGATGCCAAAATAGATGGGAGATAGTAGAAATCCTGCCTTACTCCAAAGGTGTCTCCTACTTAACAGTTGAATAGTACAGTGCTAGTAGTAGCTTTGTTGTTCAGGCTCTTGGTGATTTCTATGAAGTATGCGCTGATGTTAAATAGGTGCGTGGTTGTCCAAGGCGACGCGTGCCACACTCTGCCAAATGCTTTTTTTGAAGTCTATGAAGACATGATAGAGATCTCTCTGGTGTTGGGGATGTTTCTCAAATAGCACACGTAGCTTAAAGTTTAGTTCTGTTGTATTGTTTGCTTTTCTGATTTTCTTATTGACGTCTCTGTACTTAAGTGTTTCGACAGGATTGTTCTTTTCGCTAGCTCGTTTCCTCGGTTTAAGAAAGGGGATGCGGCCCGTGAGGCCCTCTCAACCGGGCCGTGGTAACCTTTTTATTTACCAGAAGTGTCTGCTATTTTGGCATCCTCGAAACAAATTCACTATTCCCTCTCATACAAGTGTTCAGGTGTAGTGAATCAATGTGTTATTAAATAATAACTGAACACAAAATATAATATAAATAATTAAAAACAACATCCACGTTTTTATGCTTTTTTATTTGGACCTCAAGTGTGTGGTTGTGTGGTTGTCCCCCAAACTGTTGTTTGATAGTTATGCGGCCCTCGGGCTGAAAAGTTGGGAGATAGCGGTGGAGTTTGAAGGTTTTTGTTATTGTCCGCTCCCTACCAACTACTTCTTTTTGCCGATTCAATCATTCCTGTGGTGAGGCTTAGGAGATTATGTTTATGTCTACCGCTGTTACCCTTAATCTTAGCTTAGAAGTACTCTGCCATTTTTGGTACCTCTGAGCTTATCAAGGTCGAAACCCAGTCTTGTGCTCCCTTGTGTCATTATTTTGTTTACGCTTAGATTGGAGATAATTTAAACCAGGGTGTGATCACTGCCAATATTTGTTCCGGAGGAAGCTTTTAGTTTTGGTGTTTGTTTGTTGTTATTTTTTTAGATGACTTGAATCGTTTTTCCGACCAGTAAATTGATAGTTTTCTCTGTTATCGGTTTGGACTATGCCAAATCCATTGACTTTAACTCATGTGACGGCTTTGAACATGGACAATCTGACTAACATGTAACTGGATAATGGAATGCATGAATGGATTAAATTATGTCCTTAATCAAAACACACAGACTTACCTGCTTATTAATACAAACTTTATGTGACAGTGGTCCACTCTCTACATTTTCGTCGTCCGTATAGTAAGCGTCGCCACTTACAACTATGACCCTTTGAGAAGACAGTATACATTTATTATCAATTTACTCAAACATAACATTGAAATCAAAAGAGAAAAATAGAACTTCTTACATTACTTTTAGGATATAGTTGGGAAATGACTGCTTTAATAAAACTGTACAAAAACATATGAAAAAGGAACTTTTTTACATTACTTTTCAAATCATTTTTATTAATTTTTCGAATGTTCGATTTTTTTTTCTTTATATACGGCTTGATATTTTGGATGGGTAAATTGTTAGACTTTCGGCCATGCTATCGAGCTGAAACATTGCACATAGACGTTAAGCCCATGATAACACATGACAGCAATTTTAACTTGCAAAAAAAAAAAAGAGATATTTGCAACTTATATTAGACAAGTATAAATATATACATATATTTGCTTGTGTCATCGCCTTCTCTTGATTGTGCTTTTCTATAGTTCTCTTTAATAGTCTCCAAAGCTTGTGGATCTAACAACATGAGAAAAAAATGTATACAGATAAAAAAAAGAGTTATATCCAGAGTTGTTTAATGAATGGTACCACCTTGGATACGAGCATGTAGCTTCTGGTCTGCCCTGGCTTCGCCTGTGTGAGGTATATGTGTGTATGTATGTGTGTGTGTGTTTGTGTGTGTAGGGTTTTGTGTGCGTGCAGGGTTTTGGCTAATTAATAGCACGAAAAACCCAGAATGCTGCTGTTTTAGACCTTATTATTGTCCACCTCTGTTGTAAGTTGTAATGTATACACTATCTTGTCAGAGACTACGAACTTGGGATGCCACTATTCATAGTTAGATAAATAGATAAACCGATCCTGTAACCTGGCTGAAATTAAGTTTATGCATTAGATTTAGCTTGTTGGACCCTTGAACGCCACTTTTAATAGTTAGCTAAATAGATAATCCGATCCTGTAACCTGGCTGAATTTAAGTTTAAGCACTAACTCTAGCTTGTGGGACGCATTTCAACTTACATAAGTTATTATCGGGTTTATTTACAGATTTATTGTATCAATACGTCTAACTATCATCTCACCTAAATTGGACACAGTTACAGTACGGTGGACTCCACTTCAGGATCGGCGAGTTCGCTGAGATACTGTGATTCTTAGTTTCAAATACGATGTCGCAGTTGTGGGCCTTGTACTGGTAAAATTCCGAGTTGTTAAATGTAAACTGACCTTCACCGCAATACGGGTGACCGTTGGCCATGATCATTATTGTCTTGATCCTTTTGGATGGATCTCTACTGGACACATAAACTGAACAGGTGAGAAAATTACCATAGAGAAAAATTAATATTTAAATTGGGCTGATAGATTCCTATTTACTTATTAATTCTAAGATATCTCTCATGTTTGATAATTTTATTCTAAGATATCTCTCATGTTTCATAATTTTATGCGAAGATATAGCCTAGTCTGTTCCTGGTAAGTTTAGTATCCCCGTCTGGTTGTTTGGGTCCATAGGGTCAGTGAAGTAGCGGTCACTAGGTTTTAAGACATACAATGAGAGAAATGTCATGTACTCACCATACTGTAATTATCTCAATTGGTCCTATTCTTAAAGTTCTTAAACAAACACTATTATTGTCCATTGTTTGTAGAAAGAAAAAAAAATTCAGTTATTTTTCTTTTGATTTATTTTTCAATTTTCTCTAATTAAATAAGGGCGCAGAAGAAGCTTTTCCGAACGCCATCTACCACAGGAGTTTAGAGACTTCTTCCAATATATTTTACGATAGCTTATTTTTTGTTAAGTCCTTCTGGATAATGCCATTCTAACATATGTTCTAGCTATTTATCGAAACTACCTAAGTTGTATACATTTAATGTTCATGGTCACTATATAGCCATTTACCTTCGTATTCCCTTCGGCGATCCACGTAATCAGCAAATATCATCAACGCGAACATTGGTTCGTCAACATTTTTTAATTTGTTTTGAAGTCGACCTCGAACATGAGCACCCTCAAGGTATCCATCCAAACAGGTCCTGCCTTCACCTTGGTTTTGAAAAATAAAATTATT
This sequence comes from Anisus vortex, assembly GCA_949126835.1. Classification (NCBI taxonomy): domain Eukaryota; kingdom Metazoa; phylum Mollusca; class Gastropoda; family Planorbidae; genus Anisus; species Anisus vortex. The sequence goes on along the minus strand of OX421497.1, from coordinate 40,616,341 downwards.
CTTGTATTATTGTTATTCAAACGCATGGTCGAATGCAGCATAGAGATAAATCGGGCTGGGAGGAGGGGGGAGGTCACTTGACCAACACTCTTTCCTATTTTTAACTAAATCACTAGTAAGTAAAGTACCATTCGGACCAAACTGATCATAGGGCTGGTGAAGCAGCGTTCACCAGTTTCTGTTTCCACGGCATACGAGGGGATGTGTGGCCAGCACAATGCCCAGCCACCTTAACTTTACCCCGACTAATGTCAGGTACCCATCAGAGCTGGGTAGAATCAGGGTCACCCCCAAGTTCCGGTAAACAAATCCTAGCCTGCATCAGGATTCGAACGTAGAACCTTCGGATCGCCAATCGAACGCGCTGCGGCTCGGCCATTGTGCCCCCATACTAAATCACTAACTAGCCCGCAAATGTTAGTCTCTTTAATTTTACATTCACCATTATTGTTTTGAAATGCAAATGTTAGTCTCTTTAATTTTACATTCACTATTATTGTTTTGAAATGCAAATGTTAGTCTCTTTAATTTTACATTCAACATTATTGTTTTGAAATGCAAATGTTAGTCTTATTAATTTTACATTCACCATTATTGTTTTGAAATGCAAATGTTAGTCTCTTTAATTTTACATTATTTATTATTGTTTTGAAATGCAAATGTTAGTTTCTTTAACTTTACATTCACCATTATTGTTTTGAAATGCAAATGTGTAAATGTAGCAAATAATTGTAAGAGCTCTTTAGATTTTAAGTGACATGATAATTTACTATTCAACAAAGTTTCCCAGGTTGTACTCATAGGTTAACACCACCCATCAATCTTAATATAGTGAATCCAGTTTAAAACAATAACTTCCCTAATCGGGGGGGGGGGGGGGGGGGGCAAGAGTTAGGGATAAAATTTGATTCAATTCTAAATCTAGTAAAAGTTAAAATGTGTACAAATGTTAGGATAAATATTGGCTAAACATTGTCGCCTTGTCGGATTGCTGTACTATTTTGAATTACATAGTAAATCTGTCACAATAAAATATGGAGCCAATGATAATGATGATGAGGTTTGCCACAAAATGACAAAAAAGGTAAAATCGCTAAACGTTATTTGTGGACGGCGTCTCAATACTTAATATTTTGAAATCAATAATCGAGAGATTGAGTCATAATTAAAACATGTGAGATAATGAAATTTCTATTTTAAAAAATCCAACTTACATAAACTCAAATTTATTGTGAACATGAATGCCACTAACGAAGTTAACAGGTACATTTTCGAGACTAATTTCTCTTTCCTGTTCAATTCGTCGATGAAGTTTTCTGTTCTAATTTTGTACCGTACTGGTCAAAACTAAATACTCTTTTTTCACACGTATGTAGTTGATATAGACTTTAGAGCTCCTATTTGGCCAAAAGATAAAACCCAAGTGTAAGCTTAATCGTATTAAACAAAGTCTCAAGCGTCCCATTGGCAGAGACAGTGTAAAATAAGGAGGGAATAGGGTGGGGCTATAACAAATAATCCGAGATTATTGGATGCTTTATTCTATAGACTAGGTACTAAATGAAAAAAATCAATTAAATGTTTTACTATGATAAGGGATGTGGAAGGGGGGGGGGAGGGCCTTAAGGGAATTATGTGAGAAGCTAGTGCCCTTCCCCGCACAACCCCGTAACATTTTTTTTTATAAAGGTCCACAACAAACTATAATTCATATATGCGATAAGCGAATTATGCACTTAGCCTAATCCTAAATAGTCGTAGTTGGCAATAAAGTCAATAAGCAAATCCCTAAACAATAATCTCACCAACGGTATATTCAGCACTGCAGTACTTGTCAACGTATATTCGCAATCTGCCACACACAGAAACACAGTCTGTATTGTAATAAAAAGAGCTAGTATATCTTACATATCAGATTATGAATAGTTAGTAGTATTGTTCAAAGGAATATTTTATATCATACAGAACAAAGGTAGCAAAAAAAAATAGAAACGTTGATATAATATAATATAGTATGATGGTCATTTATACAGCGCACCTTTTTTTTTACCCATTGAATATTTCGTCATTTATATCAATCAATCGATAAATGAATTAAAATATACGTTCACTTTGATTTTCACACTTTAGATTGATGTCCGATACACAGCTGGTCAGCTGACACTGTAAAGACAGATATTTCAAACCTCATCTTGCTCTACTGAAATGAAACTACATTAACGGTGACTACAACTGATTAGATGAGCATGTACCTTCTAAGTTTACTATTTTAAAAAATATCTTTGACCGGACTAGCTGGTCCTGTGGTTAGATACACCAGACTGTCAACTTGAGGGACCTAGGACCCTGTAAGAGTTTTGAGTTTTTTTATTTCTATTTATAAGGATTATTTGGATAATAATAATTGGAAATTACACAATATTATACAAACTTCAACGGGCAGTAACTCAAGTAAAACATATCTAAACAAAACATTTCAGCAGTTATGCCCCATTGATTGCTTTCCGTTCGCCTTTTGACAAAAAAATTAATTTAAAACAAAAACTCGAATGTAAATTTAAAAAAAATAAATTATGAGAACAATTGTCATAGGTTGTGAACAAATTTTTTTTTTATCAATGGCTCCTGATTTAGTCTTGATGATAGAGGAGCGATCGTTGCGATAAAATGCTAAGCTTGGGACCCGAGGTGTATTCTTATTAGTTTTAATATACGTTTTTTTTTAAATATGAGTAACTAAACATTTCTATGTAAAGCCAAAATTGTAGCAAACTGCATAAAATAATCATAAAATTGGTTGAATTAAGGACATTTTAATAGAGAATTATTTTTTTTAACGCACACGAAAATGACAATGCGAATACGAATTTAAAAGACTAGTTAACTGTATTTAGATCTGTCTTTAAAGGTGTTAGCTTATTCCCCCCCCCCTCTACCGCCTCCTTCCCCTAAATAATACCAAAGTAAAAAAATATATGTTGCAAACTTCATTAGTTTTAGAAAAAGGGTGAGTCTTTTAGTGACTCCCTTTGCCCACTCCCCTCAGATGATACGACACTGATTGTACCATAGTAAAAAGTTTTTAAAATCTGTTTCATTGGTAGTTTATATGTTGTTTGAATTGTAGAGACTTTTAAAAGGATCCTTATGTGTTCATGCTTATAAACGATCTATTTTCTGTTGTTGTTCCATTTAGGTTATTTTTATGTAAATGAAAGCAAGTTAATAAAAGAAAGGACGTATATATATTATATATATACAGAAAGAGAGAGAGAGAGGGGGGGAGGGAGAAAAGCGAGCGAGGCTAGAGAGCTAGAGAGAAAGTGGAGGCAGAAAAAGGCAAACGAGATAATAAGAAAGAGACGGTAATATAAAAGTGAGATGGAGAAAATAGAAATGAACATTGTGAGAATAACAGAAGTAAAGAAACAGTATGGGAGAGAAAGAAAACTAGAGAAAAGTAAAGAAAGAGAAAGTAAGAGAGAGAGAGAGGGGCTTAGAAAAGAAAGAGACAGCTAAAGTGAAAGAAGAAAATTCTGTAGATGTGTGTGTCTGTATGTGTCTGTGTGTGTCTGTGTGTGTATGTGAGTGTTAGTGTGTGTCTGTGTGTGTATGTGTGTATATTTCTGTGTGTGTCTGTGTGTGTCTGTGTGTGTATGTGAGTGTTAGTGTGTGTCTGTGTGTGTATGTGTGTATATTTCTGTGTGTGTCTGTGTGTGTCTGTGTGTGTCTGTGTGTGTCTGTGTGTGCCTGTGTGTATCTGTGTGTGTCTGTGTGTGTCTGTGTGTGTCTGTGTGTATCTGTGTGTGTATGTGTGTATCTCTGTGTATGTTTCTGTGTGTGTATGTGTGTCTGTCGGTGTCTGTGTGTGTCTGTGTGTATCTGTGTGTGTCTGTGTGTGTCTGTGTGTCTGTGTGTATCTGTATGTGTCTGTGTGTGTCTGTGTGTGTATGTGTGTGTGTGTCTGTGTGTGTCTGTGTGTATGTGTGTATGTGTGTCTGTGGGTGTCTGTGTGTGTCTGTGTGTATATGTGTGTCTGTGTGTGTATGTGTGTGTCTGTGTGTGTGTGTCTGTGTGTATGTTTATGTGTGTGTCTGTGTGTCTGTGTGTATGTGTCTCTGTGTGTCTGTGTGTATGTGTGTATGTGTGTATGTGTGTGTCTGTGTGTGTCTATGTGTGTCTGTGTGTGTCTATGTGTGTCTGTGTGTCTATGTGTGTCTGTGTGTCTGTGTGTCTGTGTATATGTGTGTCTGTGTGTGTATGTGTGTGTATGTGTGTGTATGTGTGTGTCTGTTTGTATCTATGTGTGTCTATGTGTGTGTATGTGTGTGTATGTGTGTGTCTGTATGTCTGTGTGTCTGTGTGTCTGTGTGTGTTGATAAGTAAGAAGTGAGAGAGAGTGTTTAAAAGAGAAGTAAATAATTGGGCGTGGTGGGGTCATGGGGTCAAGTAAAGTCATTTAAATGGAAAAGGACAAAAAGAAAAGTCGATTAGTTCCAAGGGAGATAATCCCACGTGAAATCTGGACTTCAGGGACAGTTGCTTGAAGCAAGTTATCGAAATGTGTGAATGAGCGAGTGACTTAAAGACAAAGAGAGCGAAACAGAGACCGAGAAAGAGAGAGAGGGGGTCGGAGAGATAGAGGGGAGAGAACGGGAGAGAGGAAGGAGGGGAGAGAGAGGGCTAGAGAGGGAGAAAGAGAGGGAGAGAGAAAAAGAGAGGAGGAGAGAGAGAAAGAGAGAGAGAGATGTTTTAAAAAAAAAACAGATTTAGAATTTAAAAAAATTGATAAAAAAACGATAAAATAGCGAAAGAGAGAAGGGGAGAGAAATAAATATTTAATAACAAGCAAATATATATCAATAGGAAAACGAAATAGAGGGAGAGGAGTATATGCTACATACTCATTAAAAAGGGAAAATAGTGAGAAAGAAAGAAGAGAGAAAGATTGATAAAATGAGAGTGAAAATAAAGTGAAAGAATGAATGACTTAAAATGGGGGAGAAAGAGAGGAAAGTAGAGAGAATAACAGAAACAGCGAGAATAAGAGAGGGGGGGAATACGACAGAGAAAGAAAGAATGAGAATGAGCGAGAGAAAGAGTGAGAAAAAGATATGGTTAGAAAGAGGAAGAAAGAGAGAAGGAGGTAAATTGTAATTTAAAAAAGAGGTTGAGAAAACCTTCTGTCGACATTTATGGAATGTATAAAAAAAATATTTTGTGAAGATCGTGGAAATAACTACTTTAACCCTTCCCGTACCGACCTACTTCTATCTATGCTGCCTTCAGTTCCGCTATATACGCGCCCGGGACTGTAAGGGTTAAAATCAATTTGGAGCCACATAAGTAGATTCTACGGGTTTGCCTTTCCGCAATTCGGAAATTGTTTGGCAAAATTGCGATCGGTAATAAATCATAATTTCACGGCTTTTAAACACACAAAAATAGATTGAATTTATGTGTTTATTAGATACGATCCTACGTATTTTTCCTTTAAGAATTCGTAAATAAAACACGGAAATAATTTCATAGTCGACTATTAGAAGCTTTCGCATTTTTTAGACTTAAAAATATCAGTCAAGATTAAAAATCCATATTCACATGAGTAAAATGTCGCAAACGGCAGCGACGATTCCCTGGCTCTAATAATTTAAGCTCAAGTTCCAGCTACTGATTATTTCTTCAGATTTATAAATTCATTAAACTTCAACTTAAAAGTAAAATATCCGTAGGGCTAAAATGATAAAACTAAAAAATATCTAGAGTCAGAGTTCATGAACTCGCTAAACCTAAAAATTTAGGTTTCCCCCCCCCCCCAAAAAAAAAACACTGTTTCGCAATCACTGGCCTAGAAAGTATAGAGCTTTGAGTGTTGTTTAGTAAGGGAGATAACTGGGAAGAAAAAACAACAGCATCGACAACATCCACATAAAGTGTTTAGAGACTATTGTGATCTAAATAGTTTATAGGGTGCTACTCTCTGGGACTGAAGTATAATTATACATTATGTAAATGAACGAGACGGTGAACGATATGGGGGAAGGAGAGTATGAAAAAAACAACACAACTCGATGACGTCATCGGCATTCCCTAGAAGAGTAAAGCTGAAATACGAAAATGTCCTTGGAAGAAGAAAAAAAGACTCTCCCCAAAAAATGTCCATAACAAAAGTATTTTTTTTTTATTTTTGGTTCTGTTTTAGGACAGCCTGTGTGGTATAATGATACTTACTAGTAGCCGAGGTACCGCAAAGAAGAGATATGAGACAATAGAAAAACAAAGGAACTCTTCCAGGAGGGTGAGAAGAGAGCCCTCGAAGAAAACTCGATCTGTTGAAACATATAATTAGGCCAAGGTCGAGTGGTAAACATAGTAAAGAACAACGAAAAATGTTTAACCCCAATTTAAAAATGTCAACAAAATATTTTCATTTTTTTTTAAAGAAAGTGATAAAAAAAAATATAATAAAGCAGCAAAAGGGCGAAATGTTTTAATGACGGTGTTGTTTAGCCTGGGGTCACTTAGCGACGGGGGAAAGATCATTTCATCGAGTGGGTGAGAGGGGTAAGGTTGGGGGGGGGGGGGGAATGGCCATGTTGTTCGAGTATCTCTTGTGTGTACTCATTAGGTGGTGGCCACTTAAAGATGGTTGCGGAACGGCCTTGTAAAGAGATAGAAAATGTGGTCGCTTGTCGGCCCACTGCTGTATAAACTTAGGATTTAAGGGAGGAGCTGTGGTCACTTGTCGGTCCACTGTTGTATAAACTTTAGATTTAAGGTACGTTAGGTGGTCACTTGTCGGCCCACAGTTTGGTTTGAGCGTTGGCTTCGTCGTAGAGAACGTGGTCCTATTTTAAAGAAAGAAAACATAATTAATTGTGTTATAATCAACAGTTACATCAGTCGATAAAAAAGAATAACAGACAAGAGCGAAAAAGAGAGAATATATTATATAATAAGGTTGATTGATTAGATAGATTGCTATTTAAAAATCGAAAAGAATGATAGATTGATTATTAACGATTGATGGATACATAGATAGATAAAAAAGGATCGAATCCTGGTGAAGGCTAGGCTTTTTTCACAGGACTCGATGTTGTCCCTGAGTCTACCCAGCTCTAATGGGTACCTGACATTGGTTGGGGTAAAGTTAAGACGGCTGGGCATTGTGTTGGCCACACATCCCCTAGACTGCCGTGGCAACTGAAACTAGTTAATTCTGCTTCACCGGCCCTATGATCAATTCGGTTCGACGGGATACTTTTTTAGATAGAAAAAAGATTTAAATATAGATTATAGAGTCTTCTCAGTGGACTTGTCACAATGTATGTGGAGGGAATATTTACATTGCAAGATATTATTGCCTAAATAACACAGTAAAACACAAGAAGCCACATGTGAATTGCCGGCTGCATCATTATCGTTTATTTTCTCTACTGGAGTAATATTTTTTATTTTATTTTATATGTTACAGACGCTCCTTCTATGTAGAGAAGAAGGCCCTGTTTCGTCTGACGCTTATCGGTGGTTTTAGTCTAGTCTTGTATTTTGATTAGTGTTTTAACTGATTTCCTGGTTTGTTCAGGTAACCCATTTCACGACCGGATGCCACTGGAGAAGAAAGAGTATTGACATACATTTGTTCTTGCATAAGGAATAAGGAAAGAGTTTGTGACCTTACATTTATCCGAGCATTGCAATAGATTGTTATTGTGTTGGATTTCTAAGTTAGAATTTAATTTCATATGTATTATTACTACTCAATAGATTGTTATTGTGTTGGATTTCTAAGTTAAAATTTAATTTCATATGTATTATTACTACTCAATAGATTGTTATTGTGTTGGATTTCTAAGTTAGAATTTAATTTCATATGTATTATTACTACTCAATAGATTGTTATTGTGTTGGATTTCTAGGTTAGAATTTAATGTCATATGTATTATTACTACTCAATAGATTGTTATTGTGTTGGATTTCTAAGTTATAATTTAATGTCATATGTATTATTACTACTCAATAGATTGTTATTGTGTTGGATTTCTAAGTTAAAATTTAATTTCATATGTATTATTACTACTCAATAGATTGTTATTGTGTTGGATTTCTAAGTTAGAATTTAATGTCAAATGTATTATTACTACTCAATAGATTGTTATTGTGTTGGATTTCTAAGTTAGAATTTAATTTCATATGTATTATTACGTATTATTATTATGTATTATTACTACTCTTTTCTTTGCCCCTTTCTTCTCTGGATTTTCTAAATTTAGTGATTTAACTTTAACTGCATCTTTTTTCAAAACTTCAAAAAAAATTTTCGACGTTCTATTTCTATGGGCTTATTATAGACGTAAACAATAAAACACGCTAATTTCTTTTTTTTTTTTTTTTTGTTCTGATATCAACTTTTTACAAGATTTGATAGAATGATAACTACGATTAACCATTTTCCCAGCAGCCAGCAACACAAATCTCTGATTAAAACAGCAAACAAAACTTCTATATTCTAAACAATATTTATTTATGTAGTAAAAAACAAAAAACAAGAGAAATATTAAAAAATGCGAAAAGAAACAAAACAAAACATCACATTATTCTTTTTATTTCATTTTATATATTATAATCTTTCGTTTTTTTTATTATTTTTTTTTATATGTTTTTTATAAAAAAAACTGTTTTGCAACCAAATATATTCGTTTTCCTACCAATTTTTTTTAAAATTCAATAACTGTAAACTAATTGGTTTAAATCATTGTATTGATCGAATGAAGTCTAAACCACTTAGTTCAATGAGGTTTCTCAACATAGATAAACTTGAAAAGAGAACGAGATTTAAAAAAATAAAAATAAATGAGGTGGGAAATATAACAAGAATAAAATATAGAGAGATCTACATTTCATTTTTTTCTATTAAAAAAAACTTAGCTTAAATCAAGATAGTTGAAAACCAATTAAAAAAAACAAAACATAATAAATGTTTTTAATATTTATTATAGGGGTCGTACAGAAATGACGTCAATTACTTTATCTGTGAGTATTTGAGGATGATATTTACACTTAACTGGAGACCTGAATTAGGAGATGCACTAAATCACTATAACAAATTATAAAGACATCGCAACAACCCCAAATGTAATAGGTTGCGTTAAACAAATAAATTTACATTCTGGTGCATACAAGATTTTCGACAAGCATAAGTTTAATTTCTAAGAAGTCAAAAATACTAAAGAGTGTGAATTTTATTAGTGTACTAAGCTTTGACAATGTTCAGATTAGGTTTACAGTTAGGAAGGACAGATACACATTCCTTATCCCTTATGCCAGGCCAGGGGTCGGGAACCCATGGCTCGTGAGCCAGATGTGGCTCTTTTGAGGGCTGCATCTGGCTCGCAGACAAATGTTCGATTATTAAAAAAATGTTTTTGTTATACTTTTTGATCTACATATTAATTGCATATCATTATTTCATTCTACAAAATGAGATAATGTCTACTGCAGCTCAGCATCAGAAGAATTCAGAGACATAATTATTGTACTTTTAGTGTTAAAATTACACAAAATGCACAAATTTACTTGAATTTTTACTTTTAAACATAATGTATGGCTCTCACAGAATTACATTCAAAATATGTGGTGTTTATGGCTCTCTCAGAAAAAAAGGTTCCCGACCCCTGCCTTATGCGATAACAAATGCAAAAGTACTCTTTCTTACCGAGTGGAATCCGGGTATATAATTAGTTGTCTTAAAAACAACAGGAAAACCAAGTAACAACAACACTTAAAACACTAATAGAAAAGCAGGTCTAGAATTGGACAACGGATGATCGTAAGACGCAATACTGTTATTTATAGAAGACGCGTCTGTAATATATAAAATAAGATAATTAGTCCCCAAACCTAAAAAATCAAAAAACATTTTCTTTAGTTTATTCCCTTTCCGTACGTTTTTTTAAATGATCATTCAAATTTTGAGTAATTTTTCATAAGTGGGACATAATTAAAAGTTAATTCATTATAAATCTCAACCTTTCACTCCGAATTCTATTTCCTACTATCCAAACTGTTTGACCCTCCTGGTTCATTCAACACTGTCGTGGGTCAAACTTAAAGTGGATTAGACGTATTGATTTCACTATAACATGGGCCCCCCAGGCACCGCCTAAAAAAACTCTTTCCACAAGTGCTTTGAAACCAACACGTTTGTCAAATACCAATGGCAAGCAACTAACAGCAGACTTACGACAACTAGGTTTAGCAATATCAAGATAAGACCAGAGACTGATATGTGTTAGTGACCTATTAACACAGAAGGCCGAATCCCTAGTTGGGTACGTCACATCAGTGGGTTTTGTATTCATGGTCCAATCATCTGTCAGACAATAATAGTTAAATAAAATACTTTACTATAAATGACAAACCAATAAATGTGTTGATATATTAATATCATTATAATTAAGGTAAATTTCTTATCTTTATATATATATAAAGACCGTGTTTGTGCCCCCACGGAACCCTATTGGTCAATTTCAAAACACGTGATCTACAAGCCCAATTACTGACCTAAAGATTATTTTGTAATTAAATATATTATGTCTACTTATCTTATATTATACATTACAGACCCTCCTTTGATAAAGAAGATTGCTGGGTCCTACGCTCATATTTCCTAAAGAAGAAGCCAATACGACTTTAAAAAGTTACTACATTGTAGCTTATGAAATGTTTATCTGTAGCGTATAGGCCTTCAGGCATATTTAATATTTCTCCGGTTTTATTTAATGTAACCTTATTATCTCATATCTTACTTTTGAGATCACTAATTGACATGAGGTTTCCTCAGCGTAGTGGTTATCGTCTTCGACTGCCATGCGGGCGGCGTGTTCGATTCCCCGCAATGGCTCTATTCTATTTTTTTCTACTTTTTTTTTAAAATTTCCATTAATATTACATTTTTTTTAAGATTGTAAGGATTTTATGACTTAAAACTTTCCTAAAATGTTTTCAATAAATAAAATCTAATAGATTAATTAGGCCTAGGCCTATATTTTTGACGCACGCGAAAGACGAGTGTTTGATTCTCAAGGATAGCCTAACTTTTTGCTAATTAAAAAGATATGCTTTTTTTTTTACCCGATTATAATATTAACTTTTAATTACTTTCTTAAATGTTTTCTGTAAAAAAAAAATAATTAGATCTATATTTTTTTTAAAGTAATTATAGCTTTCTGTTCATTGTAGTTTATAAAAATTGAAGGCCTAGCTGTAGCTTTAGGCCTAAGCCTATGTAAATGTATTCCCCCTCCCCCTCCGAGGGACGCCGGAAAAATAAACTTTGGTTTAATAAAAAGACTTGTCTATGTTTAACCCGATTGTAATATCTGTTATTACTTTCCTAAATGTTTTTAAATTTATTAGATCTAGGCTAGATTATATCTATCTGTTCATTGTAGTTTATGAAATGTTTATCTAGCTTAGCCTACAATTTTAAAAAATCTATAAATCTGATAATTAAATGATAATTTTTTTTTCTCAAGACTTTTAGAAAAGTAATTTAAATTAAATATTGTAATCGAGTAAAAAAAAATAGGCTAAGTTTGCCTTTTTAGGTTATCTCTTTGTAAAAGTACATTGCGTAAAAACACTGATGTCACTCCATGAGTGCTGCCCACCCACCCCCACCCATTAAACCACAAACAGAGCCCAGGGCCAGGCTTTCCTGGAATTGGCTCTCACTTTTTATTTTGTACGGAGACGAGGCATTGGACAGGAGCAAGAGAGAAAAGGGTTTAGAAGAGGAGAGAGAGAGAGAGAGAGAGATAGCGATAGAGAGAGAGAGATAGCGATAGAGAGAGAGATAGCGATAGAGAGAGAGATAGCGATAGAGAGAGAGATAGCGATAGAGAGAGAGATAGCGATAGAGAGAGAGAGATAGCGAGAAAATACGGTGAGCAGTGCTGTCATCCATTGACACGGTGTGGCAAGGCGTGACTTCCCCGCCACTGAATATCTGGAAATATATTTAAACGTGTGACTTCCTATAGAAAAACTCTCCAGTGTTGTTTCTCTTGTGACAGTAGGAGTTCAATCATTGCTTGATGGACATAAAGATTGGATATCTAGTTACAGGACGGAGAATATTTTGTGGATTTATCGATTCCATTTGTACTCTGGTACGTAGGCTCACGCAATACTTCTTGTCGCTATAACTATAATTATCTTATAAGTTACAGACGCTCCTTTCATACAGAAGATTATAGCTTAAATACCTTTATCTTATAATAATATGTTACAAACGCTTTTTTCATACATAAGATTAGGCCTAATGAGTGCTACGCTTATCCTATAAGTTACAGACGCTCCTTTCTTTCAGAAGATTATTGCGTGCTAAGCTTATATTATATGTTAAAGACTAGGGATGTTAAACGAAAACTGGAATACCGGATTCCGGTTTTGAAACTGAAAACTGGTTTTGAAAATCAAAACCGGATTTCGGTTTGTTGGTTGGAAGTTGGAAGGTAATCATTACTTTAAGTAGAAGATCCTTTTTTTTTTTTACTCTACAGGAAATATTTTAAATAAATAATGTAGGAATCGCACAAAACAATTCCTGAAATGCCTTCCTAACACTATTTAGTCGTAGATATGTGTTTCCAAATACCAACTAAGCTTACTCAATAGCTTGCGATAAAAACAACATCAAACCAATTGTTATGTTACAGTTACATCTTTTAGATGTGCGCCGCTCTTTGATGTACACAATGGAGAGACGCAAACAAGCCCTTCCCACCGCGTCTGTGCTTTATTATTAACGGCATTGTTAAATACATTTTCTTTTGATTTGTGCTACGCGAAACCTTTCAGTACATTATTTTACAAGTTACCATAATATATGCTTCTTCAAATGCTTCTTAATATTATGGTCAACAATAATCGGTGATCTGATTATCACTATTGAAAAATTGAAAGCTATTATCGGTTTTAATCAATTAGTCCAAATTTTTTTTTAGTTCTAAAGAATTTTATGGTAAAGAGTACAAAATCAAATTGTATTCACACAAATAAACCCCTTGAATGCCCTGCAAACACTAATTAAGTTTGAAGTATTTTTCAAATATACCTACAAAACTACGCACATTTAGCCCGCAACTTGTGTCCTTGCGCGGGGGGGGGGAGGACCGAAATCCGGTTTTAAACCGGTTTTATAGAACCGAAAACTGGTTTCGGAAAAAAAACGGTTTTAACATCCCTATTAAAGACGCTGCTTTTTTATCGAAGATTATAGCTTAAATACGCTTATCTTATATGTTACAAACGCTCCTTTCATAAAGAAGATTATTGAATCCTATAATTAACCATGATTCAAGTCTAGCTTTGCATTTTTATTAGAGCTTTAAATGATCTGAACTTGCTGATTTTCCCGGTTGATTCAGGCAACCCATACCACGTCAGTAAACCACGTTCTAAAAATTATCTATGAGTTTGTATTATGTAATACGAAAAGGTCTTTTGACTAACGCTCTTTCTGACTAAATTATCCTCATTCCCCTAAAACCAACTATCTGGTCTTAGACCACGACGGCCTAATAGATAGGACAATGATTGATTGATAAAAGTACACTTTATGTAACTAAATGTAGCTAGTCCTGCCTGGGTTTCCTTTTTTTTTCTGTTGCCCTATGGTTGAACTGCCCGGTGCACATCTTTACACATCTAACACCCCAAGTTTAAATTAAATAGTGCACCGTTCAATGTATTGTAAGTGTTTGTAACATCCCCATGTGTTGTACGTTACATTATTTCCACTCGTCAAGACAGCTCTCACAACAAACATGGGATGCACTTCATATATTTCACCTCATACACAGAATACAACTCCATTGCTTAGACATATATACTTTATTCACGATAGATACAAAATAGTTCTTGAGACATCAAGTAACACTTCTCAACATTAATTCCATAGTTCCAAAAATCAATTCTGTACAGTGTCCTTATAACTGTACATCCAAAAACATAGTCTCACTAACATCATCAAAATATGTCTTCACTCTACGATTACTTCTACATGTTACACACTCGCTCTTGTTTTTCTATCCACTCCTCTCTCTCCCCTTCTCATAACCCGTGTTTGTACAAAACTGGTCAAACTACTGTGCCCAACACAGTCCTGGTCGCAATGACCAGTCACGGTCTACTGACCAACATTAACAGTCGTTACACGCCCCTTCTCCTCATCAAAAAAATTTGAACAACAAATTTTTTAGTAAAACATAAGATAATCATAGTCTACCAAAAAATTTAAAAAAAAACATATCCATTATTAAATATATCAAACATGTTTATCAACTTACGACAAACTGTTACAACGTAATCAAATCTATGTTAAATAATACAAATCACCTATGTTCATCTTGTCTCTATGTCATGCGACCAAATCCACCAAAATTTTTTATCATATTTTACACTTATCATTATAATAATAATCACTGTCACAGCAAAAAATTTTATATGACAAAAAAATTCCACAATATCAACTCTCTTAATTTAACTCCTAACCTCCAATCATACATTATCTATTCAAGTGTGTCGATAAACAATACCTCTTCAAATTCATTTATTTTATACTACTTAATAATATTTTATACTTCTTTGTTACCCAAACAATAAAGAAATATATATATATCTTTAACATACATTTTACACTAATGAATACACAGAAAAATTTCATAACAATATGTATCTTAATAATAAAAAAATGATTTGACAAATTCATGATTCTGTCCAATGAACACTAGTCTGAAATTATCAATGTATAGTCTTTTACAATATCTGGCTTATATGTTTCAATTCAGTCTCAGTCTCATAGTTTTGATCATATTCAATCTGTCTTGATAAGAAATCTGCCACAATGTTATCTTTGCCTTTAATTGCTTTTATTTCAAACTGATAGTCTAGCAAAATCAGGAACCATCTATTTATTTTGCTATTTGCAATTCTCTTCTTATTCAAAGCTATTAGTGGTTTGTGGTCAGTGAGTAATGTAAATTTCTTTCCTAGTAGGTACTTTTGCAATTTGGTCAAAGCCCAAACCACCGCTAAACATTCTTTTTCAATCGTTGAGTAATTAACCTCACACTTGGTTAAAGCTCTACTGAGATATAGAATTGGTTTCAATACATTCTCTACTTCCTGCATCAAACAAGCACCCAAAGCTATGTTTGATGCATCTGTAACAAGTATGAACTCTTTGCTTAGATTTGGTGTAATCAGAATTTGCTCACTCTGAAATACTCCTTGTATCTTATCCAATGCGTTCTGACATTCTGACGTCCATTCTATATGTTTCTTTTTATCTTTGGTTATTAGTATTCTCAGTGGTGCAGTGATGTCAGCAAAATTGGCTATAAAGGTACTGTAGAAGTTGCATAAACCAAGTATGCCTTTGACTTCTTTCTGAGATTTTGGTATCTTAATGTTTAGTATCTTGTCTCTGTTTACATCAGTTGGTTGTATCTTACTGTTTCCTACTCTAAAGCCTAGAAAATCAATGCTACTCTGTGCAAACTTTAGTTTCTCTGGTGCAATAGTGACACCATATTGTCTCAGCCTTGTTAATACTTCTTTAACTGTAGCAATATGAGATTTCCAGTCTTTTGTATGAATGCAGATATCATCTACAAAATGTACCACATTTGGAACGCCTGCTAACATTTCTCTCATAAATCGTGAGAAAGTAGCTGTAGAGTTTACCAATCCGAATGGCATTACTGTCCATTCAAAAAGTCCTTCGTCTGTTGCGAAAGCTGTGTAAGTAATTGAACTTTCTTCCATGGCTATCTGCCAAAAACCACGGTTGAGATCAAAATGTGTATATATTTCAGAAGAACCTATTTCCTCTAAAAGTTCTCTGGTATCTCTAATCGGCTCTGCATCAACCTTTGTGACTTTATTCAGTTCTCTGAAATCACAACATAATCTGATTTGTCCTGACTTTTTCCTAACTACCACAACCGGTGATGCAAATGAAGCATTTGATCGTCTAATTTTCTTGGTCTTGATCAATTGGTCCAGTTCTTTCTTGACACTTTCTCTGTATGCATATGGTATTGGATATTGCTTTTGTTTCAAATTGGTATCTCTGATGATTTCAATTCTATGTTGTATCCTATTAGTGTGACCAATTTCATTTGTTATGACATCCCTGAATTCCTTCATCAAGTTTCTCAATTGCCCTTCATATTTAACAGGTACTATATTTCTATTATTGATGTCATTGTCTAGTTGTACCACTGTAGCTACTGTTCTTACTTCTTGTAGTAGTTGGACTTGTCCATTCATTCCTTCATTTGTGGTATCTTTGTCCACAGTTGTTTTCATTTCTTCTGTTACTTTTGTTAAACTCTCGGGTTTGTCATCGTATTTTCTCAATAAATCAATATGTAACACTTTTGGATTTCCCTTCATGTTAACTATGTAGTCAACTTTATTGACCTTTTTTATGACAATGTATGGTCCTTCCCATACTGTCTCACCTCTATTCTTTGGAAGACCCACATATACCTGGTCACCTTCCCTCAAAGTTCGTAAGCATCTGTTAGCGTTTTTTATATTCATCTGCCTCTTAGCTTCTCTGTCTGCATTCTCCTGTGCGTTTTGTATTCCATACAGAATTCTCTCCCTCACATTTGTCACAACTTCAAACGAGTCATCCTCTGCCACTCTCTGTCCTAACATTCTTCCTTTGAATATGGATAGTGGTCCTCTAGGATTTGCACCGTACATCAATTCAAAAGGGGAAAATCCTGTAGAATCTTGTTTCACTTCCCTATATGCGAACAATACCATGGAAATGAATTTGTTCCAGTTGTTCGGATGATCATTACTCGCCTTAGCTAACATGATCTTCAATGTCTTGTTCCATCTCTCGTTCATCCCATTTGCTTGCGGTCTATATATGGTTGAGTATACTTGCGTTATACCCAATAGTCTTGTTATGGCATTGGTGATATGAGATGTGAACTGTGTACCATTGTCAGATAATATTATATCTGGGAATCCGTATCTACTAAATATATCTAGTAGAGCTGTGCAAACTTTCTCCGATGTCACATTGCGCAGAGGTATAGCCTCTGGCCATCTGGTAGCAGTATCAATAACAGTAAGGATATATTTGGTTTTAAAGGTTGTTATCGCCGGGGGTGGTAGTGGGGATAAGCTCCCACTTCCTATAAAATGCTCCCACTGGCATGCGTCTCAAATAGCCTCTGACAACTAAGTCCAGCTCCTGGCCTTCCCGAGTGGCTTAGCTACTAAGCCCGGCGAAACCGTTTCTACTAACAGGAGAAGGGGCATGGGCGTTCCACTGGCGCCTCAAAACCAGTCGCTTCGGGCAGATGGGGCTCGTTAACCTTGGATGGTAGCCTACCTAGGAGAAGGATACTCTGACTCCAAACCACCGCTGCCTTGCGGCTTACCCCTGCATGGGAAAGGCTAAGGGAGTAAACCCTGACAAAAAATCAGGAGCTGGAGTCCCTAAGGCGGTTTGACTTTGTATCGTCATCACCGGCAACTCCTGCAGCGCATCTGAAGCCAAGATGTATCGACTCTGTCGCTCCCTTGGATCCGTCAGCTGCGAGGAGAGGGGGGGCCTGCTGCATGGGCACCAGCTGGCTCTCCATATTATTTTGCCCAGGCACTGTAGCTCAACTGGAGAGGACACTCCAGCGTCATCGCAAGATGCCGACCCAACACGGGAGGGGGCAGTTACCGGTTATAAGCTCGTCCGATTGGCGAAGGAAACGAGCGCCAGGGTCCCCTTCGACGGTGGGAGAGGTCATCGTACCTCAATGGATGGCTACCGCCCGCCTCAAGCTGGGCAGCCCCCAGCCAGTTAGGTGTCGTCTCGCCATGGCTTACCTGCCCCACTGGGTGCGTGGGGATCAGAGAGGCATCTCTCAAAACGTAGGCCAAAAAACAACCGCACCAGGCAACTCAAAAACAAGACAGAAGCATCCAGCTCTTCGTTTTGCTAGCTGGAACGTCAGGACCATGTGTCCCGGCCTCACCCCAAACCCCCAACAAATAGACGATGCAAGAAAGACTGCCGTTATTGATAGGGAACTTTCGCGACTCAACGTTGACATTGCCGCTCTGCAGGAGACCCGGCTGGCTGACAACGGTACCATCAGGGAAGCCAACTACACCTTTTATTGGCAAGGGAAGCCTACGGACCAACCAAGACAGCACGGAGTCGGCTTTGCTGTGAGAAACACGCTTGTCAGCTCCACAGAGCCTCCCACAACAGGCACAGATAGACTACTCTCCCTCCGATTGTCAACCTCTTCTGGCCCAGTCAATATCTTCAGTGTGTACGCCCCAACCCTCCACTCTACCGATGAGGATAAAGATCAGTTCTACCAAGCCCTGGATGAAGCGATATCCAGGATATCCAGCACTGAGAGCCTTTACCTTCTTGGAGACTTCAATGCAAGAGTAGGAGCTGACCAGAAAGCCTGGCCCACATGCCTCGGAAACTTTGGAAGGGGAAATATAAATGAAAATGGTCAGAGACTGCTTGAGCTCTCGTGCCATCACGGTCTGTGCGTGACCAACACCTACTTCAAGTGCAAAGAAATACACCAGGTGTCGTGGAGACACCCTCGCTCTCGCCACTGGCATCAACTTGATCTTGTCCTAACTAGAAGAGCGGACATTGGCAGCGTCCTCCTCACACGTAGTTACCATAGTGCAGACTGCGACACGGACCACGCCCTCGTGGCGAGCAAGGTGCGCCTAACGCCGAAGAAGTTGCACCACTCAAAGAAGAAGGGCCGCCCACGCATCAACACCAGCTGTGTCAGAAACCCCGAGAAAACCCAACAGCTCATTAGCATACTCGACGGCGCCCTCAAAGTGGAAACAGCTGATGACACCATCAACTCCAAGTGGCCACGCCTCCGCGACGCCATGTACAACGCAGCCATCACTGTTTACGGGAAGAAAGAGCGGAAGAATGCTGACTGGTACGAGGCCCATTGGGAGGAAATGGAACCCGTGACAGAGGCTAAGAGGAAAGCCCTTCTGGCCTACAAGGCTAAGCCTAGCCCCAGTACACTACAAGCTCTACGGACTGCCAGGAGCAAAGCCCAGCAGACTGCCCGTCACTGTGCCAACACCTACTGGCTGAATATCTGTGACAGCATTCAGACAGCTGCCGATACAGGCAACGCAAGAGGGATGTACGAGGGCATCAAGAAGGCAATAGGTCCAACCCCCTCTAAGACAGCCCCCCTCAAGTCCAAGACAGGCGAGGTTATCACCGATCCGGAAAGGCAGATGCAGAGGTGGGTAGAGCATTACCTCGAACTGTACGCAACGCAGAACACTGTAGCAGACTCCGCTCTCAGAGCGATATCAGACCTGCCGGTCATGGAGGAGCTTGACACTCCACCCACTTTGGATGAGCTCAGCAAGGCCATCGACCGTCTCGCCTGCGGTAAAGCACCTGGGAGCGACGGAATCCCACCAGAAGTACTAAAGTGCGGGAAACCAGCCCTGCTACAGCAACTTCACGACCTCCTATGCCTTTGCTGGGAACAGGGTTACATTCCACAAGATATGAGAGACGCTAACATCATCACTTTGTACAAAAACAAAGGTGACAGGAGTGACTGTAACAACTATCGGGGCATCTCCCTCCTCAGTATCGTTGGTAAAGCGTACGCCCGCGTCATCCTTAACCGCCTGCAGACCCTCGCTTCACGCATCTACCCAGAGTCACAGTGTGGCTTCAGGGCTGGTCGATCAACGGCTGACATGATCTTCTCACTACGCCAGCTCCAGGAGAAGTGTCAGGAACAGCAGATGCCACTCTATATAGCCTTCATCGACCTCACAAAGGCATTTGATCTGGTCAGCCGAGGCGGACTATTCAGCTTGCTGCAGAAGATCGGATGTCCCCCACACCTGCTTGCGGTGGTCAGGTCCTTCCACGACAACATGCACAGCACTGTCTGCTACAATGGCGCAACCTCCAAGGAATTCCCAGTCAGCAGCGGAGTAAAGCAGGGCTGCGTCCTCGCGCCTACACTCTTCGGCATCTTTTTCTCCATGCTCCTCCAACACGCCTTCAAGGACTGCAGCGAGGGTGTTTTCATTCACACCAGGTCTGATGGCAAGCTCTACAACATAGCGCGTCTTCGTGCCAAGACCAAAGTCAAAAAGGTCCTCATTCGTGAGATGCTCTTCGCTGATGATGCAGCGTTGACATCACACACCGAAGACGGACTCCAGCAGCTCGTCACTTGCTTCTCTCAGGCATGCAAGGAGTTCGGCCTGACTGTAAGCCTGAAAAAGACAAACGTCATGGCTCAGGGCACGGAGACCCCTCCAAACATCGTCATCGATGGACACACCTTGGAGGTTGTCGAGAGCTTCACATACCTCGGGTCCATTATCTCGAGTTCACAGTCCATCGACTTGGAGATAAACAGCAGGATCGCCAGGGCAGCCACAGTCATGGCCCAATTAAAACAGCGAGTGTGGGACAACTCCAGCCTCACCGAGAGAACCAGACTGCGCGTCTACCACGCCTGCGTACTCAGCACTCTCCTGTATGGCTGTGAGTCATGGACCACCTACGCGAGGCACGAGAAGAAACTCAACAGCTTCCATATGAGGTGCCTACGGAGAATACTGCAGATCAAGTGGCAGGACAGGGTCTCCAACACAGAAGTGCTGGGGAGAGCCAACATGAGCAGCCTTCACGCTGTGCTCAGTGAGAAACGCCTCAGGTGGCTCGGCCATGTGAAAAGGATGAATGCAGGTCGCATTCCTAAAGACCTCCTCTATGGAGAACTGGTCGAAGGCCACCGGAAGATAGGGCGCCCAAAACTGCGATTCAAGGACCTTTGCAAAAGAGACCTGAACGAGAGCTCAATTGACCTTGACACATGGGAATGCCAAGCTTCTGACCGACCAACTTGGAGGCTCGCAGTCAGGCTTGGCACATCCCGCGCAGAAACTGGGCGCATGGAAGCTGCCATCCAGAAAAGAGCGAGGCGGAAGGTTCCTTTACAACAGCCATCCACCTTCAAATGCCTGAAGTGCGGCAGGGATTGCCACTCCCGAGTTGGCCTCCACAGCCATTCTCGGCGGTGCAGCTGGTCACCTTTGCCGTGAAGCTACACCATCGTCTCTTGGAGACTGACGGATGCCGACGACGAAGGATATATTTATGTCCTTCACTTGAGGTATGGCACATTGGTCCGACGATATCTATCGCTATTTTCTCGAATGGTCTCCCAACTTTATCTGTAGGTTGAATAGGTGCTCTGTGTTTCCCGTGCATAGGGTTTTTAGTAATACACAATTTGCATCGGCTTATATGACTTTTGATGTCCTTTCTTATATATTGGGCCAAAAGAAATTCTGTGCTACTCTTTGATCCGTTTTCCGTACGCTCATATGCCCTGCCAATGGACTATCATGAGTCGCACGCAAAACAATGTCTCTCAATTCTGTAGGAACCACAATTTGGTTATAAGTGACCTTCTCGTTTTGAAACTTTCTCGTCAGTACTTCATTTACATAATAGAATGTATGTCCCCTATAATTGGCTTGCTTCTGATCAATTCTCTGTCTAATCTTATCCAAACTGGTATCCTTTGTTTGCATATCAATTAACTTCTCTCTAGTGATATCCTCTTTGATCTCTAATATTTCTTCTGTGCTTGATACTTGTGTTTCTTTTTCACCCTCCTGAGTTCTTGCTCTAGTCATTGCAACATATACTGCGTTGCACTCTTTTTCCTCCTGCTTTTGTAACCATTGCTCAAATAAATGCTCTGAGTCATCTGGCAAGCTCGGGATATTGCCTATAATCAGAGGACATATTGCGTTTGTCATAACTGTTGCAATCACCTCTCCTGTAACCCATGGCGAATCTATTATAATTTTTGCAGCTAATTTCTTTCTGATTTGCCATTCTTATGTTTGTGAGCTTGTCTGTGTAGTGTGTATCATCTACTAGCTTCTCATCAATCACAATAGTAGTACATCCTGAATCTCTCAAACATAGAGTTTTCTTTCCATTAACATATGCTGGGTAGAACTTCAACTTGCCCTGTGTATCCAGGATAGTTGATACATAATGTCGTTCACCATTATCACTAGCATGCTCTTTCTTTTTTGTTTGCTGATCATCTTGTATGTCTTGTCTCTGAGTTCGTCTTCCTCTTTCTTCATTCCTTGGTCTTTGTGGACTTTGATTTGGTGATGTTCTTTCCACTGGCTTTTGTGTAACTTTACTTCTGCAATTTCTCCGTATATGCCCCATTTTGTTGCAATTCCAACAAATGATATTCCTTTTCTTATTGTAATTGGGCAAACTAAGAAATCTCTTGTTATCATTACGATGATGTCTGTTCACATCATTATTACTGTTGAATCTGCCACTGTTATTAAAATAGCCATTATTGAATCTGCCATTGTTATTAAAATTGCTATTGTTGAATTTGCCACTGTTATTAAAATTGCCAGTGTTGTTGAATCGAGGACTTGACATAGCTGCAATAGTATTATTTCTATTATCCATTTCCTCATGCGGATGTGCATCCTTATAGTCTGACAATGCAATTATCAGTTTTTCTTCACTATTAATCTTTCTTTCTTTCAAAAAAGTAAATAGACTTTGTGATGCATTGGTGAGAACTTTGTTGACCACATACATTTCTAAGATTTGCTGCGGATTGAGTACATCAATCTTTGTTATTTCTAGCCAATTGATTAGTAATGCATGGATTTCATGAACCAATGCCTTGGGATCTTTGTTTCTCTCTAACATGATATCTTGGAATTTCTTCCTGTATGTTTCTTCTGTTTGGCCAAAATGAGTTAACAGATTACTTTTCACAATGTCGTAATTGTTCCTCTCATGTTCTTTTATGTATGAAATTACATTTATTGCCTCACCTGTCACTTTGGACAATATAAGCGTTGCCCACTTTTCTTTCGCAATCTTATTTTGTGTAGCCAGACATTCAAACATCATCAGATAACTCTCGATCTTCTCCTCTTTTGGATTGAAATATTTCATTTTGATAGTATCATCTTTGCTTCTACATGATTTCATTTCTGTCATAGTCCCTTGACTGAGTTTTAATTGTTCCAGTTTAAGTTCTTCTATCTTTTCTTCATGTTTCCTAATTTCTTTTAGTCTTTCGTTTTCTCTTTCTACCTCTTCTGCTTTTCGTTTTGCCTCTCTTTCAAACTCCTCTGCTTTTCTTTTAGTCTCTTCCGCTTCTCTTTTTGTTTCTCTTTCAAAAAGTCTCTGTTCCCTTTCATCATCCTCTGTAATCATTTTGGTTATCCAACTTTCCAATTCTTCACCCTTATATCCCAATCTACCTACAAATTCCATGAATTTTTCAAATTTGTCCATTGTCAAAAAATACTTGTAGTACAATTATGTTATCAAACAAGTTATTCAAATAATATGACACACATGCATAATAGTATCAAAAATGAGTTTGTAAATATATAAAATTATTTTCTCTTAGTAATTGTATGTATCATTATAAAATCAATAACAATAAAAGAATAAATGAACAATAGTGAAATATAACTAATCAATAATTCAACAAAGTACAAATACAAATACAAATAGCTAGACAAATATGTATACAAACAGAACAATGAATAAACGACCAATATATATGTCTATTTAGAACAACAAATAGAAGAATATGTAAACAGAAGAATACACCAAAAATAACAATAACAAAGTATAGCACAAGTTTAACACATAAATATTAACAACAAATTTAAACACTTTATAAAAAAATAACAAATAATGCAAATATATAATTGCATGTATAAACAATTTACAAACAAAATACTATACAACTAAACAATTAATTATATATTTTAACAAAACGAAGGCTGCAACACTATCATCACCAGTGTAAACTTTCCTTCAAGTTGAGAAAATACAAGGTATACTAGTAGAGTTTGTAAAGCTAAACAGTTCTTAATCCGATTGTGAAATCTGAAATTTCCACGTGATTCCTCCTCTTTTCAATTCACGATAAATGTCCATATGATTACTTATCTTCCATCTTGACTTATGTAAGATAACAATATAACAAAGTTTATAGTCTTTCCACATCGAACAGCTCCAATTAAATTCTTGTTATATTCATAGGTACTAATAGTTCTCTTTAAAATCCACGTTGCGTATATATAAACATAAATGTTTAGTCCGTAACAACTATTATTGAGTTCATAAACACAACTTCAGTTCACCTTCTGTTGTCATATGGTACAACTCCCATTGCAATATTACTATTTTTAGTCTTAAGTCGTTCACAAATGTCACTGACTTTAACAAAATTATTCCGTGCTCAATGCAATATTCATTTTTTGGATACTCCTTTTCATATTCACGTGATATATCAATTGGTCCCGTCCGTCATGAAAAATCATAATGTTTATAAATATTCTTCAGCTCACCTTGCTATATCCATTAGTAGGACTGCAATTCCCGTTGAGAACTCCAACGTGTCGCATCGTGTAACATGTCGCTTTTACTTCTGACACCATTATGTAACATCCCCATGTGTTGTACGTTACATTATTTCCACTCGTCAAGACAGCTCTCACAACAAACATGGGATGCACTTCATATATTTCACCTCATACACAGAATACAACTCCAATGCTTAGACATATATATTTTATTCACGATAGATACAAAATAGTTCTTGAGACATCAAGTAACACTTCTCAACATTAATTCCATAGTTCCAAAAATAAATTCTGTACAGTGTCCTTATAACTGTACATCCAAAAACATAGTCTCACTAACATCATCAAAATATGTCTTCACTCTACGATTACTTCTACATGTTACACACTCGCTCTTGTTTTTCTATCCACTCCTCTCTCTCCCCTTCTCATAACCCGTGTTTGTACAAAACTGGTCAAACTACTGTGCCCAACACAGTCCTGGTCGCAATGACCAGTCACGGTCTACTGACCAACATTAACAGTCGTTACAGTGTTATTCATTCATTGGTAAATATAATCACTTGAAAGTTTCAGTATGTAATATACAAGGGAATGGTATCTAAATGATAACGCTTTCGAAAAAGAAACCGAATCAGTAAAACAGAAAACATAATGGAGAGTTAGTGAGCTGAGAAGAAGATTGTCTGAAATTACAGTGTATGATACATTTTTGTGGGGGAGAAATTTCTCCAACTGTATGAAGGAAATAGTTAGTTTTGAGATGGTTTTATTGAATGGTAAGTTTGGATTTCTTAAAGTTCACTTTTTTCCCATGTCTTTTATATTACCGACGCTCCTTCTATAAAGAAGATTTTTGCGTCCTACGATCTTAAGTAAACTAAGTCTAGTCTTGCATTTCGATCAGTGTTTTAACTGATGTTAGGTAACTGGTTTTCTTGTTTTTTTCGGGTAACCCATTCCATGCCCGGATGCCACTAAGAGTACTTATATGCATTTGTTCTTACATATGGGATAAGAAAAGTGTTTTTGACCTGTAGTAAGCCTCTGTTCTTCATCTCTGTAGTATACATTTGAACAAGTTTAGTACAGAAAAGATTGAAGTATCAATGAACATCTAACACAAAACGTAAAATCCATTCAATAATTTGTATTTGTGTAAGACACAATAAAGTCATTAATATAATGTCCTTCATTTCTCTGTTAAATTTTCAGGACGTAGACTTACATGTTGTTTCTGCCAATAAACTTGTCTACGACAAATCATTTATTTCTAAGCTTGCGGTGTTTCTGATTTCTATTTCAACATTTTCTTTTTATGAATTTGACATGAAAAGCAAAGAAAATGTGTTGTTGGTTGGCAGATTAAAAATATATTTTATTTGTTTGTTTGGATGTTTCAATAGGATTGTCGTGGGATTTGGAGTTTTCAAAAGTCCTAATAGTCTTGGCTTAATTAAACATAAACAAAAGTTTTGACATTAACAATGATAATGTAAATGTTGATCTTTTATAGCCTGTATATCGCATCTCTGTTCACTAGCACATTCAGCATGCTCTTTTTCCCACAATTAAATTACAGAACTTGCAGATGTAATATACGAGTGAAATAGAACGGAAACTTTTTGTCTCCGAATCCCTTCAGTGTCTAAGGCAAAATCTACTGGGGTGGCATTTTGGATATGGAATGGGTTACCTAATTAAGAATAATATTATTTAGGAACCTTGACGAAACGCTAAAAGTACATGCTTAGAGTATAGGCTTAAAGTAAATGCTTAGAGTATAAACTAGAGGTACAAGCTATATGTCTACGCTATAGCTCTAAGCTGTAAATCTACGCTAAAATCGGTATGCTTTAAGTCTACGCCACAAATCGACGCTATAATACTATGCTTTAAGTCTAAGCCACAACCATAGACTATAATAAGATGGACCGCTTGCTCTATTTTTAGAGCTTATATGAACTTTTTTTCCCGTGCGCAACCAATAAGGCTGTCTTAAATTACTTCTACGCTCCTCGTTGTTTCTTAAATATTTCCGCTGTATAAAACTTTCAATTTTAATTTTAAATTTTCATTGAGAAAATCGAAGCGATTCAATAAAACGGAAGTGCAAAGAAAACAACGAATCGGAAATTCCGAAAAGCAGTCTTTCGAGTCATCATATAGCAGAAATACTAAAGCAAGCGGTCCATTTCTATTATAATCTATAATCTATAACTTTAAAGTTATAAGTCTAAGCTAAAATCGTTTTAGTTTAAGTCGACGCCACTTGTCTCCGCTATAAGCACTCGTTATCGAAAAGTTGTAAGCCAATTTACACGGGTCGGTGTGAGTGCTTTTCAGCACCCTTCGTTGTCATGGTAATCGAGTTAGCGTCTAAGCGAATTTACAAAGGGAGGTCACTGCTTCAGTCATTGTAAAAAAAAATGCCCCAGATTGAAAAAGTTCAAGTTCAATTTTGTGCGAGTTTGTGTTCATACGCCGCATCTATGATCTCGCATTAGACATAAAGGGAAATAGATTAATTCATATTGGTAGTTGATTGCGTATTTCTGATTGAACAACATTATGTTGTGCATTAGATCCGTACACATACAATCAATGGAAGCTATTCAATCTGTAACTGAAGATAAACACAAGCGCTAAGCAGATCAAATATAGATGAAACCAAGTCTTACCGTACGTGTAATTAGGAGATTCTGGATAGAGGCAAGTTGATGGAAAAAGCGGATAGAAGCAAGTTAATGGGGAATGTTGGATAGAAGCAAGTTAATGGGGAATGTTGGATAGAAGCAAGCTAATGGGGAATGTTGAATAGAAGCAAGTTAATGGGGAATGTTGGATAGAAGCAAGTTAATGGGGAATGTTAAATAGAAGCAAGTTAATGGGGAATGTTGGATAGACGCAAGTTAATGGGGAATGTTGGATAGAGTCAAGTTAATGGGGAATGTTGGATATAGCCAAGTTGATGGAAAAAGCGAATAGACGCAAGCTGACGGGGAAAGGTGATGCAGTGAAATAGTATTGATTGGTAAGAAATTCACTTTACTTTTTGTCTCTGAAGCCACTTCTCGTTTTTGCTTCAAACCCTACGTACCTCTGTCCCTTAGCACCACTCTACTTAACACCCGACGTGAGGCTGTCTCTTGGCAGCACTCAACTCTTGTTAAAGCCCCCCTGCTGTTCCATTGTCGCACAAGATTGTGGTCCAGTGCCCATCGTTTCTCATCGGAAGTGTTTCTCTCTGTTTCTTTGAGTGACAGTATGGCATTTATCGTTGAAGATGTTTATATGCTGTGGCTTGCTACAGGGGGTGCCACGAAACACTGTACCCCCATCCCCTCCCCGACACACACACACTCACCGTACGGCACGCAGTTCATGGATTTTAAAACCAGAACCTTACTCTCTGATATGGTTTCCTCTTCCAAAGTCATTCTTATAGGTTTATTTCTAATGTTTATACACTCGGTTTAGCGCTCGTTGAAAGCTTGCTGGGTTTTAATATGTTGGCTATAGGGCGTTTGCAATCACGTGACAAAAAGCACGTGATTTGTGTTTACTTTCTGTAATGGTGTACAAGTAATAATGGCCGCTGTATTAATAAAGTTTCAAATAGTCTCGAGCTTTTTTTAAATGATGTGTTGTGTTTTAAGTCTTATTAAGATTTAAGCTTTATTATGTATGTTAAATAAAATAGGCTATTTTATTATTATCATAGACATAGATCATAGACGATGTGAGCCTATTAGTGACTTGACTAGATAGCATATTCACCAACACTATCACTTGACTTCGCAGCCTAGCCTACGAAACATTAAAAGTGTAGGCCTATAAACTGAAATTGAAAGTGTAAATAGGTCTAGCCGCCCTAGCCTAATCACATTAATCAATTAATCTACAGTACTACTATTTACCTCCTTATTTTTTAGTAGGATAGCCAATATTCAGATGTGAATTTTGCATGATAAAGAGCAACTTCACTTTCACCACGTTACATTTGTACCTCAAGTGGGTTCTTATATTTACACAAATACGTCACTAAAAATAGAGTAAAAACCTAAGCCACGCCCACTGAGAACGCTCTATAGAAACTGTGCTCGTCGACAGATGTGTTTGTTTCCGCATGCTTGAGTTGGCTATTTGAATATATTATATATATATATATATATGTATGTATGTGATCAATATTCTGAATGATCTATATATTGTATGAAATTTATGGTCTATATTCTTTGCGATCTTTATTGTATCATGTATGTGATCAATATTCTGTGTGCTCTACACTATGTGCAATTTGTGCTACCTAAAGGATGTGTGATATATGCGATCTATATTACTTGTAATATGTCTTATCTATATTCTGCTTGAACTGTATGGTCTATGTTGTATGTGATGTGTATTTTGTGTAGTTTATATTCTATGTGATCCTTATGTTATGAAATCTATAATCTGTGTGATATATGCGATCTAAACTATGTGTGATATGGGTGATCTATATTCTGTGTGATATGTGCAATCTACACTATGTGTAATATGTGTGATCTATATTCTGTGTGATATGTGCGATCTACACTATGTGTGATATGTCTCATCTATATTCGTGTCATGCGATCTATGTGATCTCAAGTACATGTAGATTTTTAGAGGTTTCAGCAGCCCTTTGAGTACATTCAGATAAAGTTTAACGCCAGAAGCTTTAACAAGTTTTATTAAAGACACGACTCGACCCTAAACTTATCTAAATGAGTCGCTAACATTCAATATTTTTTTTTTACAAATGCTTTTAGTAAAATAAAATAAAAATATCTTTCCCAGTCCGTGCTGAACTGAAAATCAATTCAATGATTCGTAGGCAGCCGAAGTAAGATAGTGAACTATTCGGTAATGCCCGTAGTCACGTATCAACTATTGAATTCACTGACCCACCAATCTGAGAGACTGTCTCCCACTCCCAGGGTAACATTGACCAAATATTTATGTTTTACTGAACCGGTTTGTTGTATACACTTCTATTTACTAACCAACAAACAACCTCAAGAACAAAATAGATTATAACAAATGCATTTCTATTTCTTCCCGAGTGGCATCTGGGCATGGAATGGGTTGCCTGTACAAAACAGGAAAACCAGTATCTTAACATCATTTAAAACACTAATAAAAAAGCAAGAATAGACTAAGACCACGGATGAGCGTAGGACGCAATAATCTTCTATATAGATGCAGCATTTCCAATATATAAGATCACAGAAAACGAACAAGCTTAACCCATAGATCGAGGGTTGTGCAAACAGGTGGCTCGCGTGCCACAATACGGTCCGCCAAGCCTCTTAGAATGACCATCACAGAGCTTTTAACAGCATTTTAAAATATTGAATATTTTAATAATGAATATATATATATTGGCCTATAGAGAGAGAGCGTCAATTTGAATGGCAAAAGTGGATATAGGCTGAATGTGTGTATCAAACTTCTTATACGATCAACTGATGAAAAAATGTTGCGCACTCGTTCATTAGCTTATCTCTGGCATAGTCGTCCTGTATATATTGCCTGGCTCTTGCCAACTTCTCAGCAACGACTAGAAACAAATACAACAGACCGTAACATGAATGACTTCTGCAACAATTTAATACACTAAAATCAGAAGGAAAAACTAAGTACACATGATAAAATGTAATAAAAAAATGATCTAACCTTTATTATGCCGCTATATGCCTTTTAAAGTAGTTATTTTTATGTCGATCAGTAGGTCGAAAGTAGTCCGAAACACACATAAACGCAAACCTTAACAACCCACCTGTAAACGCTACCTGGCTTCCTTAACATAACACCCGTTTTTAGCGATAAAGCCAAAATGATCAACACCTTAGAATTAAATGCACATTATAATTAACAACACCTTAGAATCAATAACATCTTAGAATCAACAACATCTAAGAATCAACAAAACCTTAGAATAAAAAAAACCTTAGAATCAATAACATCTTAAGAATCAACATCACCTTAGAATTAAAAACACCTTAGAATCAATAACATCTTAAGAATCAACATCACCTTAGAATCAACAACGTCTTGGAATCAACAAAAACCTTAGAATCAAAATCACCTTAGAATCAACAAAACCTTACAATCAACAACACCTTAGAATCAACAACACCTTTGAATCAACAACACCTTAAAACCGACAACACCTTAGAGTAAACATCTTAGAACTTAGAATCAACAAAACCTTAAAATTAAAAACACCCTTAATTAAATCACCCACTGCCCACCCAACAGACCAATAATTTAAGCTGTATTTTTTTTTAAGTATTGTTTTTCCTCGTGATTTTTTTTTTTAACATGTGCTTTGTCTGATTTTGAATAATGAATAATTTATTTACTTTTTGAATAATTTGTTACTTTTTTTTAATCATCTTTGTCGCTCTAACGTTATGGTGAAATTCTATCTGTTTTTCTATAAAGAAAAAAATAATTCTGGCCATTTGTAAAAAATCTACAGAAAAGAATCCTGTCTGATAATGTAGTTCATTACTGTCATTGAAATAACAAAAGACCTCCAACACACACACAAAAATCTTGCAGACGAATTATATTTTTTTTTCTTTCCATTTTGTAAGAGTTATAGTGTAATGAAGGAAAAATATTTATAAAAAAAACAACCGTTGACAAACAAAACGAAACAAATAAATGTTATTAAATAATAAATAAAAGATCAGTGAAGATGAATTAAAGCAAATTTTTTATTCCCATCCAACAAAAATAGAAACAAAAATGAAAAAAGATTAATTAAAAATGGACATCAAATTTAGTCTTTGTTGTCCGACTGAATAAGAATTGAGAGATAATATGAGACGAATATTCAGAACTTACGGGATAAATGTAGCGCTATTGATAATGTTAACTGAACACTGACTTTTCTTAAGCAATAATCATCATCATCATCATCAATCCCATGACGGTTGAGGTCGTTGGGGTGGGGGGGAGGGAATGGACACCTCAGAGGTCAACTTTCTCCACTTTTGCCTATCTTGAGCGGTCGTCAATAGTTGAGTCAACTGCAGCCCTGTCCAATACTTTACATTGTCGAACCAGCATCTCCGCTGACGGCCTCACCTACGCCCACGAGCCCTGGAGGATTGTTTTTGTCAGGCTATTGTGCAACACATGACCGAACCATGTCAGTTGGCGCCGTTTGATTGTAGCCATAATGTTTTCTTGAGGGCCTGTAATTGAGGATATTCTGTCCCACACATACGCATTACTCCTGCGTTCTACGTAGCAATAATACTAATAACTAAATTTTCACCCATGTGCGCAAAAGTTTAAAACGACCGCAAAAAAAAAAAAAAAAAAGTAATTTAATTCATTTCCTAACCAATACATTTTATAACTGATATATTCTCTCATGCAATAAAAAAGCCTTTTAACAATTTTCAAATTAAATATCAACAATGAGACAGTAAAAAGAATTACAATAATAATGATCAGACAACTTCTTTTGCAAATTGACAATTTTTTTAAAAATTATTTCATAACAATTGCATGAATTATAATCAGATACAAACTTATATGTTACAGACGACCTTCTATTTAGAAAATTATTGCGTCCTACGCCTATCCATGATCCGAGTCTTTTGTTGATTTTTTATTAATGTTTTAAATGAAGTTCAGTTACTGGTTTTCTTAGAATGTTCAGGCAACCCATTCCATGCCCTAATGCCACCCGGGAAGAAAGAGAACTTTAATGCAGTCTTGCATATCAATATTAGGCTATAGCTGTTACAAAATATCCCAATATATTAAAACAAACAATTAACACTGAGGCTTTAAAAAATTATTTTATTTAATTTTGTTCAAAATGTGTAATAACCCTCATCTGTGGGTTATAAACAAATCCATTATTGTTTGTCTCGTGTAACGTTGCATATCTGCTTTTTTGTCTGGCACTGGTTTAAAAAAAAATAAATATGGCAACCCAGAGAATTAGTTGTCTTACTTTCTCTCTCTCTCTCTCTCTCTCTCTCTCTCTCTCTCTCTCTCTCTCTCTCCTTCTGTGTGTGTCTGAGCGGCTCTGAATTTAATAACCCTAACGTGCACCAGTTTATTTCCACACATTTTAAAATTCAGTTGAAACCATAAACATGCTGTTGTTGTTGTAGTTGCTGTTGTTGTTGTTTTTATTCATCACGAAAATGTTTTGAATAGGACAGCAGAGACCAAGGTCTAATTGATTGAGGCAGATGAGTGGAGTGGGTTGTAGGGTGGTAGGGTGGTAGGGGGGGGGGGGGAGTCTGGTCTTAGGTTGTTGACTAAAATGACAAAGAAAAAAGAAATAAAAAAAAAAACACTGCACAATTAATTTTCAGTTTCATTATTTCCCTGGGGTGGATCTAAATGTCACTCGTGGGACTAATCGCTAGAATATTGAGCAGCACTGACCTAAAATAAAAGTGCTGTCATTCTGAAAGTGAAGAGGAAACAGTCGCTTTAAAAAAAAAACAAAAAAAAAATAGGATCGTGTTATTTTCCCGCGAATAGTTTTCTCGTTTGTTTGTTTTTAGTTGGACCATCTCTTAGGGCGCTGTTTGGTACTTGGCCATTATTTAGACAAGACTGAATTATGTAATGGAAGCTCGCCACTCGGGGGAATTTTAGCACTCGTCGTCGTTCTGCTCGCTGTTGCAACAGAAGTCACAGACGTAACAACAACAAGCAATAGAGCGTGAATTTTATACTTTGGAAATGTAAGTAAGCATACATAGGAAAGTAAAAATATTATCTTTCAGAAATGTAAAACATGAAGGTAACTTTTAAAACCATAAGAAGGTCAATTAGTTCAGAGGTGTTAAAACGTGGAAAATGAATTTCTTTTTATATAGATCTTTGGAAAAAAAAAAGAAAATTGTATTTTTAAAACTGAAATTAAAAATTCCAGGGGAGATAATTTTCAATTTCTGTAATCAATGGAGAAGAAGGAGATTCTGTTCCAGTGTTAATTACGGAAATGCAAATTAGTTTTCGTCAAATCAGAACAAACGTAGAGACTATTGACGAGTCTTAATGAGGCCTAACCATTTGGGTTCAATGCATACATGAACTTCCGGTTTATTTCCGACAACAAACTTTAAATAATATTATCGGCTTTTTCAGAGTATAGCTTTTGGAAATTTACAAATGATACACGATTAGCTATGAGCTATGAGGAATCCGTTTTTGACATCAAAAGTGAGTATGCGATTAATAGTCGACCTGTTCGTCGCGTTAAGTTAATTAAAATTTAATGTGTTACTTTACAACTTGCATACACTAAACTAAAGTATATAGGTCAGGTGTCAATGCAAACATGTACTTCCGGTGTATTTCCGGAAACTATTAACTATTCTTTTTTAAAATATCTTACATTCACGTCCGATTTTCAAAATCAATCGTTTTCTTTAGGCAACATATTTTTGAAATGATTTTATCCCCTACATCGTTTCTTACTCATAGAACAACCATTTTTTGTCAGTACATCAACAAATAGAACCGGATGTGTAGGAATGCATCGACCTTTTAGGCTCACCATGCATGCATAATCGTTAAGACTTGTCAACAATGTCATGCTGTCTGTCTTTCTTTTCGTCTTGTGTTTCTTTTTTTTGCCGTCAATATGTTTTGGTGCCAGGCTGTCCGTATGTCTTACTGGTGTATATTTTAGTGCGAGAATGTCTTACTGTTGCCTGTCTTGCTGTATAACCTGTTTGCATAGTAGATCTATAGCCTATTGACAAGTCTTAATTAGGCGTGAACTTTAGAACCCGAATGTTTGTGAACTTCCTGTTCTATTTTTAAACTAATAAACAAAAAAAGCATGCTTTTGCTGGTGTTTGACAATTGATTTCAACCTCGACGGCCAGTTCTAGTCTTTTAGAATTATACAAAGGATACAATATTAGTTATGAGGAATCCGTTTTTAACATCAAAAGTGAACAGGCGATAATTAATACTCAAGTGTTAGTCGCGTGACGTTAAATTTTTATTTGTTTACAAAATAAATGAGTCAAGAGTTGCGTTTTTTTGGTTATTGAAAGACAAAATGCGTAAATTCATAAAAACGAATAACAAAAATTATTTTGCATTAAGCAATAAGTTTGATATTTTTAAAAGGTGATTATTCCCTTCTGACTTTCACAATACATTGTTTTGCTTTGTAAACATCTATTGGAAATGAAATAAATTTTAATCCCCAACAAATTTGAGTACAATCAGTAAAGTAGCACACATACATTGTTTCGAAGAAAATGATCGAATAAGAACGGAAATGTTTTTGCACGTGACCTTTTATGCATGCATACACGTTAAGACTTGTCCATAGGACGTCTTACTTTTTATTTAACTCCTGTGCTTGTGTTCATGTCTCCTTCTATCTTACTATACAAGACAGTATGTCTTAATGATGTTCTGTCTTGCAGGCAATTTAACCCTTCCCGTACCGACCTAATTTCCCATGAATATCTTCAGTCCCGCTATATACGCGCCCGGGACTGTAAGGGTTAAGAGGTCTTCTGTTTGTTTCTATTTCCGATTCCAAAATGAGAATCAATGCAAGTAAGTAAAAGTAAAGTATCCCGTCGGACCAAACTGATCATAGGGCTAGTGAAGCAGCGTTTAACAGTTTCTGTGGGCCACGGCATACTAGGGGATTGTGCGGTCAGCACAATGCCCAGCCGCCTTTACTTTACCCCACCTAATGTCAGGTACCCATCAGAGCTGGGTAGACCCCGGGAGACCCTCCAGTTCCGGGTAACAAATCCTAGCCTTCACCAGGATTCGAGCCCAGGACCTTCGTGTACGCCAGCCGAACGTGCGGCCACTGTGTTCCATACGGATAAGCGTAACACGCAATAATCTTGTGTAACGAAGGAGCGTCTGTAACATGTATAAGATAAGATACTCGACAATGTCGATTTGATGTAAAGATTAAATAAAAAAATCATAATTGACCGGTCGAATAAACTATCATTTTTTTTATATTTTGCTTTGTAAACGAACTTAAATAATAATACAATTTAAACTAATTTAAAAACGAGTACATAATATGATTTTGCTTGGTGTTGTTGTTTTTTTCAAATAATTCTCGTTAGGGGACATCATTCATGATCAACATACTTAGCGGTCGTCATGTTGTGAAACCATAATAGATTGTTCCATTTTTTCGCTTTATATTCTTGGTCTTCAAATTAAAAAAGGACTATAATCCTCTCGCCCTCCCTTACAATCATTAAATGACGGTTTATTTTTATTTTCTTTTAAGTTTAGTTTAAGAAAAAATACACATTTAAGAAACACTTCAGCACAAGCTAAAAGTTCAAAGTGAAATCTCGGGTAGTTTCCCCTAGTTCGGTCAGCGCCAACCGATTTTTGAGGCTTGATGGTTTGATTGTTTTTTTGTGTGAACAAGGACAATCAATCAGGGGACGGAACCGCTCAGGTATTATCTGTCGGATGTTCGTGACATCAGCCTCGTTTCAAAGTAAATTATCACCCCCTTTCTAAAAGAAAAAAAAGTTACCAAATATAATTTGAAACGAAAATGTAACTGCGATTAAACTCATTTTCCTAAAAGGCAATAACTCTTTTTGGTTTAATTCAGAAATCGGATTTACCTGCCTTGTACTACAGTTGAAGTGTTGATCTGATGAGTATTGCCTTTTCGTGTAAAGGGATTGTAGGTCTATCGTGTCTACAGTGTCTTGGGCGAAAATTTTCTCCGTCAATTAAAAGCGCGATACTTAAAACGAGAAAAAAAGTAAATTCTTTAGCTTAAAGAAAGCTATCGCCAAAAAAAACACACAAAAAAAACTTTTAATTCAATAGACTCCCTTCGTCCCCCATACATACCGCAACCCGTGTGTTTAACCACCCCCGCAACGCCAGATTCAGAAATTAGAGTTCCAGTAACAAAGAATGAAAGAAAAGAAAATGTGACTCAACGTTATATCCCTCTTATTTCCCAGCGGGTCTAAGAAAGTATATGCTTGTTAAAGAGATCTATTACTCTTTATGAATAATTTATCTTTTAGATACGAGTCTAAAAATAACCATTTTTATCTTATCTGATATTACAGACGCTCCTTCTATAAAGAAGATTCTTATGTCCTTCGCTAAACCGTTGTCTGAGTCTAGTCTTGTATTTTGAGCAGTGTTTTAAATGATGCTTATGTCTCTGGTTTTTCCTGGTTTGTAACTTGTAAGTTGGCAACCCATTCCATGCCCGGATGCGGCTTGGGAAGAAAGAGTTCATATAATATATGCATTTAATACCGGTATATCAAGACATCGAAGATATTTTACAAAACAAGTAAACAATTAGTTTAAAGCCTAAAAGTCATTTTAGTTAAAAAATGCACTATAAACACTAGAGGACAGAAGGGCTAAGTGTAAAGTAGTAATAATACATAAGGCATAAAACTCTAATTTAGAAATACAACCCAATAACAGCATGTTGCAATGCTCAGATAAAACATAAAGACAAAAACACTTTCCTTATTCCTTATACTCTTTCTTCCCAAGTGGCATTCGGGTATGGAATGGGTTACCTGAACAAACCAGGAAATACAAGTAATTTAACATCATTTAAAACATTAATAAAGATGCAAGACTTAGACTCGGACCACGGATGAGCGTAGGACGCAATAATTTTCTTTATAAAAGGAGCGTCTGTAACATTTAAGATAAGACGGGGACAATTTACTTTTACTTTTTAAACATACTTACCAATCAACCTAGTTATTTATTAGTCTGTCGATCTCCTTTCATGTCTGTCTCCACCACATTGTCTGTTTTATTATATTTATGTTTATTTTCTGTTAATCTGTCTTAAGCCCCTAAACATCTCAGTAGAACATCAATACACCATTTCCCTAATCTGTCTTATTCCTCCAACTCTAAATCCGCAGATCTTGAGCTAAGAGATAGGTTTTAGTTTTTAGTCGTCTATTTTTTCATTGACCACACAGCTGTGGTCCCAGTGGTCCGCTCAGTGTTCCACGGCCAATGGGACGAGCAATTGGCCTAGTGGGGATTAACCGTGACCTAAATTGACGAATCGCTAGTGGAGAAAGTAATAGGGCTGAAAATTGAGAACATTGGCGAGGCGTCCATTTTCTTTAACACTGGGAGTGTTGGGCACCTTAATATAAAGTCGTCGCCAAGCTGGGAGTTATGGGCCCCCTTATGTAGTCGACACCACGTTTTTTTTGTTTCAAATTAAGCAAACGTCTTTTTTTGGGGGGTCTCTGATTATGTTGGAAATAAAACGTATCGATTCTCAATGCTGTAGGCCTATTCTGTGATTGCTTAGTGAAACATGAATACACTTTTATAAGAATATTTACATGTAAGTAAAAAATAAACTATTTTATGAACATAATAAAATTTCTAGACACCACCCATGCATCTATTATTAATTTAGTGTCCACTTTGTTAAAATACAAGTCATATTCCCGGGCGTTGGGCGGGGAAAACATTACATATAGGTTTATATAAGCTACAGATAAAAGAAAATTTAAACTACAATGAACATAAATCATAAAGCTATAATAATTTTAATAAATATATTTATTATTTACTGAAAACGTTTAGGAAGCGATTTTAAAATAAATATTGCAATCGGGTTAAAAAAAATGGCATTTCATTTTATTTGATAACCCACTTATTTGTTTTTAAATATCACGATTATGTGTCCAATATATCATATATATATATATATATATATATATATATATGCAACTTCCCCCAAATTGAATGTTGGTCTCGCTGCATCCGCGAGCGCTTAATTAAAACAAACCCCAATTGAATTAATTAAACAAACTATTCCAGATTTTATTTCGTAATAAAATGTTCTCGTTCGACAATGATGCAAGTTTTTATTTTAACCGCAAAAAACAAAACCGTTGCCATAGTTACATCCATACTTCCCCGTTCATCCCCCCCCCTCACCGCTCCACCTAAAAAACAATGTTATGTCCAGACGTTTTGAAGGCATAAAAACAAAAAGAAACAAAAATGTCCGTCAATTAAATTGATTGGCTACATTGGACATGTGCAAATTATGGACCGGAGAAATAAAATGTGTCGCGAATAAAAAAAAAAGGCGAAATTATGTGAACGAAGGGAGAGAAAATTTGCCACAAGATAAAATTTGTGGTGAATGCCACTTATAAAAACCATAGAATTTCCTAGGATCAAGGATCTAATCTTTATTATTTGAATTCTGTTTTAACAATTATTACATTTCTATGTAAGTTTAATGTTTTCAACCATCGTAATTAGAATATCAGCCAGGAGAATGTCAGTGTAATAATTGTGCATATTTATGTGGAGTTTAAAGGTACATTATAAGTAGAATTACGCAATAAACTTTTCTGTATATTATTATATCATTAAATATTATATGTTACAAACGCTCCTTCTATAAAGAAGATTACTGTGTCCTACGCTCCACTTTGGTCTGATTATAGTCTTGCATTTTGATCAGTAATTTAATGTTAGGATACTGGTTTTCCTGCTGTTGTTTTATTGTCCTTCTGATGCCTTGTCATATTCTAGTTAGTGCCTCAGGTCGTGCCTGCAAACCCTTTTTCTTTCCATGCTGAGAACTTGGCCCTGCCATATTCATCATCTGTTCCTTTCTTTCGTTCATTTGATATTGTTAAAACTTGTACTAATTTTTGGAATTCTCTGTCGGAGATATGTTCTTCCCCGATGTCCCTTACATCCCATCGGGCCATTACAATCCAAGTGGGCCCTTATAATCCCAGTGGGCTCTTAAAATTTCAGTGGGCCCTTACATTTCAAGAGGGGCCCTTACAGTTTACCGGATGGAAGAATCTTGGTGTTTTACTGGATCCCACGCTGTCTTTCGACCAACATATATCTCATATGTGCAGATGTCTATATCTACAGTTGCGTAGACTGGGCCAAATACGTCACTATTTGTCCACTGACTCTGCAAAGACACTGGCAGTCGCTCTGATACTTTCCCGTATCGACTATTGTAACTCCCTGCTAGTCGGCCTGCCCGAAGACAAAATCGCCAGGATACAGAGAATACAGACCAGTACTGCGCGCTTGGTCATGCGTAAATCAAGGAGAGACTCGAGAACCGCCCTTCTTCGCTCGCTCCATTGGCTCCCCGTGAAAGCCAGA
This sequence comes from Anisus vortex, assembly GCA_949126835.1. Taxonomy (NCBI): domain Eukaryota; kingdom Metazoa; phylum Mollusca; class Gastropoda; family Planorbidae; genus Anisus; species Anisus vortex. Next base: position 40,576,615 of record OX421497.1, on the reverse strand, counting down.
ATTGAGTATAAAGTGGCGCTACTTTGCCATCAGTGCATTTTTAATAACGAGTTTCCGTCCTATCTCAAAGAACTCATCACACCATATGTCCCTCAAAGAACACTTCGTTCTGCCAACTCATCGCTTCTGGAAGAGCCCCGTTTCTCTCTGACGACCGTTGGCCTTAGAGCCTTCTCAGTATCCGGTCCGAAGGTGTGGAATCTACTTCCCATTCAACTCAGGCAAACAAGCTCCATTGATTCCTTCAAAAAGAACTTAAAAACTCATTATTTCAATATTTATCTTAATTAACATGCTTTGAGCCCTACTGTCTTACTTATATGTTAGGTCGGTTATTTTGTTTTGGTTGTTTGATTTGTTCCATGTTTGTAAAGTTTTGAATCATTATTTAGTTTTTTATCTCTTAGCCTATAGATTGTATCCGTGTTCTGAGTTGTATGTTAAATGCGCTCTGAGCTTGCATTATGCTTGTTGGCAGCGCTATACAAATGTCATTATTATTATTATCTTCCCACGATTCCCCTGATACTTCTTTTATCTTTTTTAAAATTCTAAATCGGTCTTCGGTACCTACAAAGCACTGAGAAGTATTATTAAGCATTATACAATTATTTAAATAATTTTTTTTTATTCTTGGAAAAAGAGCAGTATATTTATTATTTACATAACATAAACGATTGTCACCAAATGGAAAGTATCGACCAAACACTTTACAACATCAATAACATTAGGCTTAATTTCAAATGTATAAATACAATGAAATACTTCTCATTGAAGTAAAGCATCAAGACAAGAACACAGCTGTTTCAATAATTATAATATAACGAGAAAATAAACTCACTATTCGACAAAGCATTCACAATTGATATTGTTGTTGGTTTTTTAGTATAGTAGACAACAATGTAAATACATGTTTAGGCCTTCCTAAAAAGTACTTTTTTAAATACTGTACATTAAGTACCAATTATTACTTTTTAATATTTATAACCTTTATATGTATTGGGCTTTATCTTAATAGAAATTTATCAATGAAACTAAAACATATAGTTAACAATGACATTTAAAAAAAAAAAAATTTTTATCATACAATCGTAAACCTGTTCTTTTTCTAATTATCTATAAATGAGTAATCAAAACGGCTCAACATTTCATTAGTAAGGACAACTTAACACAGCTATGAAATCCCCAAACCAATATGCATTCTTCGCTCTACCGTATTCCGTTTCGGAATTATTGCAGATTGTAATAGAGAAGACGAGTGTTAAACAAAGGTAATTTAAAACATAATTAGTTAGGCCTAAACGACGCATTTTTTCCTGTATATTTATTTAAAGAAAATTAATTCGCCACTTAAAAATAAATGCATTTTTTCAATCAAGTTTTTTTTTTCTTCTACTTTATTTACTGAAAACAAACAAAATCGATTTTTGCATCTAATTTCGATTTTATAGCCCACTAGTCTAAGGCTTTTTTTTATATTTTTTATATATAAACCAGTTTTGGAAAATAATGATCCAGTGTTGTCTCCCTTCTAAACAGTGTTTATAGATGAGAATCCTATTACTGTAGTTTCTAGTTTTGGATCGTAAAACGACAGGTGGGAATCTGGTGGGAATCTGGTGGGAATCTGGGGTTTATTCTCTCTCCCTGTCTCCTGGAAAATTGAGCGGTATTAAATGGACCTTCGTGGACTTTTTTCTCCTTTCATAGACGATTGTGATGGGGAGGGGGAGAGAGAAAGAGAGAGAGAGAGAGAGAAGAAAAAAGGTTTGGGGGAGGGGGGGTAGAAGATGAATGGATGGATTGTCGAACTTTACGCAGGGGAGACAACCCCGATCTATAAAACAAATATAAAACCAAACAACAATGACAAGAGCGAAATGTAGATTTGTAGTTTGTGTCTCGCTTCAAGTTTAGAGATTTGTTTTACTAAACGCTAGTTTTATCTCTACACCCTTTTTTCTGTTTGGGCGATTAGATGGGAGGAGAGAAGGGAAGGAGCGGGGGGAGGGGGGTAAGAGAGGAATGGGGCTGGGAGGGGGGAGGCCGATCTACGCGTGCCACGGAGGGTAGAAGAAATATACCGAAAGGTCCCCGTATTAATGCAGATGAATGTCCCGACCGGTCAACGCTTGTAACTGCCCCGTGTGTCGCGATCTCGAATCGATTAGTAGCCCGGCTGGGGCCGCTCTATGTTTAGATGGATATTGCGAGGGGGCGAGGGAGGGGGGCGCTATCATCTAGGAACAGGGTGGGGCGGGGGACAAAAAACCCAGGGCTAAACGTTTTTTGCCTGGGATTAGTTCCGGGCTACAGGGACGTGGAATCTAAAGCTAATGGTGTTTGTTTTATTGAGTGCGTTCCTGGAAAGAAAGAGGAAAAAAAAAAAAAAAGAAAAACAACACGCGAAATGATTGCAACTGATTCCATTCTATTTGATAGGCTAGTGAAATGGGGGGGGGGGGTCAGCTGTGTGGGGGGCCAGCTGGATAGGGGTCATTTGGGCAAGCACTAACACTCAATGGATTTCTTTGGACCTTTATGATGTAATGGTGATATCTTTTGTTGGGTTTTTTTTTCTTTGTGTTTATTTTAGATGCCATAGAGTTTGTATTGTTTATAATGTTGTTGTTGTTTTTTTTTTTGTTTTCTTTTGGCTTAACCACTGGGCGAGGGGGTAGCTGGAGTGAAAGGGGACACGCCCCCTCCCATAGCTAGACCAGACCACTCCCCTTTTGCTATCTAAAACCGAGGATTTTTTTTCATTTATTTTTTTCATAGAAATTATATTGAAATTAGTCTAATTTTTACTATCGTCTGTGGGATAAGATATTATTACAAGATACAAGATACTCTCCCCTCAGACCCACCGTCCCCTCCCTGAAAAAAACTGAAAGCAAACCGTGCACTATTGCGCCCTTGAGATTTTTGCTCCCCCCCCCCCCAACTTCTTTTCTTTATGCTATTAACCCCAGTCTCCCTACCTCCCCGGCCACTGAGTATAGCCTAATGTTTGAGTTATTGTGAGCAATAAATCCTTCCATATAATATATTACTTAGTGCACATTTCGATTACTAACTATAAGGTTCATTTGACTATTCTAGACTTAACCCTTACAGTCCCGGGCGAGTATATAGCGGAACTGAAGGCAGCATAGATAGAAGTAGGTCGGTACAGGAAGGGTTAAACAGGTGTTATGATAACAGTGAAATCAGTGAGTGGAAACCACCGATACACTCCAATTAAGAGTACACTGGTGTACTGACGGATGGATTTCCACTTAGCAGTAATGACAATAAGAAGAATTTTCAAGTAAGATGAATTCTGAAGTAAGAAGATTCTACAAGCAAGAAGAATCTTGAAGTAGGCCTAAGAAGAATTCTGAATTAATAAGAATCTTAAAGAAACATTGTCAAGTAAGAAACATTGTCAAGTAAGAAGCATTGTCACGTAAGAAACATTGTCAAATAATAAACATTGTCACGTAAGAAACCTTGTCACGAAAGAAACAGTGTCACGTAAGAAACACTGTCACGTTAGAAAAATGTAACGTAAGAAACAGCATCAATTAAGAAACTCTGTCACGTAAGAAACACTGTCACGTTAACAAAAATGTCACGTAAGAAATTGGGTAAGTTAAAAAACATTGCCACGTAAGAAACCTTGTCACGTAAGAAACACTGTCACGTAAGAAACAATGTCACGTTAACAAAAATGTTACGTAAGAAACACTGTCACGTTAACAAAAATTTAGCGTAAGAAACACTGCAACTCTAGCAAAAATGTCACGTAAGAAACAGCGTCAATTAAGAAACATTGCCACGTAAGAAATATTGTCACGTAAGAAACATTGTCAAGTAAGAGACATTGTCACGTAAGAAACATCGCCAAGTAAGAAACGTTGTCACGTAAGAAACATTGTTCCGTAAGAAACAGTCCTAAGATTCCATCAGGTTATAACATTGTTCCAGCCAAACTCTCTCATCTATCTTTCCACATGAAGCCACAGTCTTAGTCTAAAACAGAAAGAAAATAACAGACAGAGAAACGGCAGAGAGGGAGACATAAATAAACACACAAGTATTTCAAATGTATGTTTTTATTTCCAAACGTCCCTTGATGGCCTGAACATGAATGGCGGTATTTGACAAGGCTGGGCAATCCATCTTAACGCTGCAGACCCCCTTTAATGGGTGGGGGCACCGGGGGCGTTGCTTGGTGGTGGGGGGGGGGGCGTGTGACGGGGGATTCTGGCAAAGCAACAGTTGTGCAATTTTTTTTTTTTTGTTTTAGAAAGAAGGGGGGGGCATATTTTGGAAGTGGTGGTATTTGAAGTAACGATGAAGCGATGCAAGATACTGCATTACTCAATCACCCCCAGGCTACTGCATAACTCAATCAGCCCCAGGTTACTGCATAACTCAATCAGCGCCAGGTTACTGCATTACTCAATCACCCCCCAGGTCCATGCTTCTCGTACGTTCTATGACCACCTACTGGGTTACTTTAATGAACAGTTCTATTCAATGGGTTTTTATTTTCCTGTGCTGAAATAAAACATACATTTTTGTGGTTTTTTTTTTTCTTTTGCACAAAATCTAAAGTGGAGCATAAATCTTTTCTAGCTCAAACTAATACATGTTTGTCTCTCTGTTTCTCATTCTGTCTCTCTCATTTTCTATCTCTCATTCTCTCTCTTTCTCATTCTCTCTCTCATTCTCTCTCATTCTCTCTCTTTCATTCTTTCTCTTTCATTCTCTCTCTCATTCTCTCTCTCTCTCATTCTCTCTCTCATTCTCTCTCTCTATCATTCTCTCCGTCATTCTCTCTCTATCATTCTCTCCGTCATTCTCTTTCTATCATTCTCTCCGTCATTCTCTCTCTATCAATCTGTCTCATTCTCTCTCTTTCATTCTCTCTCGCATTCTCTCTCTCTCTCTCTCATTCTCTCTCACTCATATATATATATAGTGTTCAAACATACACAATTTAGTCTCTCCCTCCAATAGAAAATGTATACATGTATATGTATGTATATGTATATGTATGTATATGTATGTATATGTATATGTATGTATATGTATAGATTTGTTTATGTATGTATATGGTCATTTATTGAAAGCGTTGTCTAGACTCTAGACACATGATTCATTTCTTCATACCTCCCCCTCCCCTTTTATAGTTAGCATGCAAGCGAGGTCACTCTAACTAGTTGCGTTTGAAATGTATATGAAGATTTACATTTTTAACTAATAACCTTTCTTTAATTCATTGTGACTGTCTGCCCTTTACAACTCTCATGTACGTAGTGCCTTGTGCTGCCGCATCATCTGCCCTTTATTACTATCTTATTGCATAGTTCTGACTATCTCCCTTTGTATCAATTACCGCCCTATTGACAATGTTCACAGAAGCGGCTGCCATGGCAGCAATGGTCTTTAAAACGGTTGACAAAGTAAACCGTTTGAATAACAACGGTTGCCGATGCAACGGTGATAACAGAAACGGTGATCACAATTAAAAAAAAAAACGACGGCCATAGCTACGTTGATCATAGAAACGGTTGTCATAGGAGCGGTTGCTAGAGAAACGGTAGTCATAGAAACCCATGAATAAAGGGTGATAAGAACAAAAATGGAAACGGTGACAATAGAAAAAGGTCATTATAAACATTCTAGTAATAAGCACAGTTTCTTTAGAAAAAAATGAAAAAGGTGTTATCAAGAAATGCTGGACATAGAAACCTTGTAAGGGCATGGAATTTTATTTTAAAGGATACAGACATCCTAGATAACCACATTCCAAGTCAGGTAATAATTAAACACAAGTAATTAAAGTACCCGTCGGAGTAATTTCACCCATGGGGCTGGTAACGTTTAGGTGGCCACGGCATACAAGGGGGCCTTCAACATGATTAGAACCCTGGAGCTTCGGTACGCCAGCCGAAAGCGCTGCCGCGTCAAACCCTTTAACCCTTCCGAATAAACAAACTTATCCTAATATAATTGTAATAAATGTATATCTAAACAGGGGGGGGGGGGGGGGAATCTCCATAAAACGCGACCCTCCCGTATTGCCGAACACCACAGGACGTACGTCTAGTGTTAACGTGTGAGAAAGAGACACCCACTTATCCTTTCTTAAAAACAATAAACAATGTCAATCCTGAAAAATGATTCTGCATGAAGTTGAGTGATTAGCTAAAACACTTTTTGAGACATCCCAGAACAGAAAGCAAGTGTGAATTGACGCTTCAGACCAACACTTCAACTCATATCAATCTTAGTAATGTTTTTCTGTTTAACAGGCTCGCAATAACGCTTTACTGTTCATATTTCATTTTTAAATAATATGGCCAAATACAGCTATAGATTCGTTTATATATTATAGAATGAACCACTCGAGAGTTTCGCCCCTTGGGAATTTACAGTTTTTAATTTGCGAATTGGTGCAATATTTAAAGTGAATTGAGTTTTAGATTTCCTGAGAGTTACGGGAGTTACGCGCGTTCAGCTGGTGTACAGAAGGTCCTGGGTTCGAATCCTGGTGAGGCTAGAATTTTTTCTCTGGACTAAATTGCTCCTTGGTGCTGGTGAAGCAGCGTTCACCAGTTTTTCTGGCCACTGCAATCTAACAAAGTTTGTGACCAGCACAATGCCAAACCGCCTTCATGTGACTTTCATTTATTTATAAAATTAGATTTCCTAAACACTGACCTGTAAATGCATTTCAAGTGACTTAGACTTCCTTTTTATGGTATAGATTTGTTCCAATTATAGGTAGTCTATATCTATAACTCGCTTATATAGATAAGTGAATAGTGTAAATAGTGCGTAAACAATAAATTTGCGTATACAAATTCATTATGGAGGCGGCGCTAACCATTCTTATTATAGATCAGTGGTCTGAAGTCTGAATGCAGAGACTAAAGAAATCTTTCTATCAAGCCACTTCCGGCTGTGACGTAAAACACAAGATCACATGACGCATAACTACGTCAGCAATTGTTCCATTAGGTTAATGTGCACACACGCCCACCCCCCTTTTTAATGTCGTGTGTTATATCATCGCCACCCATATCTATGTTTTAAACCCACATGCATTATAGCTGACAACCAGACTAGTTCCCTTCCCATGAGACACTGCGCAAAATAAAATTAGGCCAAGATGAGGTCATAATCTATAGTCCAGGGGGAGGGCTCGAATGAGGTCGAATGAGAGTCGCATTCCGGGTTTTTCAGTTTATAAACAGCCACAGGCGTAGCCACAGTGGGGAAAGTGGTGAGGTCAATACGTTTTTTATTTGAATTATAATAATTTATCTAATTTCATCTATCGATAATTAGATAAACTATTCGTTTTTTTTTTATAGTTGAGGAGAACTATGCATCTGTTTAGATATACCTCCTATGGCCACCCCCCCCCACACACACACACATGCCGTGCATTACTTCCCCAACGCCATTTTCACCCCACCCTTTCCCCCCCCCTTTGCTCCTGCTTACCACCGCCCCCCAAACCTTCCAATCCTACGCCACTGTAAAAGAGCCACAACTCCTACAAACATTCACAAATACACTAATTCTATTCATTTAGTATTAATTTTATTTAATATTTTGCACAAGGCTTAATTATTGCGTATAGCTGGCGACAGAGAGAGAATACAGGAATTAGTATTTCAAAAATGCTTAGATCAGATATAATATAAAAAAAAGCCTTACCTTACTCAACGATGAGCTGCATCTGGCTCTGTGGTGAGACGCATTGGCCCAACCCCTGATATAGATCTTTGGTGGCCACAATGGTGCGACGTGATCAAAGATGGATTGACCATTAAAAGCAAAATAAGTACATGCTTAGAGCATTGAGGGAAGAGGGGCATCACGGGGAATTTTCCATAGCAGTCATTTAACCATAATCCTTGGACCATCTTGCGTAATACTGCAATGGTGCGCCTCAACCAGGCTTTAGTTTAATTGCAATCAGTGGCGTACCGAGGGGGGTGCGGGGGGTGCGGACCGCATCGGGTGACACCCTCTCAGGGTGCCAAACTAGGATTTCAAAATCATTCTGCGTGCCACCAGCCTAAAAGTCAACCTGTTCTATTATAATTTTTTAAAAATATTTTATAGGACAATAAATTTAACTCCGTAGCAAGACAAATGCTAAAAGCAGATGAGATTTATAGAGAAGATAGTAAAAGCGTTTTATATTTAATAAAACAATTAACGTGTTTGTGATCATCCTTTTTATTTTTATTTATATCAATCAATATAATATTTTATCATATTTTTAAATTGTATTTATATCAATCAATATAATATTTTATCATCCTTTTAATTTGTATTTATATCAATCAATACAATATTTTATTAGTCAGCTGAACTTTCACATTTATGGTAATCATTGTCTAAATACTTTTTTGGTACTCAAAATGAAGATCTAGCACTTAGTAATGTTAATGATATTGTGATCTCAGTTTATGTGATCTCAATTTACTGAGATGTCCTTTTAATTGATGTAATTAAGACCACAAAACATAATAGTGTAATACTGTTGAGCGGAACAGATACGTTGTAATCAAACAAACTGGGTACTTAATGTAATGTTTGAAAATAAACATATAAATTCTTTAGTCATAAAATATTTATACAATTTTCAAATACATGTACTTTTTAAAAGTTTGTTCATTTTAAAGTTATACATTTTAAGCCATTTATTCTTTTATAAAATAAATAAAATGAACATACTAAAATCATAAGCGCAAAAAAAATGCTGAAACTATCTCCCTTTAATAAAAAAAAAAGTTTCCAAATTTGATTCAATAGTGAAACAAAATATGCTTTGTAATATAAAAAATATTACTGACTTATTTGTATTTCTTTATAAGTGTAAGTTGAACCAAAAGTTGAAAGTAGAACAGCGAAAGCATATCAGTTGAAAATAGCAGATGATTTTCCTAAGCTAAGCAGCTTCCTTTCAGATGTGTCCGCAAAAGGACACATTTGGATGCTCATTTTTGAAAAGTTTTTGAAAGTCTTGCATTCGGTTAGAAATCTCCGCTTTGAGTACTTCGATGTACTTCTGAAAAAAGCTATAACTATCTATCTAAATATATGCCTTAATATAGGGGTGTACATGTAGTTAAATGGTGTTAAATTGATTTCACGGCAAGATATACGTCCAGTGGTCCTTGTAAATGCAAGTTCAATACACTGAAATGTGTCGCTATGTCATTAAGAAACTTCGGCTTCAGCAGTCAGGCTTGCACATTCTGAACCAAAAAAAGTTTTTTTCATCAATTAAAAAAACAAATCTTGGAGGTCTCTCGCGTGCTATTGAAAATCGCTCTGCGTGCCAAGGTCGGCACGCGTGCCTAAGGTTGCGACCCCTGTGCTAGACTACATCGATTCTTTTAATATTCGAAAATACGATTCCAAAGTATGGATCCTAGATGACATCGAGGCAAAGCGTTATGTGAATACGTTGGTGTGTTGCTATCAGGATCCTATAAACTGCTATGGTTTTATAATTTGCAATATCGACTGAAAAAATATGCCCAAAAATATTAAACCCAAACAATGACCTTACATTAACGCATTCCTTACACTTGTTCCCATTTTATAAATTTAAATACAAAAATTCGTTATTGGCCTACAGTGGTTCGCTGCCGATTCTACCAAAACCACAAGTATTTTGTTTTGTAAATTTCGATACAACCCACATAAAGGCTTCGTTATGTCACTTTGTTTCGCGTGAAGACGTTGCCTGAACAAACTAATTAAAGAAGTTAATCTTACACATCAGTACCTCCAGACTAAAGACTTAACTCTTGATAAAGTGGTGACCAAGTTAGACGCCTTAAGAATGTTTTTTCACGAAAAGCAGAGTCAATTAGTAAAGCGTGCTATGGAAATATAAAATCAGACCAACATGGTATTAAGATTCAAGAAGAGAATGGCAGGGGAAAAATTAAGAGATGCTGGAATTCCTATGCGAGAAGAAAGCAGTAGGGAGATGCTAGAGTGTATTGATCGCTTTCATTCTGAACTCCAGGTCAGATCAAAAGCGTTTAAGGAAGTTGCATATATGTTTGAGGCTTTTCAGCCCAAGATGTCAGCAAGTGAAGAAGAGTTATTGGTGGTGTCCGTTCCCAAATTAACCTCTTTCTACGATGAGCTCTTCAAAGAAATACCACGGCTTAGACGACACCTAAAAGCATCTGATATTGACCTTAAATCAAGCCATGGACTGGTCAGTATTAGATATTTTGAAATTCATAGCTAAATGGGACTTCATATAATCTCTTCCAACACTCTCGCTAGGCTTTCAATTATTTTTAACTGTATGTGTGTCTATGGCTTCATGTGAACGGATCTTTTCAAAACTAAAGCTTTTAAAAAGTTATTTACAATCCACCTTGGGACAATCAAGACTTTCTGATCTGGCTATGTTATCGATTGAAAGGGAAACTGTGAATAATATTATTATGATATAGATTTTGATGAGGTGATTGAAAAGTTTTGCAGTTTTGAAGAGCAGGAAAGGAAAAATTTAAATAAAATACTTTAAATGTCAAAATGACTTACCGTGCGGTTGTTTCAGTTGTTTATTGATTTTACTTTCTAATATTAAATTAATAGTGTTATAGTTTTTGTCATTTGAACTGTAGGTTTGTTTTAAAGAGACGAAAACTATGGTGAAAGTCGCGAGCGGAGGGGGGGGTGACACCCAAAGTTTACCGCACCGGGTGACACCAGCCCTCGGTACGCCACTGATTGCAATAACTAATTAACTAAATCTTACTATTACTATTTTGAATTATTTTATAAAAGTTACGTTCTGTAGCCTAAAAATCTAAATCTTTTCACTACTTAGGGACTCTCATCAACTTAATACGGTCCTGTAAAGTATCCCGTAGCAGCGTTCACCAGTTTCAGTGGCCACGGCATACTAGGTGGATGCGTGGCCAGCACAATGCCCAGCCGCCTTTGCTTTAGCCCAACTAACGTCGGGTACCCAACAGAGCTGAGTAGACTCAGGGACACACTCGAGTCCATGGGGGAAAAATCTTAGCCTTCACAAGGACTTTCGGTACGCCAGTCGAACGCGCTGCCGCTGCTCGGCAAATACGTTCCTGGGTTTGTCAATATTACGTAGATCTACTTTGTATAGATAATGTAACCATAACGGTACAACTATTACAGAAACGTACATATGTTACAACAATAATATAACATATGTAACACTGTTTTCTAAAACTGTACGAATAAATCACATCACTGTTGTCATGTCGTTCAGTGTCTGAGTTGGGACCTAAAAACGCAAAAAAGAAATTCAAAAGTGTCCAAATTTTTAAATAAAATATGCGTCTCCCAATTTCCTCCCAAAATCCATCCACAGCCTGTGTACCCGAGCGCCACCCCCCCCCCCTTTCCCTCTCTTGGTGAGTTTTCTTTTCTTTTAAAAATGGGTTTTAAATTTCCTGGTGTGTCTGAATAAGTTGTTATATTTTTTTATTTATTAAAAACTGGTATTAGCCTCAGCGAAACAAAAAAAAAACAAAAAATTAATTTCCGCTGTGCACACTCTGTGTGGGAAAATTTAATGTCGTAGAGAGTAGGGCTTTCCCAGCAGGCGGTTCATTTCCGACGATAAATGCCCGGATTAAGACCCATAACTCTAAATGTAGCCCTTTTTTATGGTAGTCATTTGATTGTAGACATTTGATTGTAGACATTTGATTGTAGACATTTGATTGTGGACATTTGATTGTAGACATTTCATTGTAGACATTTGATTGTAGACATTTGATGTTAGATATTTGATTGTAGACATTTGATTGTAGACATTTGATTGTAGACATTTGATTGTAGACATTTGATCGTAGACATTTGATTGTAGACATTTGATGGTAGATATTTGATTGTAGACGTTTGCTTGTAGACATTGGATTGTAGACATTTGATTGTAGAAATTTGATTGTTGACATTTGATTGTAGACATTTGATTGTATACATTTGATTGTAGACATTTGATTGTAGTCGTTTGATTGTAGACAATTTTAAAGAAAAATATGTTTCTAATAAACAAAAAACAGATTTTTTTTTCCCCTAAAACTTCTGACTTCTCCCTGGGAGACTGAGTGAAAACATAATTGTTTGTTGTCCCCCCCCCCCCTTTCCCCCTATGTCTTCTGGATTATCTTGCAATTTACCGTTGGGAGGATTTGTAAAAATAGATTAATTGGAAGTGAATTTGTCAGAAAGCAAAGAAGTCGCCCAAAGTAATCTGGTAGTAGATGAGAAAACATTGAAACATATTTAAACTATATTCTGGTTGTGCTATTTTCACTCAAGATAACAATAGCCGGTGAAAACACACACAAAAATATATATATAAAGATTCTTGATTAGATGAAAGTAATCAGGCGAGCTGTTTAGTCGACCAGAAGATGTCCAGGGGAAGTCTGGTCTTCACACTGTCCTTTAATCATCTAGGGAAAGTTATGATTGTGAATGGTGATGCCCAGGTTGGCGCCGTCTGCTCCTTTCACTGCCTTTTCAATTTAGTTTAATTATGTAGCAAACTCTGTATTGTTATTATGTATAATATATGGGGTTTTTTTTATCATCGACTTGGGTTTGACTAGCCTGCTCGTTTGTTTTTATGATGAGTTTTATTAATTCTAAATTATAATACGCGTAACAAACTTCCTTCTATACTAAATCATATAGATTATAATAATATAATTAGGTTAGATCGTATAGAGTATAGAGTATAGATTATATAAATTAAATAAGTCGTATTCATCTAATCTTATAGCCTACATTACAGACGCTCGTTCTACAAATAATATTTTTTGCGTCATACATTCATCTGTTGTCTGAGTCTAGTCTTGCATTTTTATTCCTGTTTTAAATTATGTTAAGTCACTGGTTTTCCTGGTTTGTTCAGGCAACCCATTCCATGCCCGAATGCTATTCGGGAATGAAGAGTAGGCTTACTTATAATCATTTATTCTCGCATAAGAGATATGGAAAGGGTTTTTGTGCTTATATTTATATGTTTATCTAAGCATTGCGACAGGTTGTTATTGTGTTGTATTTTTAAATTAGAATTTAATTTCTTATGTGTTTGTACTACTTTACTATTTGACCTTCTATCTCTATCCTCTAGTGCAGTGGTCGGCAACCTTTTGGCTAACAGTGTGCCAAACTTAGATTTCTAAATCATTCAGCGTGCCAACAACCTAAAAGTCAACCTGCTCTATTATACTTTTAAAAATATTTTTGTATGGGACAATTAATTTAACTTTATAGCAAGACTAAGACCAAAAAAATAAAGGAGATTTTTTACTGAGAAAATCGTTAACGCGTTTTATATTTAATACAAAACTAACGTGTTTGTGATTATCATCCTTTTATTTTCATTTATATCAAATACAATAATTTATTACTAAAGTTTCACATCATAAGTTAATTAGTCTAAACATTATCATTTGTTAGCTAAGATGAGGACCTACATCCTGCTATTATTAATTATATTTGATCTCAGGAGATTTCCTTTTTATTTCCGGTAGGAGGCGCGGCGGAGTTTGATCTCCTTGCCCCTCCTTTGGGCCTACTAGGCATCTTATAGTTTTAGGGAGCCGTTGCTCGGGGGGTGGGGTAACTCAGACTTCCTACACATTTGTGAAAAATCTAATCGCGCAAGGTGGAGTAGATGAGTGCAAGATCTAATCGCACAAGGCGGAGAAGATCTACACGGTGTGTGAGGAAGCGAAAGTGATCGGCCTTAGCCATAAGGCTAATGTATTTTAATGTATTTTGTGAAACATATAGGAGTAGATCAAAATTGTTGTTACGAGGAATAGATACGTAGTAATCATACAAACTGGGTAATTATTGTAGGGTTTATAAATATACATATAAATTCTTTAGTCATGAAATATTAAAATAAGGTTCAAATATTTTTTGAAGAATTGATCATATCAGAGTTAGATATTTTAAGTCCTTTTTATAATAGAAAAAAAAATGAAACATATTAGTAATATTAGGAAAAAATTGGGTTAATTACCTCCCTTTAATTTAAAAACGTGTTCATGTTTATATTTTGAATCAATAGTGATGCCAAACAAGTTATGTTTTGTAATATAACAAATATTACTGACTAAGTATTATTACTTCATATAAATCCAACATCATGGTATTAATTACAAGATTTTATTATTAGAGGATTTTAACAATTTACGATAAACAGTTGTTAAAAAACTTTTCCTGCATTAATTGTTTGTCCATTTAAGGAGTTTATTTTTTAATAATTAATAATTACAGAAATTTCATAAGAGTGCAATAAAAATAAAGTCTCTTATATTTATTAAATTAATAATACAAATAAATTTGTTTTAGAATTACTTATATTTATGTTTAATTAAAGAAGATGAGCATAAAAACTCTTTTAACTGTCATCAGGCTGTATCAAATAATGAGTGGTCAAGTTTAAGTGACCTCTTTGTATGCTTAAAACAGCTTTCATTTGCGAAAAAATATGTTCCCACGTGTTGAACCAAAAAAGCTGACAGTAAAAGAGCGAATGCCTAGCAGTTGAGAATAGCTGATGGTTTTCAGATACATCGGCTTCAACAGTCAGTTTTCCTCATTCAGAATGTTGTTGTTTTATCAATAAAAAATTCATCTCTTGGGGGTCTCTCGCGTGCCATTGAAAATCGCTCTGCGTGCCAAGTTTGGCGTGCCTTGGGTTGCCGACTCCCGCTTGCGCTTTAGTGTTTCTATGTTTAGTGATTACAGTTAGGTTATTTAACTGTATAAAATCATATGGACCAATTCTAGAAACTAAGGATAGGTTCAATATAAAATTTTTCTAAAGGCTAAACTATTTTTCTCCTACAGATGTCACAATAACCTACAGAGAAAATTGTTTGCAGGACCGGTACCATGACCTGGTCGTTTACTACTGGTTCCTTTGGCACTAGCACACATATAGAACCGCAGCCCTGTCCACTGGCGTCGCAATAACAGCCGTCCCCGATTGACCATTTGACCTTTCCGGACTAATGAAAAGGCTTCGATGCCGCAAGGTCACCGCGGAGCGATCTGAACCTCTCGTCTGCTTTCTGAGACACGCTGACGTCATGAGATGCACCTGCCCGCGCTATGACGTCACCGATGCCATCTTGACCTACGTCGTCGCCGCCACAACGTTCATGCTGGGCTACACAATGGACTATACCAAGACACGCGGCACGGTACTTGAATCGGTAAATAAATTCTTTTCATCGTCTTGTAGTGTCTTGTAAGCCTCTTGCTGTTGGCGTTCCAATGATTTGACTTTTGTTTTTTTTTTGCCTAAATATATACTTATGTTTTTTTTACTCCAAAGATTTATATTTATTTCTGTTTTTTTCGGATATTGCTTTTCGTTGTAAAAATCTGGTTTGTATTCCCGAAAACTAACACAATTTATAACTATGTGTTCCTGAGATTTACACATTTTTGTGTTCAACAGATCTCAATTTTTTCAAACATCCACATTTAGTGTTCCGAATGTATGCATGTGTTGTGTTAAAAACATTCACATATTATTTGTATTCAAAACATCCATATATTCCTTGTATTCAAAACATTGACATATTCTTTGTATTCAAAACATTCACATATTTTAGTGTTCCGAATATTTGCATTTTATTTCAGTATCCTAAAGACGGACAAGAAAATTTTTTTGTTTGCCAGTATTCCAAGAATCGTACTTTAAAAAAAAAAGTAAAGTAGCCGTCGGAACTAATTGATCATATGGCCGGTATTCACCAGTTTTAGAGGCCACGGCATACTAAGGGATGTGTGGCCATCACAATACCCAGCCGACTTTACTTTACCCCATCTCAGGTTGACGAAATAAATCCTTGCCTTCACCAGGATTCGAACCCAGGCTCTTCAGTACGCAAGTCAAACGCACTGCCGCTCGGCCACCATGCTAAAAGAATCGCACTTAATGCCTCTGATGTTTGATAAGAAAACTGACCAATGAAACATTCAACTTTTTATTTTAAACAAAATTCATCTTCTCGGCCATTCCAATGTTTCCGACTCAACTTCCGAGTGTCGAACTATGTTTTAACTTAATACTCACTTGACATGACTCGATATGAAAATAATAATATTAATAATAATTATAATAATTCTATTGGCAGAGCGCTGGCAACAGACTTAATGTAATATTGAGCGAAAAAAAAAAAACAACTAAGAACACGGATATAATCTCTAGGCTAAAAAAAATGTAAAGCTAATTAATAATCTTAAAACTTTACAAACATAAATCAAAGCCAAGGACTACTGAAGACAGGACGTGCAGACTTGAATTTCTGACTTAGCTAGCTAAGGCCAGTTTTTTTAACAGTAGCGATACACTCCCTTGTCGCGCTTATATATGAAGTAAACTATTATTAAGTAACTAACATAATTAATGTCAATAATGTCAATAATGTCAATAAATGTAGAATGAACTGAATTAATATAAAAGTAAAGCAGTCGGGTATAAAGAAACTAATTAAGTAAGACACTGTCAAGTTACTGCAGTAAGTATTAAAGCTCCTTGACTAGCCTCTTATTAAACAATAATGAAAAATAATACAAATTGTATATAATTATATATCAACTTAGAGTGAACCAAACCTCGTTAAATATTTTATAAATAATTTTTCAATATAATTTCTTTTTCCCCCAGTTTTAAAATGTAATGATTTTTTTGTTTAGTTTTTTTTATTTAAATTTAATAACTAGATTTAAATTAAAATATAGATTTTTAATTTTTTGTATGTCTATAATGGTACAAAAGAGACTCATTCAAATAGTTTCGTTCAGAAATGGAGATCTAATAACGGCACGATACAGGCATACTTAATCTTGTCCAATTATGAATACATTATTGATCCGCGCGTGTATCATTCATTTGGTCCTCCGGAGTATACAGACGTAATAACATATATATGACCAGACTAATGAATGATAATATGATCAGGAGAGGTGTAGCGTGTGGTAGTCCAATTAACAAATTATGTCTAACAGGACAGACGCGCCAACATAAAATAATTATCCGACAATGCATTCTACAACTCATGAATTTATACACACACACATTTAATTTCTCATTGTCTGTTTTTACGCTTCGTTTAAATGGGAAGTAGATATCTAATTTCATTACATTTCTCTCTCTTTCTCTCTCTATCTTTTTTTCTCATTTCCTCTCTCTATCTAGTTCTCTTTATCTCTCTATATATCTCTCCCCCCCCCTCGCTCTCTTTCTCACTATCTCTTTCTCTCTCTCTGTGTTTGAGAGAGACAGATTTCACTTACTTCTGTAGCCACGGCAAACTAGCAGAGCCGACCCTATTGGTTCTGACGTCCTGGGCATGCTAAATGCATTACGGCGTTCTGATTAAATATAACTATACTCGCTTCTGCCCCAGGAATTATCAGCTACACCCGAACATCAAAGATCTCATGAGCGCCCCTCACAAAAGTGAAAACGACGCTGTCCACCCCCCCCCCCTCCAACCCCCTTTTTAACCCTATAAGGGGTGGACTTTAGATTTTGTAACTATATCTATTTGCGTGTGTGTGTCTCTCTCTCATTTACATATTTAAAGATAGATAGATAGACAAACATATAGATTGATACATTGATATATAGATAGATAGACAGACAGACAGGCCAGATAGATAGATAGATAGATAGATAGATAGATAGATAGATAGATAGATAGATTAGATATATAGATAAATAGATAGATAGGTATGTACTGCCACAACAAAATATAGCAACTGTCGACAGTGGTATGTATGTCCACCGGAAATGGTCTCGGGACTTCGCGGAGAGAACTTTCTCTGCCTTCGAAATCCACCAATCATCAATCGTTTCCTATTTTTCAAAAGTTTGTCTTTGAAAACAATTGTTTAAAAAATCTACCTTTTCTCAAGAATGTTCTAGAAGTTTTTTTGTGGTTTTTTTTTTAGTCGAATGTGCTACTCCATTTACGACCTTTTCTTTCTGGAAAAAAATCAAAACCTTCAACCTACTTTACTTCTCCTCTATTCGAGCTTTTTCTGTAAAGAGTGTTTGAATAAATTATGGGTTGCTGAAACAAAAGAAATGGAAGTGACACCGTGTCACGTGGTTTGAAAACATGATTCTCCGTTTTCATGGTCCACGTCTGATAAATAGTTTCTCGTGTCCCTTCCTCTCGGACACGCGCACTCCAAAAAAAAAAATCCTCGACATCTTCTTCTGACCTGATAATTCTATAAATAATTAACAGCTTCCTTGAGAGTGATGTTCCTTGCATTCAATGAGTCTTCTTTGGGTAAAGGAGAGAAGGGGGGGGGAGGGGGAAGAACTCCAGACCATTAATTTC
Organism: Anisus vortex; assembly: GCA_949126835.1. Lineage (NCBI taxonomy): Eukaryota > Metazoa > Mollusca > Gastropoda > Planorbidae > Anisus > Anisus vortex. Next base: position 40,558,184 of record OX421497.1, on the reverse strand, counting down.
TACACTCACGGGCAAAGATTCGAGCAGACACAATTAACACACACGCACACAAACACACACACACACAACACGCACAAACATCAAAACACCCTTAAATAAGAACCACTACTCTGCTAAAGACCACCGAAAAAAACACATTTAAATGGTGGTTTCGTTTTGAAGCAGACTTGATAGGGTTACTGCCCTTCTTTACTTCCGCGCCCTTATTTTGACATACTGTAATTACTCTCATGTTTTGATCAGAGAAAAACAGCAACTGGCACTACCAGTTCTCCATTACACTAATTCTGTCTTTGTCTCGCTATACTTTATATCTCTTTCTCTCTCCTTCCTTCTATCTCTCTCTCACTGTTATCTTTACGTATTTGAAGAAAATTATAGCTTTACCGATTAAAAAAAAAATTATTCTATTTTAAAACACAAACAAAAAGTCCTATAACAATATATAAAAAATACATTTATACATTTTGATTGACTGATCACTATCAAATATATTTCCACCAGATTTCTAAATCAGACCACCAGACCACCACGTATTTTCCACCACATTCCTAAAGCTGATAAACCTTTGTATCTACATCTGTAGTTACAGGGTATAAATCATACAGTATATCCAGGGCCGTATTTAGGCTTGTGGGGGCCCTGATCCCAAATTTATGTGGAGGCCAGGGCCCTCGAGAGAAAAAAAAGATGCCGGTACGAGATATTTTCTGGGCCCCCCCGCCCGGCCCACATTTTTTTCTAACACTAGTCATATCTAGTTGATTTATTTGTATTACATACGTTTGAAAAATCAGGAATCTTTTTTAAAGGTCTGTGGACCATTTTGTGAAACTGTTATAATAAAGTGTTACCATTTACCATTAGAGTGTAATCATTTCAATCACATCCTTACAGGTCTATTACAAGAATACTTTAATCAAGTACATAGTTCTTAGTTTAAATTATTGTAATTGTTCCTGCGCTTCATTAGGCCTATTGATCTTGCAACTAATATTACAAAGATGTGTAAAATGGGAAAAGTGACTCTCACTGTTGATTGATAATTTATGTCCTCTAGTGACTCTAGTGTTTCTAGGTTTAGTGATTTAACTATCGGTGTTTCTCTTGTCAGTCGTAAATATTCACCAGTAATGTATATAGTGTAGTCAAATGTAAGGTTAGTCTAGATCTTCTGTGGCAATACAGTTAACACATATTTTTTTTTAAAGACTCTTCCCAGAATACATTTTGTTAAAAAACAAAAAAAAGTGTTTTAAATTTTCAATACATTTGTTTAAAATGATGATTCATTGATGATACCTTCAATCTCCCCTGTTGGCTACCGCACAGGAAATCATTAAAGTGTAAAAGGATCGACTAACTAGTTTAACTGCCATACTAGTACCGATATGCAGCGACATAGGGAATTTAGGCCTAGGCCATGGGTCGGCAACCTTTTGCTAATAGTGTGCCAAACTAGGATTTTAAAATCATTCTGCGTGCCAACAGCCCGAAAGTCAACCTGCTCTATTATTTTTATTTTTTTAATTTTTTTTAAATAATAATATTTATTTAGCGCCGTAGCGAGATAGAGGCCCAAAACGAGGTGTATAGAGAAAATCTTTAGAGCGTTTAATATTTAACTTAAAAAATAAACGAGTTCCTGGTTATCATACTTATAAATATATTTGCATTTACACCAAGTACACATTTTTATTACTAAACTTTCACATTTTGATAGTTCACTATCGCCTAAAATTATCATTTAGTGACATTTAGTTATCGTGATTCGAGATATGGATCTGGCACCTGCTATACATTAATTATATTTTTATCTCAGTTTTACTGAGATAATCTCTTACATTATTACACAATAATCGGCGACTTGTGGCTGTCATTATGCGGTGTGGAGACATTGTAATCATACAAACTGGGTAGTTAATATAATGTTTAAAAATGTACACATTTTATTATAAATTCTTAAGTCATATAATATTTAAATTATAAATTATTTAAAATTATAAATTGTAAGAGCCATTAAAGTTTTTTAATAAAGAAAAATTTGAAACATATTGGAAATATTAGAGCAAAAAAAAAACAAAAAACAAATACAAAACGGGTTAATTATCTCCCTTTTATAGTGATAGTGATTCCCCCCCAAAAAGGTATGTTTTTTTAATATAACTAATATTAGTCTACTTTTTAATTATAATTTATTTTTGTTTAAAATTCAACTTGCTTTATTTTAAATGGTCATTATCCCTTCACTTAAAAAAAAAGATCCACATCTAAGACGGTTGTATATGGATACATGTGGTATGAAAACAAGAGTCTATAAATTTGAAAGTCTTGTCTTTGTTCACAAAACTCCTCTCTATCTATCTTAATATATGGCATAAATTAGGGAATAACAAGTAGTTAAGCGTTTTGAAATTGATTTAACGTGCGAGATTTGTCCAGTTTCAATGAATATAAATTCCTATGGTCGAACAATTCAAGTGCTGTTTGGCCACGTCCTTGTAACTCATTGAAATGTGCCGCTCGCCATTCAGAAACATCGGCTTCAACAGTTAGTGCCTCCTCATTCAATTATTGAAAAAAAATCAACAAGAAGCACCTTTTCGAGGTCTCTCGCGTGCCATCTAAAATCTAAAGTCTCTCGCGTGCCTTAGGTAGCCGACCCCTGGCCGAGGCTATTAAGCTAACAGGGAGAACTGTTAAAGCCTGTAGGTCATAGGCTCATAGGTCTATATTTGTAAGTGTCTCTGGAGAAAATAAAATAAAAAAGAGATCCTAAATGCTATCGAAAATAAATAGGCCGCATTTTACAATTAAAGTTATAGGCTTCTTTGCAAATTTAACAAAATGTTCAAGTACACATTCAAAGAATACCAAAATAATGGGCCCTTAGTGCCACGTGAGATTGTAGGAGGTTTTGGTGCATCTTCTCTTGGCTTTATTGCAACAATTAAAAATACTTGCTTAATTGCCAATTTAATTTTAAATTTCAATATTCATGGGCCCCTAAACTCTTATGGGCCCCGGTACGGAGTACCGGCTGTACCCCCCTCTCGTGGGGCCTGGTGGGGGCCCCTCATGGCCTCGCCCCTGTCTTCCACATACCTCAGAAAAGTGCGGTTAGTACATGTTACATTCTGTAAAATCATAAATAAATTTTATGTTATGCTTATTAGCTTGGTTGGAATGGAGCTTAGAATTGTAGGGGATAAAAGGAATTTTATTTTACATTTTCAACGAAAGAATGGGGATGTCACTTCAGCATTTATTTTTGTCATGTGTGGGAGGCCCTGTTCCAATGGAACATCTGGAACATACCTAAATATGCCACGGAGTATATCTATTAGCAAGAATGTTCAAACTTGTATTGTGTGCACTATAAAAATGGATAGCTCTATTCTTTATTGAAAAAACTCCAACTTTTCTATTAGTTTTTCCAAACTTGGAAATAATACAACTATGATGTACATAAAATATACGTTGTTAAGATTTAAATTAATTCAAATTAAATCAATTTAAGTATTAAAATTGTTTTTTTATTTCTTTTTTTAAACACTATATCTCAAGGTGCGTTAAACTTAGTTTAAGCCCTCGGAGAAATATGACCATTCTATATAGACAAAGACAATGTTACACTATACAGAGAGAGAAAAGACAAACACTGTAAACCAGGGGTCGACAACTTTTGCTAACAGTGTGCCAAACTAGGATTTCTAAATCATTCAGCGTGCCAACAGCCTAAAAGTAAACCTGCTCTATATTTTTTTTCTAAGACAATTAATTTAATTCCTTAGCAAGACCAATAGAATAGGTGGCAAGACCAAGGCCAAAGGCAAAAAGAAATCTATAGAGAAAATCGTTAAAGCGTTTTATATTTAATATTAAAAAAAACTTGTTTGTTATTATCAACCTTTTTTATCTGTACTTATACCAAATTTTATTACTGAACTTTCACATTTATGGTAATTATTTTGTAAAAATGTTCATTGCGTTGTAAAGATAAGCAGTGATACCGCTCTAAAATATTAGAAAAGCCAAGTTGAGCTCCTAAAAAAAAGCCCAGAAAAGCCAAGTTATAATAAAAATGGTCTCGGTGACCTATTTTTTCCTCCCCTCCCTCTTATTTTTTTCAACTTCGCCCATGTGCACCTCTCCATCCTCTCCCCTTCTTTGTCCCCAAAACTAAAAACTTAAAAAATAAAAATTATAATATTTTTTAATGGTTTATGAAAAAAAAATGTTTTTTTGTCTTTCGAAATTTAAGTTAGTAATAAAATCAATGATCTGTTAACGTTTCAATTTTTGATGATATAAAAAAGTTTACGAAATCATGTACATAGTGCTGCAAATGCCCGATTTATTATTGCCCCCACCCCAAACAGTGCACTATTTTCCCGATGCAAAATGTCCCCCCCTCCCCCACCCCTTTATACCATTTGCCTACTCTTTGGCCCCTCATTTTACTTATTTACACTATTTGTCTCTCCTCCCACCTCGCATTGTTTTTTTGTATCAACCTCCTTCAGTTAATAACCTACATAGTCATATGATGTGGAATATTTCTTCTATTCACTCGCAATAAGCGGCTGTGGTGGGTGTTTACCATAATGTCTGATCAATTAGTTTTGTGTTGTCAAATGTGATGTTAGATTAATTATAAACCACTTCACCTCGTTGCCACCTTATACATTCACTCAATTTCCAGCCACCTCATCAAAGTTTTTTTACGAATTAACCGAGCCGTCACCGGTGACACAGTGACACTAGTCTATGAGTCTAGCCAAATTTGCTGTAGCAATAAAGACGACATGTGCATTTAGACTTTTAATCGAATCCCAAAATACATTTTGGACACTAAAATACATAAAATAATGATAATATTTTCTTTATAGAAAAAGCCAAGTTAAAAAGCCAAACTCCGCGAAAAGAAAACCAATATCCCAAGTTGGGATCGGAAAAGCCAAGATCTTGCGAAAAAAGCCAAGGAGTGGTATCACTGAAGATAAGGATCTAGCAACTGCTAAAACTGTATTATAAATTATTTGTTCTCAGTTACACTGAGATTTATAATAATTTTTTCAAGCACTGAACTTCGGTGTTGTAATGTAGTTGAGCAGAATTGATACGATTAAATCATACAAACTGGGTAATTAATGTAATGTTTAACAAATTTGCATATAATTTTTTAGTTATATGATATTTATATAATTTTCAACTACTTTTTACAGTTTGGTCATTATAAAATTATAAGTTGTAGGCAATTTAGTCTTTTGCAAAAGAAAAAAAAAGAAACATAGGCCCTAATATTAGAAATATTAGCACAAATAAAACGGGCTATTTATGTCCCTTTAATTAAAATAAAGTTTCTAAATTTGATTCCTAGTGATGCCAAACAAGTTATGTTTTGTAATAAAACAAATATTAATAATTATTATTTCTTCATATAAATCCAGCATTATGGTATTCATTACAAGATTTAATAATTACGGGTAGCCTATTTAATTAACTTGCGTTAAACAGTTGTAAAGAAACATTTCCTGCATTAATTGTTTGTCCCTTTAATAACCTTAAGGAGTCTATCTTTTAAAAATTAATAATTATGACAACTGCAAAATATAATGATATTTAAAAGTCTCTTATATTTATTAAATTATTATAAAAATTAAAAAAGTGTTTTAGAACGCAAACTGACATGGCTCGGTCTTGTGTTGCGGCACAATAGCCTGTCAAAAACAATCCTGCAGGGCACGGTAGAAGGGGGACGCCGAAAAGGCCTTGAGCGGAGATGCTGGTTCGACAATGTAAAATATTGGACAGTGTTGCATTTGACTAAACTATTGACAACCGCTCAAGATATGCAAAAGTTGAGAAAGTTGACTGCTGAGGTGTCCATTTGCTCGCCCCCCCCCCCACCCCACCCAACGACCACAAAGGTCAAGGGATTGGTGATGATGATGATATTTATATTTAATTATAGAAGATGAGCAAAAAAACTCTTTTGAATGTAATTAGTCTTTATCAATTAATGAGCGCCTTGTCTTGAATGTCCTTCGCTAATTTATAATGGCATAGACATATTTAGTCATTTCTGAGTAGTGAAGTGACCTCTTTGAATGCTTAACACAGCTTTCATGTGAAGTAAATACTGTACATAACTGTAAGTTGAAACAAAAGCTGAATGTAGAGCGAATGCCTGGCAGTTGAGAATAGTTGAGCACTTTCCTAAGTAGCTTCCATCCAGATTTTCCCGCAAATTGGCACATTTCGATGACCATTTAATTTTTTTATAAAATTCAACTGGCTGTGTTTTCAAATCGCCCATATCCCTCCACTAAAAAAACACATCTACATATAAAAAGGTTGTAGTAAGATCAAGCCAGTTAGGCTTGATGTGGTATGAAAAAATGAGTCCATGAATTTGAAAGTTTTGTCTTTGTTTAGAAAACTCTGCTCTGAAAGCTTTAATGTATTTCTAAATAAGTCCAGCTATCTATCTTAATATATGCTTTTATAAAGGGAAGTACATATAGTTAAATGTTTTGAAATTGATTTCGTTCAAGATATATGCAAATCCATTCCAGTGGTCTAACATTTCATGTTCTTTTTTACCCCATCCTTGTAAATGCGTTCAACTCACTGAAATGTATCGCTCTGTCATTCAGAAACATCGGTTTCAACAGTCAGTTTTCCTCATTATGAACCGGAAAATGTTGCTTTTTTATCATCAATAAAAAAAACAACTAATAGAGGTCTTTCGCGTGCCATTCAAAATCGCTATGCGTGCCAAGTTTGGCAGGCGTACCTTTGGCTGCCGACCCCTACTGTAAACCATAGATTGATTTTCAATTAGGCCTATATTTAATAGCATACAGTTTAGCCAACTACCTTTTTACAAAGACTACAATAAGATGGACCGCTTGCTCTATTTCTAGGGCTTAAGAGTTGTGTTTCCCTTGCGCAGCCAATCGACAAGTCTTAATTAGGCGTGAACTTTTGAACTGGTGTGATCGTGAACTTCCGGTTCTATTTTTAAATGTTTAATTATTTTAGGCATTTCCGTAAACAAAAATGCATGCTTTTGCTGGTTATTGACAGTTGATTTCAACCTCGAAGGCTAGTTCTAGTCTTTTAGAATTATACAAAGGATACAATATTAGTTATGAGGAATCCGTTTTTAACATCAAAAGTGAGTAGGCTATAATTAATACTCAAGTGTTTGTCGCATGTAGCTTGTTTATAAAATAAATTAGTAAAGAGTGGCGTTTTCTTGGTTATTGAAAAACAAAATTCGTATTCATAGAAACGAATAACAAAAATTCTTTTGCATTAAGCAATAAGTTTGATATTATATAAGGTGATTATTCCCTTCTGACTTTCACAATGCATTGTTTTCTTTTGTAAACATCTTTTGGAAATGAAAGAAACTTTAATCCCCAACAAATGTTCGTACAGCCAGTAACCCAGCACACAGTCACACAGACTTGTTTTTAATAAAATGATCTAATTCGACCGGAAATATTTTTTCTTTTGATCTTTTATGCATGCATACACGTTAAGACTTGTCAATAAAGCTGTCCAAAATACTTCCGCTGTATAAGTCTAAAACTTTCGATTGTAATCTTAACTGACTTCTAATCATATATCATAGACATTCCTTCTATAAAGGCATTCTTCTACAATTCTACATGAAAAGTAATGAAACGACGATATATGAAATAGAAAACATTTACTTTTACAAAAAAAAAATTTTTTTACAAGTTTGAAATGACCTCTTATTATTATTTCAATTCTCCGACAGCAATGCAAGTCCATCTTATTATAGAATTTGCTTCTAATAACAAAGACAATATTTAGTCGTTGTTTTTTAAACATCATAATAATAAACTAATATTAGAATAATCATTGCAAGTAGAAACCAACACGATAGTTTCTATGCTGTTTCAATTTACCCATCATGCTTCGTTCAGATAAGGACTGTGATCAAACAAGAGGAAATGAGAATTTGTTCGAAACCTTTTGAGAAGCTCCAACACTTGATAATTTCTTTCAAAGTTCAAATGTCTAATCGAAATTAAATCTTAGAGGCCGACCGAAATTAGGATTCGGTTTTGGCGCAGAAAGTAGGCAAATGGCATCTTTCGGCGTAGTTTCATTTTCGGCCGAAGCGAAAAGTGAGCTTTTGGTTAGCTTTCGGTTTCGCCCGAAGCTGATTTAATATCGACTTTTGGTCATCAGCCAAATATCTTGCATTTGTCATGTTTGTGTTATTTTGTCTAATTTTATAAACATTATTTCATAATCTCATATAAAATTTATATTGCCTTTAAGGTTATTAAATGTTAAAGAGTATTCAATTCTGAATAAAAATTATATATCAAACATGTATATACAACTGCTTATAGGGCGTTTGCAATCCCGTGACAAAAAGCACGTGATTTGTGTTTACTTTGAGTAATGGTGTACAAATAAATATGGCCGCTGTATTAATAAAGTTTAATATAGGCTCGAGCTTTTTTTAAATGATGTGTTGTGTTTTAAGTCTTATTAAGATTTAAGCTGTATTATGTATGTTAAATAAAATAGGCTATTTTATTATTATCATAGACATAGATCATAGTAGATGTGAGCCTAATAGTGACTTGACTAGATAGCCTATTCACCAACAATATCACTTGACATCGTAGCCTAGCCTACGAAACATTAAAAGTGTAGGCCTATAAAGTGAAATTGAAAGTGTAAATAGGTCTAGCCGGCCCTAGCCTAATCACATTAATCAATTAATCTACAGTGCTACTATTTACCTCCTTATTTTTTAGTAGGATAGCCAATATTCAGATGTGAATTTTGCATGATAAAGAAGTACTTCACTTTCACCACGTTACATTTGTACCTCAAGTGGCTTCTTTATTTACACAAATACGTCACTAAAAACCTAAGCCACGCCCACTAAGAACGCTCTATTACATGTTTTCTGGTTTACTTAAATAGAATATTAAATAGAATATTCTTATACTAGTTAATATTACACAAACATGTGCCGTCTTTTGAAATCTTTTTTTTTTGGCGTTTTCCGTTTATCTTTCGGTGTAGTTAAGAATTCGGTTTTGGCTTCGGTTTCGGGTGAAAGTATAACTTTCGGCCGAAACCCAAAATTTGCTTTCGATCGGCCTCTAATTACATCTAAAGCTACTTTTTTTCTACAATGCTAATTGCTTTATACTTTTGGTATTATAATTGTGATTAATTACGAAATAAATCTATTACATTCTTAAAAAACCATTATATAAATTCAAGTCAGAGTTTCTTCATCATTCTTTAACTACTTTTGTTTAAAGGCGGGAAAATTATTAGTTTCCTTGATACTTAAAATGCACCAGACACAACTTTGGAACTTGTCCAAATATTTTACATTTCTTTTGTGAGTGAGTGTGTGCAACTGTCAGCAGAAGTTTATATAACACCTCACCTCGACATTCAAATAGATCTTTGAACAGCAGACGAGATGGCAGAAGCACTCCAAGGAAGAACTCTGAAAAACAGCAACAGGGAAAAAATATGGAAGGAAAAAGTATGGGGGAAAAGAAAAGGGGGAAAACTCTTTAGTGACTTCCTCTTATATCTTGACGTCTGCAATTGAAAGAAAGCACATTATGGAATGAAACAGGATGTTATAAGAATCTAATTTTAGGTTAGGGAAACTTGAATTGGAAAAGGAAAGTCGTGTCTATGTGATCAATTATCGCCTCGTTTTGGTGTTAAAAAAAACACGAGATTTTGAATAAAACAACCATGCGTGTTTATTTGCAAGTGCACAGGATTTCAATTTCCGGTCGAAAATTATTTTCCGTTGTAACGAATTTCACACGCCGTTGAATTGCGAAGATGTTCAGCCCGTTAGAGGGAAAGTAGACACGCAAACATTGTCAAGAGTTCTTTCGTTGGAAGTGGGAGGGGTGGGTGGGGAAGGGCTAAGGGGAGAAGGGGTGAATGGGAGGGGTAGATGGCGAATAGGGCGGGGGGCGATGGCGAGCAAGGAATTATTGTTATCACATCCCTCTTCCGCTCCATTTTCGGATGGCTTTGGCTTATACATCGGATTGCAACGCGTAAAAAAGTACAGCTTGGATTCTGTCCCCATCCCTAGACTGTTTATAGAGGCAACAGCACTAGGACATTTGAAGGATGTTGTGGCCATTGAAATCTCTGGCACTCGTAGTGACCGGAAGTGAGGAAAGGAACAAGAGATGTCGCTTATTTTTCTCACACATTCAAGCCTCTCCCCCCCCCCCAGCCCAACCCTTTTTTTTCTCACAGCCATCCCCCCACCTTCCCCCCCCCCACCCCCACCCTCAGTCTATTTCAGAAGTAAACTTTTTTTTTACATATAAGTTTGTCAAATTGACAACTGCTGAACCTAGTGACACCCAAGTGTACCATTACAGCATGTTGACTCGACTCACCACTATGGGCCTTATGAGAACTTTAATGTTTTCCTTGATTTGTCAATATTCTGCTTGACTGTAGAGTGTAGAGGCTATGCTTAAAGATTCTGCTGTTCAAAAAAAATGCTGAATTCGAAAATAGAAAAAAACAAGCAAAACACATAACTGTCAACTCCAAAACGTCTAAAAAAATATTTTCAGGTGGATTTTTATTTCATTTTTTTAGTGTGTCCATAATTTGTTGTTTTTGCTCTGCTTTTTTTTCGTTCTTTGTCTGTTTAGTTTATTTTGTTTATAAAGATTTTGTATTAGAAAAGGAAAATAATTTTTTAAAGGTTGACCAAGATTTTACGTAACCGAATTCTACTAAAAGACTTAATGTCTAGACGTTGTCCTAGAGGACAAGGCCGAAGATCTTTCACGCTATTAATAAATACCAATGATGGTATATTATATATGAGTGTGTGAGTGTGTGTCACTTTGTGTATGTGTTTATAGTTTATATATATATCTGTATGTCTAAATATGTTCTCCGATGCTTAAATAGTTCTCACGCCATCGTCTGGTTCATCAGGGTGCCGGAGATTAATTATCCACGAGACGTGATTTCTCCGGCGCCCTTAAGGCTGACCATTCATTCCTCAGTATCAGCGGACAATTGTACCGTCTCCCCATCTAGCCGGCTTTTTACGGCTCTCCGTTTAGCCCGCATGTATCTCTATATCTCTGTCTGTCTTTATATATGTAGATCTATCTATCCCTCAGTATCAGCGGATAATTGTACCGTCTCACCATCTAGCCAGCATGAGACGGCTCAATATTGCCGTATGCACTAGCGCAGGGGTCGGCAACCTACAGCACGCGTGCCACACTTGGCACGCAGAGTGATTTTCATTGGCACTCGGAAGACTTACAGAATGGAAAATCCATGTATCTTCTGCAAGAAATTAGTGTGCTAGAGCAGGATGACTTTTAGGACTGTTGGCACGCCGAATGAATTAGAAATCCCACTTTGGCACACTATAATCAAAAGGTTGCCGACCCCAGCACTAGCGTATGTGATCCTGTATGTGTGTATGTATATATGTTTGTATGTTGTTATATCCCAGGTCTTCTGTCGTCAAGTCTGTTGCACTATGAAATAATATACTCGAGCCACTCGTCGAATGTTTAAAGAAGAATTTAATGCTTGAACTTAGAGCATTGCCTGTACTAGTCTATAAGTATAAATTAAAATAAAGTATACATATAATAACGTATACATATAATAAAGTATAAATATAATAACGTATACATATAATAAAGTATAAATATAATAACGTATACATATATAATAAAGTATAAATATAATACCGTATACATATAATAAAGTATAAATATAATAACGTATACATATAATAAAGTATAAATATAATAACGTATACATATAATAAAGTATAAATATAATAACGTATACATATAACAAAGTATAAATATAATAACGTATACATATAATAAAGTATAAATATAATAACGTATACATATATAATAAAGTATAAATATAATAACGTATACATATAATAAAGTATAAATATAGTAACGTATACATATAATAAAGTATAAATATAATAACGTATACATATAATAAAGTATAAATATAATAACGTATACATATAATAAAGTATAAATATAATAACGTATACATATAATAAAGTATAAATATAATAACGTATACATATAATAAAGTATAAATATAATAACGTATACATATAATAAAGTATAAATATAATAACGTATACATATAATAAAGTATAAATATAATAACGTATACATGTAATAAAGTATAAATATAATAAAGTATACATATAATAAACTATAAATATAATAACGTATACATATAATAAAGTATAAATATAATAACGTATACATATAATAAAGTATAAATATAATAACGTATACATATAATAAAGTATAAATATAATGACGTATACATATATAATAAAGTATAAATATAATAACGTATACATATAATAAAGTATAAATATAATAACGTATACATATAATAAAGTATAAATATAATAACGTATACATATATAATAAAGTATAACTAGACTCTGTTAATTGTGCACACAATTTTTGAGACTAGTGACAGCTTTAATTACTCGAGGACGACAGGGAAATAATTTCGGCATTCTCGGCCCGGTACAACGACACCATCTGACATTTGGGAAAACTCTAATCCAGTTCCAATCTTGGTGTTTAGTAGGCTATATATAGGCCTACTTATTGTTAGCTCTACATAATTTATATGCAGCATCATTCGTACTAGACAGAAGCACATAAAGATAATTCTACTTGAAGCAATAAGAGCATTGAAGCATTGAAGACAGAAGCACGTAAAGATAATTCTACTTGAAGCAATAAGAGCCTTGAAGCATTGAAGACAAAAGCACATAAAGATAATTCTACTTGAAGCAATAAAGTCATTGAAGCATTGAAGACAGAAGCACATAAAGATAATTCTACTTGAAGCAATAAGAGCCTTGAAGCATTGAAGACAAAAGCACATAAAGATAATTCTACTTGAAGCAATAAAGTCATTGAAGCATTGAAGACAGAAGCACATAAAGATAATTCTACTTGAAGCAATAAGAGCATTGAAGCATTGAAGACAGAAGCACGTAAAGATAATTCTACTTGAAGCAATAAAGTCATTGAAGCATTGAAGACAAAAGCACATAAAGATAATTCTACTTGAAGCAATAAAGTCATTGAAGCATTGAAGACAAAAGCACATAAAGATAATTCTACTTGAAGCAATAAGAACATTGAAGCATTGAAGACAAAAGCACATAAAGATAATTCTACTTGAAGCAATAAGAACATTGAAGCATTGAAGACAAAAGCACATAAAGATAATTCTACTTGAAGCAATAAGAGCATTGAAGCTTTAAAAGAAAATATTTTCTTGTTGTTTTTTTTTTAGAAAAAGAAATCTTATTGACCGCTTCTTATATCTTTAAAACAATTTACGTGTGCACTTTACTTTTTTTTTACAGAAATATTTTAGCTCTAAATCTTGTGAAACCAACAGAGCATTATAAATTGCTTTAGTGGCAGGGAAATCTTATAGATGGAGTTTTACAGTAAATCCACAATAAACATACCGTAGTTTTAATAGAACCTAGAAAACTACGACAGATAGATGTGTAGTTTTTTTTACGGCTTAAGTCCTTATATGGAACTCTCCAGGGTAAGAAAATATAAATGGCCTGTTGCGTCACCCTTGTATTGAAATGTTGGTGTTTAGTGTTACCATGGAAACTGAAGGTTAAGATGGATTTATTGAAGGGGAAAAAAGTTTTATATTTTGAATTTCTTTTTAGCATAGTATTATATTTTTTATGTTTACTATATTTGGTTTTCATATCAAACAATATTATGCATTTATAGAGAAGAAGATATTAGAAAACATTGACCGACATATATCTCGTGCAATAGCCAAGCTTATCCCTATAGTATCCCGTCGGACCGAATCGACCCTTAGGGCCTGTGAAGCAGCGTTCACCAGCTTCTGTGTGGATTGTGAGGCCAGTACAATGCCCGGCCGCCTTAACTTTACCCGAACTAAAGTCGAGTACATATCAAAGCTGAATAGACTCAGGGATACCATCCAGACCTAGGAACAAATCCTAGTCTTTACCAGGATTCGAACACAGGACCTTCAGTACGCCAGCCGAATGCGCTGCCGCTCGACCACCTTGCCCCCCTATCTCTATAGTTATCTTAATTCGTAACACTTTCCTATACACTAGACCCTTCGTCGTTTTTGGACCAATGGCAACAATTTACTGCGGCCTGGTTCAATGTGCCATGTAGCAACAAGCAACTGCGTCCTGGTCAAATATACCATGTAGCAGCAACCAACATCATACTACATCATCCAGTAAATGCAACAATGCCCTAATGGCGTGGGACGTTTCTGCTTTCAGCATGGTTGATTTCTTCATATTCGGATCGCCGACTCCGAGAAATGAGAAATCCTCTATCACTGACTCATTAATCGAGTCATCGCATCAGTCATCGGCGGAGATCTGATGGCTGATGGGCCGAGCGCGGCCTTGGCATCAGTTTGAGCGGGAGGGGGGGGGGGGGGGCTGACTCCCAAAGCAGTTTCGATTGTGCCACTAACCCGGTTTTCCTAATACATTTTCTAGTTTATGTTTTTTGTTATCTCCCCCTGAAATTCTTCTACTTTTGTATTAACCCTTCCCGTACCGACCTACTTCTATCTATGCTGCCTTCAGTTCCGCTATATAATCGCCCGGGACTGTAAGGGTTAAAAGACGATGCTGTAGTTTGTTTGCTTCCAACTTTACGTTTATTTATACTTCTATGAAGGATATTGCGTACGAATAAATAGTCAATCGGTGTTAGTCGAAATATTTTATCGTTTATTAAAGATCTATTCCGTTGTGATCAGACTACTGCTAGTATTTTAGCACTTTGAAAGAAGTTTCTTTGCAAACCTTTTAGGATATACATAGCGCGTAATACGTTAATTTATAGTGTATAAAGCAGACATTCTATTTGATATATTAATATATGCACACGGCTTAGCAAAGTACCGGAAGCAAAAGTTACCAGATTCCAACTTTCATTGACCAATCTTACATTAATTGAATCCTTTGAGTGACCTGTCAATGAACATCAATTCTGCTGTCGGTATTATACAACATTATAGATGATATTGGGCTGTGTAGAAAACGATCTCATTTTGATCATACCAATTTTAACAAAATTTCTGAGAATGGTGAACCTCTAGAATAAATAAATCATTACGTTCTGCGCAAGTTCATGGCTTTTCTTTGGGATTTTAAATAATTCTTTAAGTCAATGTCGAATAATGGAAAAGTACCGGTAAAACTGACGTACGGGGGTCTTGGTTTTCGCGTAAAGATCTATAATTGTTTCCTAAACAAAATACTGGACGAGACTTCCGACTCTTACGTGCAGGGTGTAACGATGTTAAGGGGTGGATCAGGAGGGGGAGACACAATAAGATCCTGTCCGAGACCAGCCACCCCGCGGCACGCCGATAAGGCGTGTTGCCTGACATAGGGCACGATCTCTGCAGTACATGCACTACACTTTTCTCCTATCGTGCGGAACTTCCCTTCTATCATTGTCGTTGTGTCTCGCTCGTATACCTGCACTGTCGCCCAGTAGCACAAATCCCAGACTTTTAGCTCTGGACGTCCAGGCACCAGGGTTGGATTTAAACCGGCTGTCGCGCTCATTGCTTCATCCCCCACCGATTTCCGTAGCGACTTGGCTGTGCAATGAGCCTCGGCGTGCGCAACAGAGGCGTTAGCCCACCGGTGTACTATTAAAGGGGGACGTATATGTGGTTTAAAGACCTCACCAGAATTTCAGGCCCATGGGTACAGAAGTATCGCGTAAACTTTAACTTAGGCAAAACATTCTTCGAAAAGACTCGAAGAGGATATCAATATCCAATATAATACCGTTGGAGTGGAAACAAAACATCCTGCCATTTATCGTGTTAATGGTAATTTGGATCACTGAATTTCACTAACAATTTTGAGCAATAAAACTGATGACAATTATATTATATGTATAGATAAAGATCCTAAAATATTTTTTTTTAAATATCCAGTCAAATATAAAGACAATTTAATCTGGAACTAAAGCAACCAATCGGTGATTAGCGGCTACATAAAGATAAAATAAAATGTCTGCCGAAGCTCTAATTTTAGTAACAAAAGCTCGTCCGTAATTATTATTGACCAATCATCGTGAGCTATGAGAACTCATTAGCCAATAGCACGTGAGCAGAATCGCCAATGCGGTGTGGGTTATCTTCACCCTGGGGAGTTATATTGAAATTAAAAAATACCCGAAAAAAACAAACTGCGGCTATAGAGGGAATTGTCGGGGGGAGGGGGGGGTGGAGGTGTGTGTGTGTGTGACATTGAACAGTTAACGGCTCTGCAGAGGCTAGAGGGGTATAGGTGGAGGGGGGAGGTGAGAACCTTCAACTAGAGTTACAATCAAACGTTGGGACGTGAAAAGCTTGAGATATAGCGCTTAATGTGGACACACATGTTTTCAATTGGGGAAAATGTCTTCACTTAATGGGGCATATATTACTTCCATTGGAAATCTATTACTTCAGTAGGAAATATATTACTTCAGTGGGAAATATATTACTTCAGTGGGAAATATATTACTTCAGTGGTAAATATATTACTTCAGTGGGAAATATATTACTTCAGTGGGAAATATATTACTTCAGTGGTAAATATATTACTTCAGTGGTAAATATATTACTTCAGTGGGAAATATATTACTTCAGTGGGAAATATATTACTTCAGTGGAAAATATATTACTTCAGTGGGAAATATATTACTTCAGTGGGAAATATATTACTTCAGTGGTAAATATATTACTTCAGTGGTAAATATATTACATCAATGGGAAATTATTACTTCTGTGGGAAATATATTACTTCAATCAGAAATATGTTAATTCTATGAAGTATATTACTATATAACATTGCAAAATATGTTTAAATGGGCATAAGAAAACGATTTATCCAATTGGGAAATATGTTTAATAATTTGGCAATGATCTTTCAATAATTGGAAAAAAAGCTAATTTAATTAGAAATATAGTTAGCAAGTAAAAAGATTTAATAATTTCATCCTTACACATTGATCCATAAAGCCGTCGAAGAAGCGTTCACCAGTTTTTGTGGGCATGGCATACTAGTGGATTTTGTGGCCCGCACAATGCCCAGCCGATTTATTTTGTGCCAACTAATATCAGGTATCCCCATCAGAGCTGGGTAGACTCGGGGACACTCCCAGATCCTCTGGTAACAGATCTTTGACTTCACCATGATTCTTACCCAAAACCTTCAGTACGTCCCATATATTTAACAACACCTTCAAAAATGAATTATGTAATGAATGGTGCAAATGCATTATATGCATATTTCGGATAAATATCCAAAATTTCGGCCCTAAATACTTCAAAGAGACATACGGGAGAAGGATTTTAATTACTTTATAAATAACAGACATGTTTTCCCACTTTATCTTTTCCATGATTTAAGCTTGAGACCTTTGAATCAGCAATCTAACGCTCTTTCTATGGTCCCACAGTCACCAATAATTAACTTCTATCCCAGTTGTTGAAAAAAAGCGACTATTTAAGAACTTTTATGTTTCAGCCATTTCAAGGTGCAGCGGCTAATCCTATTACTTGACAATCCAGCCAGCCATAGAGTGTGTATGAGAGTGGATGTATTATGTGTGTGTGTGTGTGCTTGTGTGTTCGTGCGTTCGTGTGTGTGTGTGTGAAATAAAAGGGAGAAGGGTGCTTATAGGAGTCTTGTGTCAACGATATGTCTGGATCCATTTTGGACAGAATGTCCCTCGGGGTCGTCAAGTCGTAATTTATTCCAGAGTCGCAGACTGACCGGTATGACGCCACTGTCACGGCTAGGAGTGAAGTGATTGTGGAGGAGGTGTGGAGTGCGGCGTGTGAAGGTATGGAGTGTGGGGTGTGGATCACGTGTAGAAAAAAAAATTGTGTTGTTTGTTTATAAAGTACACACAGTTCAATGAATAACCAAATACATTTTACCACCTAAAGAACTGTACATTTTATTGTCTTTCTCTAATAAAGGACAAAAACACAGACTTTCAAACATCAATGTGCTGAAAATGTGTGGGGTATATAGCTTGTATTGGGCGCGGTGGCCGAGCGGAAGTGCGTTCGACTGGCGACCCGAAGGTTCTGGGTTCAAATCCTGGTGCAGGCTAGGGTTTTTTCCCGGGGCTTGAGGGTGTCCCTGAGTCTACTTAGCTCTGATGGGTACAAGGACATTAATTGGGGGTAAAGTAACGGCCTCTGGGCATTGTGCTAGCCACACTAGTATGCCGTGGCCACAGGAACTGGTGAACGCTGCTTCACCGGCCCTATGATCAGTTTGCACGAAGGGTACTTTACTATATAGCTTATATCAATTTGAGAACCATTTTGAGTAACGACACAAAAATCATAAAGTACATACTTTAATGACTACAGTCTAACGCCAGCCTCCTAAACTGGCTGATGTTTATTTCAAATCCCTTTTAAAATTCGTATCACAACTGCTGTATTCAATATCAATGGAAATGGGTTTATAGAACAATAGTTCTACATTTATTACTTTACAAAAGCATTTTTTTGAGTGGATGGTTTAGAGTGTGTTAGTCATCGCTGGCTCATTTGTCCAGAATCTATAACACTTTTTGTCTGAACATTGATCTTTGCTGTTGTTTGGTGATTGTAGTAGTGTGGGGATTCTTTTGATGTTCAGTGCCATTATTTGCTTGTCTATAATATTGTTATCTACAGTGATTAGGCAACGCTCCCCACACTGTGTGCTGTTATTATCCTTTCGTACATATATAAGATAATATAAGATGTCTTTATTGATCCATACAAATAGAAATGTGTCTTGATTACAAAATGTTTTGTCTTTCAGCATATTATATAAAAGAACTTTTTGTACTCAATAACAAAAATATGATTATAACAAGAAAACCATAAAAACGAAGTTTTTATTATACTCCCTTTATTGGCAAACTAATCTTACCATCATGTAATTAAATAATTGATTGACTACTGGAAATGAAACGTACAGAAAAATATCTGTGTCGCAAATCTCAAAAATATCTCCTTACTCAGTATGAATTGTTCTAAAAATAATCTTGGCGCATAATTTTTTTTTCTAGCTTTGCGCCGAAAAAGTATAAAAAGTTGCACAGGCAATTTTAACGCGAAATCAAAATATTTCTTATACTTTCTTTTTAGGAAATGAATATTGTCATAAGTGTAGTATTATTAAGTCGTTGTAACTGAAAATTTGATAGGATGTATTGTTAGGCGCCCCAAATCTGCTGTCCAAATTTCAGCTCGATCGGACCACGGGAAGTGGTCGAAAAATCGAAGCCAATTTTTTCACCCAGACAGAAAATGCAACTTAAAATAAAGGAAGTAAAAATAGACATTCACGCACACTATCACACAATTTATCATACAAGAAAAATTCATTAGTACTCAGCTATTGTATTCTGGCTGACTGAAGTCTTGACGATATATTTCTTGTTACGTAATTTGTATTTATATAAATATATGTAGATAAGATATCATATCTTATCTTTTATGTCACAGACGCTCTTTCTATACAGATTATTACTGCGTCCCGTGATTAGAGTCTAGGCTTGCATTCTGATTAGTGTTTAAATAATGGTAAGTTACTGGTTTTCCTGGTTTGTTCAGGCATCCCATTCTATTCCCGGATGCCACTTGGATAGAAAGATTTCTTATTTCTTGCATATGAGATAAAATAATGGTTATAGTCCTATTTGTTTATCTGAGCATTGTATTAGATTGTCATTGTTTTGTATTTCTAAGTTAGAATTGGATGTTTTATTACTACTTTCTACTCTTTGCCCTTACTGTGCACCTAAATATAGACCTGTATCTGTCTATAGCAGTTATTTTGTCTGTCTAGCTCTTTGTGTTGTCAATAACATTGGCTCGCTTATGAGTTATGTTTGTTAAAATAATGTTCCACTTAAAACTTACACTCGATTCATAAAAAACATGCTTTTAAAACAATGACCGATCACCATTGAATTGTCCTAGTGTCATTCAACATTGACGCTTCAATAAACGCCACCACGCCTTGAGGCATCAGAGCATAACCCAAAATTGACCCTTATATAAATTGCCCTTGAGATGTCAGACACTTACGTAAATGACAAGCTGTCATTTAGGCATCAGGCACTTACATAAATGCCAAATTGCTCTTGTGTCGTCAGACAAGTTACATAAATGCCACTTCTTCTTTGGGGCGTCAGACAACTTACACAAATGCCACTTCGCCATAGAGTAGGCGCCAGACAACTTAGTCTACATAAATGCCACTCCGCCATTAAGGCGTCAGACAACTTACATAAATGCCACTTCGCCATTTTGACGTCAGACAACTTAAATAATTGCCACTTCGCCATTGAGGCGTCAGACAACTTACATATATGCCACTTCACCATTGAGGCGTCAGATACTTACATAAATACCACATTGCCCTTGAGGCACCTGACACTGACATAAATCCCGTTGAGGCGTCAAGTATTGACATAAATGCCACATCGTCATTGCGGCGTCAGATACTGACTTAAAAGCCACATTCACTAAAACAAACCACACAAAAATGAGGCACCGAAATCAATAAACAAAAATGGATTATTGAAAAATGAGACTTTAGCAGTAACAATTAGATGTATCCTCAAGGTAGGAAACGTGAACTCTAATTACAGGGTGACCTCCCCTTGTAAAAAAAAAAGGGTTATGGTTAGAGTGTTTTATATAGTGATTACTGCCCCTTTACTGTGTATGAATAGTAAGGAAATGACCCACACTATTCCCTGGCCAATGACAGCCCTTGTCAGAAATATGTCACACCGGGAATTTCCGACCGACCATTAACTCGTCAGAAGTCTGCCATAATGCCGCTTTTAGTCACAGCTCGCCGTAGAACAAAAATACACTTGACAAGCTACATTAGGCCCACGGTCCCCAGTTGACCGAACCTTCCCCCCCCCCCCTCTTCCCCTTCAAGCCTTATCCTCGAAAAACCCGAGCGTTCAAAATAGAGTTATTGAACAGAATCGAAACTATTGGCAACAATATTGACATAGAATTTATTCTGGATTTTTGAAGTTGGCTGTTTTACAGATTTGAAAAATATAAATACGTGACTTAACCCGAGGAAATAAAATTTGAGCCAATAAATTGCCAAATGACCTTATTACTAATAAACATTGGTTGGACATGATTTTTACTGTGTTTTAAAATCAAAACAAATTAAATATGCATTGGTATTTATTTTCTGTTTATTTTTTTTGTTTTTTTTTATTCTTTATAGGTTTTAAAACTGTATATCTAGGTATGTATAACGACCTCGACATTAAGGTCGCTAATTGACCCATTTACCGTCATCCTATTGAAATGATTCTTAACACATAGATGTTAAGCCGGTGTAAACACCTACAATCAATTTTTATTCAGACCCATACCCCGACACCCTTCCCACACACACAAAGCAAGTGTGTTTTTTACGCTATATTTGCATTGCACTTTATGGTGCTCATTGGCAGTGGCGTAGCTAGGGGGAGGGGGAGGGGTGTCCCAATTCAAAAGTCCCCCCGGGCACCTACTTGAGGGGGGCCCACAAAGGAATGTCCGAATTTTTTTTCTCATGTCATAATGTCGAATGTCAAAATGCAGGGGCCCCTAAAAAGGCCAAGCCCTCGGGCCCCCAAATCCCTAGCAACGGCCCTGCTCATTGGTAAATCCTTATTGACCGCAACTGAGTGAGATATTTTTCACTCTTTTAAAATCATTTCTTAGATCTATTATCTTCGCTTTTCATTTATTTGCTTCTATGTGGGTGGCAGGATGTAACATTTTCTGAAGGATCATGAAAAACAAAAATACATAATATAAAGGATCTCTGCTAAAGACATTACTTTATCAAGGGTTGTTTCATTTGTTCTTGGCAGCATCGTTCACTATATACTGGATCTGTCATAGTTCAATTAATTCTGAGGTGCTTGCGCATTGTGCGGTTAAGTCAATTTAGATATCACTGGGAAGTGGGTCACCCCCCCCCCCCCATACACACGCTATGTCTGCCAGCTCTCGTAAAGGTTAACATTATGAAAAAAAGAAAGAGTGGGGGGGGGGGGGGGGGGGGGGGGGGTTGAGGTGAGAGTAGGGATGTTAAAACCGGTTTCTTTTCAAAACCGGTTTTCGGTTCTATAAAACCGGTTTAAAACCGGATTTCGATTCTCCCCCCCCCCCCCCCCCCGCAATGTCACAAGTCACAGGCCAAAAAAGACAAATGTGCGTAGTTTTGTAGGTGTATTTGAAAAATAGTTCAAACTTATTAACTGTTTGCAGAGCATTCAAGAGGTTGATTTGTGTGAATACATTATGATTTTGTACAATTTACCATAACATTCTTTAGAACTAAAAAAAAATATGGGCTAATTGATTAAAACCTATAATAGCTTTCAATAGTGATAATTTGTGCACCGTGTACAATTTACCATAACATTCTTTAGAACTAAAAAAAATATGGGCTAATTGATTAAAACCGATCATAGCTTTCAATAGTGATAATTTGTGCACCGTGGACTTAGACTTGTAAAATAGTGCATTGAATAGGATCACATAGCACCATTATTTTTTTTAAATATTTCCATCAGAACCAATAAAAAATAATAATAAAGGGTGTTCTACTTGACTACCTTCCAACCAACAAACCGAAATCCGGTTTTAAAATCAAAACCGGTTTTCAGATTCAAAACCGGAATCCGGTATTCCGGTTTTCGTTTAACATCCCTAGGTGAGAGACCCAGAGTGTGATTTAAAGAAAAAGAGAGAGCGGGGGGGGAGGGAGAAGAAGGGAGAAAGGAGGAAAGGAGAGAATGAGGGAGTGAGTAAGCATGTAAGCATAACATTATTTCAACAACAAAATTTCCCACCTCAGAAACACATTGAAACATAAGAGCTGCTATATAATTGAACCCGAAAAACACTCCAATTATTCTAACAGTAATTTGTCGAAATGAAACCAGCATTATTTAAATGGTTCATTAATTTAAAAAAAAAAACAGGCTAAAAAGAATAAATTTGATTGAAAATGCGGAGAAAAATTAAAGGGAGAGAAAAAATAATAAAAAGGCAGGAGTAATGGGTGAAGGAAGAATTAAAAGTGTTGATTATCTTCCCCTGGATACAGCTCCACTGATGCAGAAGAACGAATTGAATCACACGCTGAAGCGGTGACACACGAGTTATTCATTCAGCACTGAATGCTGGACACGAGGAAGGGAATACGTTGCGATTGGAGGAAATGTAGCAATTAAAAACGATTCTTTTTTTTTCCTCTTATAATATGTTTTATTTTGTTTTAATTTGCTTGAGTTTTTTTTTTAGATTCGGCCGATTCTCGTCTGCTTGATGGAGGGTGAATTGTTAATGGTCTGCGTTATTTGCGGATCGTTTTATCGCGTGTTTGTTCAAATATATCTATGTGTCAGAAAGAGTTCACGGCTCATAAATGTATTAGAAAAAACTGTTTACTCTCTCATGATATATTTGACAATCATGTTTGCAGTTAATGGTGCATTAAACAAATTTGTTGTTGTTTTTTTGTTTTTTTGTTTAAGAAAAAGCTGTATTTGCCAAACGTCTTGTAGCTGATGATGTATTTGAAACACTGCATGCGGCTAACGATGTGTTTACACACTTTGTTTTTTTTTACATTTTGAATATTTTGGACAAATTGTTTGAATGTCTTTGTCAATTTTAAAATTGATAGCAATTGAATTGCAATTAAAAAAAAATTCGATCACGTGACAGAAGCCAACTTTGAGCCATGCAGAAAAAAAAATCAATGAATGTCCGGATTTATAGCAGATGATAAAAAGTAAAATATAAAAGAAATAAGAGCTGTTTTGTTTCACCAGTGTAGAAGCTAGAGATCAGTGCATACTTTTGAATAATGAATTAATATGTCAGTTAAACAATGTTTTTTCTTCTTCCAAGATCTAGATCTATTGGCAGGGTTAAACTAGTTCGGGTGTCAAGTGTTTTGTGTAATACAGCATTACTAGTAGGCTTACTGTGTGTGTGGCTGGGCTGGGGGGGGGGAGCTCTTGTAATCTGCCAAAGGTTTTAGGATTTGAGGTTGGAGATAGTGTTAAAACTATAGCAATGGTTTAAAAGTTTTGTGTAAAATTAATTGTACTTGTGTAGAGAAAGTCAGTGCGTCTTGGTCTGTGTTTGTAGACTTGGTTTTGATAGTGGCTTGGCTTGGTGTCTGAGATGTGGTTAGAAGGTGCGGGGGGAGGGAGGGGGAGGGGCGTGCTCTAGCTGTTGTTTTATTCAATGTTTTTGTGTGAAGTAGTATAAACTAGAAGGATGTTGGTCGGAGGGAGCGGCCGCCCAAGGTGCCAAAGTTTGGATAAGCGCCAGGCACTTAAAAAGTATCCCGTCGGCACAAATTGATCCATAGAGCAAGTGAAACAGCGTTCAACAGTTTCTGTGGCCACGGCATACTAGGGGATTGTAAGGCCAGTACTAAAATCACCAGATCAGTTTGGTCCGAAGGTACTTACTTTTTTTAACGCTAATAGAAAGAAATTGTGTGAAAATAGGGAAGAAGATTATGAGAACGAAGGAGGTAGATAATAGAGACTGGCAGAGAAAAGGGAGAGAGAAAGGGCGAAATATAGAAAAATTTAGGAACACTGAATAGAGGGAGAGAGAGAGAGAAAGGGTAACTGAAACAGAGGAAGAAAGAGAAATAGGGTAATAAAGGAAGATGGAGAGAGAAAGAGAGCGAGAGGGGGGGGGGGAGAAATATGGAAATATAGAAAAATAGAAAGAGTTAATTAGAGAGACTGGATAAAAAAATTCTCCCAGACAGACGAGATGCAAAAAAAAAAAGAAAAGGTTTTACTTAAGGCCTTGAAAAAGTTGGTCTGGAGATAATATCTTTTGTTTTTATGTTTGAGTTTTATTATTTCCTTTAGAAACCGAGATCGTCCAGAGTTCCATCCCATTTGGTCCTTTAAAAAAAACAGAGTTCCATCCCATTTGGTCCTTTAAAAAAAACAGAGTTCCATCCCATTTGGTCCTTTAAAAAAAAAAATTTATAGCTCAGCATCCCATCCTTTCGTTTTGGAAGATGTATTGGTTTTATTCCCTTGTATCCTTCTGGGGTTAGGGGGTTGGGGGGGATTCCTAGCGAGCACATCGCTTATCATTGAAACAACGCTCGTGACTGTTTCTTCTTTCTCTCATGAATGATTTGGCTGCTGGGAGATAATTTGTAGATGAATAAAGAAAAACACTGTCTCTAGTCTAGTAACTTGCATACTGGATGAGTTAATGTGGGTTGTGTGCCACGTTTCAAGAAGCCTATCTTTGCCTTTACTTTGTTATTTGGGTCATTTCTGTACCCACGTGGCCTCAAAGTCTGGCGAAGTGTGTAAACCACCGATACGCTCCACATCAAGAGTATACCGGTGGGCGAACGCATGGGGGGGGGGGACATCACATGCTGCGCGTCCGAGGATCATTACACTGTCGAGAGGCTCCGAGAAGGAAGCAATGAGAGCAACAACCCGTCTCAACCCCGCCCAGGTGCTGCCTGGATGTCCTGGCCAGTAGTCTAGGCTTTTTGCTACCGGGTGACAGTGCAGGTTTACGAGAAGCCACCAATGTAATGATCTAAGGGGAATTCCGCAGGTGGGGTGAAGCAGAATAGTGCATGCACTGCGGAAACCGTACCCTATTTAACGTGAAACGCCCTATCGCCAAAACAGTCTATAAACTAACAAGGACATGCAAAAATCTATCATCTAACAAGGACTAATAACATTACATAATTTACGGTTGAAGCCATTGGCTTTTTTACTCCCTTTCTATTAACTTGCAATTTCTGTCTGATTGTCTGCTTGTCTGCTTGCTTGAAAAACTTTGCGTCGATTTTTCGACCACTTCCCGTCGTCCAATCGAGTCGAAACTTGGCCAGCAAACTTGTCTCGACTAACAATACATTCTATCGAATTTTCAGCATCGTAGCCTTTGGAATAGTCACGAAATCATTCGATCAATTTGCGAATCGAGGAAAATATTTTACGTCAAACATGGCTGCCTTTATCGGAAGAGACGACAGTAAATAAATAAACTTTTCGGATATGTTCGTTTTTAGTCATTTTACGAAATAAATAGAATGAAAACGACACAATGTAGCCGGAACAAAGCGAGTTATCGTTTTATGTTTTTTTGCGGGCCAAAGCTAGAAAAAAAAAAGGATGCGCAAAATTTTAGTGTAGAACTTCATAAAGTATGATATCACTTATGTTTATTTTAATCTATCAAAATATAAATCAAATATAAACTTAGTTTACAAAGAAAGGGAGTATAATAAAAACTTCATGTGTTAGTTGTTTTTTTTTACTCAGATTTAATGTTGCCTGCTCTTTGCTAAAACATTTCATCATCATCCTATTGTTTTTTATAGGAACATAATGATCCCTATCTATGCACGCTACTTTTCATGGTCTTCTGCTAGCGACTTAATTTCATTCCAGGTTTTCGCCATTCACACTTGGCTCACTCTGTAATTAATTCTTCGTCACCCATGTCTGCTTAGAGCGTATTGTGCTAGCGCTGCCATGGAGGGTTTCAATGTGTGCATGGCTCTGTTTCCAGATCTTTTTTTTTTTGATAGTTTAACCCAGGGGTCTGCAACCTATGGCACGTGTGCCAGACTTGGCACGCCGTATGATTTTCAATAGCACACGGAAGAAATGGATTTGTGGCGCAGGTTGTCTTTTGTGGCTGTTGGAACGCTGAATGAATTAAAAAATCCTACTTTGGCACACTACTAAGTAAAAAGGTCGTCAAACACTGGATTTAACTTATCCATCTCTACTTCCTTTCAATAATTTGGCAACTAATTGAATAAATAACATGTCCTCCAACACAAGAATTAAGCATGTAGACCCCAAGATCAAAGTCGCGTACAATTTACATGTGTTCCAGATCCGAAGAATAACTAAGCATGGCCATATTATTCCTTTCTGATTCTATTTTTTTTTTAATCAATGACCCAATTAAATAGTAAAACGAATGCTGCTTGACATTGTATTGGCCACACCCACAAAATAAACATTGTATTGCAATGGCTAGAGATACGTTTGATCTCTGTATAATTACCGACATTGCATGAAGTAATAAGTAAAGTACCCTTCGGACCAAACTCTGTATTATTACCGACATTGCATGAAGTAATAAAGAAAGTACCCTTCGGACCAAACTCTGTATTATTACCGACATTGCATGAAGTAATAAGTAAAGTACCCTTCGGACCAAACTCTGTATTATTACCGACATTGCATGAAGTAATAAAGAAAGTACCCTTCGGACCAAACTCTGTATTATTACCGACATTGCATGAAGTAATAAGTAAAGTACCCTTCGGACCAAACTCTGTATTATTACCGACATTGCATGAAGTAATAAGTAAAGTACCCTTCGGACCAAACTCTGTATTATTACCGACATTGCATGAAGTAATAAGTAAAGTACCCTTCGGACCAAACTCTGTATTATTACCGACATTGCATGAAGTAATAAGTAAAGTACCCTTCGGACCAAACTCTGTATTATTACCGACATTGCATGAAGTAATAAGTAAAGTACCCTTCGGACCAAACTCTGTATTATTACCGACATTGCATGAAGTAATAAGTAAAGTACCCTTCGGACCAAACTCTGTATTATTACCGACATTGCATGAAGTAATAAGTAAAGTACCCTTCGGACCAAACTCTGTATTATTACCGACATTGCATGAAGTAATAAGTAAAGTACCCTTCGGACCAAACTCTGTATTATTACCGACATTGCATGAAGTAATAAGTAAAGTACCCTTCGGACCAAACTCTGTATTATTACCGACATTGCATGAAGTAATAAGTAAAGTACCCTTCGGACCAAACTCTGTATTATTACCGACATTGCATGAAGTAATAAGTAAAGTACCCTTCGGACCAAACTCTGTATTATTACCGACATTGCATGAAGTAATAAGTAAAGTACCCTTCGGACCAAACTCTGTATTATTACCGACATTGCATGAAGTAATAAAGAAAGTACCCTTCGGACCAAACTCTGTATTATTACCGACATTGCATGAAGTAATAAGTAAAGTACCCTTCGGACCAAACTCTGTATTATTACCGACATTGCATGAAGTAATAAGTAAAGTACCCTTCGGACCAAACTCTGTATTATTACCGACATTGCATGAAGTAATAAGTAAAGTACCCTTCGGACCAAACTCTGTATTATTACCGACATTGCATGAAGTAATAAGTAAAGTACCCTTCGGACCAAACTCTGTATTATTACCGACATTGCATGAAGTAATAAGTAAAGTACCCTTCGGACCAAACTCTGTATTATTACCGACATTGCATGAAGTAATAAGTAAAGTACCCTTCGGACCAAACTCTGTATTATTACCGACATTGCATGAAGTAATAAGTAAAGTACCCTTCGGACCAAACTCTGTATTATTACCGACATTGCATGAAGTAATAAGTAAAGTACCCTTCGGACCAAACTCTGTATTATTACCGACATTGCATGAAGTAATAAGTAAAGTACCCTTCGGACCAAACTGATCATAGGGACGGTGAAGCAGCGTTCGCCATTTCTGTGGCCTTGGCGAGGGGATTTGTGGCCAGCACTGTGCACAACCAGCTCTATGCCTTAACTTTACCAGACCCGGTAAAAAAAAAATCCTAGCGTGCACCAGGAATCTAACCCAGAACCTTCGGATCGCCAGTCGAACGTGCTGCCGTTCGACCACAATGCCCCCCACGCATGAAAAGGTTACGTCACTTATTTTCTGAAAGCAAAAATTAGTTATTTATAAGTAACTGTAATTTGCCCAACCACGAATCAACAACCGTTTCTTGATTTGATACGTTTTTCTTCATCTTTTAAATTACTTATATTTGTATTTTGTTGTGTGAATATTTATTTTGATATTTCTATGTAAAAATTAATCATCAAGCTCTGAACATCGGCAGCTCTATGTGTTGAATGCATCATCTACCATAAACCCTAAAACCCACCCTCTTATCAACGCATCAAACCAATTGACGCACATACAAATCATTCGCTAGCATTTAAATATATAAACTACGCACCCCCTCCCCCCACCCTTTGCCCCCTAACCCCCCCCCCCCGTCCCCTCAATTACAACTCGTCAAGTAATTTCAAAAGAGAGAGATAGAGAGAGTGATAGAGAGAGTGATAGAGAGAGTGATAGAGAGAGTGATAGAGAGAGTGATAGAGAGAGTGATAGAGAGAGTGATAGAGAGAGTGATAGAGAGAGTGATAGAGAGAGTGATAGAGAGAGTGATAGAGAGGGTGTGAGAGCTAGAGAGTGAGTGAGAAAAATAAGTGTCTATATTATCTTGTAAATGTAAGGTAATGAACCGGGATGCAGACCGGATCAATAAAACCGTTCATCAGCGCCCCCTCACTACCCTCTTTCACATCCATCTTCAGGTCCTTCAACTTATCGCTTCACTCACCCCCTCCTTCACGCCCCCCCCCCCCAATCATTTCCCTCCCTATTTCTCCTACCCGTCGCCTTTTAAACGCCAACCGCTTATCAACCTAAAAAAAAAAGATGTGTGGTTTTACGCTTCCACTTTTCCCTCCCAATCCTTAACGCTCTCACCCCCCCCCCCTCTCCTTGAAATTGCCGCTATTTGGGGGCCTGTCCATTCCAAGCCCCCCCCCCTTTCTCTCTATTTAATCCACACCACCTCCCCAATCCCGACAACCGTCTTCATCTTCGCGCAAATAAATGCAGATTGTCCCCCCCAGCCCCCTATTTGTATCAAGTTGTTTTCCTTTGACTTCTTTGAGAAGCATCCGGGGATGGGGGGGGGGGGGGATATGAGTAGATCTTTACCAGGGGGGGGGGCGGATGGATGGAGGGGGGTGGGGGGCCGAACTCAATCTGTCTTCACAGTTTATTGCTGTTAAAACGCCTGCAACAAAACTCACCCAGGATTTCGCTCTTGTAGTTAAATACATACATTTTAACACGGGCAAATTGAGGGGTACTCGTTGATGCACACATATTCTCTAATGCGTTCCCAAAATCTCATCTCCTCCATACCAGTTTTTTATTTCCCCTAAACATAACAATGCTTGAAAATCAATTTTTTTTTATCCTAAGGTTAAAAAAATATTTTTTTTAGGTGTTTTGCGTACCATCAAGGATCGCCCCCAAAGCTGCAGCTGTGACATGACCAATTCTTAGCTGCAGCTGTGACATGACCAATTCTTTTCCAATACTGTTGCTTTCGTTATTTGGTGGAATAATTGAATGTCCATTATTCTTCATAGGCAGCCAAATAAACAAGTTAACGTCGACTCCTGCAGGAGTTTTGGGCCTAGTGGACGTAATAATCTTCTATCTAGAAGTAACGTCTGTAAACTTATAAAAAGCTCATTTTGTTGATCGCCAACTTTCTGAGCCAAAACATCAGAAAATATTTTACGCTTTGGTTAACAATCTTTAGATTTTGTCTTTTATACTTATTTGATGTCCTTATATTTTTAAGAATAGCAAAAGCTCCTATGCCTGTTGCGATTTGTAGTCTTGCCTTGATATCTGCAGCAGGGGTCCTCTGCCTTTTTGACTATACTTCTACGTAATACTAAGTCCTATTGCTCGCTTATAAAGACAAATGAAGGGTTGTGAAATATGTCGCTTCTGCTCGTATCAATTAACAAGTCTTGATGAGGCCTGACCTTTTCAATAGGTCAAGGGTTGTCGTGTTGATGAGCTTCCGGTTTTCTTCCGGCAACACTTTAAATGCTTTTCCTGGTGTTTGACAATTAAAGCTCCTATGCCTATTGCTATTTGTATTCTTGCCTTAATATCTGCGTAATACTAAAAAAAAATTATATTACTCGCTTTTAAAGTCAAAAAACGGTTGTGAAATATGTAGCTTTTGCTTGCATCAATAGGTACAAAAAAATTAACTAAGAAAGCTTTAACCATTCTTTTTATAGATCAGTGACATTTACCACACCTACCTTTATATCACTGCCTTAATAAATTAATTTAATGTCAGTAATTAAAGGTCGAGGGATGGCTACCTGTATAAACAAACAATATTACAATATCAACATCAATACAACAAAAAAGAAGTATATGCACACCAGACAGAATTTTTATGCGTCAGCCTCAGGCCATACTATCTACCATGAGAATTCACAAATATGTACGTAACACGAAATATATCATCAAGACTTCAGTCATCCAGATAACCATAGCTGACTACTAGACTCTAATGAACTTTCTCTTGTATGATAAATTGTGTAATTGCGTGCGTGCATATTTTATAAGTATATTTCTGTGCCTGAGTACAAATAATTCTTTTATATTATTTAATTCATAATATGCTGAAAGACAAAACATCTGTAATCAAGAACAATTTCCATTTGTTTGGATCAATAAAGAAATCTTATCTTATCTTCTTGTAGTATTTTTCCAAAACAAACATTTTAAACAGCCTCACAGTTTTCAATATCAGGTATGTAGCCTATGTCTTGTTTAATCCTCTATAAGGGAAATAAGAAGAAAATGGCTAGAAAAAGAAAGAGCTGCTATTTGCAATTGACTTAGATAAGACTCTTGATTTTGTTTGTTTTTGTGACGTCACCTTCTAGGGCAATCATCTTGCTTTAAAAATTTTTTCCTTTGCAATGGAATCAACTCAGCCAGCATGTTCCAGCGCCCTGACGTTCATCCTTCACCCCCCCCACCCCATTCCGGTTTTCCAAGCCTCTTGTCCAGTGAAAAAAACAACAACAGCGACAACACTTTAACTAGCACTTGCTGGCTGAGAGGAAGATGGCCCCGGCGGTTGCTAACGGAAGGGACGCCGAGGTGTTTAAAGAACCCGGAAATAGAATTGTGGGATTTAGGAGGGGTGTGGGGTGGGGATGGGTGGAAGTGATGCAATTATTCAAAAGTTTGATCACATGCCGGGGCAGAAATTGCGCGCGATTGCATTACCTGCTCGCTCTCAAACGCACATTCGACCCCCCCCCCCCCCCCCAAACACACCAAACTCGTATTTCTCATCTTATCTTATACATAACAGACGCTCTTGATATAAAAAATAAGATCATTGCGTCCTACGCTCATCTACGGTTTTGAGTCTAGTCCTATATTTATATTATGTTTTAAATTTACTGGTTTTCCCTTGTTTATTCAGGCAACCCATTCCATGTTTGTGATGTGAACTTTCAACAGGTCATTTCCGTACTACTTTTACATCACGCTTCGCATGCTTCGAATGATATTTTATTTGAAACAAAAAAACAACAGACAATACAAATCAATACGGTGTTGTTGTTATTTAGGACAAAGAAGAGACATCTTGAAACAGTGATGAAATTTTGGGGCAACGAGCTAAACTGTCTCCTTGCTTGGCAATTATCCTTAAAATATTCACAAGATTTCATGTTGTTTTTTTTTATGTATTCTCTTTTGCATGTTTAAAATATCTTTTGGATATGTTGGTTTTGTTTTTTATCTTACAGCGTGTTGAGCTCAAAAATCTGTTTCAAAATATTTTCCTTGTGTTAATTTTCGTCTGGAAATGTCAACAAAAAAACGTCAACTAAATGTCAACCTGCTCTGTTATACTCGTTTAATTATTTTTTATAAGACATTTAATTTAACTCTGTGACAAGACCAAGGCCAAAAGCAAAGGAAAAGTACAGAGAAAATCGTAAAAAGCGTTTACATATTTAAAAAATTTACGTGTTAGTGATTATCATCCATTTTATGTGCATTTATACCAAATACAATATTTTATTATTAAACTTTTACATAAATGTTAAATATTTTGTAAACATTATCATTTGGTTGTCAAGATAGGGATCTAGCAACTGCTTGAATTGATTATATTTTGTTCTCAGTTATAACTGCAATTTGAAAGCCCCTCGCGAATATTGTTGAGCGGAATTGATACGTAGTAATCATACAAACTGGGTAGTTAATGTAATGTTTGAAAAATGTGCATATAATTTTTAGTCAAATAATATTTATATAATTTTCAAATACTTTTTACAGTTGGGACATTATAAAGTTAATAGTTGTAGGCTCTTTAGTCCTTTATAAAAGAAAAATTAGAAACATAATAATATAAATTTTAATATTAGCGCAAATAAAACTGGCTAATTATTTCCCTTTAATTAAAATAAAGTTTCCAGACTTGATTCAATAGTGATGCCAAACAAGTAATGTATTGTAATATAACAAATATTTCTGAATATTACTGACTTATTATTATTTCCTTATATAATTCCACCATAATGGTATTCTTTACAAGATTTAATTGGTCAGATACAATTAATTTACGTTGAACAGTTGCAAATAAACATTTCCTGCATTAATTGTTTGTCCATTTAACTTTAAGGAGTTTATCTTTTAAACATTAATAATTACAAAAATTGCATTATATATAGCTATTAAAAAGTCTCTTATATTTATTAAATAAATAAAAACAAATTTATTTTTAGAATAACTTATATTTATGTTTAGTTATAGAAGATGAGCATAAAAACTCTTTTAAATGTAAGCTTAACCCTTCCCGTTCCAACCTACTTCTATCTATGCTGCCTTCAGTTCCGCTATATACGCGCCCGGGACTGTAAGGGTTAATTAGTCTGCATCAATTAATGAACGCCTTGTCTAGAATGCTCATCGCTAATTTACAGTGGTCGATACATATTTAGTCATTTCTGAATAGCGAAGTGTAAGTGACCTCTTTGAATGCTTAACACAGTTAATACTGTTCACAAGTGTAAGTTGGACCAAAAGCTGAAAGTTGAGTGTATGGCAGTTGAGAATAGCAGATGACTTTCCTAAGCATCTTCCTTCCAGATTTTCCTGCAAATGGTCATTTCGATGCCCATTGTTTTTTGGATGTTTAAAATTCAACTGCCAGCGTTTTAAAATCGTCAATATCCCTCCACTTAAAAATGCATCTACATATAAGAAGGTTGAAGTTTGGCTTGATGAGGTATGAAAAAATGATTCCATGAATTTGAAAGTCTTGCCTTATGTTTAGACAACTCCGCTTTGATTGCTTCAAACTATATACTAAAAAGTCCAACTATATATCTTGTATATGCCTTAATAAAGAGAAGTAAGTAGTAAGTAAAGTACCCTTCGGTCCAAACTGATCATATGGCTGGTGAAGCAGCGTTCACCAGTTTCAGTGGCCACGGCATACTAGGGGATGTGTGGCAAGTACTGGCAAGCACAATGCCCAGCTGCCTTTATTTTACCCCAACTAATGTCAGGTACTCATCAGAGCTGGGTAGACTAAGGGACATCCTCAAGTCCTGTGAAAAAAATCCTAGCCTTCACCAGGATTCGAACCCAGGAACTTCAGATCGCCAGTCAAATAATATTAATAAAGAGAAGTACATATAGTTAAATTTTATCAAATGTGATTTCCCTCAAATATAAGGAAATCCATTTCAGTGATCTAACAGTTTAAGTGCTGTTTGACCCCGTCCTTGTCAATGCGTTCAATTCATTGAAATGTGTCGCTATGTATTCAAAAACATCGGCTTCAACGGTCAGTTTTCCTCATTCAGAAACGGAAAATCAATTTTGAAAAAACACACTTTTGGAGGTCTCTCGCCTGCCATTGAAAATCGCTCTGCGTGCCACATTTGGCACGCGTGCCTTAGGTTGCCGACCCCTGACTTGCAGTATGACCAAACCATCTCAGCTTTTGTCGTTTTACAGTTAAAAGGAGTGCCTCCTCTTTCCCCAACATGTTATCGACTCAATACCTGGCAACAAAAAACTAAAATTATCAAGACGCCCCAAAACAATTATCATAATAATAAATATTTATTTATATAAACGCCGCCAAGAAACATATTATAAGCTCAGAGAGCATTTAAAACCAAGCAACAAAAACAAATAATATATAACTAATTTTTATACAAGAACAGGGGCTACAATCCTCTTGGCTCCATAAGTCTATAGTATGTAAAGTACCCGTAGGACCACATTGATCATAGGGCCAGTGAAGCAGCGTTCACCGGTTTCTGCGGCCACGACATTCTAGGGGATGTGTGGACAGCCCAACGCCCAGCCGCCATTACTTTACCCCCAACTTATATCCGTGTACACATCACAGCTTGAGTAGACTCAGGGGACGCCCTCAAATCCCGGAAAAACAATCCTAGCCTGCACCAGGATTCGATCCCAGGACCTTCAGAACGCGTTGTAGAACGCCGTGCAGCTGGGCCACTGCGCCTCATATTGACAATAAGCCTTACTAATATGTCTGTTAATCTCAAGTATGTATATCTTATTACTATATATGTTGACCTCAAGTATGTATATCTTATTACTATATATGTTAACCTCAAGTATGTGTATCTTATTACTATATATGTTGACCTCAAGTATGTATATCTTATTACTATATATGTTAACCTCAAGTATGTATATATTATTACTATATATGTTGACCGCAAGTATGTATATCTTATTACTATATATGTTGACCTTAAGTATGTACATCTTATTACTATATATGTTGACCTCAAGTATGTATATCTTATTACTATATATGTTGACCTCAAGTATGTATATCTTATTACTATATATGTTGACCTCAAGTATGTATATCTTATTACTATATATGTTGACCTCAAGTATGTATATCTTATTACTATATATGTTGACATCAAGTATCTATATCTTATTACTATATAAGTTGACCTCAAGTATGTATATCTTATTACTAGACTATATATGTTGACCTCAAGTATGTACATCTTATTACTATATATGTTGACCTCAAATATGTATTCGTTATTATTTCTACGTCCACTTGAGTACTATATTAAGTAATCAATAATGTGTATTATGTATGTATTTCGTTCGTGGTGTAGAGTGTAGGTCATAGCGTACACGTGTCCAAACTCCCTTGAGGGTGGGCGTGAGCCGGGCGAGAGCGCCCATACATTGAAACATAATTTATGAAATTGTGTTGTCTGTGGTCATCCGGGGCGTACTAGACTCGTGTCCGGCAAATTTATGGCGACTTGGTTCTATATAGAGACTAAAAAAAACAACTTTAAGGCGAAGACCAGAAAACAGTAATATGTCCATTCCGGCTGCTTTAAAATTATATTTTTATCTTTATGTCTGAATTTGAAGATCGTTCGTTTAAATTCCGAGTCTTATACTATAATAGTTCGTGGTCGATAACTAAATTAATCGATGTATCCTCTACACCAGGGGGTCGGCATCCAAGGGCACGCGTGTCAGACCTTGTCAACGGCACGCGGAAGACTATAAAAAAAGAAAAAAAAAAAAAAAAAAAGCTGTTCAAGTCTCTTCTACAAGAATCTGAGGGCTAGAGCAGGATGATTTTTAGGCTGTTGACACGCTGAATGAATTAGAAATCCCACTTTGGCAGACTATTAGCAAAAGGTTGCTTACCCCTGCTCTATACTGTTTTTATCTCACGTGGCATGTTTCGGAAAACGACATTTAATTGATACAGATTTCCCCCCCCCCTTTTTTTCCAGTTTGACATAATACTCTCAAAGCCCAGCGTCCCCTCTAATCAGCCGCGACCTCTGAATCTTCGAGCTTTATACGAGCGCTAAAAACATTTTTATCTTCTTCTGAATCTCCGGATTTGTAATACACCGGAGCGCCCTCACGATTAAACACAAGTGAACCTGACGGATCTCCTCCGTATCTCCGCTCCGCGAGAGATTCAATCGGGGGGGGGGGGGGGGGTCTCAGACATAAGGGTGGGGTGGGGTGTAGGAGGGGATAAACGGACAGTCTGATTACAGAGATTTGTACATTTGCATATGATCTATTTTTCTATTCTAGCATTTCATCACAGCTCTCTTCCTCCGCTTGCTTAACATAGAGCGATTTATGAAATGGATTTGAAAGGGTTTATGATGGATTTATGATTTGATCCGTTTATATTTTATCATTTCTGACATAATCTAAACTCTAAATAAATGTGAGCACACACACACACAAAAATTAATGCATTATTTTTCCCTTCCGAATAAACAATGATGAAAGATGATATATTTAATATTAACGCCATTTTTTTTTATGAAGATTTTTTTTTTAAACCAGACAACGAATGTGAGAACTGTATTTCGTCACGTGACAATTGGGTCAACTGTGTGATTTTATCATCAAGTAAAAAAAATATTGAAAAAAATCTGAAAAAATTCAAAGAAAGAGATACAAGGTCTCTTTACGAGCTAATATTCACAACTGACAAGAGTAACACCAATAGTTAAATCACTAAACCTAGAAATACTAGAGCACAGAAAGGCAAAAAGTAAAGTAGTAATAATACATAAGGCATTAAAGTCTAATGAATTTAGAAATACAACACAATGACAACCTGTGACAACGCTTAGATAAACATTAGCACAAAATGCTTTCCTAATCGTTTATGCGAGAACAAATGCATATTAACTACTCTTTCTTCCCGAGTGGCATCCGGGCATGGAATGGGTTACATGAACAAAGTAGGAAAACCAGTACCTTAACATCATTTAAAACAGTAATCAAAATGCAAGACTAGACTCGGACCACGGATGAACGTAGGAAGCAATAAATCTTCTTTATTGAAGGAGCGTCTGTAATATATAAGATAAGAATTTAGACTAATCAAAACGTAAATGTTTAGCATATGACTCACCTCTTCCAGTTCCACGAAAACGACACTCTTGTAGGCATGTATCTTATTGTAATATTAGATCTACAAAAATAATTGTATCTAATTATTTTATCACGTTACGCCTGGTCAATCAGAGATGTATTTTAAAAACAAAACGTGACATATGTATTTACCAACCAGTGGTGTAGTCGGGATTGCACGTGGTGCAAGGAGTGGGCGGGGGGAGGCAAACCGTGTAAGGTAAGGTGGGTGGAGGAGAAGAAATACAGTGAACCCTCGCTACTTCGCGGTTCGACATTCGCGGATTCACGACTTGCTGCCGCGAATTTTATTCATTATATTATTATAAATATGACAAAATATATTGCGGATTTTCCGGAAATCGAAAATAGTCGCGATTCTTACACCTACTGTTTTATTGCCAAACATATGTGCCTGTGTACTGTATGTACATACTGTAGATATATGTACATTACTGTAAAAGGTGGTTTGTTAACAGTAAGTAAAAAAAGGGGGGGGGGTAAAAGTCCGAATACACGTTAAATAAATACTGTAAATATGGTGTCACTACTTCGCGGATTTTCAACTCTCGCGATCGGTCTCGGAACAATCTGCCGCGATAAACGATGGTTCACTGTAGTGTAATTTGTGTATAGTAGATAAGGAACGACACTCTTCTTCTTCGTTCTCATTGAGAATTGCGTGGCAGTATGTTTTGCGCCATTAAGGCCCACTGCCTCCGGCTTCAGCCTGCTGTTTTTTTTTTCTGGATTTGCTTCCATAACCTTTGATCAGCCAAGACCAGGGGTCGGCAACCTTTCGCTTACAGTGTGCCAAACTAGGATGTCTAAATCACTCAGCGTGCCAACAGCGTGAAAGTCAAACTGCTCAACTATATTCTTTTTATAAGACAATTTATTTAGTGCCGTAACAAGACAAGGACCAAAAGAAAAGGAGCATTATAGAGAAAATCATTAAAGCGTGTTTAATATTTCATAACAAATAAACCTGTTATTTGCATCTTATTTTTAATCTATTCATAACTAATATACTATTTAATATATCAACATTTGAATTTAGATGTCAATATACTAATTATGCTAGTAATAGTATAGCTATAAATTCTTAATATATTGATCTCTGCCTAACTGAGATTTAAATCTTATATAATATTTTTTATTTCTTCGTAACTCATCATTACAGTGAAGCGGAATTGATCAGTGGTAATCATACAAACTGGGTAGTTAATGTAATGTTTAGAATCGTACATATAAATTATTTAGTCATATAATATTTATATAATTTTCAACTATCTTTTATAGTTTGATAATTTGAAAGTTAAAAATTGTAAGCCATTTTTTTTTTATGAAATAAAAAAAAAGAAACATTAGAAACACTAACACATAGAAAAACTGGTTAATTATCTCCCTTGATATTCTCCAAATTTGATGCTAGTGATGCCAAACGAGTTTTTTTTAATTTAAATAACTAGTGTTGCTTTTAAATTATTATTTCTTTATACAAATTCAGCATTATGCTCTTTTTTCATCGTGTAATTAGATGCATAAAATTACTTTACATTATAAATTAACATTTTCTGCATCATCAAAGTCAATTTAAGGAGTTTATTTTTTAATAGATTATTAAATAAAATAGTTACATTATATAAGCCTGTTATATCTATTACAATAATGAAACAAAACAAAAATTGTTGTAGAAATAATTAAATTTATCC
This sequence comes from Anisus vortex, assembly GCA_949126835.1. Taxonomy (NCBI): domain Eukaryota; kingdom Metazoa; phylum Mollusca; class Gastropoda; family Planorbidae; genus Anisus; species Anisus vortex. The sequence goes on along the minus strand of OX421497.1, from coordinate 40,518,554 downwards.
CTAATTAAGATACAGGAGCATAAAAACCTTTTTGAATGTAATTAGCATGTATCAATTAATAAGCGCCTTTTCCTAAAATGCTTTTCGCTAACTGTTCAATGTCAGGCACATATTTAGTCACGTCTGAGTGGTCAAGTTTAAGTGATCTCTTGGTATGTTTAAAACTTAAGTTAAAACAGCTTTCAGCTGCGATAAAATATGCTCACTAGTGTAAATTAAACCAAAAGCTGAAAGTAGAGAGAATGTCATGCAGTTGACAACAGATGACTTTCCTAAGTAGCTATTCCTTTCAGATTTTCCGCAAATCGTCACATTTCGATGCCCATTTTGCGCATGTTTAAAATAATTTTAAAAAATGCCAATTTCCAGATCCAGATCTAAGTAGTTTTTAATAGGATCAAGTCTTATGATTTTGAAAGTCTTGCCTTTGTTTAGAAAACTCCGCATTGAGTGCTTCAATGTACTTCTATCTTAATTTGCCTAAAATTAGGAAAAGAGTTAAATGTTTTGAAATTGATTTCACGGCAAGATATGTCCAAGATATGTCCAAGATATGTCCAAGATATGTCCACTTTCAATGCAAATCCATTACAGTGGTCCAACATTTTCAGTGCTCTTCGACCCCGTCCTTGTGAATGCAAGTTCAACTCAATGAAATGTGACGCCATGTCATTCAGAAATATAGGCTTCAACAGTCTGTTCTCCTCATTCAATATCGGAATTTTTTTAATCAAGATATACCTTAATTGCTTCCAGTCAAGAAACGAATCTATCCAAGACTTTACCTATACTCCGTATCACTTTCTTTTAGAAGAGACTTAAGAAACTATACAATTGACTATCTTAACATAAGATTCAATCACAAATCGCAAGTCCAATGATGAGATTTTTGCACCCAAACATTCCTGAACTAAAACAGTCGACGTCCAGTGTGATTTCAATGTAGTTTGTCAAGCAACACCAATTAATTATATTGACATACGTTGTTTTGACTTGCATCAAAAAATCGACTTGGAGGTCTCTCGCGTGTCACTGAAAATCGCTCTGCGTGCGAAGTCTGGCACGCGTGCCTTAGGTTGCCCACTCTTGGCCAAGACCATCTGCAAGGCAGCAGTTGATTTATTTTCGGAGTTTTCTCTCTTAGATGACCTAGCTAACGGCCTCATCTGTCCGGGTTTAGAGTTAGAGCGCTCTATGTTCACTATTTGCAGTCATTTCCTTGGATTTTTCAGGCATTTTTAAAGAGTATCCTTACCACGGGATACTCCACCTCACCTCCATGACAGCAACCCAGTTGGTCCGCGGCGGCTTATTCAGTATTTACGGCTAACCCTTACATCTAATGGTCATTCCCCTATCAAGGTAGGAGATGATAGCTCCCCCAAGAATGACAGTCTAAATTCTAATCTCTTGCACAGTCTCATCCCAAACTATTTAAGAATTAATATTTCACTCCACTCCTACCGTTAATAGAAAGTGAATGATTCTGTTTTTTAAGGCCGTGCACACCATCCACCAGTGTACTCTGTGGTGAACACCATCCACCAGTGTACTCTGTGGTGAACACCATCCACCAGTGTACTCTGTGGTGAACACCATCCACCAGTGTACTCTGTGGTGAACACCATCCACCAGTGTACTCTGTGGTGAACACCATCCACCAGTGTACTCTGTGGTGAACACCATCCACCAGTGTACTCTGTGATATCGGCAACATAGTAATAGAGCTACCACGCAGCTGTGGCCGGCACCTGATATTTATTGTATAGTAAAAGTAAAGGGCGTTGTGATGGCCACACTATCCTCTAGTACACCTTGGTCACAAAAACAACTGGTGAACGCTGCCTTCACCGGCCCTATGGATCAACTTGGTCCGACGGGATGTCCTTACTTCCATACAAAATGACTAGCATGCATATAAACTATTTATTTAACAAAAAACAGCTAAAGCTTGTCCATGTCTAAAGACATATGATTATATCAGATGAACCAAAAGCTGAAATTTCATCACGTGATTTCCGATGCGCGTGACTCCTCCTCCTTCTGTTCTGAAACCACGCAATAAGAAATGACGTAATATTTAAAAAAAATCTGGAAAGGAAAAAACTCATTCTATTAGCTTTCTTGAAAAATTGACTCCTTGTGACTCTGTATGGAAAGTAAATATTGAAGGATGTTCTCTTTCTTGTGTTCACAACGTCAAGAATTGGGGGCAAAACTCGTCGTTTTTATTTTCTGATATGAAGCCGTAGACTTCTTCGAGACAGAAAAAAGTTGTATTAGTGGGATTTGTTTTTTTAATGTAAGAAGTTCTTTATGCAAGCTTATACATTACAACAGCAGCATTGAACTAACTTTATGAAGCATACAGTAATATATAGTCTATATCTTGTCTTTTTATAATGTAGACACATATACTTGTGGGAAAGTAAAGTAAGACAGTAATATTGTTTATGTATCTTTCTAATAACTCTTCCACTTATTGAGTAAAATAGTTGTCTTGTATATTATGCACAGTGTAGGCTACTCATCTAAAAACTCGTTGATTTATGTAGTTTAAAAAAAACAGTATTATTATATCTATATAATGTATCCTTCTAATAACGCGTTGACTTATTTAGTAAAATAGTACAAGGCCTACTGTCTCTGTATAATGGAGCATTATATTTATTTGTTCAATTATACGGTAAAACAGTAATTGTAGTAGGCCTAGCGTAGTGTAAACTTATATTAAGGTGTGGATTTGTACACTAAAACAGCAGTATTGTGTGTCTATACTCGGGGAGCACTTTTGATCATGACAAAAATTTGGGGAGCACCAAAATCAAGGAGTAAAAAAAAAAAACAAATACACATACGTACGACTTTTATTGAAAATAATAGATGATAACATAAGAGTTTAAATTTATAACATAACAAACAAATTTTTAATAAACATAAATTTAATAAGTAAAAAAATAACATTGAGCAAAATTTAATTCAGAGAAATAAAAAGATTTAATATGAAACCTGAGCTTGACGGTTTTTACAAATTTCAGTGATATTAGGCCTAATTTTAGAAATAGCTTCACCAGTTTCTGTGGCCACGGCATACTAGGTGATTGTTTGGCCAGCACTATGCACAGCCGCCTTTAATTTACCCCAACTAATGTCAGGTACCCATCAGAGCTGGGTAGACTCAGGGACACACTCCGGACCTGGGAAAAAAATCCTAGCCTGCACCATGATTCGAATCCGGGACCTTCGGCTCGCCAGTCGAACGCGCTGCCGTTCGGCTACCATGTCCCAACTGGTGAACGCTGCTTTATCGGACCTATGGATCATCTCGGTCCGACGGGTACTTTACTTACTTAGAAATAGCTTCCCTCAATTCTTCATCCAAATTAGTAAGTGTTGCTCGTTTTTTAGTTTTTATGTTGGTGACTATCGAGAAACCGAGTTCACACAAATATGATGTTGAAAATTGCAACAAGATTTTAAGTGCCTTCATGGAGAGAGCTGAGTATTGTTCTCGCACAAAATCCAAAATTCCTCCAGAACCATTTCGGAAAATTTTATTTTAAGTGTACGATCCGATGATAGGTTGATTAATTCTTCTTCTTCTTGGTATGACAACTTACTATTTGATGTATCAACCGTGGCAAAGGGATTACGTATCCAATCATATGTTTCTACGTTTATTGATGGAAAATAAAATTCAATCTTTTCTTCTAATAAAGTTAAATGCTCTGTTACTGCTGAAATAATTCGTCGGTAGTGTTATCATTAAGAGAAGGAAATATATCTACTTTCTTTTTCTCCAACAAACGATTTTTCCAAAAAATAACTTTTTTTCCGAAAGGCTGTCAATTTGTCGGTCAATGTTAAAAAATTTTCTTTTCTTCCTTGAAACAATTTAAATAATCAAAAATATCAGCTAAATATGCCAATTTAGCACACCAAATGTCATTTTGAAGATATTCCACAAAATCGTCCATATTTTCATTTTGGAAAAAGGTCATCAATTCATCATTCAGTTCTAAGAAACGACGTAACAATTTTCCTCTGGATAACCATCTCACTTCAGAATGCAAAAGCAAAGATTCGCACTTGGCTTTCATAGAGATGCAAAGATTTTTAAAGATGCTTTTTTTCAAAGGTCTCGATTTTATGAATTTTACCATATTTACAACTTTGTCTAGCACAGGTTTTAATGCTACTGGTAATGTTTTGGACACCAGAGATTCTCTGTTCAAAAAACAGTGAGTAGATATAATATTGGCGTTTCTTTTCTTGGCGAGAGTCACAAACCCTTTTAATGAGCCTACCAATGATGGAGCACCGTCCGTACAAATTCCCACACACAACTCCCATGCTATTTTGAATTGTTCGAAATAGGAAGAAATAGAATCAAAGACATCTTGTCCTGTCGAACGTTCGGTAAGCTCAAGACAGCATAGAAATTGATTCACTATTTCGTTTTCATAAATGAAACGAACGAACCCTAGTATATGAGCTTTTCCACTTATGTCAGTGGACTCGTCAATTTGCAGAGCAAAATGCCGTTTGGAAATCTTATCGGCAACTGTTTTCTCGATATCATCCGACATATTTTTAATTCTATTTTTTATTGTATCATTTGAACGAGGAATTTTCATTATTTCCTTTGTTGCTTCATCGGAAAACATAATTTTAACCATTTCACAACATGCAGGTATAATTATAGACTCTGCTATAGTATGTGGTTTTAACTGAAAAGCAATCATTTCAGCAACCTTATATGACGCCAATTGTGCCTTATCGGAAATGTTCACAGTTTTTTCAAAATATTTGACTTGTTTAGCTTGCGTATCTAACAATCGTTAGAAATAATCTTTAGTTTTTGTAGCAAGGTTGGCGTGATTTGTAGAAAAGTGACGTTTCAACTTGGTAGGAACCATCGCGCTGTTGGATAATATTTCTCCACATACAATACAATGTGGAATGTGATATTCTTCCTCACAAATGTACGTAAATCCAAAACTTATATATTCTTCAGAATACTGTCAATTAATTTTTCTTCTTTTAATTCTACCGTTTGTATCAGACACAATATGTGCAGCAAGAGCATTACTACCGCTTCCAGTTGTACTCGGTCCATTTTTAGTATTTTGTTCTTCCGAATCATTCGCTTTTCGTTTGATAAGAAATTTGTCCACTATGGGGTATTACTGTAAAAACTAAAAATGAATTGGGAATTAATAACATTATGATCCGAACTTAACGTAAGTGAGTGAGCATTAAATTTTTAGTTTCATAATTTCGCGGAGCACTTGCAACTACCTCGGAGCTCCGCGGAGCACCGCTTAAGAACCACTAGTCTATACTATAGTCTTATACATAATTGTTGATAGTCTTATACATAATTGTTGAATTGTTGATTGTTGATTGTTGATTAGTACAGTAAATAGTGGGATTGTAGTCTTAAATATAGCAGTCTTGTATCTTTATTATCAAAGACTATAAGAAGATGGACCGCTTGCTTTGATTTTTCTGATATTTCGATAACTTGAAATACTCTGTTTTGGAATTTCCGATCGCATCTGGTCCTATAGATTTCCGGTTTAGTAATTTGCTATGATTTTCTCAATGGAAAATTAAGATTAAAATCGAAAGTTGTATAGGCCTACAGACAGTGGAAGTCGTTTAGGAGTTTTTTAAGACAGCGTTATTGGCTGCGCACGGAAAAAATAACACTTAAGCTCTAAAAATAGAGCAAGCAGTCCATCTTATTACAGTCTTTGATATTATGTAGCCTCACAATAACTTGTTGAATTGTACTGCAAACTATTTTAATATTATAAGAACAAACTTTAACAGACTAACATCGCAGCTGCAAGAATATTTTAAAAAAACGTCAACATTAGGCTAAACTTAGAACTGCTCTCGAGTTGTTGTTTTTTTATGCTTAAACATTAAACAGACACACAAAACCCCCCTTTTTTTTAATTCTCCATGCATTCACATTTAAGCTTTTTTTTATGAGGTCATTTGGTAAAACCAGACAAGATATTTATTGAAATTAATGAAGATTTCATTCTTCATCCCGTTATGTGTAGTTTAAACTTTGAACCAATCAAATCAATGCGTGGTTTCAATCTCTCTTTCTATTGGCCACTGAAACCAACTACTAAACAAGTCTAATCTCTAAGCCCTCGTATTTTGTCACGTCCCGCAACTCTCGATTTTTTCATACTTTCTGTCTATACGGTTTCCCCCCAATCCCACCCGCCAGCTTTGTGTAGAATAACAAATGTATTCGCGGTGGTGTAGTGGTAGAGAGTGGTAAGGTTATTTCAAAGGTCTGCTTATGAAATCCCTAAAAGCGCCTTTGTATGGCATGAGGATAGGCCTACTGAAATACAAGATTCCAGCTTCCATACCGCCCTAGACTCAACAGGATGGATGCAAAAACAAAAAACCGCTAGCCGAACGCGCCACGTGCCCCCTAAAAACAAGCTAGAGTTTCATATACCGGTAAGTACAGTCCATCAATGCATATCAACTCGCATCTCTGCCCATCTACGCAAATCAATGACCATTCCTGCGCGCATGTGTTGTTGTTTTTTCCGTACAAAACAAGGTCATAATATTTCGGCGCCAGCCAAAAACAAAATGGAGGATGTGCGTACAAGATGCCATGAAACCGCGCGCTTGTAAGACTATGGTCGTTTAATGCTGGCGAGTGTGGGTTCCATTCCTAAATGTGAATACCGTATGTGAGACATGTGGTGTTTGTGTTGACTTCTACGTAGGATGCATTGAGTGAATATTATCAGCATACGAGCCTGTCAATCAAAGAACAAAGGAAACCACATAGCTATGTTACAGTTTGTGCGGACAAATACTCCGAACATTTTTATCGGATCCGGACATCGCCGAGGATGAATGAGATAATAGCTTTGTGGCGCTGACGCCCTTAAGGCACCCTGGGGAGCGAGAAATGCCCGTACTCGCGATGAATCGATCAGTGTAAAAGAGGAGCCGACGTCTCCCCCCCCCCGCGAGCAACCCCCTCCCTCCCCTTGCACACGCACACACCTCCCCACCTCCCCAATGTCACCTTCGAACATCGTGCCACCCCCCGCCTCCATCTCCCCCTCTCGCGCCCCCTCCCCTCCGATGGCCACCCCCTGGCTGGAATCTTGATGAGATGTAATCTACCCAAATGTAAGGCGATATGTAATGGGAGAAATGAGACGGGGGGGGGGGGGATTCCTCCCCTTTCGTTTTTGTATGTTTGTTTGGCGCGGGGTGGGCACGGTTTGAAGGGGGGGGGGTGGCGGTAGAGGGAGACGCTGTCAGGGTAACTGAAGGGCGCGATAACTCGTTCGGGCGAGTTGCGGTGCTTATACGCCACACATCTATGTAGAGATGTAATATTTTTAAGCTCACTTTACCGCCTACATTAAGACGTATATTATGAACGAAACAGATCTATCCGTCAATGGCATCATGAAGATCGCTGTATGGCGTGCATATTGTGTAAATGCTAAATAACAAACAAAAAGAGATCCTGGGGCATTCAGTCGTATGTGGAAAAGGAGAGCGGGGGAGCCGTTGAGGACGTTGTTTACACATTATTCAAAGATATCGTGCAGTCGTGCACTATAGTAAGGACTAGTCTTGTATATTTTTATGATTATAGAAAACTGATGTACTTTTTATATTTTGTATTGTGAAGATGTATGGATATTATTGTAGCCTATAATGTTGACATATATAAAGAGAATTTTATTGGCTACATATAGAGAGGGAGAGAGATACATAGATAAATGAGACATAGATAGAAAGAAAAATAGATAGATAAATAGATAAATAGATAAATAGATAAATAGATAAATAGATAAATAGATAGATAAATAGACAGATAGATAGAAAGATAAATAGATAGATAGATAAATAGATAAATAGTTAAATAGATAAATAGATAGATAGATAAATAGATAAATAGTTAAATAGATAAATAGATAAATAGATAAATAGATAAATTGATAAATAGATAAATAGATAAATAGATAAATAGATAAATAGATAAATAGATAAATAGATAAATAGATAAATAGATAAATAGATAAATATATAAATATATAAATATATAAATATATAAATAGATAAAGAGATAAATAGATAAATAGATAAATAGATAAATAGATAAATAGATAAATAGATAAATAGATAAATAGATTAATAGATTAATAGATTAATAGATTAATAGATTAATAGATTAATAGATAGATAGAGATATAGATTAATAGATTAATAGATAGATAGAGATATAGATTGAGAGAGAAAGAGAGAGAGAATGAAAGGAAGAAAAAAAGATTGATAGACAGTCAGACGGACGGACGGATTGATGGATGGACAGAGAAAGAGAGAGGGATAGACAATCAGATAAATAAATAGATTGAATGATTGGTTGATTGATAAATAGATAGATATATATTATTTTTAAATAATATAGGCATATATATATATATCTAGAGAGAGAGAGAGAGAGAGAGAGTGTGAGAGAGAGAGATAGATAGATATATACTTACATAGATACATAGATCTATAGAAACAGATAGATAAATAGATACACAGATAAATAAATAGATAGATAATGTGATGCTAAAATAACATCGTGTCGTTGTTCTTATTGTTTCTACAAGAGTTCATGACTAGAACGCTTCATTCTAATAATTTCACCAACGCTCTGAATCTCCCACCTCCCCCTTTTTTCTCTTATAGAACGTACGTGGCCACCCGGGTTGGCCAGGGACAAGAGAATTGAGGCCGTGTCACGTAATATAGATTTATTGTCGCCACAAGGGAGAGGGGCCACGCGCAGTAAGCGACAATGCCATTTCTGTGAAACTATTCTCCTTGAGATCCCGGGGTCTTAGACAATAAAATGATTCTATTTTAAGCCAATGTCATCCCAATAACCAAAAATTCACGGGGCTGGAGATTTTAGGTAGCACAACAGTTTTAGCTGACGGTCAGTAAATTTCTGAATTATATTTTTAGTTGTGGTTTATTTCTGAAAGCTAACACAAAAATGAAAATCTTTTGAGTATGTTCTACGAAGTGCTGGCGTGCCGAAAGTCCCTGGGTCAAATCCTTTTGACATTAAATGGGGCGAAGTAAAGGCAGCTGGGCATTGTGCTGGCTACACAATCTCATAGTATGTGGAGACCACGCATACTTTTGAAAGCTATTTCACGGGCTTTATGAATGAATTTGCTCTGACGGGGCTACTTTACTTTTTACATTTTTCCAACATGGTCATATTTTTAAAACAGTTGTAAAACCTGAAACTAATGGAATATTTCCATATGATTTCGATCATCTACTTAGAATTCTGCTAATTCCAGTTTCATTGCAGACGTAGACCATTCTACTTTATGCGTTTGTTCGTAATATATTTTCTCACAATGTGGCCGATGACGGGACTTTGATATAGAGCTAGTTGTGAAAATGTCTTTGACTCTTTGACAAATCATTTAATGTAGTTGTTTGTGGGGTAAAATCCACTCTAGATATATCTAGTTTCGGCATTCTTTTCATATCCATGGATACATTTTCATATTTAAATTTGTTTACCATTGCATATTAATGAGGCCGAAATCTTTAACTAAATTGCCTCTTTAAAAAAAAATATCGTGATGATATCATAGGATGATATCATATGATTAAATTACTCGATGAATTCGTGTGGCGTGGCACAGCTGTGGGGGGGTCGGACTGATAAGAGCATTATCCACTTTAAGTCTTTCTTTGTATAAACGCTCTCCCTGTCACTTCGTGTACAAGACTTCGCTTCCATTTACCCTTACCCCCTCCCCCATCCCCTCTCTCTCTCTACATTTTGTTTGGATAATAGTTTTCGCTCTTATCTCCCAACATGTTTTAAAACATCCAAAAAAAAAAACAAAAAACATAAAGAAAGCATACGTCACTTCAACACTAAGGTTCTAAATTATTTGGGTTTTCTGGAAGTCTGTCTGGCTGACTCAATTACTTAATGCTTCCGCGACTCTGTGTTTTTCTTTCATGATATTTCTCTTATACCAGAACCACAAAAAAAAAAAACATAAAAAAACACAACTATGTTATCTACTATCCTGATCTTCTGTCAATACCGTCCGGTAATGCATGGCGTGAAAAGACTCATCCCCTGGTCCGTCTGTTGTGGTCAGTTCACGTTGCGGTCAGTTCACTTTGTGGTCAGTTCACTTCATTGGTTCAACCCCGGGAGGTCGGAATCTAATGAAGTGGACACAGCCAATGTATCCACCATAGAGGAGAAGGAAATGCGTGTATGTGAGTCCAGCGGTCATTGTCCAAGAGCTCAGAAAACATGACATAGATTCTGGCTTTTCTGTCATGAAAAATAAAAATCCAACCCATCCTCCTTACCACGTCCCACCCAACCACCCTCCCCAACCACCCCCCAACCACCCCCCAACCACCCACCCCCCCAACCACCACCCCAACCACCCCCACCCAACCCCCCCCCCCAACAAAACCCACAATCTCAAGATTTTGACGGACTCCCTTCTTCCACTATCACCCCTTCCCACTGCTCCTTCTCATTTCAAAGTTTTTGTGTTGTTGTTTTTTTTAAACTGGATTTGTACACGGTTCAGGTCTAAAGTGAAACTAGCGCGGGAAAAATCAACATGTTCACGTGACTAGAATAGTCCAACCAGAGGGTACTTCTTCGATCACATCAAATCTCAAAAGTTTTCTTTTTTTTTTCTTTTTTTCTCCTCGACGCATGGAGGTCAGAACAAAAAAACCTTGACCTTGATTTGAAAAGAAAACTTTTAAAACTTTAAACGTGATTCAAAATTTAGTCGATAGTTTATGTTGTAAATAATCCATAAAAAAACAATAGTTTATTTTATTTAATAAAAGAATAAAGGAAAATGTTATATGTTTCTGTTATTGCACAACATTACCTCTGAAGTTTTTGAGATAGCAAACTACTGTTGTTTAACTATTTTTCTACATCCGAATATGGCATGGGTAATGGGTTGCGTGAACAAGGCAAAAACTTAACATCATTTAAGGCACTGATCTAAATGCAAGACTAGACTCAAACTCCGGGTAATCGTAGGATGAAATAATCTTTTGTGTATATGGAATGTCTATAACATATACGATTTTTTTTTAAAGATTTGAATTTTTTTTTTAAACGTCAATCATCTATCTAACTATCCGTCCGTTCATTTATCTATCTATCTGTGAGTCGATCTGTTTGTATGTTTGCTTGTATTATCATTTAGGCCTATTTATTCAAATAATATATCTAATTGATAGTATCAAGAAATCTGTAATAAACATAGCTACATTTAAAACTAAAGAGCATCAGCTGCTCTCTCTCTCTCTCTCTCTCTCTCTCTCTCTCTCTCTCTCTCTCTCTCTCTCTCTCTCTCTCTCTCTCTCTCTCTCTCTCGATCTCTCTCTGCACTATCAAACACAAGTATACATTGTTATGGCCTCTTTATGAATTGACTATTATTACGACTCGTTAAATCGGATTCAATGCATATAGTTGTATCTTTATTAGAAGTCTCTAGATTCTGCTAGTCTGTAGCCCAAGCTAGGGGTTCCTTGACTGACAGGTCTATGCAGCAATGTAGTTATATTCGTGATAATTATCTTCAACACCTTTCTCAACAATGATAGATCAAACAACTCCAGTTGTTGAATAAACAATTTTATTTAAATTGTAGACTCAATATAAACGATCAATAAACCTCATCAACTGATGAGTACATAAGTATTTCAACAAAATGAAATTATATGTACAAGTATTAATATAGCGACTTCACTCTACAAACGTTTAAACTGAACTAACTTTAAGGAGGTCGGGACTTTACAAAGAAAACTATCATCGAAGATTCTACGGGGTCTTAATACGCATTTTAACCTCTTTCTCTATAAAATACTACGCTCCAGAATTATCCTCCAATTTCCACGGGGTTGGACGAATTATTTTATTTAAACTGCCCTCAGGGCATAAAGGTCAAACCTTGGTCGCCTTGGACTCTGATACGCACTTGTTAAGAGGTCAATGCCTTACTACGTCATTCATTTATGACCGATATTCGTAACAACATACACACACCTCACACCCGATACTTGCCAACGTGCCTTCATGTAAAATTCCTCCTAACCCCCCCCCCCCCCCCGCCCTCTAACAATCCATTGTACTAAACAAAACAAATTTAAACTCCACAAAAAGTTGGACCAATCCTCATGTTTGTAAAGTACATTTTATCAAATTCGATAAAGAGATGTCCCTCTCTACTCGACTTCTGCTAAACTGTTGCTATCAACAATTGTTAGAAATGAAACCTTGCGCCTGGAACTGTGAGGTTATCTCCCTGGCGTGTTTGTCAAAACATTTTGTCATGTAACTGATTGATCAAAATTTAAATCAACACAAAATTAAAAGCGAAAATAAGAAAACGAATTATCTTAGTGCTATAAACAAAGAAAGAAGCATTGGTGAATAATTAAGACATAATGGTTTCTCAATTTTTTTTCTTATAATTGCAGTTTTTGCAGACGACTGCCCCAAAGCCATTTTATTTCAAAGAAATTAGCTGTATTGTGATTTGTCAATGGATGCTCATTTGAAAAATTTCTTGTTCATGCAGTCTTGTTTTAAACATAAGCCACGGGGTGCGTGGTGGTCAACAAAGGTTTAGAGTTTAGACCAGGGGTCGGCAATCTAAGGCACGCCAAGTTTGGCACGCAAAGCGATTTTCAATGGCACGCGAGAGAGACCTCCAAGAGGTGTTTTGTATTGATAAAAAAAAACAATTTTCGGTTCTAAATGAGGAAAACTGACCGTTGAGGCCGATGTTTTTGAAGACATAGCGACACGTTTCAGTGAGTTGAACTTGCATTTACATTCAGCGAGTTAAACTTGCATTTACATGGACCACTGGAATGGATTTGAAACTGTGCATATCTTGCCGTGAAATTAAAACATTTAACTACATGTACATCTGTACATCCCTATATTTAGGCAGTGGCGTATTTAGGCATGTTTCATATGTTCCATTTTGGAACAGGGGCCCCATAAAGGGGGCCTCATGTATCCCAAAAAGAAATATTTTAGTGACATCACCATTCTTTCGTTGAAAATGTTAAATAAAAGTCGTTTATTCCCCTACAATTTAAAGCGCTCCAGTTCAACCAAGCTAATGCTTGGGAACAGGGCCTCCACATTCCTAAATACGGCCCTGTATTAAGGCATATATTAAGATAGATCGTTGGGCTTTTTGAGAAGTACATCAAAGCACTAAAAAGTTTTATAATCAAAGGCAAGACTTTCAAATTGATGGACTCATTCTTTCATACCTTAAAAAGCCTAGCTTAGATGTAGATTATTTTAAGTAAAGGGATATTGGCGATTCTAAATGCAGCAAGTTGAATTTTAAACATTTAAAGAATGGGCATCGAAATGTGCCCTTTTGCAAAAAAAAGTCTGGAAGGAAGCTGCTTATGAAAATCATCTGCTATTTTCAACTGCTATGCATTCGCTCTTTTACTGCCAGCTTTTGGTTCAATTTACACTTGTGAACAGATTTTATCGCACGTGAAAGCTGTTTTAAACATACAAAGAGGTCACTCACACTTGACCGCTCATTAATTCATCTAGACTAATTACATTTAAAAGAGTTTAAATGCACATCTTCTTTAATTAAACATAAATATCAGTAATTCTAAAACAAATTTATTTGTATTATTATTTTTTAAATATAAGAGACTTATTTAATAGAACTATATTATGTAATTTCTTTAATGATCAGTTTAAAATAAAAAAAAACTTCTTAAATGGACAAAACAATTAATACAGAAAATGTTTATTTATAACTGTTTAACGTAAATTATTTTAATCATCTAATAATTAAATATTGTAACGAATACCTTACTTTTTGATTTATATAAAGAAAGAATAATTAGCCAGTAATATTTGTTATATTACAAAACATAATTTTACTGGCATCACGATTGAATCAAATATGGACACGTTTTTTAATTAAAGGGAGATCATATTCCGTTTTATTTGAGCTAATATTACTGTTTCTTCTTTTTTCTTTTTGTACAAGAATAAATGGCTTACAATTTATAATTTTAAAATGATCTAATTGTAAAAAAACGTTTGAAAATTATATTAATATTGTATGACAAAAGAATTTATATGTTAATTTTTAAACATTAAATTTACTACTCAGTTTATATGATTACTACATATCTATCCCGTTTAATGATAATGGATGACAAATGTATAGAATTGAAACATATTATAATAGATCTACTTCTCAGTGAAACTGAGATCAAAATAGAGTTAACATTTACATTCTTTAGATCCTCATATTGACTAACAATAGATAGTGTTTAGAGTTTAGACAATAATTACTTTAAAGTTTAAAAATAAATTATTTTGTTTGATATAAATAAATGCAAATAAAAAGGATGATAATCACAAACACGTTAATTTTGTATGAAATATAAAACGCTTTAACGGTTTTCTCTATAAATGTCCTTTGCTTTTGACTTTGGTCTTTCTATGGATTTTAATTTTATTGTTCTATAAAAATAATTTGTTTCAAGTATAATAGCGCAGGTTTAGTTTTAGGCTGTTGGCACGCTGAATGGTTTAGAAATCCTAGTTTGGCACACTGTTAGCAAAAGGTTGCCAACCCTTGGTTTAGACCATCAGTGCCTGTAAAAGAATGTTCGTGTGTAGAAAACCATGTACAATATGTACGACTTCATTATAAAATATAGTGGACTGAGAATGCACACTTTTCTTAAACAAACTCCAATCCATAGATAGATAAATAGATAGATAGATAAGCAGACAGACAATATAAAAAATAACAGACAGATAGATAGATAGATAGATAGATAGATAGATAGATAGATAGATAGATAGATAGATAGATAGATAGATAGATAGATAGATAGACAGATAGATAGATAGATAGATAGATAGATAGATAGATAGATAGATAGATAGATAGATAGATAGATAGATAGATAGATAGATAGATAGATAGATAGATAGATAGATAAATAGATGGATAGATGATAGATAATAAATAAATGTACAGCCAAACAGACAGGTTGGTATGTTTGTAGGTTGGTTGGTTAGTAGGTAGGTAGGTAGATAGATATGTAGGTAAGTAACTAGTCGTCATGTAGGTAGCTATATAGAAAACAAATGCAAAATAACTGAAGGACTTTAACGTTTCCTTATGTCAAACAAAATATAGGTCTGTAAGCATAATATTTTTATAGTCTAATTTTTTTCAGCTGGACACACAATCCTCTAGTTTTGTTTAGTTGCATAAGCGACCTTGCCTTCTCGTGTAGATGAAATACCCCACAAATTTAAAAACTCAAACATAGCCCAAAGATGTATGCAATATTCGTTTTTACGCCATACTTACGCAAAGATCCAGACTTGACCAATCAGATTCATGGCTCTCACATCACGTGACCTCTTCCCGGATAAGCCTCCTCAGACACGGGAATAAATTGTTCAGTTAAGATAATGAATTGACCAGTCACAACCCTGACATCGGTCCGGATCGCATGATGTCGTTAAGTAAATTGTGTTTTCAGACGTTAACTGTACACAGTGACGTCTAGCGGGACAGACGCAGTGACCATCCATCTTGATTTCATTGGCGATAAGGACATTTCAGGTCTGATGTAAAGCAGAAGTGATCCCGTCATTAACTCGGCTGTGTGTTTGAGCGTGCATTCGAGATTGACTATTGACTAATGTTTTAGCACGACGAACTATGGTGTGTACGGTATTTCTGAATACCAACGGGTGCTGTTGGGATACATTCAACTCATAAAACCACAATAAAATAAGAATAAACTACTTATTGATCTAGGCTAGCGTTTCCTTGACCTACTTTTCGTGACCCAGTTATTTTATGCTTCTTTGCGACCCACTTAAAATTGTATCTTATATGTTGTAGACGCTCCGTCTACACACACGATTTTTGTGTCCTACTATTAACCGTGGTTTGAGTTTTAGTTTTGCATTTTTATTATTCTTTAAATGGTGTTAAGTTGATGCTTTTCCTGGTTGGTTCAGGCAACCCATTTCATAGCCAGATGCCATTAGGGAAGAAAGAGTAGTTGTGTGCCTTTGTTCTTGCTTAAGGGATAAGAAAGGTGTTTTTGATCCCATCTTAGCATTATATCAGTTTGTTGCTGTGTTGTCTTTCTAAATTATAATTGAATGTCTTGAATTGTATTATTACTACTTTACTCTTTGCCCTTCTGTCCTCATAGTGTAATATAACGTAATATAACATCATTTAAAACCCTCGTCAAGACTAGACTGATGAGCGTCTGTAATATATTAGATTAGATAACAAATACGTTTCAATCACTCAGCTAAAGTTCAAAGTTCATAGTGTAATATATATCTCATTGTCTCTCTGTTGGAATCTGAAAAAGAAAAAGTTAATGAAAAGTGTTAATGAATACAACATCCGCGTGCCTGGCTTCAATCAAAGAAATTAATGGAAGCAATTATTGCAATCTTTAAATTGTTTCGGAGATAAACAGATTGATTTAATACATGTCAATCTTTTTTATTGTTTCATCGTTTTAAAAAAAATGGCGGTTACGCAAGAAAAAATATAAACAGATGAGCAATTGCTTTAACGTTGTTGAATGCTCATGCGCGTTTAGGTGAGTGTGTGTGTGAGAGAGAGAGAGAGAGAAAGAGAGA
This sequence comes from Anisus vortex, assembly GCA_949126835.1. NCBI lineage: Eukaryota > Metazoa > Mollusca > Gastropoda > Planorbidae > Anisus > Anisus vortex. Next base: position 40,501,765 of record OX421497.1, on the reverse strand, counting down.
GAGAGAGAGACAGAGCGAATAAAAGAGAAAAAGAGAGAGAAAGGAGAGAGAGGGAGAGTTAAAGTAAGAGTGAAAAGAGAGAGAGAGAGAGAGAAAGGGTGAGAGAGAAATAGAGAGAAAGAGATAGTAAGAGAGAGAAATAGAGAGAGATAAAGAGAGAGAGACATATAGCGAAAAAAAGAGAGAGAGAGACAGAGATAAAGGGAGAGAGAGAGAAAGAGAGTTCATTCAATAAATTCACTTTGACCTTTTTGTTATATTAGTCTAATGTTGTTTTTTTTTGTTGTTGTTTTTTTTGTTAGTTTTGTTTTGGTGCAATCAAATAGGGTTTTATCGTCTGCCTGTCATGAAAAATGGCGCGATAAAATTGGGTTTGTTTTCAAGGCTGGACTAAACTCCAACGTATGGTCAGTGTTATGGTTAATCACATATGGCTGAACAGTAGACTGCTGCAAGTTGATCTTTGCGTTGGCAATTTTGTTTTCTCAATAGAGTATCATAATGTTTACTTCCATTCCTCACCCCTTTCTGTCTTTAATCGCAGTAGTCTCGTAACACTACGCATTACACGTGAAACTGCGTAATACACCTAAGACTACCCAATACACGTGAAACTACGTAATACACCTAAGACTACCCAATACACGTGAAACTACGTCATACACCTAAGACTACCCAATACATGTAAACCTACGTAATACACCTAAGACTATCCAATACAATGGACAGATAAAACTACAAATTAGACGTAAAGCTACACAAGTCGCTCACAAGTCCGTAATAGTAATACAAGTAAGACTATGCAATACACGAAATATAAAGCAACGACGAGATATTCACAGAACTGTGTAATACACGTGAAAGAACGTGGGATAATAATAGACTACGTGTACACGACTTTTTAATTCAAAGCTTATATTTTATACTGTCAACGCATGTCTTGACCGCCTCACTGTGATTGGCTGTTGTTGATCTCAGGAATTTAATTAACTCAAGGTGTGAGTATTGGCTGTCCATCCTACAAAACAATGTCCCAGCCGTGAATAATGCATAAAAGTACTCTTTCTTCTCGAGTGGCATTCGGGCATGGAAACCAGGAAAACCGGTAACTTACATCATTTAAAACATTTAATAAAGACGCAATACTAGACTGGTACCACGGATTAGCGTAGGACGCAATAATCTTCTTTATAGAAGGAGCGTCTGTAATATAGGCCTATAAGATAAGATATTTCCACAATATTTTTTTGGTATAGCGATGTTGTTGTTTGTTTTTCATTGTTCCGTTTGAAAACTAAATTCATCAAATGTTGTATTGAATAGATTTAACGTGGGCACTTGTTTGTGATGTTGTATTCCATTTAAACACTGCACACGTCCATTTAGCTTCATTAATAAACTTAGAGCTATCCCTACTTATTGTTTTCGTATATATTTTTTTTAATATGTATGGTTCTTTGCGCTTGTAATAAAGATTATATAAAAGGTGGTAAATTGACAGCAGTAACTAAAGGATAAAATTCAAACTAATTGTACAGATGCGTTTAGTTTCTGCTACTGTCTGATGTTACCGGAAGCACGTGTTTAATAAGATCTCATGGGGAAAGGAGAACTGATGGGAGACTGGTCCTTTTATGTCAGAAGTGGCATCCGTGCTATCAGAGGAATGGGAGGGGGGGGGGGGGGAGTGGCGAGACATCAGGATGGTATGATGACGAAATCAAAGTGACTTTTATAATTTTGAAGACGTCTAAATTTCATGTCTCGTTTTTCTCGTGTGTGCCACATTTTCTCAAACGGTAATTTAGATCAAGGACTATAATAAGATGGACCGCTTGCTCTATTTTTAGTGCTTAAGTGCTTAAATTTTGTTCTTTTTTCCATGCGTATCCAATAACGCCGTCTTAAATTACTTCTACGCTCCTACGTCTACCTAAATGTTTCCGCTGTATACAACTTTTTATTTTAATTTCTCATTGAGAAAATCATAGCGATTAAAAAAAACGGAAGCGCACAGTACAAAAGGGAATCGAGAATTTTGAAAAACAAAGTCATTCGAGTAATCAAATAGCAGAAATATTAGGACCAAATGAAGAGCTTTTTATCAAAATTGAGTAAACATTTGATTTTGAAAGTAAAGAGTGTATTCAGCAAGTGAATGTTAATAAAAATCATTTTTACAAAATATCAAAGACAAATTTTAAGTAATTAGTTCAATATTTGCACTTAAATGTGTGTGTTTTTCGGAGGAAAAGTCCAAATCTCGTAGCTATTTGAGATGTTTTTATTTCCGGCAACATAGGAAAGTTGCGTATGAGAAAGGATTCCGACTAGGAAAAATGAATATTGTCACGTGTTTTGAATCTATTGCCACATGTTTTGAATCTTTTCCCGGTTCTTATTTTTAACAAAATGGTTAAATATAGATTTATAGCGTGGAGTTTTATTTATTTATTTCCTTTCTCTAACGTCACTGCCGTATGAGGCTATACCAAATCTCGTTCCTTTGAGAAAAACCTCTTCACTTGGTCTTTAAAGCAAGCGGTCCATCTTATTATAGTGTTATGGCCCTCTTTATGATGACTATTATTACGACTCGTTAAATCGGATTCAATGAATATAGTTGTATTTTTATTAGAAGTCTCTAGATTCTGCTAATCTGTAGCCCAAGCTAGGGGTTCCTTGACTGACAGGTCTATGCAGCAATGTAGTTATATTCGTGATAATTATCTTCAACACCTTTCTCAACAATGATAGATCAAACAACTCCAGTTGTTGAATAAACAATTTTATTTAAATTGTAGACTCAATATAAACGATCAATAAACTTCATCAACTGATGGCAACATAAGTTTCAATACAATGGCATACAATATACAAATGAATATAGCGACTTCACTCGACAAACTTCTGAACTGAACTAACTTTAAGGAGGTCGGGACTTTACAAAGAAAACGATCATCGAAGATTCTACAGGGTCTTAATACGCATTTTAACCTCTTTCTCTATAATTACTACGATCCAGAATTATCCCCCAATTTCCACGGGATTTGAACGAATTATTTTATTTAAACTGCCCTCAGGGCATAAAGGTCAAACCTTGGTCGCTTTGGACTCTGATACGCACTTGTTAAGAGGTCAATGCCTTACTACGTCATTCATTTATGACCGATATTCGTAACATCCCCCCCCCTTCTAAAGCTTTATAATTATTTCCTTTACATTTTAACCATACGAAAAATGTTAATTTTAAGGAATAATTATAAAAGAAAATATTCCGGGAAAAACAATACAGTTCAATTGGCGATCCCAATAATTCAATCGAACTGATAACAATAACATAATAATATATGCAATATAAATTCATCTTATCAAATGGCTTAACTATAGTCATTCAATCATTCAATTTTTAATTCAAAACAATGGACAATTAAATTGTTTATCTAAATCTTGTATACAAGAAAAATACATAATCATTCTTAATAGATATAATATAATACAAGTTAATAACTTCTATTACATTGAACATTCCACTGTAATAAAAACTCTCTCGTCCATTTAATTTATAAACTAATATCTTTTACATTTGTAATCAAACAACAAAAGAAAAAATCACTTAATGTCTATGCAGACACGACTTATTTTTTCATAAGGAGAAAAAAAACCAACGCTCTTGATGAAAAAAATACTACTAGACCTGACCTAATTACACGTTACAAAAATTATTGCTCGTGTAGACAGTATGTTTGTAGGCTGGCTAACACATTAGACAACTGTCTGTGACGCTACCCAAAATGTAGGTCAATTCCGCCTTTCTCTCTCTCTCTCTCTCTTTTTTTTTTTCTCTCTCATTCCCAATTGATTTTAACAATGTTGACATCGCTATGCAAATTTACCTCATCACAGCCTAGGTCAAAAAAATATTGCTACGCGATTAAATAGTTATCGTAACTAAATGAGCATTATTTAACAACCATTATCTTCTCAAAGTCAAATTCATTTATGTTATTTTAAGAACATTAAACATAGTCTGTTCACGAATTAAAATAGTTTATAGACAATTTCATTAAAAATATTTCAATTTCTCATTTTACCATGACCTTTCGACGTCATTATTTTCTTTTTTTTTTAAAAGAGTTCACATCGTAGCATTCTATCTTTCATGCAGACATGGATTTACTTAAACAAATTTGGTTAATTTACTTAATTAACTATCAATTAAAACAAGTTATATTATCTTCATACAATCTTAGTACTACACAGTAAGTACTTATTTTCTTTAGATTACATTAAAGACATTTCAAATACAATATTATTGAAGTAGAAAAGAGTTAAGCATAGGCTACTATTAATTTTTTTCAGAGCGAAATCAATGTAACAATTTATGTATAAAACAAACTGCTGTTTTGACTGGTGTGGTAAAACATTCCATTTCCAATCTTTTCAGTGGTGTACATTGCTCTTTTCCATTTTCCATAAAGGTTTTATTCCTTATTCATAGATTCTCCTGTTACTTTCACAGTGTTCAGGTCTACCCAGTCTTTTGCTTGTCAATACAATTCATTCAATCTATTTTAACTAATACAGAAAAAATATAGATTAGTTTTACAATCTTGACATGAAATCCTTAATTAATCATACATTAGTTGAACATTGGTATGTCAACATTATAAATTCTCAACCATTCTGGTTTACAGTGTCAAGTCAGTGGCACATATCCTAAATTTATACAAAACAAGGATAAGTTTTATTTTACATTAGTTTCACTTCTGGTCTGCTTTTCATGTAACAGTATCCTGAAAGTGAAAAATCATATATAATACATTTCTTGGAATTCTTGTTAGTCATAGTTCTGCCTTGCTGCAACTATTTTTTTTACCCTACATTATCATACATTCAATGATAATAGAACAAATGAATAAATTCACATAGAAGAAATTTGCATCTTGACTCAGTGCAATTATTTCAACAACAGTACATGATAAAATAAATTTCCATAGTACAATCATAAAACATTTCTCAATACTTTAGTGATAGAAAATTCTCTTTTCTCAAAACCATTTACATCTTTTTCAATCAAATTATCCTCTCTGCCAAATGTTTCAATTATCATTTCCAGAGATTCTCAAACATATCTTATAATCAGTCCACATTTATAATGTCCTCTGATTTAGAAACCAATTCTGCGGATAAAACTGATCTTTTTCTCTTATAGCAATTATTTTAAATGCTCAACCTAACAAGTTTGTTTAGAAATATCACACTATAATGATATTTACTCTAACAATACTTTTACTCATTCCTTTTTCTTCACAAGTAAGGGATTTAGTTTTAAAATAGTAAGTTTGGTAACTAACTATCAGTGAATTTGTCATTCAATTCATCCTGTACTCCAGGCATAAATTTTACAAATAAGAGTAACAATGTTAACAACATCAAGCTTATTCCAATTGTTTTCAGAAGGTAAGGCTTTATCATTTTCAAATGATATAATATTTTTGCCTTGCTTTCATCACACAACAATGGCATCTGCATGTGAGCAGTGTACAATTTTTTTCTAACAAACACAGTTATGTCAGACAAAAAATATATGTACTTATCTAGGTACTTGCTCAGCCCAAGGAGATCCAATTCGGTCTGCCATTCCTCTGGAAGTAGTTTGAGTGGTCCTCGGACAGTGGGTCCAAAGATTGGTCCATAGGCTCCTCGACTTTCCGGATAGGATTCAGTTGTCACCTCATGCTCCAGGCATAAGTTCTTTAGGACTGGATTGAAGAGTTCCGAGGCGAAGTTGGTCCTTCGATCTGACGGTATGGATTGTGGTAACCCATAGCTTTTGATAGTTTCGGTCCAGCTCTCCGCACTCGTTTCTTCAGTGATGCTCCTCCCATCTTCATCAGTACCGGCAACTGCAGGTTTGCATTGTTGTTTGAACATGCTGTGGTCTATATGTTCATAGACATCAGTAGTAGGATTTTCTTTCTCGTCGACAGCTTTCTCATGCAACTGTAGCAACTCTGGATCTACTTTCTGCTCAGCAGTCAATTCATTTTGCGATGACTTCTTTGATTGTTCATTTCCTTTCGGACAATCTTCAATCATGGAGAAAATAGTAGTATCAAGTTCCACTCCTTCTTCCACTTTCTTCTCTCGTGGGAGAATTTCTTCTTTATTTTTCTTTTCTTGTGAGATAGTTTCTTCTTTCTTTTTCTGTGGTGTCATACCATTTATGACATCACCTACAGGATAAAGTTCTTTTTCTTTTCCTGTCTCCACAATAGGACTAGGGTCTGGATTTTCCTTCACAATCAGTTCAGGTCTCACCCTCCCTTTCGCCAAATCATTTGCTAGTATAACAGATATGCCCTCAACAGGAAGTTTTGATATTACTCCAACTGTCACATATCCTGTCACCAAGTCAGATGTGAGGTATATCCTATGTAGAGGTATTTCTTCTTTCCATTCAAAACCTCTCAATAGGACAGTCTGTCCTGTCAATGTATTCACATTCAATGGTAATACATCTTTAAGCAGCAGTGTTAATGATGCTCCTGTGTCTCGTAATATGTTTACGGACTTCAGTGGTCCTTCCTTTTGTAAGGCCACACAACCTTCACTAATGAACGGTTGAAAACTGCACAGGGTCTCTGTGTCAGTTTCATTCTTCCCTTGACCATGACTTCCGGGTGGTTTTTCATCTTTCGATGACTTCAGACTCTTTTCCGAGTCAAAAATACTTTGGTCTACTTTTTCGTCTCTGTGGACTTGGACAACCAATCCAATAGTAGCCATTCTGTATTTATAATCAGGATATTTATCCTCATTATCTTCAGTTGTAGATTTCTCTACCTTCTGACTTTTGCTCTCAGGCAAATCCACCCTCAGTGTTTCTGGTTTAGAAGAATCTTTCTTCGAATTCAGTTCGTTTGTATCTTCGCTTTCTTGTACATTCTGTATTTGTGCATGGCTGGCACACATGACCACTTTGTTAGGTCTTTTATCTTTCCTTATACTCCAACAGTCTTCTATGCTATGTCCGGTTCTTTTACAAAAAGTACATTGGACGTTTTTGTTGATAGGTTTTTTATTAACATCATTTTGTTTCACAAAATGCTCTTTTTCACGATGTTGTTTTTGTGTGTTTTCTCCTTGCCGTTGTGATCTATTAAAATTCTTTCCATCAGCTGTCCTATGACACAGTGCATACTGTTCAGCTAAATCAGCAGCCTTATGTGGGTCAGTGATATCACGCTCGGATAAATACATTCTTATATCCGGCCTCACTTTGTTAATAAAATCCTCTAACAGAATGATATCTTTCATTTCTTTTAATGTGGAGATATTTCTGGATTTTATCCACTGATCCATTAACTTTTCTTCTGCTCTAAGGAAGTCTAAGTGTGTTTGGTAAGGGGACATTGTGTACTGACGGAACCTTTTCCGATAACTTTCCGGTATTTGGTTATAGGCTTTAAGTACAGTGTCTTTAATGATTTCATAATCATTTAAATTCTCCTCTTTTAATAATAGAACACAATCTCTTGCCCTTCCCTGAGTAAAAGCTGTTCTGACTAATATTCCCCATTTATCTTCTGGGAACTTAAAATCTCTGCAAGAAATTTCAAAGGTCTGGAAGAAATTAGCTATTTCACTTTCTTTATCAATGTAGGTAGGGACTAGCTTTTTCCATCTGGCCATCTCTACATCACTATGAGATTCTTTTTTAGTAGCTCCTATCTTCGCCAGTTCTATTCTTTCCTGACTTTCTGTTTCTCTTTGACTTTTCTTATCTCTTTCCTGACTTTCTATTTCTAGACGTCTTTCTTCTATTTCAAGCCGTTTCATTTCTAGTTGAAATCGGAACTGTTCAGACATCTGACCTTCAACTTGATATCCCTCCGCGCTTGATTCTACTTTCAACTTGCCACTCGCAATCAACACATCTCTTATCTGCTGTGTCAACACAGTCCTCGATGGTGTAGTCTCCGTAACTTCTATCTTTAAGATCTCAGCGATCTCTTTTAACTTCTTTATTGATAAAGTTTTCAGAACTTCTTCTTCTGGATTTTCAATAAATTCCATTCTTTAGTTAAGAGATTTATAAAGTGGTAAATTTCCAACTTACGTTTTTCCAATCGGAAGAATGAATTCAGCGTTATTAGGCTTGCTCAGTAGGTCACGGCTCCAACACACAACACAACACAACTTGAATATATGCTTCACTATACAACTATATCGGACGAAGACCCCAAACTGTTATGGCCCTCTTTATGATGACTATTATTACGACTCGTTAAATCGGATTCAATGAATATAGTTGTATTTTTATTAGAAGTCTCTAGATTCTGCTAATCTGTAGCCCAAGCTAGGGGTTCCTTGACTGACAGGTCTATGCAGCAATGTAGTTATATTCGTGATAATTATCTTCAACACCTTTCTCAACAATGATAGATCAAACAACTCCAGTTGTTGAATAAACAATTTTATTTAAATTGTAGACTCAATATAAACGATCAATAAACTTCATCAACTGATGGCAACATAAGTTTCAATACAATGGCATACAATATACAAATGAATATAGCGACTTCACTCGACAAACTTCTGAACTGAACTAACTTTAAGGAGGTCGGGACTTTACAAAGAAAACGATCATCGAAGATTCTACAGGGTCTTAATACGCATTTTAACCTCTTTCTCTATAATTACTACGATCCAGAATTATCCCCCAATTTCCACGGGATTTGAACGAATTATTTTATTTAAACTGCCCTCAGGGCATAAAGGTCAAACCTTGGTCGCTTTGGACTCTGATACGCACTTGTTAAGAGGTCAATGCCTTACTACGTCATTCATTTATGACCGATATTCGTAACAATAGTCTTTGTTTAGATCTACTTTTATTATATGTTGAAACAACGTCCGTATTTTAGCAGACGATATTAAGGTGATGGAATAAGTCAAGATATCCGATCAATACCTTTGTACCTCACGAAGAATCAATTCTTTTTAGTAAGAAAAACAAAAAGTCGTATAAAAAATACAAGTTTCAATCGCCTTGTAATCAAATTCATTGAAAATAACATTTCTTTGCCAGCAATTTCTATCCTTGTTATCTATATATATATATAACTAATATATATATTTACCCATCAACATATTTATCTAAATATGTATATAAATGTATAAATTCCAGCTATTTATCTATGTAATCTATCTGTTTATATATCTCTGGGTCTGTCTATTTATCTATTTATATAGGTAGGACGAGCGGACTTTTTGCTTGATAAGAGACATCATGCGATTTTCACCAATTTTAAAACCACTTTTCATTTTATTTTAACCGTGGTAAAAAAAAAGTCAATTTTTATTGTAATAGTATTAGTTGTTTTTTTCTTTCTCTTTTAACAAAACACATTGTAATCATTCGTTTCTCCGTCATTTTGACGGGCATAACCACTAGTATATATATATATTAAGAGACAGAGAGAGAGAGAGAGAGAGAGAAAGAGAGAGAAACTAGAAAACCTGTAGAAGGAATATCTAAAGTAATTATTTCCAGCTAATGTGTCTGCTGTACTTTTCGCAATTATTTCGACCAATAGGAATCTCTCCTCTTTATGACCATTAGGGGCGGCTCCAAATGGGAGATAATTACATAAATACAATCGACAAAACGATGGAAAAAAAAAAAAGAAAAGAAAATTGCGGCCCCTTATTATAGTATTTGGAAAACAAATTTCCCATCTTAATAACGACTAGATCTAAGCGTAGCATTTAGTTAGAGTGTTACATTGAAGGGCATAGTTGGGCATTGTTGGCCATTGTCAGGCTTACCCTTGCATGTTATTGAGGGCATTTATTTCTGCTCACTCGGCTTATGATATTGTTTTTTAAACTCTGTCAATGTCTTTCACGACTATTAGTCCCTTCTCATCCTACACCTCTCATTCACTCTCTCTCTCTCTCTCTCTCGCTCCCTCTCTCTCTCTCTCTCTCTCTCGCTCCCTCTCTCTCCCTCGCTCTCTCTCTCGCTCCCTCTCTCTCTCTCGCTCCCTCTCTTTAGCACTATTACTCTTTTTATCCTTCTCTCTTTTCCTCTCTATCCCTACACCTCCTTCTTTTTATCCTTCTCTCTTTTCCTCTCTATCCCTACACCTCCTTCTTTTTATCCTTCTCTCTTTTCCTCTCTATCCCTACACCTCCTTCTTTTTATCCTTCTCTCTTTTCCTCTCTATCCCTACACCTCCTTCTTTTTATCCTTCTCTCTTTTCCTCTCTATCCCTACACCTCCTTCTTTTTATCCTTCTCTCTTTTCCTCTCTATCCCTACACCTCCTTCTTTTTGTTTCTTGTCTCTTTTTCTCTTCCCCACTCCTCACCCCCCCCCCCCCACACACCCGCCTCTCTATCTCTCTCTTTCTCTCCATATTTATGTAGGAAGATTTTGTGTTTATTACAATATACATACAGATATGTGTTTAATATGTGTTAATGGGTATATTTTGTCTTGCCCATTATACATTTATTACAGTCTTCTTCGGATTGTTTATTATGGTTAATGAAGTAGTATTATTACCTTTGCTTATATATAGGCTATCTGACATCGACAGATGAATTAAGACAATACTTTTAATTTGTAATCAAATGAAAGAAACGCTTCTTTGCAGCATATAATATTTAATTCACATTAATCACAATTACATTTCACATCCATGAAATAATATTATAAGTTCCAGAATTATATAGTAAATATTTCTGAGTCCATTCCAAATATAATTTTACGTCTATACTTTACAAAATGCTGTGGGGGACTGATTAAACCAGCGTGTTTGATCATGTGATCACTTCCGTTCTACCAAGCAAGAATCTATGTTTAATTCAATACCCAAAATCTAGGTTTATCTAAGTTGTATAACTCTTACTTGTCTTAATATTACAATTGATTACATTACATGCAATCTGAGTACATTACTTTACGGTAGTGAGAACTGGTCAAACTGCATGCGCCAGGAACACCAGTAAAATACTTTCCACATACGATGTCTTCGCCTAATATTGGGCGTCCCTTGGAAGGACCACATAGCCAACCATGAGATCCTGGACCAAGCAAATATCCCAAGCATTTACTCCCTGCTATCCCAACGCAGATCGCAGATTGCAGATTGCTGGATGCAAGACGGCCGCATCCCTAAAGATATCTTGTATGGAAAGCTGGAGAATGCCACAAGGGTCTCTGGGCGACCGATGCTAAATTATAGGGATGTCCTAAAACGTGACCTCAGGTCTACTAATATAGACCTATAAACCTGGGAGCAGTCTGCAGTGGACCGTACAACATGGAGACAGGCCATGCATGCTGGTGTATGGAGACAGGCCGTGCGTGCTGGTGTATGGAGACAGGCCGTGCATGCTGGTGTATGGAGACAGGCCGTGCATGCTGGTGTATGGAGACAGGCCGTGCATGCTGGTGTATGGAGACAGGCCGTGCATGCTGGTGTATGGAGACAGGCCGTGCATGCTGGTGTATGGAGACAGGCCGTGCATGCTGGTGTATGGAGACAGGCCGTGCATGCTGGTGTATGGAGACAGGCCGTGCATGCTGGTGTATGGAGACAGGCCGTGCATGCTGGTGTATGGAGACAGGCCGTGCATGCTGGTGTATGGAGACAGGCCGTGCATGCTGGTGTATGGAGACAGGCCGTGCATGCTGGTGTATGGAGACAGGCCGTGTATGCTGGTGTATGGAGACAGGCCGTGCATGCTGGTGTATGGAGACAGGCCGTGCATGCTGGTGTATGGAGACAGGCCGTGCATGCTGGTGTATGGAGACAGGCCGTGCATGCTGGTGTATGGAGACAGGCCATGCATGCTGGTGTATGGAGACAGGCCGTGCATGCTGGTGTATGGAGACAGGCCGTGCATGCTGGTGTATGGAGACAGGCCGTGCATGCTGGTGTATGGAGACAGGCCGTGCATGCTGGTGTATGGAGACAGGCCGTGCATGCTGGTGTATGGAGACAGGCCGTGCATGCTGGTGTATGGAGACAGGCCGTGCATGCTGGTGTATGGAGACAGGCCGTGCATGCTGGTGTATGGAGACAGGCCGTGTATGCTGGTGTATGGAGACAGGCCGTGCATGCTGGTGTATGGAGACAGGCCGTGCATGCTGGTGTATGGAGACAGGCCGTGCATGCTGGTGTATGGAGACAGGCCGTGCATGCTGGTGTATGGAGACAGGCCGTGCATGCTGGTGTATGGAGACAGGCCGTGCGTGCTGGTGTATGGAGACAGACCGTGCGTGCTGGTGTATGGAGACAGGCCGTTCCTGCTGGTGTATGGAGACAGGCCGTGCGTGCTGGTGTATGGAGACAGGCCGTGCGTGCTGGTGTATGGAGACAGGCCGTGCGTGCTGGTGTATGGAGACAGGCCGTTCCTGCTGGTGTATGGAGACAGGCCGTACATGCTGGTGTATGGAGACAGGCCGTACATGCTGGTGTATGGAGACAGGCCGTGCATGCTGGTGTATGGAGACAGGCCGTGCATGCTGGTGTATGGAGACAGGCCGTGCATGCTGGTGTATGGAGACAGGCCGTGCATGCTGGTGTATCTGTTTCTGAGGCAAAGAGATCCAACGAATCCCTGGAGAAGAGAATGAAGAGAAATGACGTAAAACCGTCAGATGGACAGACTGCTACTCAATACAGATGCCTCTGCTGTTCCTGGGATTGCCACTCAAGAATTCGACTGTTCAGCCACCGCAGAACCTGCAAAAAGAAGCCAGCTACAACCCAGTTTAAGGGTAGGGGAGCCAGTAGAGAGCTCTTTTTTTTTATTTGTGCACGCATCATGACCATTTTTGGTATATAGATAGTATAAGCAGGTCCGAGTAAGCATACCTTACAAAAATAATTTCTGATGGTTGTGATGGGAATGGCGGCCATTTTGGACTTTTTAATTAACGATTTACCACGCAATAAAAAATGTATCAACTTGATTATTTATCAAGATAATTTATTGCAATTTGGCGGAAATATTTATAAGCTATATCTTTATAAAATGTGTTGATGAAATTTAGTTAAATTGATAAATAAAATTTATATGAATTTTTTAATAGGACATGAAAAAAAATAATTTAATTGCAATTTTTTTAAATTAAAATTTAAGGAAAACTATTACTTATATCAAAAATTCATCCTGTAACTATGATTATTAACATGGAATAAATGCATGTAAAAAATTTCATAAAGATTGGTTCATAAATAAGGAAGTTAACATAAAAAGAAGAAAAAAAAGTAGTATTTTGAGAAAAACCGGTAAAACTGACAATTTTAAGGAAAAAAATAATTTGGGAGTAAAATTGAAAAATGCAATTTTCTCATCTATTTCTTAATGGTTTGTTGTAAGATTTTTCCCCTACAAAGACAAGATGTTAACCTTTAATTTGATGTATATTAATATATAATTAAACTCATATTTTATATTACTTTAGTGTAAATATGTTTAAAAAAATAAAATAAACTTCTGATGTATATACCTATTACAAATGCAATTTTTACATTTAAATAATGTTACTAAAATTTCCGAACTATATGTTTTAGATCCAGGCATAGTTAAAGTATAAAACTTAGGCAAAAACTTCAATATTGAATTTTCTGGCATTTAGATCAATTTCACTGCCGTCCCTACCCTTAAAGAGGGGCGCTTCCATTGTCTCTCGAGACCCAAGGAGCCATTATATACTTATTACTGGAGCATGCGCACCCACTACACGACAGCTACTTTAGATCCAGTCCAAATGGTCGGCTTCTTTAAATAAGGGCAAGAACAGATAGATTTATTAACTCTCTTGTCCACATTGAGTGAGAATGTTTCAACAGAGTTGCCAGTCAGCCAGAAATACAAATGTTGACTCCTAATGATACTTTTTCTTGTAGGATAAATGATATGATAGTGTGCATGCATGTCTATTTTTATAAGTATATTTTTGTGCCTGAGAACTAATAGTTGTTTTGTATGTTTTTAATACGCTGGTTAGATCAATTAATCAATCTTATATTTTAAAAAATTAGAGGACAAACTCATTTGTTTTATTATTAAAATAAATATAAGATGGATAAATACTAGCATTATATTATGTAATTGTTGTAATTAGCATCTTTATGTCTTTAAAATAAACTCCTTAAATCGATTTAAACAATGCAGTAATAGTTTTGTTACAACTGGTTAACGTAAAAAAAAAATTGTAAACCTCTAATTACATCTTGAAATGAATACCATAATACTGAATTTATGTAAAGAAATTTAAAAACATTAAATAATTTTAGATACATTACAAAACACAATTCGTTTGGCTTCACTTGAATTGCGAGACTTTAATTCAATAAAAGGGAGATAATTAACCGTTTTTCTTTTTTTTTCTACGTTAATAATTTTATTATGTTTTTTATGTTTCCTTTACAAAATAATCAGTTTCTTATAACTTATAACATTTAAATGATAAAACTACTAAAGGTAAGTTAAAAATTGTATAAATATTATATGACTAAACCATTCAATTTTTATGTGCAAATTTGTATATTACATTAACTACCTAGCTTTTGTGGTTATTATACACATGTCCCAGTAATGGTCGGTGAGTTTCTTCGGCGTCTAACTTAATCAGTCCAGTAACAAAACATTAAATGAATTTTAGACTGAGATCCAAATATTATTGTCCAGCTAGTCCCAGAGTCCTAGGATAAAGTCGAGATTATTTAAATGAAATTGTTGGACAAAAAACGCTGCTTAATACAATTTTGTACTAGCTCTAAAATGCATAAAATAATCAGATGAAAAACACCTTTTATTTTATTATATACAAAACTCTTGTCAATTTTTTTACTTATGTTTGACGTATTTTCATTGTTCATAAGAAAACAATCTAGCTTTTAGGCTAAAGCAAAGAATTCAGGAATGACTGTTTAAATATTTTTTTTATGAATTTAAAAGCTATTTAAATTAAACAATTTCAATTTATATATTAATTATTATTAGTCAGCTGTTTTTGTCGTGTTGAAAAAGTTTGTTGAAAATCTTGCAAATCTGTTGGATCTTACAAACGGAACCAGAACCGTGTCAAATCCGGTTCCGAATTCTTGAGAAAATCCGGGATGCGCCTACCCGCATATCCGATTCACAGGTTCCCGGTTCTGAATGACATACTAATAGTTGCAAGTATTTTCTAACAGTTTTGTGCTGTCGTCTGCATGGTTTCTCTGTTTAAGCGCCTTTGCTTTTGGCCTTGGTCGTGCAACGGCGCTAAGTAAAAAATTGTCCTTTAAAAAAATTAAAAAAAATATGGTGGAGTAGGTTGACTTTCACGCTGTTGGCACGCTTTTTAGAAATCATACCCTGGCACGCAATTAAGTTAAAGATGGTCGACCCTTGTTTTAAACCAAACATAAGTTTAGTGTTGTGTGTGTATTTAATATTAATCCCTTTGAACATTGGGTGTGCAGCACCAACACACATACAAACATGAAGCTGACAAAGTTGCTGTATGATCAGATGAATGATAAATTATTCATAACAATACATTGTGATGTATGAGGTTGTAATTAATTACCTCCCTTGTTCTTGTTAGTTGTGATTACCTTTTCTTTAATAACGGATGGTCACGATCTTTTGGTGATCCTGTGTGACACTTGTCCGCTTGGCCATGTGGTGTGTAGTTTTTTTTAGAGAGTAGAGTCTAATGAGAGACGGTTAGGCTGTGTTTTAAGACTACTTTGGTTTTTGTGCTTAAATCATATGATTACTGACTTGTATTGAGCGTCGGTGTATTGTGTTATGTCAAATTAAAGTTATGTTAATTGTTACTGGCGTCTTTCTAAATTGCTTGGATGAAAATTCGTAGGCGTGTCATTATAAAAACGTTCACGATTCTTTCAGGGTACCAAGAACTTATTTAGATAAACATCCCACCCTAGACGGCGAGACGTAACAACATGAAGACCACAGGGACGATAAACAGTACAATATTATATAAAATACAATAAGCAACCCAGAGCGTTGATCTGCATATATACACTCAATATAGAGTAGCTTCAATATTTAATACTTGATCACAACTTAATTCCCGGCATCACGTGTCTTCTATATTCCATGAAACTTAAACTGAGACTTAACTAGGTCCATAACTCAATACTTGAACAATAACTCAAAGTCCATAAAAACGCGCATAAAGGCGATTACAAGAAAGGCAACTATACAGTCTGAGCATCCAACATGTACTGCCTCCTATCTTCAATTTCACCTCTTCAACTTGTAGTTCACTCATAAATCATGCTTTTTCATACTTCTACTCACTAAATTATCTCCATACTGACATTTTTATTTCTTTAGCGAAAAAAATCAAAGTACCCTTTCTCATGTATTTATAGCTTGTGCCACTTAATGTGTCCTTGTTACACTTCTGATTTGTAACTATAAGTGTGTCAGTTGAAGTCCTGCGCAAGAGATCGCGTGAAAGAGAGAGAAAGAGAGGGAGAAGAATGAACGCCGAAAAAGAGAGAGAGTGAAAGAAAGAGAGAGAGAAAGAGAAAGAAAGAGAGAGATAGTAAAAGAGAGATGGAGAGAGAGAAAGAGAGAGAGACGTATCTTCGTGTCATGTGTACTGGCATCGCTTCCTGTGGGCGGTGATAAACCATCTTTCTGACACTGACACCGAGAAGCCTGACACCAGTACTCATAGAACCAAATGAAAGACTGGTCAAAATAATATCTTTATTACCCTATCGACAGGGTGTGATGAAGTCTGGAGCAGAACTGGACAAAGCGGAAATCTATCAATTGAACAAAGAAAAAAGGGTGGGAAAAAATCGGACGATTACGAATCGATGGACTGCCTGTACTTTCCCTTTCCAAGGAATCTAAAATTGTAATGTTACTGTAATACAAACATAATGAATTTTATTTTATATACATACACATATATATTTTAATTTAAAAACAAAATTAAGACATAAGGTACACACCGTGAAAGCATTTCTTTAAAGTATATTTTTGAAATCACAAAACAAGGAATCATTATTGATCTAAAAACGAATCATATTTTGTTTATATTGCTCTTTTTGTGTTTACATCTATCTATCTATCTATCTATCTATCTATCTATCTATCTATCTATGCTATTTATCTATCTATCTATCTATGCTATTTATCTATCTATCTATCTATGCTATTTATCTATCTATCTATCTATCTATCTATATATATATATATATATATATATATATATATGTATATAGCCTATATATACATATATATATATATATATATATATATATATATAGCCTATATATAAAGCTCTGTGTGTGTTTAAACAAACAAATTGGTTTATTTGAAGACACGTAACCTTATTGCCTCATATTTTTTTCCCTTTCCAATGTGTCCTCGCTAACTGTGAATAACGTATCTGACTGCCACGCGGTCGACCCTGGTTCGATTCTCCAGTTAGTCTATATGCCCTACCTTTTTTTATAACAATCTTTTATTTCAATTAATATTACTTTTTAAAAAAACATTGTCAGTCCACGGGCAACTCGGGCAATTTAGTTTTTTGTTAAATAAAAAGACTTGTCCATTTTTACCCGATTACAATATTTATTTTAAATTACTTTCATAAATGTCTTTAGTAATAAATCTTCCTTTTAATTATTACATTATAGCTTTGAGTTAATTGTAGTTTATAAAATGTTTATCAGGCCTGTTTTATTTCCCCCCCCCCCCCCCCCCGGGCAAGGCTGGGAAATTTAGCCTGTTAATATATACAACTAAGCATAAGACTTAAACGAGTAGGTCTAAATGTTTATTTAGACAATTTGTCGTTCAACGCTTAAGAAACAATAAAGATTCCTGAAAAATTGCAAGGAATACCAGTGAAATGCATGAATTGTTGTCTTTTACTCCACAACCTGTGATTGGGGCGCGATGGTCGAGCGGCAGCGCGTTCGACTGGCGAACCGAAGGTCATGGGTTCCCATCCTGGTGAAGGATCGGATTTTTTTTTCTCTGGACTCAAGGCGTGTCCCTGAATCTACTCAGCTCTGACGGGTACCTGACTTTAGTTGGTGTAAAGTAAATGCGACTGGACATTGTGCTGGCCACACATCCCCTAGTATGCTCTAACAACCCGATTAGTTTCTGATCGAGTATCGGCTCCATGGATGTCAAACGAAATCGGGGTAGGGAAAAAGTTGCGCCGTCAAGCTGAGAGGAAATACAAGCAAACCGGTCTGACAGTGCACCGACACTTGTACACACAAAAGAAAAACTATGTCAATCGTCTGATTCGAGATGCTAAGACAATGCATCTTCGCAATAAGATACAGAGCGCGGACTCATCTCGGGTGCTGTTTAAAATAACTACAGAGATGTTGGGTGGTGCAGGTAAACCTGTACTACCATGTTCCATTCCCCCTGCCGACCTCCCTGACTCCTTTAATCAATTTTTCACAGACAGGATCAAGAAAATTAGGGAAGACCTGGACTTTCATACAAGTCTGCCCCACAATGATCCAGTCTTCCAGGGTTCTCACCTCACTGAGTTTCATTCAGTAACTGAAGCATCGGTTAAGGAAATTATTAGTAAGATGCCTAAAACGTCTTGCGAACTCGATCCCATCCCTGTCTCCCTCTTCAATGATTGTATCAACGAACTAATACCTTCGATCACTACGATGATGAATGTTTCATTAGCTTCAGGTATTGTGTCTCAATCAATGAAACACGCACTGGTTAAGCCCCTCTTAAAGAAGCTTAGCATCGATCCTGAGTGCTTAAAAAACTATCGGCCTGTATCCAACCTTTCATTCCTTTCGTAGGTCTTGGAGCGTATTGTGCTAAAACAGTTATTGTCTCACTTGGAGCAGCATAGCTTATTGGAGAAGTTTCAGTCCGCCTATCGAAAGAGTCATAGCACGGAGACGGCATTGGTCAAGGTTGTCAACGACCTACTATGCACATCGGACACGGGTTATGTGTCTATTCTGGCAATGCTCGATCTGTCTGCCGCTTTTGACACTCTGGACCATGAGATCCTGATTGACAGGTTCGCAACCACTTTTGGCTGCTCGGGTTGTGTTCTTCGTTGGTTTAGGTCATACCTGTCCGAACGCACTCAAAGTGTTGCTATAGATGAGTTGGTCTCGTCACCTTCAACGCTGATATATGGAGTGCCACAGGGATATGTTCTGGGACCAGTGATGTTTGCCATGTACGTGTGTCCACTCGGCCAGGTCATCAAACCGTTCGGATTATCTTATCACTTCTACGCTGATGACACACAACTGTACGATCATGCGATCCCTCTTGAAGCCCTCGTCTCGCTGCAAAGTTCAGTTGTGCAATTGCCAATGTCTATTCGTGGTCGGGAAGAAATGGGCTTAAAATGAATGAGGAAAAAACAGAGATAATCAGAATTGGGACCAAGAGTAATTTGGCCAAATTCACTGGTCCAGAATCTATCACTGTGATAAACTGTCAAGTGCCATTTGTTGACAAAGTGAAGAATCTTGGTGTTTTATTCGATCCCACGCTGTCTTTTGACCAACATATATCTCATCTGTGCAGAGGTCTATATCTACAGTTGCGTAGACTCGACCAAATACGACCCTATTTGTCCACTGATTCTGCAAAGACACTGGCAGTCGCCCTGATACTTTCGCGTATAGACTATTGCAACGCCCTGCTAGCCGGCCTGCCTGAAGACAAAATCGCCAGGCTACAGCGAATACAGAACAGTACTGCGCGTTTGGTTATGTGCAAGTCTAAACGAGACTCGGGAACCGCCCTTCTACGCTCGCTCCATTGGCTCCCGTGCAAGCCAGAATTGAGTATAAAGTGGCGCTGATTTGCCATCAACGAGTTTCCGTCCTATCTCAAGGAACTAATCACACCTTATGTCCGGCAAAGAACAGTTCGTTCTACCAACTCATCGCTTCTGGAAGAGCCCCGTTTCTCTCTGACGACCGTTGGCCTCAGAGCCTTCTCAGTATCCGGTCCGAATGTGTAGAATCTACTTCCCATTCAACTGAGGCGAACTGGCTCTACTGTTTCTTTCAAAAAGAACTTAAAAACTCATTATTTCAATATTTACATTAGATAACATTTAACATGCTTTAGAAACTTACTGTCTTATTTATGGGTTGGGTTGGTTAATGCTACATTTATTTGTTTTGTCTTTTTTTAATCATCAATTTAGCTCTGCCACCTGGGCTAGGGTAATATCCGTATTCTTAGTTGTATGTTAAACGCGCTCTGAGTTTACATTATGTTTGTTGGCAGCGCTATACAAATAATAATATTATTATTTTAATTATTATTATTATTATTATGCCTTGGTCACTGAAACTGGTGAACGCTGCTTCACAGGCCCTATGATCTATTTGCTCCGACTGGATACTTTACTATACCTATGTGTGAATATGACGTATGTCTCGTCCTGATTCTTCCTAGTACATACATATGTCAAATTAAATATAACGATAAGATTTGCATTATTCATTCAAACCTAAGGACATTTGATTTGTAAAAAAATTGCTCGCTATTTCAGATAAGCTAATTCTAATCAATATATAATAATAATAGATATTTTAGTTTGTCAACAATATAAGGGGCCATCCATAAATCACGTCACTCGATTTTAACCAAATTGTACTCCCCCCCCCTCATCGTCACAATGTCTTACTTGTTAATTCCATGCTTAGCGCGAAAAGGGCAACGTGCGTTTATAACGGCATCTAAATATATATATAGGTTGTCGCTATCCCATGATGCCTGTGATCAACCAATTAAAATCCAATAAAATTACAAGGCGAGAGTTTAATGGCGTGAAAGCACGTGCGTGCCTTTTGTTGATTGGATGGGAAAAGAAAGAAGAAAAAACGTTTTATGTGTCAAGTACCAACTGAGCCTCCTGATTGGTCAGACATTACTTATCAAGAGTTAATTTCCCCTGAGACTGGACGTAAAAATGTTAACTTTTTTTCTTCATATTTCCTGTTTCTTATTTACTCTTTTAAAAAATGTTGTCCAAAATTTTATTTTCACAAAGAGACCATGTTCTTTTAGGAATTTTTACTTTGAACAAATAGATCTCTACGTTTTAAATGGGTTAATTTCGCTTGTATGATTATTAGATCGTTATGTGTGTAAATTAAAAAAAAAAAACTTACTATTGTCTAGACGTTTGCTATTAGGTCATATATTACCGTACATATTATTGTATTATCTCTATGTTACATCTTAGTTTAATGTCTGCTACATCTATATTATATACCGGTTCGTCTGTCTTCTGTCCAGGTTCTGGTTCTCTTTGAAATAATACACTTAATCAAGTTTAAATTTTACAATGTTTTAAAGAACTCAATAACTGATTTTATTTGTACAATGCATCAAATGATGAAGAAGAACTGTACACGGACTGGTTGATTATAAAGGACGTTAATAACACTCTGGAAAACAGACAGCAACTCACTACACATCTGCGCGTCTTATAAGTACTTATAGGTTTTAGTGCAGAAAGTGCTAGAATGGATTTTCCAGAAAATGCGTTCTAGAAATATTTAGAGACTACGAGTATATATAGATCTATCTGCCTACACTAATAATCTCTAAGCCGTTATTAAATATACAATAAATAACTGAAACAAATGTGTAGATACACAGTTCTAAATTTATAAGCTGACTGAAGACTATTTTGTTTTTAAATGCTATAGTCTACATTGCAATGTATATATAACATGTTACATGCTTACACCGAACTCAAAAGAGGAAATAAACACAAATATTTACCATTAAAGGTCACTAAACTATATATATTTTCTAATGTCGATAGTATCAGAACTGAACTGTTAGTGGTGAGCTATTTCCCTTCATTTTACTTGGTAGAAGCTTTAATAGGATCTGATGGCCAACACTGGAATAATTGACCTTTTTGATATCATTATTTTTTGCTTTCAGCCAGACATCATTCGTGGAGGCACATTTTTTTTTCTGCTTAATGTTACAAAAAAATAAATAAAAAAAAAAAAAAAAAAAAAAAAAAAAAAAAAAAAAATAAAATAAAAAAAAACTGTTTTTTAACGCCAATTACATCCTATTTGTAGTATTGTTGTATTTCGTTAAACATTTGTGTTAGACCCCTGCTGTTTTACGTTTATATAAGTCGGTTAATACTACCTTTATTTGCTTTGTCCTACGTTTGTAAATTTTTTAGGTTAATACTTAGATCTAAATCCTATTTAACCCAGAGCATTGTAATCCGTGTTCTTAAGTGTTTGTTGCTCAATGCTAAATGCGCTCTGAGTTTACATTATGTTTTGTTGGCAGCGCTATATAAATAGAATTATTATCATTATTATTATTTGAATTTTTTTTTATTTACTTGAACATTTTAAAACTGTACCGACGTAAGTGTACTTTTGTTGTAAGTCGGGATAAAGAGAAGGGTTGTGGTTAGTGTAAGCGTAAGTGTTTTTTTTAGGTCAGGGCATGATCGGTTGATTTCAAATGAATACTGAAATTTTTTATTCTTCTGTTTTACTATCCACTAATTCTTCTGTTTTACTTTCCAATAATTCTTCTGTTTTACTTTCCAATAATTCTTCTGTTTTACTATCCACTAATTCTTCTGTTTTACTATCCAATAATTCTTCTGTTTTACTTTCCAATAATTCATCTGTTTTACTTTCCAATAATTCATCTGTTTTACTTTCCAATAATTCTTCTGTTTTACTTTCCAATAATTCTTCTGTTTTACTTTCCAATAATTCTTCTGTTTTACTATCCACGAATTTTTCTGTTTTACTATCCACGAATTTTTCTGCCAACGTGTTCGTTTATCTTTCAGACAACACTGAGACTTCCTTTGAACACAGCAACAACACAAGCGACCTCCCCGCAGGATGAGGTGTGCTGCAGTGGCGTGCTGGGGTACGCCTCGGACAATGTCTCCCTCAACTTCCCGTGCCAGGACCGCCCCTGCTGCAACAGCAGCGAGACCGTGGCAGTCGTTTCCATAGATTATGCAATGGGCTTCAGGTTTGAATGTATGGTAGGTCACGCTTGTTTCCATCTTTTCACAATACATATAGAGCCTCGGCATGGAGAACACGCGATATACAGTCTCGTTTTCAAAACGCTCCCGGAAATGACAAATGCATAGAAGAAATATATGGTAGCCATTTTGATTTCTATGTAAAGACATGCATTTCAGGTTTCTTTTTTTTATAAAGGCTAGGCATGCTGGATGCCGAGAACACCTTGCTACAAGCCAAATTAAAGCTTTGTACCCTAAATGGAATTAAGTTTTTGTTATAAATAGACTCTATATGGCGACACAATCGGTGTTTAAAAATTGTTAGATTCTAGTTTATCTGCCATGCTACAGGGCGTTTGCAATCACGTGACAAAAAGCACGTGATTTGCGTTTACTTTCTGTAATGGTGAACAAGTAATAATGGCCGCTGTATTAATAAAGTTTCATATAGGCTCGAGCTTTTTTTTAAATGATGTGTTGTGTTTTAAGTCTTATTAAGATTTAAGCTGTATTATGTATGTTAAATAAAATAGGCTATTTTATTATTATCATAGACATAGATCATAGACGATGTGAGCCTATTAGTGACTTGACTAGATATAGCCTATTCACCAACACTATAACTTGACATCGTAGCCTAACCTACGAAACATTAAAAGTGTAGGCCTATAAAGTGAAATTGAAAGTGTAAATGGGTCTAGCCGGCCCTAGCCTAATCACATTAATCAATTAATCTACAGTACTACTATTTACCTCCTTATTTTTTGAGTAGCATAGCCAATATTCAGATGTGAATTTTGCATGATAAAGAACAACTTCACTTTCACCACGTTACATTTGTACCTCAAGTGGGTTCTTATATTTACACAAATACGTCATTAAAAACCTAAGTGACGCCAACCGAGAACGCTCTACAGGAAGCTTGTTATTATTTTGTTTTATACAAGTAATATGTATGGATTTTTTTATAAAAGATAGATGGATGGATGGATAGATAGATAAGTGGATGTATAGGTAGTTAAATAGATAGGTAGATATATAGTTAAATAGATACATAGATTGATGAATAGATAGATAGTTAAATAGATAGATAGATGAATAGATAGATAGTTACATAGATAGATAGTTAAATAGATAGATAGATAGGTAAATAGCTAGATAGATGAATAGATAGATAGTTAAATAGATAGATAGATGAATAGATAGATAGTTACATAGATAGATAGATTGATAACTAGATAGATAGATAGTAAAATAGATAGATAGATTGATAACTAGATAGATAGATAGATAGATAGATAGTTAAATAGATAGATTGATAACTAGATAGATAGATAGATAGATAGTTAAATAGATAGATAGATAGATAGTTAAATAGATGGATAGATAGATAGATAGATAGTTAAATAATGATGATGATGATGATGATGATGATGATGATTTATATAGCGCGCCTATCCATGCTATGTTAGCATGCTCAGTGCGCTCTGGTTCCACGTTTCAGTTGTGGATGTGCTAAAAACAAAACAAAAAACTATTCGCCTAGTTGAAGAGGAAGGTCTTTAAACTATACGCCTAGTTGAAGAGGAAGGTCTTTAAACTTCTCTTGAATGACTCTTTTTTTCTGGAATCCCTCAATGTCTGAGGCAATTTATTCCATAAATAAGGCGCTGCTGACTCGAAAGAGCGTACACCAAATGACCTCTTTTTATGACCGTCCACACTGGGTACTTTGAATAGTGACTGTGATGAAGAGCGCAGCCCCTTAGTGGACACATGCTTGGGAATAAGTTCTTGAAGATATTGAGGGGCAGTGCCTTCCATACAGCTATAGGCAAGTGACAGAATTTTATGGTCAATGCGCTTGGTCACAGGGAGCCAGTGGAGATCTTTAAGAACTGGGGTTATGTGGTCCGACTTCTTAATCCCTGATACAATGCGTGCCGCAGTGTTCTGTACTTTCTGGAGTCTTTGGAGCTGGTTCTGGGGCAGACCCCACAGACAGCTATTACAATAATCCAGCCGTGATTGAATTAGAGAGACTGCTACGGCATTAGCTGTTCTCTTATTAAGTTGAGGACGCAGCTGACCCAGGGCGCGTAGATGAAAGAAACAAGCCCTTACCACAGTACCAATGTGCGGAACCATTGTAAGGTTATTGTCAATAAAAAACCCAAGGTCTCTAACAGTGTTGGACAAGGGGATATCCGAGACACCAACTTTGATTGATTCAATATCGACCTTTCTGAGACTGGTGTTAGAACCACACAGAATTGCCTCTGTCTTTTCATCATTTAACTTGAGTCTGTTTGCTGCCATCCATGATTTTACTGTAAGACAGCAGTCTTCCACAGCCCGAATAGCATCACCGCAAGCAGAAGGATCAGGCTTGAAGCTCTTGTACAGTTCTGTGTCGTCGGCAAATGTTTTCCGGGAAATTCCATGATTTTCAACAATTCTGCCCAGCTGACTAGTGTACAAAGAGAACAGGATAGGCCCTAAAACCGAGCCCTGCGGTACTCCACAGGTAAGAGGCGTGTCCCGTGATGAGGCCTGATTAACAACAACACGCTGCGTCCTGTCCTCCAGATAGGAATTAAACCAACGAAGTGCAGTTCCAGAGATGCCCGCCTCATTTTGAAGCCTCGACAGAAGAAGCTCATGGTCAATTACATCAAAGGCAGCACTGAGATCCAGCAGGACTAAGAGTGTCAGATCACCTCGGTCAGCACTACACAGAACATCACTCAGGACACGGAGTAAGGCTGTCTCACAGCTGTGCCCAGGTCGATAGGCTGATTGAAACTTATCAAGCAGGTTATGACTGTTAAGATGCTGTACAAGCTGCTGAGACACAACTCTCTCCAGAAGTTTAGATACATAGGAGAGGTTAGAGACAGGGCGAAAACTCTTGCAATCATTTGGGTCCATGCCATTTTTCTTAAGCAGGGGCTTTATGACCGCAGCCTTAAAGAGGCTTAAATAGATAGATAGATTGATAACTAGATAGATAGATAGTTAAATAGATAGATAGATTGATAACTAGATAGATAGATAGATAGATAGTTAAATAGATAGATTGATATCTAGATAGATATATAGATAGATAGATAGTTAAATAGATAGATTGATAACTAGATAGATAGATAGATAGATAGTTAAATAGATAGATTGATAACTAGATAGATAGATAGATAGATAGATAGATAGTTAAATAGATAGATTGATAACTAGATAGATAGATAGATAGATAGTTAAATAGATAGATAGATTGATAACTAGATAGATAGATAAATAGATAGTTAAATAGATAGATAGATATAGAACGAGTGAGATAGTTCAATGTTTTGATCTGACTACATTCAATGAAACAAACCAAAAAGCACTGCCGTGTTTTGTCATGTCCACGGAGAAGGGCATACCTCCCTAGAGACGGGGGACCCAAAGTTTGTAGAACAACACTCTACACAGATCCGTCACTGGAACCACGTCAGACTTTTCTAAATAATTCACCCCCAGAGCTCATGGCAACCGGATCGATGCAGGACATGTGTGCGCAGAACCAATCGGCACAATGAAGTCAAAATGTAGTATTTCCGCATCAGCTGCTCAAAAGTGGGAAGCAGACGGAACGTAGTTTGCCCAGGAACGAGGGATAAGGGCGAAGAAAAAAAAAGAGTTAAAGCCAAAACTAAAATACATAGAAATCAAATTTGGCTCACGCCTAATAAGATGTAGTCTCCTCGCCCGGAGAGGAGGAAATCTGTATAGATCTTTAGGTGTCGTCGGCCAAACTGGTAGGTCATAACTGTTAGGCTCAAATCAGGCCCCGGCCCTTTATCCACAGATATGTGAAATTATTCATGGTTCGTGTTGGGAAAATCTGGGCGAGAAAACTGTTATTTCCTTCCTTTTTTTTTTCCTTCTCTTCCTTTTTCGTTCAGACGATATTTTTGGGGGGTAAAGTGGGAGAGATGGAAGATTTAATTACGATATTGAGCGGGAAACAAGCTCGGTTTGATTTTCATGTCATCCAGTTCAAGTACTTATGGTCTACAGTGATATGAAAAAAAAACTTGAACATATAGAAACGAAAATCTTGTTCTTTTTTATGTTTGGTCTAGTGGATTTCGGCATTAAACTGATGATTCAAAAACATGTTTTACTGAAATTAAAACATAAAGTACTTGCTCTAAGAAAGAGATGTAATTTTTGTAAGGGGCATTATTAATTATGGCTATTCTTATTACCTACCTGTATTACCTACTCGCGTACCGTTACCACTATTGGAGTATGGATGGGCCACCAACTATAGCCTAGTTCAGGGGTCGGCAACCTACGGCACGCGTGCCAGACTTGGCACGCCAATGGATTTTCAATGGCATGCGGAAGAGGCCCTTAAAGTATATTCAAGTCTCTTTTACAATAAATTTAGTGGTACAGCAGGATGACTTTTGGGCTGTTGGCACGCTGAATGAATTAGAAATCATACTTTATCAAAAGGTTGCCGACCCCTGGGCCTAGTTCTTTATCCTGGGCCAATCCTGGCTCCAAACCCGGGATCAAGTCCTAGCCTACGCCAGGATTCGAACTCTTGACTTTCGGTATACCAGTCGAGCGCACACCCGCTCGTCTACCTTAAACCTAGTGCCCTTACCAAACCAGTATCTTTTTTTTAAAAACAAAATGTACATAACAGGATGCAAGTAATAATATCAACTTAATGTTTATGATCCCCGTACTGCTGCGGACATCGATCGATCTGTGTTAATTAATCAGACACAAGATCAAAGAGCTGTGAGCTTTGAAATCGCACTTGCTCACAATTTATGTAGGAATTTTAAAAAAGAACATAAATACTTGTAGTACATATAAGAGGAAATGAATCATAAACATAAAATTATTGTTTTGTAAATTTACTTCACAATGTGAATTTTATTAATTATTAAAAAATTATGCCTGACTTTTTATTTCGTTATGTTTTGTTCCAGTCTCGCAGCAGCATCGAGCCCTTGTGCTACGAATATGGAACAGAGGTCCGAACGTCCAATCAGGATCCAGACTTCATACCACGTGCCTGCTGTCCGGGGTCAAAGTTCAAGATAGTTCTACACCAGTGGTACGCGGCCTTGGTTGTGAAGTGCGTCGAAGAGGACAATAACAGTGACGATTACTCATGATAGAGTTAGGGTTAAGGTTTTTGAGCTAGGGGAGGGGGTGGGGGAGGGACAATAGCCTGTGAGTGGTTGGCTGAATTGTATAGCCTTACGGAAGAATCAGAGAATGAGAAAACGAATTAAAGAGAGAAAGAAGAGAGAGAGAGAGAGAGAGAGAGAGAGAGAGAGAGAGAGAGAGAGAGAGAGAGAGAGATGGAGTATTAAAGAGACTCGTCACATTTCCTTTGAGAGCTAATACACGCCTATATTCCATATGACGATGTCATTTATTCAATACAAGAATCAATATGGGAATTCAGTGTCTATATGAAAAAGTAATGATGGACAAACATGAAGGATGACAGACAAATGAAGGATGTCAGACTATGACCTGAATGATGTATTCCATGTGACAGCGTCCGACTTATTGGAGACCAAATGAAGGTCACGGCCAGCATAATTACCCATTCTACTTCTCAGCCCTGAACGCCCTTTATCTAATTATCTAGGCCAGGCCAAGGCGGAATTGCGAGGAGTGAAGCGAGGGGTGCAAGCAAGTTGTGTTATTTTTTCTTATTGAAAAGCCCATCGTTAAATGATTCCACCATTACTCGTGTAATTAAATGTGTTTAAGTATCGAATTCAGTCTGTCAAGAATATGTATATTCGATTCCAGAGACATTTACGTAAATGAAAACAAGCGTCAATATATTAATTATTTTTTATCCATATATTATAACATTTTATGGAATATTTTATGAACAGAATACTAGGTTTAAAAATTGCTTCTTTTGAAGACTAGGGGTGTGTCATAGGAAGCCAGCGGGCCACAACAGGACCCACCAAGCCTTTCGTATTTTCAATTCATTGTTTTAATCATGTCCATAGTTTTTTTCAGAATCTTGTTAAATTAATTTTTTTTATACGGCCCAATGAAACAAAAATGTTGCCAACCCTTTTTCTAGACTATGTGATTTTTTACCAGATATCTGGGTTGTAGGCCTACATTGAATCCCAGCTTTACTTTGAGGGGGGAAAAATCAATAATCCCAAAAATTGATGTAGCAGTTAGTTTCTGTGTGATTTATAATCAAATTTCCCAGATGTACATTTTGGCCCATAAATATATTGATCCAAACAAAATTTCATTACATATAGAAAAGAGAAAAAACAAAACTCAAAACATATAATTGTAAATATTGTAGAAAGCCAATAAACAAATTTTGATGTGGCTTACAAACTAAGGTTTACCGTAAGCATCCACTTTACATCTCCAATAACAGTTAAAGAATAAATGCGTGCTGAAGAAACGAATTTCATTGTAAGAAAATAATTGCAATAAATTATTGCGCTAAAGTTCAATGGTTATGAAAAAAGCTAAACCTTCAAGTCAGACCGACATTGAATTCAAAGAAAGGTGCAAATCATTTCTGTTGTAGTAGCCTGCACTATAACCAAATTTGTTCAGGATAGAATGCAGTGACTTGTGTCATAGAACTGTCTTCAAGTTTTCAGCAAGTTCATAACAACACTGACTTATTGAAACAATTGTTCGGGAGTGAACACGTCAGAGCTTCATTTTCCAAACTTTTGGGGCAATCCACGCTCTGTTGTGTCGTAGGCCTATTCTTCATTATTAGATTCACTTTCCTAGGTCAGCCAACCCCAAACCAACATCGTATCTCTGTCTTTCTGACTCTATCGCCTTGTTTTATAATATGAAATGGTTAAAGTCCTGAGATGAACGAATGGATTTTCTCGCTTTGCTCATGCGCAGGATGCAAACCAATCATCTTCTTTGTATTTGTCCCATATATGGATCAATGGTTGTAATGACGATTGTAGTAATCTATCTGAAAAAAATATCTAAATGGTCATACATTAAATAGCGGGGAAAAAAATTCAAAGGTTTACAGCGGAAGGGAGATATGGATCTTAACACACTATACTTATATCTATATATCATTTGTTTAAATAATGATCATACAATTAACAAGTTACGAATTAAAATCATGTAAAGTGCAAATTTCGTTTTCTACAATAGTAAATATATCTATATATATATATATCTATATATATATATATATATATATATATATATATATATATATATATATATATATATATATCTATATATATATATATAACAAATGGTATAAATAATGGAAAGGGCGCGAAATGGTGTTTAATGGACAATAACATGATTTTTTTTACATTTAATTGAATTACTGTTTAAATTTCCTATAGTTGATTACTTATGTGTATGCGTTTTGGCTGATGTTTTGAATACAAAATACAAAACATTGTACAATAATTATTTATAGAAATATATAAGCCACTATTATAGTAACAGCAATCATCATAATTTAAAGACAACCATATACTGCAGACACTTCTTCTTCTTCTGTTAACCAGTATGAAGATCGTATCCTGTTTGACGCAATCAGGGACAACTATTATTGTATGTCTGTATTATGTGTATGTCGTGTCTGTATTATGTGTGTGTTGTGTGTGTATTATGTGTGTTGTGTGTGTTATATATTATATGTATTTACATATTATTACGCCTATAAATGCTGTATGATATACAATATTATGTACATTTTGAATCTCATCAGCTAAATTGTATTATAAACAATATTTAAAAAAATGATAACTAGAGAAACGTTTTAGTAAAGTACCCTTCGGACCAAATCGATCCATGGGGCTGGTGAAGCAGGGTTCACCAGTTCCTGTGGCCACGACATACTAGAGGATTGTGTGGCCAGCACAATGCCCAGCCGCCTTTACTTTACCCCAGCTAATATCAGAGTTGGGTAGACTCAGGGACACCTCCAGTCCCGCAAAACAATCCTAGCCTTCGCCAGAACCTTCAGATCGCCAAAGGGAAACGTTAGATCTATAAATAGATTAATATTATAATTTTTTTTGGGGAAAAACAACGTTTCGTTTGGCAATTAAATATTAGCTTATGTATCGAGTTGATACGGTTTTCTGGCTATAAGGTCTCATAATATCATTTCTTTTTTTTTTGTCTTTACTGAACTAATTTTCCAGTAAGATAAGCCTACATATGGACATGTATTGATCCGTTTGATATAATCAAAGTATTTAATGTCAAATAATGAATTAATAATACTTTACATTATATGAAAATGGTTCTTGTAAAAAAAAAAAAAAGAAGAAATCTATGTTTACTATGATCAATGTAGTGGCGCTTCTATTTCTGTAATAAAAAGTTGATCACGAAATAAAACAAATTTCTCTTTTTGCTTCGTCAGTTGTCTTGTAATATTATTATGTATACGTGTAAGTTGTATTGTAATTTGTAATATTAGTATGTATACGTGTAAGTTGTATTGTAATTTGTAATATTAGTATGTATACGTGTAAGTTGTATTGTAATTTGTAATATTAGTATGTATACGTGTAAGTTGTATTGTAATTTGTAATATTATTATGTATACGTGTAAGTTGTATTGTAATTTGTAATATTAGTATGTATACGTGTAAGTTGTATTGTAATTTGTAATATTAGTATGTATACGTGTAAGTTGTATTGTAATTTGTAATATTAGTATGTATACGTGTAAGTTGTATTGTAATTTGTAATATTAGTATGTATACGTGTAAGTTGTATTGTAATTTGTAATATTAGTATGTATACGTGTAAGTTGTATTGTAATTTGTAATATTAGTATGTATACGTGTAAGTTGTATTGTAATTTGTAATATTAGTATGTATACGTGTAAGTTGTATTGTAATTTGTAATATTAGTATGTATACGTGTAAGTTGTATTGTAATTTGTAATATTAGTATGTATACGTGTAAGTTGTATTGTAATTTGTAATATTAGTATGTATACGTGTAAGTTGTATTGTAATTTGTAATATTAGTATGTATACGTGTAAGTTGTATTGTAATTTGTAATATTAGTATGTATACGTGTAAGTTGTATTGTAATTTGTAATATTAGTATGTATACGTGTAAGTTGTATTGTAATTTGTAATATTAGTATGTATACGTGTAAGTTGTATTGTAATTTGTAATATTAGTATGTATACGTGTAAGTTGTATTGTAATTTGTAATATTAGTATGTATACGTGTAAGTTGTATTGTAATTTGTAATATTAGTATGTATACGTGTAAGTTGTATTGTAATTTGTAATATTAGTATGTATACGTGTAAGTTGTATTGTAATTTGTAATATTAGTATGTATACGTGTAAGTTGTATTGTAATTTGTAATATTAGTATGTATACGTGTAAGTTGTATTGTAATTTGTAATATTAGTATGTATACGTGTAAGTTGTATTGTAATTTGTAATATTAGTATGTATACGTGTAAGTTGTATTGTAATTTGTAATATTAGTATGTATACGTGTAAGTTGTATTGTAATTTGTAATATTAGTATGTATACGTGTAAGTTGTATTGTAATTTGTAATATTAGTATGTATACGTGTAAGTTGTATTGTAATATTAGTATGTATACGTGTAAGTTGTATTGTAATTTGTAATATTAGTATGTATACGTGTAAGTTGTATTGTAATATTAGTATGTATACGTGTAAGTTGTATTGTAATATTAGTATGTATACGTGTAAGTTGTATTGTAATATTAGTATGTATACGTGTAAGTTGTATTGTAATATTAGTATGTATACGTGTAAGTTGTATTGTAATATTAGTATGTATACGTGTAAGTTGTATTGTAATATTAGTATGTATACGTGTAAGTTGTATTGTAATATTAGTATGTATACGTGTAAGTTGTATTGTAATATTATTATGTATACGTGTTGTTACGAAACGTAAATTCCCTACATTGTAATGTTAATAAACCAACTAAATCATTTAAGCGAATTGCGTTTAAACGATACAAAATATTTCTCAGCTCACGGTTTTCCCCGGGTTTTTCCTAACCTAATTAAAGCATTATTGTTTTTTTATTAACCTCGATAAAAACATGAACTGTGCACGCGAATACAGCATGTCAAGGTCGTCCGGTCTCTCCTTATTTTGTTAGAGCATTATTGCTTGTTCTTAATAAAAGGTATCTGATCACGCAGTCAACATGCAGGCTTGATTAAAATTCTCGTGTCACTAGGCTGTCTGGTTTTTCCAACGATTGACCCGTAATATATTTCTACGCGATTCGACACTTTTAGTCAGTTCTTGGCTTGCATTCGATCTAGTAACATCAAATATACTCCGCTCTGAGTATCATTTCTATTTGATTTGTATTATGGAAAATTTATTGTTCTACTATTAACTACAATGCTATATGTTCATTGAGGATATTCATTACTAATTGGAATATGTGTATTTCTTGATTGTGTATATAATATTATTTGGATTCCTACTGGATTGATGTTGTAAATTAAACCAAATTTATCGTTGCTTTCTACACAACTTGGTTAACGTCAATATTTCAAAGTTATATACATGTGTGTATGTGTAATATTTATACAACTATTTTAATAATCTACACTACCACTCAACATCGAGGTTCTTGCTGTATAATATGAGCCACACAAATAATTATACATGAAGTAAATCAACTGAAAACTCTAAAACTACGCTATGTGAATTGCCAGGGGATACTAAGAACCACGGAATACTCTAGACAACTACAAATAAACTTCAGAATGATATAATAAGATCTTCACTAATACAAGGATACTCACACTAATAATAACAATACTATAACTATTATTTTCATAAATTGAATGGGGGCTCTAGCCGTAATAACATTATAAATCATAATTATACTTGTGTGATATAAATAGAAGGTCTCATCCATAATTTATTATGGTGAATAAATTGCCTTGTAATAAAATGGGTTTTGCTCGTCAGTGATTTACTAACAAACGTTTAGAGGATTTACTTCAACTTCAAGAATCGTTATACTATTTACACAAACTATTTACAACTGCCGTAATACATACTCGTAACTTGGATGGATTGTGTTGGAAAATATGAACAATATACAATATACTAAAGATTGTGATTGAATTGAACATTGCTATTGAGAATCGGAAAACTTAACTATTCAGCCTGGAAAATTATCTTGTGTATTACCTTATCAAACAAAGTAACTCTAAGAAAGTATTATTTTTATGACCTTGTTGTGACAAACCTGAACTGTGTGGTGTAGTGAATTATTCAAAGGACAGAAAGTAAGTTGGACACTTTTATTGTATTATTAACAAGATTTACAGTAACTTTTAATAATATAAAATGGAAGCCACAAATAATCTTACATTGGATCCAGAAATATTTGATCTAACCTCAGAACAGCTTAATAAAATGTCAATGATACAATTAAAAGAATTGGCTAAATCATTGGGCATTTCTATCACAGAAACTAGGCCATCAAAAACTAAATTACTTCAAGAGGTAACTGAGTGTTTAAGAAAACAAGGTACACTAATTATTGAAGAAACTACTGCTAATGATAACATTAATGATGAATCAGATGATGAATTACCTTTTCCTATAAAACAAAGAGTAAAGCATACAACTGGTGACTTAAGTGAAGAATTGAAATTTAAACTTGAGTTAAGAAAGATGGAATTAGAGATGGAAAGAGAAAACAATAGAATTGAGATGGAAAGAGAAAGAGAAAGCCAGAGAATTGAGATGGAAAGAGAAATAGCAAGAGAGAAAATAGCAAGCCAAGAAAGAATTGAGCTAGCAAGGTCTCGTACGTCAAATCATTCGAATGCAAGCTCTGAAGCAGATGCAGAACTGTATAAGTTTAAGAAACATATTCCAGTTTTTGAAGATAATTCGGTGGAAGAGTTCTTCATGATTTTCGAGAGAAACGCTAGAGACTATCAATTTCCTGAGGGCAAGAAAGCTATACTTCTACGCTCAGCTCTGAACAAAGGAAAGGCACTTGATGTTGTATTAAGTCTTACTGAAGAGGAATTGTATGATTATGAACTGATCAAGAATAGAGTACTGCTAAGTTATGCACTAACACCTGAAAAATATAGAAAAGTGTTTCGTGAGTCTAAGAAAGAACAGGAACAATCCCATGTTGATTTTCTAAGACAGAAAAAGAAATATTTTGAAAGATGGATTCGATCCAAAGGTGTAAACAAAGACTTTGATAAATTAGCTAATCTTATGCTAATGGAAGACTTTAACAATAACATCAGAGGTGATGTAAGAATACATTTAGCAGACAAAGGTGTAGAACAAGTAGAAACAGCAGCAGTAATGGCAGACGAATATGTTATTATCCATTCCAGCAATAAATTTACAACAGTTGATAAATCAAAATTCCAGAATCGAGATATGAAGGTAGAAAAGAAAACCATAAATCCAAATGAATCCTATCAATCAAAGAGACATCAGCAGAGCAATGAAGGTCCAACTAATTCCAAGCCAACCTGTAGCCATTGTAAACGAATTGGACATACTAAGGAAAAGTGCTGGATATTGAATGGGAACCCGAATAAAAAGAATGTTGTCTTATCGTATGTAGCAATGCCAAAACAAAGAACTCATGTAAATGTAAAGAAGGATGTTAGAACTCAAACAGAGATACCTAGTGCTAATGCAGATAACCTGACAAAACACACGTATCTAGGAAACTTGAAACCAGAAATAGTTCCTGAAATAGAGACAATGGTTTTCAATAATTCTAATTCTAATCATAGCTCCAAGGAGTCTATATCAGATAGAATCACCATGAGTACTAAACATACCTCTTACAAAAATAACTTGGATACAGATCTCATCGATACTGAGATACCAAGCAATTGTTTGCCATTCATTGAAGAAGGTACCGTGTCATCCATAATAAATGGTGTCACTAGTGAAAAGAACATCAGAATACTCCGTGATACAGGGGCTGAGGTTTCACTACTTTTAGAGAATACTGTTCCTACGTCACAATCGACATATACAGGACAGGATCTTACTATTCAAGGTGTATCAAGGAAAAATGTACAAGTTCCTTTGCATCAAATACAGCTGAAGAGTGCGTACTTCACTGGAAATGTAGTTGTGGGTGTGTACAAATCACTTCCGTTTAAAGGCGTTTCTTTAATACTGGGAAATGATATTGCTGGAGATGTGGTGCATTCCATATCCAAGAAAAAACAATACCTCAATAAAAGTGAGAGCTTTATCAAACCTATATGCATCGTCACGAGAGGTATGGCCCAACAACAAAAGTCTGTCGAAACCATGTCAAAGTCAGAAATGGAACCAGAAATTGACCTACAGGCAACTTTCCTGGCTGACATCTTGAGTGGTCCCTCAGTCAAGACTACTGAAAGTAATTTGTCACCTCGACAATTACTCCTATTAGAACAGAATAGAGATTCAGGAATTAAACACCTGAAGAAAAAGGTGATAACTGAACAGGAGGCAGAAACTAAAGGAAATGGATTTTTTCTGAAGGAGGGAATATTAATGCAAAAATGGAGAGATGTGAAATGTGATAATGACAATTGCAGAGAAGGAAGTCAGATTGTGGTACCAGCCATATATCGTAATGACATCTTACACATGGCTCATGACACGCCATATGCTGGTCATCTAGGAGTGAACAAGACTTACCGTCGAATTCTTCCGTACTTCTATTGGCCTGGACTACATCGTGACGTCACAAAATACTGCAAGTCATGTAATACATGCCAGATAGTTGGTAAACCTAACCAGACTATACCGGTAGCACCTCTAAAGCCAATACCTGCCTTTGCAGAACCATTTAGCCACTTGCTAATAGACTGTGTAGGTCCTTTGCCTAAAACAAAGACAGGACACCAGTACTTATTCACTATAATGTGCACTGCCACGAGATATCCTGAAGCTATTCCGCTGCGCACCATTAACGCAGATAAGATATCTGACGCACTGATTGCATTTTGTTCAAGATACGGTCTTCCAAAGACTATACAGTCAGACCAAGGATCTAACTTTACATCAAAGCTGTTTAACCAGGTCTTAAAGAAACTAGGCATCCAACATGCAACTTCAACTGCGTACCATCCGCAAAGCCAAGGTGCCCTAGAAAGATATCATCAGACTCTGAAAACCATGCTCCGCACATACTGTTTTGAGAACACTGAAGACTGGGATCGCGGTATTCCATTCGCTCTTTTCGCGACTAGAGAAACTGTGCAGGAATCTCTTGGATTCAGTCCGTTCGAGTTAGTGTTTGGACATTCAGTTCGAGGACCTCTAAAACTGTTGCAGGAAACCTTGTTAAATTCTGATGAAGAGACTGGACTCGTAGCTTATGTGGAACAATTTAGCAATAGAATCTATCATGCTTTTAATCATGTTAAAGATAATCTTTTGCAGGCTCAGAAAAGAATGAAAGGGTACTATGATGTCAAGGCCAGATCCCGATGTTTCCATCCTGGTGATAAAGTCCTCATGTTGACCCAATTGTCTGGACAACCCCTGAGTGCAAAATATACAGGACCATATCAGGTTTTAGATAAAATCAGTGATGTAACATACATTGTAAAAACCCCTGATAGAAGGAAAACACAGAGACTGTGCCATATAAACATGCTAAAACCTTATGTTGTTAGGGAAGAACAAACTGACATTAGGCCAGTGAGTGCTATCAAAACTGTTGAAACACCCCCGCCTAAATTTAAAAAGACAATCATAGAAAGTAAACTTCAGAACACTGAAGCACTTAAAAACCTCAATGATAAACTGGCACATCTAGACTCAGGTGAACAGACTTCTATCAAGGGTTTAATCTATGATCATGTAAATTTGTTTAGTGATGTTCCTAACAAAACAACTTTGGTTACCCATGATGTAGTTTTAAAAGATGATAATGTTAAACCTGTCAAACAACATCCTTATAGGGTTAATACCATACAACTTAAGAATAACTTACGTATTGGTAAAAGATAACATCGTCGCGGACACCCTATCGCGCATGTAACAAATGTATAAGGAAATAGATAACTTCATGTATATATTCTAATAATCCTAACTAAGAGAATTGGATCATTTAAAATATAAATACATGAATATGTTGTGATTATTTTATGCAATATCTTATGCCTTATTTTATGCCATGAATACTTTCATTTGCTAAAACAAATATTATTATTGTTGTAAAAAAAAAGAAAAAAAACCTAATAAGTTACTTTTAAGTATTATTGATTTATGAACATAATTTTTCTTTATTAATAAGATAATGAATGAACAGAAATGTACATCCTTATTTTGAAACAATCAAACTATAGTTGTGATTATGTAAAAACCAAGATAGAGTAATGTGCATACACTTCACATGCTTACACACTTAAGATTAAATTCTTACTCTTAAGTTTATTTAAATATTAATTTCATTTAAGTTGAATTAATTAATGATTGAATTGTTTAATATGATAACATTAGTTATGTTGATTTTTACCTTATAAATAAGATGATGATGTTTATAAGGAATGATATCTCAGAGAGTATAATTTTTTTTAATAACGCGAACATGTGTTATGGTCTAAGGATAACTTAAGATCCTATATGATGAGGGTTTAATAGAATAAATTATTTCCCTCACTTGTCTAATTTAACGGACTACCCAGGTGGAGTCAGTTTTTTTTTGTATATTGTTTAGAACTAAAGTTAAGTGCAGGCGGTTCTAAAAGAAATTGCACACTTCTATTGTTTAGTATGCAATGTTCTTTTCCTTTTGGTATGGGCGACTGTTACGAAACGTAAATTCCCTACATTGTAATGTTAATAAACCAACTAAATCATTTAAGCGAATTGCGTTTAAACGATACAAAATATTTCTCAGCTCACGGTTTTCCCCGGGTTTTTCCTAACCTAATTAAAGCATTATTGTTTTTTTATTAACCTCGATAAAAACATGAACTGTGCACGCGAATACAGCATGTCAAGGTCGTCCGGTCTCTCCTTATTTTGTTAGAGCATTATTGCTTGTTCTTAATAAAAGGTATCTGATCACGCAGTCAACATGCAGGCTTGATTAAAATTCTCGTGTCACTAGGCTGTCTGGTTTTTCCAACGATTGACCCGTAATATATTTCTACGCGATTCGACACTTTTAGTCAGTTCTTGGCTTGCATTCGATCTAGTAACATCAAATATACTCCGCTCTGAGTATCATTTCTATTTGATTTGTATTATGGAAAATTTATTGTTCTACTATTAACTACAATGCTATATGTTCATTGAGGATATTCATTACTAATTGGAATATGTGTATTTCTTGATTGTGTATATAATATTATTTGGATTCCTACTGGATTGATGTTGTAAATTAAACCAAATTTATCGTTGCTTTCTACACAACTTGGTTAACGTCAATATTTCAAAGTTATATACATGTGTGTATGTGTAATATTTATACAACTATTTTAATAATCTACACTACCACTCAACATCGAGGTTCTTGCTGTATAATATGAGCCACACAAATAATTATACATGAAGTAAATCAACTGAAAACTCTAAAACTACGCTATGTGAATTGCCAGGGGATACTAAGAACCACGGAATACTCTAGACAACTACAAATAAACTTCAGAATGATATAATAAGATCTTCACTAATACAAGGATACTCACACTAATAATAACAATACTATAACTATTATTTTCATAAATTGAATGGGGCTCTAGCCGTAATAACATTATAAATCATAATTATACTTGTGTGATATAAATAGAAGGTCTCATCCATAATTTATTATGGTGAATAAATTGCCTTGTAATAGTGTAAGTAAGTAAAGTATCTTGACGAACCGAATTGATCCATGGGGCCGATGAAGCAGCGTTCACCAGTTTCTGTGGCCTCGGCAAACTAGAGGATTGTGTGGCCAGCGCAATGCCCAGCCGCCTCTACTTTACCCCAACTAATGTCAGGTACCCATCAGAGCTGGATAGACTCAGGGACATCATCCAGACCTGAGAACAAATCCTAGTCTTCTCCAGGATTCGAACCCAGGACCTTCGGTGTGTAAGTGTATATACATATAATTTTGCATTTGTGTGTAATTTAAATACTCATATACATAATATATATATATATATTATTATACGTATGTGTTTTTTTTAGGGACGTAGAAAGGTGAAAGGCGCGCCAGTTGCCTCCTTGGGGGAAAGACGGTAGCTACAAATGTCGTATTTCCCTTTTTTTTTTTGTGTCATTTACATATAGACTATAATGCAACTTTCAAAAAAAGGGGTTCTCACATAATGAATTTTTCGCAGACCCACACACTAGAATTAATCTAAATTTTTTTTTAAATAGCAAAGCTATTCTAATTTTACGTTCAAAACTGAAAATAAATATTAAAAAAAATTAATTAAAAGCCTAATCAAAATAAATCACTTTAAAACAAAATATTGATGCATATTTTTTTTTAGCCTCAAAAAGCCCTAGATCAACTTAAATGTATTTTTAAGATGCAAGTAAATGTTGTTTTTTTTGTGTGTGTTATTTGACTGCTTTGTTGTTGATGTTGTTAGCCTAAAGGGGGCGCACATTAGTTATGACACCAAATAGGGGGGAGCAGTGGCGTATTTAGGCATGTTCCACTTGTTCCATTGGAACAGGGGCCCCCACACAAAAGGGGCCCCCACACAAAAGGGGCCCCCACACAAAAGGGGCCCCCACACAAAAGGGGCCCCCACACATCCCATTTTAGTGACATAACCATTGTTTCGTTGAAAATGTAAAAAAAAATTCATTTATTCCCCAACAATTTTAAGCGCTCCAGTCCAACCAAGCTAAGCGCAACATAAAATGTATTTATGATGTTACAGAATGTGACATGAATTAACGTCACTTTTCTAAGGTATGTGGATGGCCACGAGGGGCCCCCACATAAATTTGGGAACAGGGCCCCCACAATCATAATTACGGCCCTGGGGGGATGGTTTGGGGGGAGTTTTTCTGACTACAACAAATGTTGTGTTGGTACAGTAAATTGGAAAAATACAAATTTCAATATTTCTTTTCATTTAAAACATTCTATAAATTCCATAAGTTGAAACAAAATCACCATACACCCCTGATTCAAGACACAAAACTATCTATAAAACAAGGAGAGTCCTGTCTGATTCTTTTTGTTATACTACTATAATTGTATTAAAAGAAAACAAGAAAGAAACGGACGAGCCTTCCGGAACGTAACGATGTTCAGGTGTGAACAATAGACCGAGACACAGGCAGAACGACAGATAGATATACAGATAGATAGATAGATAGATAGATAGATAGATAGATAGATAGATAGATAGATAGATAGATAGATAGATAGATAGATAGAAAGACAGACAGATAGACAAATAGAAAGATATATAGATATAATATAGATAGACAGATAGAATGATAGATAGACAGATAGACAGACAGATAGATAGATAGACAGATAGACAGACAGATAGATAGATAGATAGATAGATAGATAGATAGATAGATAGATAGATAGATAGATAGATAGATAGATAGATAGATAGATAGATAGATAGATAGATAGATAGATAGATAGATAGATAGATAGATAGATAGATAGATAGATAGAAAGTTAGATAGATAAATTATCATAAATAGATATCTTACAGTCAGGCACATTGACAAAAGTTGAGAATAAGGAAAGTGGAGTATTGATTCAATCTTTGTTTTATAAAATCATGTTTTCTGTCCTATACCTTGAACTTAAATTTACATTTTTTTTTCCACACTAAGAAATAGCTGCAAGAAAAAAACTTGCATAAAATAAATACATTTAATATTATAAATAAATAACATCCTCGGATTTCCGTCAAGTGTAAAGAATAAATGTACTGTGCTATTTTCTTTTTCACTGTTATAATTAAAATTTGAGCTTTCACGTTTTTTGTTTTGTTTGTAATTTTCATGTCGTTTCTCGGCATTTAGCCTACACACACACTCACACACACACACACACAAAGTGTTCGTCTGCTATCCCCTTCCTCCAATGTCGGTTAAACTGGTGATATAAAAATGAAAAATGTTTAATGAAAATTTTATGTTTTTATTCAATAAATCTGACAATATCAGAGATCGTTTGTCTCGCCCTGAAAAAAAAAATTGAATTTTGTTACATTTTAAAACTTCTGTTATTTGATGTTGATATCTGCCTCTCCCCCCCCCCCCCCCCAATGCACACACACACAAATACTCACATATAGGCCTACATTTGACTCCCTCATTATATGTCTCTAACCACTTTCTCGATTCTACTTATCCCTCCCTACTGCCTCCTTTCTTCGTCACTTTTTTCCACTAGTTTTTGCCTGTTTATATCTCCATAGAAGTAACTCTTTTCTCTCTCTCTGTCTCTCTCTGTCAGCGTCTTTCTCTCTCTTTCTCTTACAATCTCTCTCTTGTTCTTTTTTTTTTACTCTAATTACATTTCATTATAACTTTCTTTCATCGTATTTCATCCTCTCACAGATCGCCATATATGTACACCAACAAAAAGAAAATAAACAAACACATCTATGTTGTGGCCTACCGTCTGCTCAGTCGGCCATTATGATTTCACCGGAAGCACATTTTCTTAACGATTAATTAGTTTTCTTTGCCGTTAGCCTTAGGGCCAGACATGTTTACTTTTTCTATCAAGCCGATCTTTACTTTAACATAATTCAACAAGGTTGTTGTTGTTTTTAACCAGCAATTAATCTTTCTAAAAAAAATACACCGTCAAGCTTGTTTAAAGGACACTCTATCATAGCCCTGTGGACTGACAACGTTTTGATAAGCTGTGTGACTTTTCCCTTGGTCAAAGCGTTGAGTTCGATCTATGTATCAAAGGGCTATAACTCAATTATT
Source organism: Anisus vortex (assembly GCA_949126835.1). Classification (NCBI taxonomy): domain Eukaryota; kingdom Metazoa; phylum Mollusca; class Gastropoda; family Planorbidae; genus Anisus; species Anisus vortex. Next base: position 40,458,699 of record OX421497.1, on the reverse strand, counting down.
TGTATGTGAATTGCACGATTGTTCTTCTTACTCTGTGTTGTTCACACAAACACTCTCACGCCTTCACACACACACACACACACTCAAGGGTACACACACTTCACACACTTACACATACATACAAAACTAAAGACTAAGAGAAGTAAAAATGATACGCAATAAAAACAATATTTTAACGTATTCATAATTATTCAACTAACCTTTTCAGCATCTTGTTTTATTTGGTAGGCGGGATAAAATTAAGATTTCTTTATTGATCCAAACAAATGGAAATTTGACTTGATTAGGCCTACATAAATTCCGCCTTTTTAAACATATTTTAAACAATATAAAAATAACTATTTATACATAAGCACATAATTATACTTATAATAAACTAACCCATAAAACAAAGTTTTTATTATAAAATCATAAAAAGATAACTCGCTTGGTTTCGGCTACATTGTCTCGTTTTCATTCTATTTATTTCGTAAAAACGAACATATCCGAAAAGTTTATTTACTTCCGTCTCTTCCGGTAGAGGCAGCCATGTTTTACGTAAAATATTTTCTTCGATTCGCTAATTGGTCGAAGGAATTCGTGACTATTCCAAAGGCTATGATGTTGAAAATTTGATAGAATGTATTGTTAGTCGGGACAAGTCTGCTGCCCAAGATTTAGCTTGATTGGACGACGGGAAGTGGTCAAAAAATCGATGCAAAGTTTTGCTAACAAGCAACCAACCAACCAAGCAGACAGACAGACAGTACGAGTTAAAAGGAAGGGAGTAAAAAGAACTATTTATACATAAGCACCAAGGACTACTTAAGTAGGCCTTGATAAGCACATAAATATACTTATAAAAATAGATATTCCCGCACACTCTCATACTATTTACCATACAAGTAAAAGTATCATAGCATGGTATAGTCAGCTATTGTATTTTTTGGCAGACTGACGATTCTGTTGAAAGATTGTAATTTCCTAAATCTCTCTGTTCTTGCACTTATTAGCCGATTAGATATGATGTAGCTGTCGTGAAACGGGTGTGCTTGGTCCTGAAGGATTTTTATAAATCATAGATAGGCACCTTGAATTGAACAGATCTCCAAGCGCTGGAAGTTATGTCTGTGTTGTACGAGAGCCTTTGTTTATTAGGCGGTCCATCCGGTGTTTGTTCAATGTAGTGGCATTATTACCATACCAGCGGGTGATTGCGAAAGTGATGATGCTACCAACAGTCGCCGAGTAAAAGAGATTCATGATGGTCTTGTCTATGTGAAACGTCTGTAGTCTATGTAGACAGAAAAGTCTTTGGTGGATTTTCTAACAAAGGCTTTGGCAGTGGTCAGACCAAGTCAGCTTGTCATTGAATTCGCGTCTGCAGAATTTTTATTTTTCAAACAGACTAATTTGTGTTGTTGTTTTTTATACTATTTTTTTAGTATATAAATAATAATAATAAGGCAAAACTTAACCATTCTTTTATCTAAAATATTTATAGGATTCAATCTATTGCATAGGTTCTCAACCTTTTTCGGCTCACCGCCCCCTTTTACAATTTCGTTCCGTTCACCGCCCCCCCCCTTCTAACTTTCTTTTATCGCCCGCCCCCCCCCCCCCCTTTCCGCCCATCTGGACCATAGTTTCCACAACTTTGTAGGCGGACTAGACTTTTTGTGTGATTAATTATCTTTAGAAAAAAAAAAAGGTAACATATTGTAAGAATTAAAAGATAAAAAAATTGCCTAAACAAAAGTTTTCAATAAATCAATATTACTGTGAATCGTATGTCTGGTGTGTTGCTAGCAATTTGTCTATGTGTGTTTCAATTTTGGTTGCAAAAGCATTATGTCTAATAATCAGTAATATTTGTTATATTACAAAACAGAACTTGTTCGGCATGACTATTGAATCAAATGTGGAAACATTTTTTTAATTAAAGGGAGATAACTAGCCCGTTTTATTTGAGCTAATATTTCGTTTTTTTTTCTTTTATAAAAAATAAGTGGCTTACAATTTAAAACTTTGAAGTGATCAAACTGTATAAAGTATTTGAAAATTATATAAATATTATATGACTAAAGAATTTATAGGCCTATGTATATTTTTAAGCATTACAATAACTACCCAGTTTGTATGATTACTACTTATCCATACTGCCTGCTAACAATATTGTCCTGTCGGAGGATTTTTTAAACACATGATCGCTTCTCGGCCTTTTGGCTAAGATCGATCACTCTGGCTTCCTCACACAATGTGTAGATCTTCTCCGCCTTGTGCGATTAGATCTTTCACAACTGTGTAGGAGGTCTGAGTTACCCAACCCCCCGAGCTACGGCTCTCATAACTAAACGATGCCTAGTAGGCCCAAAGGAGGGGCAAGGAGATCAAACTCCGCTGCGCCTCCTACAGGAAATAAAAAAAAAAAAAAAAAAAGAAGGACATCTCTGTAAAACTGAGATCAAAATATCATTAATATTAGCAGATGTGAGGGGGACAGTCCGGCGAACCAACCACAGGACCAGCTGGCCGCAAACCATATTTACCAAATACTGACCCCTACTTCATCGAAAAGTCACTGCGATTCCTATTTCTTATTAATATAATAATATTATTATGTAGGCATACTGTTGGGGGATATCAGATATTTAGCAACACTTGCGTTTACATCACATTTCATCCAAAAAGTAATTGATTCAATTAGCTGAGGTGTTCAAATATATCAGGCATATTTCTACCGCCCCCTAATCGCCCCCAGGAATGTCAGCGCTCCCCGGGGGACGATATCGCCCCCCGTTGAGAACCTATGATCTATTATTTCTGGTTACATCTAAAATATTTATAGAATTAAACTTTTTGTTCATAATCACCCTTAAAATATTGAAAGGATTTATCTTATATTTATATTTATTGGTAACATCTAAAATATTTTTCCTATAGTAATGAAAACTCTATAATAATAATAATATCTATTCAGTATTTGTGACTAAAGACAATGTACTTTATCAACAAATCATCTAACAATGAACAAACAAGACAATACCTTCCTGTTCAATCCAAGCTTTTTTTTTAATTTTCATATTTCAAACATTACACTTATTATATTATATAGATTGCATATATTATAGTTTGTACACATACGAGTTTTTGAAATAAATAAATGTTTTGGTAATACATGATCTGTTACTACACATACAGCAAACACTCAAGTCCTACTCGGTCTCCAGTGGTCAGTTTCACACAATGAACATTTTCATAAATCAGAAAGAAAAAAAAATGCACTTACAGTGAACGAACAATATACTTCTGCATTTCTATTTTAAAATCCCTCAAAACAAAACAGTGACAGAACGATATACTTCTGCATTTCTATTTTAAAATCCCTCAAAACAAAACAGTGACCTTAGAGTGTTCAATGTTTCTATCTAGTCCACCGTGTTTAGCTGCCCTATACTGGCACAAAATTCAAAAATCAATTGTCTAATTTTAAAAAGTTTTAAGCGTTCCAGTTCCGACCAAATTTATCTATAAGCTTGTTAAGCAGCGTTCACTAGTTTTTGTGGTCGTGGCATGTGAGGGGATTGTGTGGCCAGCACAATGTCCAGCCACCTTTAATCCCTCCTTGAATAGAGTCAGGTACCCATCGCAGCTAGGTTGACTCCAGGACAATACCCTTCACACCAAGGTTTGAACCCAGGACCGTCAGTACATCAGCTGTACTCACTACTGCTCGACTACCATGCCCCCTCTCTCTCATTCTCAATTTCTTTTCCCACATCTTTTATACTTAATAACAAATCACTTTAAACATGCAATCATTAGAACAAATGTCGGTTGTATTTTCTAATAAAGTGATGCTGTCAACGTCTAGATTGCTATAATGGACTTAATAGTAACATAAATTCTATAATTATTTTTGACAATCTAAATGTAAGAATGATTCAAGATTAAAATTTTATTTCACAATATTTCTGTACATAGCTTTAAGAACTCTGAAGTTTTAAACACCAACCAGGGATGTGTTCACCCGATCATTTGAACCGGAGCCGAAACGTAAGATTCACTACACGCAGAAAACTACTTTTGGCTCTGCGGATTAACATAATAATATATGAGCATGTACTTTAAAGGCCCTTGCTGTTTGACATTGACCATTGCTAATCAAATATCAGTCATAGCCTTTTAAAAAATTATTAATTTTGTTTTTTAATTAATATATTTTTTAATTTTTTTTCTTCAACTGCAAAGTTTAAAAATAAATGTCCATTAAGTGTTTGAAGTGCACGCAACGAAAAGAAAATTTTGAAGTAACATTTTTCACTTGTTTACCAAATTTGAACTATAATATGGAAGACAACTCTTTCAATTTAAAAAAAAGCCTAATTATGTCCCCTGCAATACATATACTACTAATAATATAATAAAAATTAAAGCACAATATAAAAAAAAACTTGTAACAAAAAAAAAACACTTTTATTTGGGTCACAACCGGGACACAATAATTTGTCACAAATGCATGGATCTGGTTCAAACGATGGGATTATCCAATCCATGCGACAGCGTCTTTTTTCAAATGTTTTAACATTGAGAGAAAAAAATACTAAAAACGAGTAGTCTACCTCTTTGCAAGTGGATTAGTTTATATTTCAGTCAGAAATGGGAGAATACTGCAGACTACACTAGCAGATGAAATAACAAAACTAAAGTAAGTAAGTAAAGTAAGTAAGTAATAACAAAACTAAAGTAAGTTAAGTATCCCTGGTCAGACCAATTCGATCTATAGGGCCAGTGAAGCAGCGAACATCAGTTTTCTTGGCTGTGGCCAACACCACTGACAGGAAAAAAAAAATCATGACCTTCACCAGGAATCAACACCCCCCCCCCCCCCCCCCCCCCCGGGTCCTGGGGTACGAAAATATGTGTGCACAGAAGATAGACCACAGCGACCCAAAATAAGAAAATTGATAGTGATGAAGAAATAATCTGTACTATGCAGGGCCATGGGGCAAAAATTGACAAAAATTTATCAAGTGGCATTCTATTAATGAATGACACAGCATGGCATTATATTGATGAGTCTATATGGATGCAAGTGTACAACGATAGTTAAAAAGAAAATCAGAATGATTACGTAACAGTCTTTCTATTACAAGTGAAAAACAAGTCTACAACATAGTATGCATGCAGCAGCATGTTTTCCTCTCATCATATTCAGTTCCTGGTGGGGGCAGGTGAAGCAGAGAAAAACCAGTGTTTCTTAAATCATAATATAATCCTGTAGCCATCACACTAGATAAACCTTTATTACTCCTCCCCCCCCCCCCCCCAAGCCATCGCCCCAGCACACATCAGGTTCCCACTAGACCTGGCTACATTAACCAGCATCCTAATGATAAAAAAAATAAAATCTTGTCCTGACCCAGGCTACCACTTAGAACATGGGGACCCATTGTAAAGTTTTCTATAATAATTTAACCAACACAATTTGTGACTAACAGTAGGGACCTAGATAAAAAAAATACTTTTAAACTGATTTTTGTGTCTGCTTATATTTGTCTGCTTGTGTTTGTCTGCTTGTGTTTGGAATAATATAATTACTGATGAAACAAAACAAGATATAACAACAAAATACCCCCCCCCCCCCTCAAAGAACTTAATGGGACGATGTGTGTTTACATTGATGCATACAACTTATAATGTAATTGAGGTAAAGTAAAGTACCAGTCGGACAAAATTGATCATAGGACCGTAAAGCAGCGTTCACCAGTTTAAGTGGCCATGGCATACTAGGGAATTGTGTGGCCAGCACAAATGCCCAGCCGCCTTTACTTTACCCCAACCAATGTCAGGTACCCATCGGAGCTGGGTAGACTCAGGGGCACCCTCGAGTCCAGGGTTAAATCCTAGCCTTCACCAGGATTGAAACCCCAGGACCTACGTAACGCCAGCCGAACGCGCTGCCTCTTGGGCCACTGTGTCCCATAATGCAATTGAAAGATTGAATAAAATATAAAACTGAAACCCAATAATGAAACAAAAAATTTAGTTTTTAAAGGTCCAGCATAGATACATTCTGCTGAAAAATTCTAATCTTATGTATTAAGATATCTTTGTTATTTTTCTCAAATAAAATAAATAAATAAATAAAATAAGCAAAAAAAAAATTCCCAATGAAAGGCAAGCAGAATATTATCAGATTGAAAGAAAAACAAATATTGACTTAAATAATTGATATCAATGGAATGATGTTTTCATGATGTATTATGACCAACAAGTCTTACTATCTTATAAGGAATCACAGAACAGAGACGGACAAACTGTACAGAATACATCCATGTTGATATGACCAAATCTTTCTCCATCAGTAGGCAATCATATAGCATTGACAAGAATTAAGGACTAAGTTCTATTACTAATTCTATATGTGTGTTCATTAGTTCACTATAAAACTTAAATTTTTTATTCTTCTATTTATCTATTGTTTGTACAATTTTTCAACATATTTACCATTAGACCTAATGAAATATCTAAGTAAAGAGCAGGTACAAATTGCTATCGTTGACAAGCATTAAGATAAGAATGGCAACAAAAAAAAAGTGGGCAAGTATGGTCAGATCACTTGCCTAAGCAAACCTAAAAGGCAAACTAACGAGAGTTATTGACAAAAAAATGGTTAGCCTACATAGTTTAAACAGAACCAAGACAACGAAGAAAAAAATATCAAAAAGAGGGTTAGTCTTGTCTAAGAGAGGGTTAGTGACATCTAAGATCAACTACGCCAATGTTCGGATTAGCGTGAAAAAAAAAAGGATTAATAATGGCCAATCAAAACTATCTTCAAGTTAAGACTAGGGTCAAATTTTATTACGACATCAAAATAGAAAAAAAAAATGCTTTGAAAGAGAAAGAACACAGAGACACTGTACATAGATGAGAGTTATCACGCAGTGAAGTTTAACCATATCACAAGAGATGCTTAACATTACATGATCTAAGTGGGCACAGTAAACTTTGGTATGCTAAGCTGAGTACACATTCAATGTAAAACATCAGAGAAGAAAACACAGGGTTAACAAAAGTAAACATTGCCTCATAGTTCAAGTATTGTTTTCCTGTCTTTTAAAAGTTTGATTCAATACATCGCAAATGTAATAGTGCGAGTGAAGAAAACAATATCCATTTATTTATATACTTTATACATTGCCAACAAATTAGAAGAACAAAAGAAATACCCATTGATTTATATCATACTTTATACAAACTGTTAAAATAATCAGAACCATTTCAATAGTTTTCAGAAGTGAACAATTTCAATGATTAGTATTGATCCCATTGTTTGTGCATGTGTGTGGTCACAGTAAAATGTTAGGAGTTACTTTCTAAAACTTGACCAACAGCAAGATAAGCAAACTATTGTTCTAAATCTTCCAGCAGAATGTACAACGGAGTGCTCTTTAGTATCCATCTGGAAATCCCAAGCTACATTTATATTTACTTAGACTTACACATTTAAATTTATGAAATAATTTCAAAATGACATAAATGCATGTGTTAATAACTTGTGCAGCCAAATTATCTTTATATATATTATATTTTGTAAAAATCTCTAAAGAAGTGGAACCGGGCACTTCGGCACTAAATAAATCCGACACAGAAAAGATTTTGTTACACACTTTTGTGTGCCGCAGAATACAGCAATGCCACTCTAAAGTAAAATTAATGCCTTCTGACCAAACTAATCCATAGATGAATCAGCGTTCACCAGTTTAGCCAGTGGGTCGGGACAGAAAAAAAAAACACAAGAAAGAAGTGGAGAAATGCACTACAATGAGTGTACAGATCGGAGATGAGTAAAATTAGTATAAGGAGAAATACAGCAACTTTCTATATGGAGTAGTTAGCACTAGAGATAACTGTTGTTGAAGTTACAAAACCGAAATAAAGGACTGTTAGACTAGCAGCAGTAACAATCCTACTCGGCCTGATTGCAAATACATGGAAAATACAAATGTTACAATAACAATATTCTGTGTAGCAAAGCAGGAGAAAAAAAAACACTTAAATACCTGATCAAGTTTCCTCTTATATAGTATAGACAACCACCAGCCACTGACTTGTCTTAAAATTTAAAAAACTGTCCTTCTCCGTCACTAGACAACAAAATCATATTGACTGTGCCAGAAACAAAATGGCCATCCAACTGGAGATAACTTACATAATATTAACTGTGCCCAAAACAAAGAGGCTGTCCATCAGTTGACAGCTACATATCTTTGACTCCGCCCAAAACAAAATGGCTGACCATCAGTAGACAGCTACATATCTTTGACTCCGCCCAAAACAAAACGGCTGACCATCAGTAGACAGCTACATATCTTTGACTCCACCCAAAACAAAATGGCTGACCATCAGTAGACAGCTACATATCTTTGACTCCGCCCAAAACAAAATGGCTGACCATCAGTAGACAGCTACATATCTTTGACTCCGCCCAAAACAAAACGGCTGACCATCAGTAGACAGCTACCTATCTTTGACTCCGCCCAAAACAAAACGGCTGACCATCAGTAGACAGCTACATATCTTTGACTCCGCCCAAAACAAAACAGCTACATATATTTGACTCCGACCAAAACTAAATGGCCATCCAACTGGAGATAACATACATAATATTAACTGTGCCCAAAACAAAGCGGCTGTACACCAGTAGACAGGTACATATATTTGACTCCGCCCAAAACAAAATGGCTGTACGTCAGTAGACAGCTACATATCTTTGACTCCGCCCAAAACATAGCGGCTGCTCGATAGACAGTCATATACCATTGACTCCTCCCAAAACATAATGGCTATCATCTCCTTGCCAAAATCTTCCGTTAGTGAAGAAAGGGAAAAATTGATAAACAAAATAAGTAATAATACAGTAACAATAAATCTTACAGAACAAAGGGGCTTTTTAAAAAAATAAATGGTTTAAAAAAAAAAAAAGTTACAAAAAGCACTATGTCAAAATCTTGGAGCCTTCATCAATGATGGAGCCTTGCTTGCTCCCGAGGGAGTGAGAACTTCTGGAGCCATTTACGGAAATACTGGAACTGGAGGAAATTCCCCCCATCAGCTGGGGGGTGTCCACTCTGGAGGCCGAATCCTGGGGCTTGGGGTCCTGGCCTGGGCTGGGGCCCAGGAAAACGCTGTTCTCCATGGAGAGGGAGATGGGAACAGGAAGCAGCCCGAGGATCTCCTTCACGGCCTTGGGGAGTTTCTTGTACTCCTTCAGCTGGAGGAAGATGCCCTCCGCCTTGCAGAGCGTGTCCTCCAGCGGTATGGAGAGACTGATGTCATTGATGTGCTGAAATGGTAAACCAGGTAAAACTTTAAGACAAGCCTCTAGAGAAGTGTAGGATTAAACCTTTTGCTAAATGAAATAATATATGAAGAAAAAAAGAAACTTATTCTTCAAACAGTTAGCAATTGGTACAGAATTATTCTCCATCAAAATTCTAATTTTAAAAAGCAAGATGTTGATAATAAATTTTATAACAAAGAAGTTCTTATCATCATTTCGATCCAGCAGCCATCTGGGCTATTGCCCTTCAGCCTGAGGCTATGTGAAGAAATTGCAGACTTTTTGTAGCTGTTCATAGTTGGAATACAGGGTGTTAGAGAGATTTGGTGTTTTTGGGATGTAGACATTTCATATGTCCTGCATTGCCGGACAGTCAAAAAGGTGATGAGCAACTGTTACATTTTGGTGTATACAGAGGGAGCATGCCGCTGCTTTTTTTCTAGAATTTTTATCAAATTTCTATAAAGGCGAAATTTAATTTTCAACAAAAATTTTAATATAGAAACAAATACTGAGCTCACCTTAAGGATTTCTGTGAAGCCAAACTTGTTCTCCATTAAGGTCGACTTCTCCGAGTCCAGAATAGCCAGAGAAATAATGAGATGGAAGTTCAAGCAAGGGAGATCAGTCCAAATGACCTAAATCGAAAAGAAGAAACAAAGTAGTACGTTAAAGCCTCTTTTTTTGTTAAATGGCATCCAACAATGCCTTTTATATAGATTTAGTTTGGATGGTATGTGGAAACGCCCTCAAAGTCAAGAAGAGAAAAAAAACACCAGCTTGAAGAGGATGTTGACACATTACTACTTAGTAAATGAAATAAATATTGCACAGTGCATATTTAATATTGCATATTTAAATGATGTATCTACTGACCTCCCAAAGTCTCTGGATTTCATGAAAATGAAATTCTCTTTTGAACATAATCAAAATCCAACGGAAACAGAAGTAGAAATTTCCAGAATCATGGCTTTCTGCATCGGGAAAGAATAAAAACAGAAACAATGTTATTCCTAGTGATAATGGGAGGGGGGGGGGGGGGGTTTGGGCTGAATGGGGGGTTTAAATTAATCAAAAATTTATTAAGCTTAACTTTGGCAATGTTAAAAAACTTTTGAACATTTATTTTCATACAAATTTCTATGTTGTTGAGAAAGTCTTACAGTAAATTATCAAACAAGCCTTTTAAAAACATGATTCTCTTGTACACTGTACCTTATATTTACTTTCTTTAATTGAAAGGCTGATAGTTTATTATAATAAGCACACCTGTGTTCTATTACTTTACCTCAGTAAGCACACCTGTGTTCAATTACTGTACCTAAACAAGCACACTGTGTTCTATTACTTCACCTAAGTAAGCACACCTGTGTTCAATTACTGTACCTAAACAAGCACACTGTGTTCTATTACTTAACCTAAGTAAGCACACCAGTGTTCAACTACTATACCTAAGTAAGCACACCTGTGTTCTATTACTGTACCTAAACAAGCACACCTGTCTTCTATTACTTAACCTAAGTAAGCACACCAGTGTTCAACTACTATACCTAAGTAAGCACACAGCTCTGGGTCATACACTTGCATAAGTTTGTGAATCTGAGAAAGCTGAACCTTCATCCCATTTTGATCCATCTCAAAATTGTCACACTGTAAAAAGACAAAATGTGTGTTGCAGTCAGAAGTACATAGGAATATGAAACTAGGGAAAGCCGATTCAACTGGTAGGGACAGTTTCCATCCTGGTTAGAGGGACTCATAGACCTTGAACCAGGGAAGGGGATGGATACTGACATGCTAGCCCATCATAACAAGAGAAATGGAAACAACAAAACGAGAGGCTTATATGCCAGCTCCCGGGATGTGCTTGGCTGACATAGCTTTGCCACACATGCATGAGACCGGCATCATTCAATAATGATCGAACATCGCACTGTGCGGATTATAAGCATGCTGTATGGTGGTGGGCCTTAAACACGACAGTTGAGACTTTCATTCTTAGGTTACACCTGGCACTAATAGACTGGGTGAGAGAGTGAGGCCATGTGACCTGCCCAACTCCCCTCACTATACTCCAAGTGAAGCGCAAGTTACCGCTCTGAAAATATCCTTATGGCAATCAAAAGTTCTGTGGCGATGGGCAAGCTACGAAGAATCAGGTTCCTGTTCCAGAATATTCTAGAATATTGTTTCATTAAACAAGTTTTACTTTCTTTTAATCCTGATACACAAAACATTACCTGGAGTGTAACCTTCAATGTTACAATCACCAACACTGACCCTTGAACACACAGTCAGAGCCTTTTATTCCAGAAAATATCAACCAGAGAACTTAGAGGGACAAGATTACTCACCACTCTCTCCATTGCGCCAGCAAAGCACCAGAATGCATCCACTTCATTTTCCATGACAACCAGGATTGGAGCTAGAATATCACTCATTCCTTGCACATAGCCTTTAAAAAAAACACAACAATAAAATTTTATTGGTTTTAACACATTTATTTTAAAAATAGAAGAAAAAAATAATTTATAATATAAGTGTGTTATTGGAACCAGTGGATTGGAAGCAGCAAGATGGGCTGCCAAAACTTAAATGGTAAAGTATCTCCTATCAGATCAGGTTTGCTAGTGAACCAGCATATTAAAGTATTTTCTGAGGTCCTTGCATACATGTGGATAGCGTGTGCAACAAAATTCCCAGCTGCCTCAACTTTCCCCAAACTTGAATCAGAGCTGGGTCGACTCGGAGATACCTGCCAGACCTGGATCAAAATCCTGACATTTTTCCAGGATTTGAACCTGGGACCTGATGTCAACCTGACGGGCTTCAGCCAGATTACAAGACCTGATGTCAACCTGACGGGCTTCAGCCAGATTACAAGACCTGATGTCAACCTGACGGGCTTCAGCCAGATTACAAGACCTGATGTCAACCTGACGGGCTTCAGCCAGATTACAAGACCTGATGTCAACCTGACAGGCTTCAGCCAGATTACAAGACCTGATGTCAACCTGACGGGCTTCAGCCAGATTACAAGACCTGATGTCAACCTCAAAGGCTTCAGCCAGATTACAAGACCTGATGTCAACCTGACGGGCTTCAGCCAGATTACAAGACCTGATGTCAACCTGACGGGCTTCAGCCAGATTACAAGACCTGATGTCAACCTGACGGGCTTCAGCCAGATTACAAGACCTGATGTCAACCTGACGGGCTTCAGCCAGATTACAAGACCTGATGTCAACCTGACGGGCTTCAGCCAGATTACAAGACCTGATGTCAACCTGACGGGCTTCAGCCAGATTACAAAGATCTTGAGTTTGAATCCTGGTAAAAGCATCGGCAGGCAGGGTTCTTACACTAAAATCATTTTAAAACTCTCAAGATGGAAACATTTTTTGCAAATAACAATATTTAGTCTAGCGGTGTATATAAATTGAGTTAATACTAATCACTAGAGTATAAAGGTAGAGAGTTTTATTTGTAATTTGATTTGTTTAGTATTTATAGAAACACGGTTCTTGAATGATTTTTAAAAACTAAGATTATATGAATCCTTAACAACATAAGTTATGAATTCATCATATTTATTTACAAATATTTTTTTTCTTTATCCATTATATTGGGATTTACAAACTTTATCAGCCTGCAATGACTAGGTTGTTTTTATTGAACATGCTCAAATCACATTCCCACCTCTGATGAACACTTGAAGGTGAACGCTGCTTCACCGGCCCTATGGATCAATTTGGTCCGACAGGATACTTTACTTTATTACTTTTTACTTTCAATAAAACCCATTAAAAGAAACATCTTTATATCCAATCAAAATTAAATAGTCACAGCTGTACCATCATTGGACATCTTTACATCCAAGCAAAATGAAATAGTCACAGCTGTACCATCATTGGACATCTTTATATCCAATCAAAATGAAATAGTCACAGCTGTACCATCATTGGACATCTTTACATCCAATCAAAATGAAATAGTCACAGCTGTACCATCATTGGACATCTTTATATCCAATCAAAATGAAATGGTCACAGCTGTACCATCATTGGACATTCATTAAAAATAGAAAAAAAAACAACAACAAGAGATTGTAAGATTGTACACACTCACCCAGATCAAAGTTGTACATGCAGTAAGTCATGAGTATGTCGTACAGCACCTGCAGGTTGGCATTCTTATCACCACTGAAAAACTTCTGGGTCCTGTCAGTACGCATGACATCTTTGTCTGTTTCATGAGATCAGATACAATTGCATTCTATAGATGATCTTTAGTTTCATGAAAAATATCTCTTTGAACATACTCAATATAAAAAGGTGCATCTTATGTTTTTCATCTTCTGGCTTTGCATGATTTAAAATTAGTTTTAAAAATATTTTTAGTGGGTAAAGTTTGATTGTGGAAGGCAACAGAAATATTTTACCAATTAGCCCTCGTCTTTCTTTCAACAAGGTAAATCTTCTTTCTTGCTCTGAACTGATAGTTTTCCATTGAAGCTTCATACGGAAATAATCATCTCTGAAATATAAAACATAGGAAATAGTCATCTCTGAAATATAGAACATCGGAAATAATCATATCTAAAATATAGAGAACATAAGAAATGATCATCTCTGAAATATAGAACATAGGAACTAATCAATTTTGAAATATAGAACATATGAAACAATCAGCACTGAATTATACAATATGGAAAATAATCATCACTGAAATCTAAAGCATAAGGAATAACCATGTATATAATAAATGTGAATAAAAAAATCTTCTTACACTTTCCTCTTCCTCTGTTCTGACCTTTTCTTAGCTGTGCTGTCCCAGTCGTAGAATCCAAGAAGAAATTTCCAAACATCTGATCTGATACATGGATCAATACCCTGAGCAGAAAAAAATTATATTTGCCACCAATACTTCAAGCGTGAATACATTGGTTTTTTTTAAACTTCAAAATGGTAAATGCTCTCCACTACTATTTGTATTAATGGGGCCGGTGCCCGAGCAGCACCGTGTTCAACTGGTGTAGCGAATGTCCCAGGTTCGAATCCTGGTGAAGGCTAGGAATAGGTACCTGGTCTGGAAGGTGTCCCTGAGTCTACCCAGCTCTGATGGGTACCTGACATTAGTTGGGGTAAAGTAAAAGCGGTTGGGCATTGCACTTGCTACACATCCCCTAGTATGCCAAGGCCACAGAAACTGGTGAAAACTGCTTCACATGCCATGTGATCAATTGGTCTAATGGGTACCGGTACTTTACTTAACTTTTACTATTTGTATTCATCTCCAAAACCACAGGCTTACGTTAGATAAATAACACTTAGCCAAACAATGAGGAAACACAACTCCTAATGACTTTAATGTGTGCTTTACTAAAAAAAAAAAATCTTTTTCACAGAAGTATTAGTATCCAAACATTCTTTACATCTAAAACATGTCCCCCCCCCCCCCAGGAACCTCTTTTTTTCCTCCCTTTGAAGGCTCCCACACAAACATCAAAGAAGTAACTCTAGAGTAATTTCTATTTATCGGCTGTATTTATGTTTGTTTTAATGGGATGAAAGGCACATAAGGAACCCACACTCTTGGTGTTTATTACTAAACGAGTTTTCCACTTAAATTTCAGACCGAAAGCCAGAATTTGAGGCTATTGTTTTTTAATTCCAAATTTTAAACATAAAAGAAACCTTTGTTGTTGTGTTTGTTTTTTTTTAAATTGTTCATTTCAAGAAAAACTTTGCATTTTAAAGCAAGTTTTTAATAAATTATTATATTTTTTATTATATATTACATTATTAAATTTTTTCTAATGATGAAATGGACTAATGCGGGAAATTAGGCCAACTGCAGATACTGTTTATAGTTTTAATCCCAGCTTTTTTTTTTTTCAATTGAAATAAAATTTGACAGTTTTATTTAATAGTGAATTCTAAAGCTATTGTAAAAATGATTATTTTTATTCAGATTAGTAGTTTCTGAGTATTATTGAGTCGAACAGAGATAGTGACAAAAATTTTGTGTTTAGAAATGTAGACCTCCAGAAGGTGTTTATTGTTTTCAACAGAACTTCAAATATTTTCGGGGCAATTTTAATACAATTTTACAGCTGTATTGGAAAGCGAATTTTGAAATTATTATGAAAATGTCTTTTTGATCAGAATTATGAGTCATCATAATGTTAAATGGCAATTTCTTATTTGTTCATTGTTTGAGTTACATTAATATTCTTGTTGACCTAAAATATATAAAAAAACATAATACAATTTTCATTTTTAAAAAAAGTTTTCTTCAGACATTCTTATTCTGTTTCATTTTTTTTTTAAAGATAACGGTTAAGTTCAAATTTAAGAGGGGTGGATCTAAATATTGGGTGTTTAAAACAGTCCAGTGAGAATGAGAAAACTGGTTAAGTAGGGAATGAGTTAAAATTAACCAATAGACATACATCTACATATATCAATATAAAAACTTTTTGACGCAGGAAAAAAAATATTTATAAAATTACCAAAAATAATATATTTATAAAATTACCACCAAAAGAAATATTTATAAAATTACTGCAAAAAAAAAAAAATGTATAAAATTACCAAAAAAATATTTTTTTAAAATTACCACAAAAAATATATTTATAAAATTACCACAAAAAAAATATGTCTAAAATTACCAAAATAATTTCAAACAATTAATCGGAGGAGAGAAACACCCAACAGACAACAAAAAATACTTACACCCCTAAATATAATTTCTTTGACCTCTTCAACTTGGCTAATGCTACCTTCACTATCAAAGAATGATGCCCACCTCTGGGCCCCTAGTGGTTCAGATCTCTTCACAACCGGCCGAGGGGGAAGTTTTGTCTGAAAGCAGATATATCCTCTATATATTGAGTAATAAGTTCAATGGTAATGTAGATATTTACAGGCAAAATGTGTAGATGTATAGAATACACAAAACTATAAAGGAAACGTGAACAGGTACTATTGTTGTTTGTTTTTTAAGTTTTAAAAAAAGATGAAGTAATTACTATACAGTGGTTTATATCTTACTTTGGTAATCATTTCAAATCCTGGCTCGTCCATGTTTGAGATTTCCATTCCCGGAATGTCTTCGTGCAAGAATTCTGCCATTTCTGACTGTGGCCTGGTGAGGTTATTCTCTGGAGTGAGAAGCGCATCTTTCAGAAAGTTTGTGACTTTAGAGAAACCACCAAGTGTTGTAGTGTAGGGATCCTTCATGAATTTCTGATAGTCACAGAATAAAAAGTACACAATAAATAAATAGCTGTAACGGTGCTTTCACATTTATTTTAAAGCCGTTTAGTAATAAGTTTTGTCTAATATATATTTGTCTTTTCATAAAGGCCTAGACAATGTAAGATTTATACATTGTCATTGAGCAAGTTACAAGAGTTAAAAATGTTTTTGAACATTTTTTTTTTTTAAAAGGGGGCTTTGTTCTCCAAAGTGCAAGATTGAGGTTAGAAAGTTTATCAAAATGAGGTGCACTCTTTACATTTCCATGGTTGAACCAAACTCCAGAACTGTCAGTATTGTAGGAATAATAGAACCATTTAGTTTATATATTTTTTATCATAATATTGTCCAAAAAGAAAGAATATAATATATATATATACATATAATATATATATATATACATGTAAGAAGAAAAATACATTAATTCTACATGTAAATATCTAACTATTTAGAAAGTGTTAATTATTTTTGCATGAAAAACCTCAAAGCACTTTAATATAGTCCTAAATTACTGCAAATAATATATTTAATCAAAGTAAAAGAGTTTTGTGACAAAAAATTGTACTTTACCTAAATAATTAAAACTGTAATTGTTTTTAATTAAGTCTTACACGTGCATACACAAAAACATAATTAAAAAACCAGTCTTTCTGTTTCCAATTTTTTATATTTATTTTTATTCTTTATTTTATTAATTGTTATTATGAGCTCCACATTTTCTAGTTACAGATAAGTGGTGCGTCCCAATTTGAGAGGTACAGTGGACACCGAAAACATTTTTATTTTTCTACAGTTAGAAGTAAAATGTGTTTGTTTTTTATTTCTTTTGCAGTGTGGGCAAGGAAAGGATTAGGCACTAGTTTCCCATACAAACATCAGCTACAATTTCATTTGAAGTCTCAATTCACCCTAAGGACACAAATGTGGCTATACTACAACTGTTAAATAAAGTAATGAAACTGAGTCCTGCATTTTAAGAGAAAGACACTGCAACATATATCTGATACTGTTCTGCTGGAAATCTATTTACATATATTTATGTTAATATTATTTTTTTAATTTTTGATATTTAATTATTTAACAGAAAATACAACTGAATTTGTTGTGAAGTTACATATTTTTAAGTATTTTTAAAAATTATTCTAACATGTATGTGCTTAAAATATATATTAATAAAAGCAGAAGCATTATAGTATATTTAAATGGCAGAATGAACTTTGTATTCATCTTCACAACACACAAGTATTTGTTTCTCTAAAGGCAAACAGTGTATGTGTCCAGAACTACAACTTGGATCATAAAAAGCTGAACTGTTAGTGCTGGGTGAAAGAAAACCTAAACCACCAGTAATAACAAGAGAACATAACAAAATGTATTAAATGGCCTTGCCTTATGAAAGCCCTTGTGGGGATCACTGACAAATTTCTGAGAACAAAAGTTCAGGATATATTCCCAGACATGTTTATAACACATTCAATTGGTAGTGGAAGTGAATTTCAATCAAGTATATAAGTTATTGTCACAAAGAAAGCAATTTTTTATTATGGATTTAAATTTTAGTTACATTTATGACCAAAACTATGGTAGCATATTTTTTGGGGCTTTTAGTTTGATCCTAAAATGTTTGATGTGACAGTTCATATTTTATCTGTTATTAACATATAATTAACATATATTAACATGTAAGTTCATGCGGTATAGGATATGACATCATTATAGACGAAGAAAAATGGCAAAGATCTTGGCATAACAATTGACTTGTGCTAAATGTGTAGAAGCATTGTCATGAAAACTATTGAACTCCAATAATGACAAAAAAGGCAACAGATAAGTTTAACTTGTGGTGAGTCATTAATTCTTTTTTTTTGGTCATTTATAACTATTCTAAGACTATACACATATCTTTGACACAAGGAGAAATTATTGAATTATTAAACATGTTGTTTCAATCTCTACTAAAAATACACATTATAAAATGTATTTAATATAATTATTATATATATGGCCTTTAAAAACACTGAACTTAATTCTATAAGTCTGCTTTGTCTGCTTCTAACAAGAAGTAGCTAAAAGACAGCATTCAGAAATCACTAGCTAGCATAAATACTATAGTGTTTAAAAAATTCAAGAATTGTAAAAACTTGTATCACTTTACCTGCACATATGCACCTGAAGAGTCTGAGAAAATGGCCAGCTCATTGAAAGATTTGGACAGCATTTCTGGGTCATGGTCATGTACAATGAACAACCTCTGGTCATTTGGTGACCTAAGTCAAAGCAAAATTATTTTTGAAAATCATTAACAATGTGTATGTCGATTCAAAAAAAACTTTCTTTTTCACAGATGACAGTCACAAAAAAAAACTACAATCAACTTTGGTCAAGACAGATCAGAACAAATATTTTATAGTAATTTAAACTACTTTAATCTTTTGTCTTTTGGACATTCGAATAAAATCATGTTATAATTAAACCTTCTGAGTATATAATGAATGTTTAGGATAGATCCCTATCATATTCTAGACATGAATATATCTCTAGTAAAATATTACTATTTTTTTAATAAGCTGCATTTATAACATTGAGTTCAATAGAAAGCTCGTGGAATATTCCACAATAACAGTACAATTAAAAAAATCAGATGAAACATTGAACAGTTAATTGTTAAAACTTGATAATTGCAGGTCCAATTTTATATAGACTGCGAAGCATTTATATCATATTTTTTTTAAATCTAACAAAATATTCTATTTTGACTCATTCCCATAATTATGTTCCCATAATTCTTACAATGGATTAAATAATCAATTATTTTATTTCATTCTGTATCCTTTTTGTTTACAATCCAGGATAATTTCCTCAGGTATTAAAAACTGAAAATCAAACCAACCGAATAATATAGTCAAATGTCCTATTTAAGAAAAGGGTCAGCTGAACGACAGTCTACTCACAGACACTATACAACGCTTTTTATCCCAAAAGTAACATTAAAGAAAGTGTTTTTTTTTTATGTTGTAGCACCTCGGTGATGATCTTCATTTCTCTAAGACTAGAGAGCACCCAATATCATAGGGCCATCCCATTCAAGATGATTGTGTGGCCACTCATGACCCAGGCGTATTTACTCCCTTCTCCCCCCCTCCATCCCACCAGCTGATGCTGTATAGATTTGCATGAGCACTCCAGCACTCAGAATACAGTGCTCCGCCACTAAACCCAAGACCCTCATGTAACGCCAGTTAAAACATAGTCTCTAACATCTGTTTTATTTACAGTTTTAGACAGGACGAGTAGGGGAACCCCACTGTCCATTGCTCTCTATGGAGATCTAACACACTACAAGCAACCCAAAGTCAATATCTAGGGCTTTATGATAAAATAATCCCAGATTTGACTATAATAGTAGATCTAGTTACTTTTACCTGCGAATGTGAATGAAACTTTCCAGCTCCTTGAGCAAAGCCTTACTGCCCCCATTGTGAAAGTGCAGCGCTGGGAATGTAGTGCCATCTTTCAGAATGAAGATGATGTAGGCCCAACTGTGGTTAGGGGCGTTGCGCTTAAAGCTCTTTAAGTCCAGCACATCAAAGCTGATGTTATACTTTCTTCTGGCATCCATCTTGGCATTCATTGAGACTATAACATTGAAAGAAAGATGTAGAGTAAATATAATATTTTAGAATATCAATATAAAAACATAAGAAGCTCTACTCTACAATACAACCACTAAACATGTCTATTTTAAAAGAAGTTTTTTGTTTATCGATTGTTATATTTTGTCAATGTTATATGATATTTGATTGAATATTTAAAATATCAAATAAATATAAATTCTAATATCTATAGGGACACTGTGGCCGAGCGGCAGCGTGTTCGACTGGCGTACCCAAGGTCCTGGGTTCGAATCCTGGTGAAGGCTAGGATTTTTTTCCCTGGACTCGAGGGTGTCTCTGAATCTACCCAGCTATGATAGGTGTCTGACATTAGTTGGGGTATTTTAAAAGGCGCCTGGGCATTGTGCTGGCCACATATCCCCTAGTATGCTATGGCTACTAAAACTGGTGAAAGCTGCTTCACCGGCCCTATGATCAATTTGGTCCGACTGGTACTTTTACTAACATCTTTGTTGTTTTTTTTTGCTATTTATGATCTTCGCTAACAGTATTCTTGTCAACCAGTCAGAAAACATTTAGACTATATGGGCTCTGTTGAATTCTATTTGTGATCTTCGCTAACAGTATTCTTGTCAACCAGTCAGAAAACATTTAGACTATATGGGCTCTGTTGAATTCAATTTGTGATCTTTGCTAACAGTATTCTTTTCAAACAGTCAGCAAACATTTAGACTATATGGACTCGGTTGAATTCTCTAATTTACCACACTCAGATTCTCTGTCATTCCTGAATCCCACTGAACCAATCACATCCCATTCATCACTTTGTATGTCATGGCTGAGGCAGTCTTCAGCCTTCCACTCTATGAAATTTCCATCTGGCTGTGAACAGAGTCAAACAAAACAAAACTATCATACAAAAATGGAAACAAAACATTTATAAAATTAAAACTTGAAGCGCTCTTTTAATTTATATTTTAAATTATTCTTTGACTTTGTAAATAGATTTAAACAGTGAGAGCCTGAGAATTGGTAACTTTACAAATAGTTTTTTAACTGAAGAACTTGAGCCCCTTGAGGTCAAAGTAATCACATTTTTTTTTAATAACAAATTACATTATAACTTGAATTTGAATTGAAATATTTTTTTTTAAGATATATAGTTCCACAAGCTTTTTTTGGCATTATGTCCAGACAATGATAATTTGCAAACTTTCCCCAACTTCTGTTAGTTTTCCCAAAGTTAGAAAGACCAAGACAGTTGTCTCAAATATTGTCAAACCCTTTGAATCTTATCTTATCTTATAGATTACAGACGCTCCTTCTATAAAGAAGATTATTGCGTCCTATGCTCATCCGTGGTCCGAGTCTAGTCTTGCATTTTGATCAATATTTTAAATGATGTTAAGTTACTGGTTTTCCTGGTTTGTTCAGGCAACCCATTCCATGCCCGAATGCTACTCTGGAAGAAAAGAGTACTTATATGCATTTGTTCTTGTATAAGGGATAAGGAAAGTGTTTATGTCCTTATGTTTATCTGAACTATGCAACTTTGAACAATGATAAAATAAAAGATCATCATGTTTCTATAAAAATTAATTGTTTTTTTTTCGGGGGTCATATTTTTGGCTGTTAGGTTTACTCTTAAGTATTTCTCACATTAAAAATCCAACTTTTTAACTCCACTTAGATAGTTTTATACAAATAAAAGTACAAATAAAAAAAACTGCATTCATGTGTCTAGTATAATCTCTAATGCCTTGTATGTCAGTCGCTAGACTTTTCTTTGTTGGACTAGGCTAGTATTAAGACTGAAAAAATGAATAGCCACCCTGTCTTGGTAATTCACCACCAAATAGTGACAGTGGCTGTTGTGAATGCACTAAGGTTAGCCTCAGGTTATATCTTCTTGTCTTACCTTTTTCATCAAATAAACTCTTCCAGCAATGTGTGCATCCTTGTCCTTTGTGTCTTGAACGTTAATGTGTATGTAAACACTATCCTTGGCAAACAGTACCTAAACATCAAAATTAGACAAATATAAGTTCAAGTGGTAAACTATTTTATAGGCCTATCTCCTAGGTGAAGAAGCCCTTATGCCAAAAACAGTGCAACTTTGTTTTTCTTCTTTAAATTCACCAATGTTTATTTTTCTTTAAAATTAAAAGAAATAATTTGCTGTGTAATGAACAATATTGTTGTCAATAGTCAAATGCTATTCTAAGTTTCTGAAACTCAAGAAAGACCAAGAGTCAGGAGCATCAAAATAAATGGTTTCATGATTCAAGATTGCATTGTTAATAAAATAACTGTAAATTAACAGTTAACGAGTATCATAAAAACTAATAAATGCACTTCTTAGTAAAATACTAAAATTTCAACATTTTAAAAACATTTTTAATCGGAGTGATTATACAGCGATCCGCGAGCGTTATACGCAGATTTTTGCGTGAACTTGTGACCTATATTATACACACTGATATTGGCGCATGCGCATAATTGTTTATCTGGCTCTATACGCTCAATTAGAATTTTGATTAAATTTTACAACAAGGTTTCCTGGCCCAGTGGTTAGTAGCGTGTTCTGTTAACAGGGGTAACGCAGGTTCAACCCCAGCCATCTCCAACTTTTTAATATTATTTTTAATTCAATTATAGTAAAACGATATATTTTTAGTTAAATACGTGAATTTTTGGTAACTATTTGTCATTGTTTATAATTAATTTAAACAAAAAGGTTATTTAGCCTATGTCACTTAATCACAATTAGAAATTGATTATTGATGTTACGGTTAGGCCCGAACTAGGGTTATGACTGAACTAGGAATATGATCCTAAATAAAAAATAAAAGCCTATAGATTAGTAGGCCTATAAAGTCATAAAGTTATAAGTCATAAGTATAGGCTAACTCTCACAATTTTTCGTAAATTTGAGTCTGCCGATGACGCTTGGCATTATACTATACACATATTCGTAATACACCGGATCCGCCTAACGCCTCCCACTTTTAATTGTTCAAACTCAAATGCAAATAGGCTGCTACCATTACTTGTTTTTTAACACAATTCAGATCAATTCACAATGACAATGATTACAAAAATGATAAATTTAAGCTCTTTATACTTTATAAATTTATAAAAGAATAAAAAAAATAGGTAGGCCTAGTTAGGCCCTAGTTGCTTGCCTAAACTCTACTCTAAAACATATTTATTAATAAATTTAATACATAATAAAAAAAAAGACTAAAAAGTAAAGCGAAAAATCAAACTTAGTAGTGGACCTAAGGGACTAAGCCGCTAAGGCCTAAACTAAGAGTAAGAGTGGATGGGCTTGACTTGACAGACTGACTGACAAGAAGTTCAAGTTAAGAATTAAGAAGTTGAAAAGGAAAGGCGTAAAAGGAAAAAAGGTAAACAAGTGCAGGCCGATTGCCTTTACTTTAATGAGTAGTCTTGCTGTGAATAATATAAGAAACATTTGAATTTTAAAATACGATTCTTAATGTAATTTAGCTTTACCTCATTTTGCGAGGCCATGATGACATCGACACCACAAATGAATGACTCAGTTAAAGAATCAAGATATCATATTGAATCTGCCTATGTTATGATTGTTTTAGTCGAATTCTATTTCCGGTTTTCTATAAAATAAAATAATTTACTATATTGTCTATATAGGTAGCGGTTTTCATTACCGCTTATAGCGTTAAATATTTTAATTTTGAACAAAATTACATATAAACACTTAAAATTCCTCATTGATACAACAAATTTAATCTTTCTTTATACATTTAAAATATTAAAAGTTAATATATTTTTACACAATATTTTAATTAATTTGTCTACAGATATTGGTCATTATTTTTAACGCTATTGTTTATAAGCACTGTTCTCGTGATCAGTGACGTATTGCACAGCTAAAAGAGGAAGCACTTATTTGGTTGATGTTGTGTTTATTCTTGGATATTGTCAACACGTACTTTACTTTTTATAAAAAGTTCATTTCCCCGCATCGTATTACATTACATTATCCTCTTTGTATAAGCATTCCACATTTGAATACGTCGTACATTTTTCAGCAAAGTGATAGCAAATAACATTAAAGTAAACATTATATTTTGAGCGAAATTATGGCCTCAGCTGGAGGATCAGCAGGAGGGGGCCGTAACTTAAACTTTAAAGTTGTTTTACTTGGTGAAGGATGTGTTGGGAAAACATCTTTAGTGCTTAGATATGTTGAAAACAAGTTTAATGATAAGCACATAACGACACTACAGGTAATACATTATTATTACAAACATGTAACATGTAGCCTAATTATTAGCCAAGGCTATGGAGCGTTAGTAAAAGTGATTAGACTATTGACTATCAATAGACCTATTAATTAATTTAGCCTAATCCTAACCTAACCTAATGACTTATGATTAGGACCAGGACACGGCATATCTGCATTGGTAAATTGTAAATGAATAATGAATGGAATGTATGTTATGTCACACTATCATAGGCCTACTGATACAGTTTCATTGATTTTAACTTTATTTAACTTAAAAATATTTAATTCAATGCTCAATGTTTTATAGTATAGGCTATAGGCGGCATCTAATAGGGCATTGTTATGATTATAATAGGGAAGCGTATTTATGTAGCCTATGCACAGAAACCAGGGCTGCGTGCTTATATAAATATATAATCCTGAGCGTTATCCACAGAATTTTTACATAAAACTATAATGCAGAACTGCCGTTTATTGTTTTCTCTTTTGTGATCAACTGATCTAGGGATTTAAGAGGTCTAAACAATAGGTATAAACTTTAATGCCATCAGGAACACAAACTGACACACCACAAAAATTATCATTACACCAAGCTGGCAGGTGTAGGCTATATATTTATATAGATAAGCATGGCATAAACATGTTGCAAAATTGAATTTATAAGACTATAGGCCTACTGTCGGTATATTTATGCCTAGGCCTACATTTTAAAAAAAACAATGCTTAAATGAATTTGAGGATCTATTAAAAATTAACAGCCATGAATTCTGTGCACTAAGCTGAATGTTATGCACAGAAAGTTGTTTTTAAATATAAAATATTATTTTTAAAATTTTGTTCATTGTCTATATATACATAAAAATATATTGATCTATTCAAACAATATTTTTAATTAGTAGGCTACACATTTTCATTGTGCAATGTTTAGATTGTCCCCTTTGTAACTTTTTATATAAAAAAAAATAATGAAGTAAATTAATTCTAGCTGCTGCTGTATTTATATCATATGTTTTGTTGCAGGCTTCATTTTTGAACAAAAAATTGAACATTGGTGGAAAGAGAGTAAACCTTGCAATCTGGGTAAGAAATTTGTTGCTATTAAAATTATACTTGTATATAAATCCTGACTATTGCTGAAAGGCAATCGTAACTGGATAACTTGATAGTTGGAGCCTGGCAGCCGATACAGTACCCTTGATCAAATATGCAGATGGCAGAGATTGATTGTTGGCCTAGTTTCCAGCCAGAGAGTCTGGCTGTTCAATAGTTCATGCGGCTAGCACACCAGACCTTTCAATTACGTTTTGACCCCACAAGATACGTTGATTCATGGTTGCTTAGAGGCAGACATTCAGCCACAGATACCAACAGCAAAGAACGCAGTCGGGAGTATACGTCAGATGAGAACTTGATCAAACTTTGGAATTTATTATGAATAATTTATTCAACATTTATATTTCATTTTCACTTTTAACAAGGTTCTTTCCTATAAAACACAAAAGAGAACTTAACACAATTTTTTTTAAGTAAATAACTTGAATATGTTGTTAGTTAAATTTTACAAATAATAACAAATGTATACGGTATACTAATAAAGTAATAACAAAACCATTTAAGTTGGTAAATTATAAAATAAAATTGTTTTAGACATTTAGTATCTTTACAGTTGTGATTTAGCTTGCATCGAGGTGCGAACTGGTAGTTAAAAGTTAGGCAATCCATCACTGAGTACCGGCACCTATTTTTTTACAAAAAAAAGCCCTGCATGTTTCCATGTTAATCTTACCATCAACCATGAACCAAATTTATTGAAAGTCTCTTTAACATTTTGGTCTTACAGGATACTGCTGGACAAGAAAGATTTCATGCTCTGGGTCCAATATATTACAGAGACAGTAATGGTGCTATATTAGTTTATGACATAACAGATGAAGACTCTTTCCAAAAAGTAAATATATATAGTTTAATTTGTGTACTTATTGAATGAGAATAACAATTACAATCATGAACAGTTCATTGTCAGATATTTTTCTATACATTCCAGTAACTCATATCTCTTGTTTACCTTCTCCATAGGTAAAGAATTGGGTGAAAGAGTTACGAAGGATGTTAGGTCAAGATGTTTGTTTGTGTATAGCTGGAAACAAGACAGATTTAGAAAAAAATCGTAATGTTACTGTGGAAGAAGCAGAATCGTAAGTTGTATTATCATAATAAGATTTAAGCTTTGTTGCTATTGCAATGGCTAATTTATTTGAAGTCTTACATACGGGCTGTGCTCAGGCTCTGCAATTTATATTATAATTATATTAAAAGGGCCTGTGTGGAATGGTGGCAGAGCGGAAGCACATTTGGCTGGCGTACCGAAGATTCTGGGTTCGAATCCCGGTGAAGATTATAATTTTTTCCTGGGTCTGGAGGGTGTCCCTGAGTCTTCTCAGCTCTGATGGGTACCTTACTTTAGGTGGGGTAAAGTTAAGTCAGCTTTGCATTGTTATGGCCACACAATCTCTAGTGTGCAGTGACCACAGAAACAGGTGAAAGCGGCGTCACCGGTCCTATGGATCAAATTGCTCCAACTCCAATAGGATTACTTTACTAAAGAGCTTAAATAAAACAGTGTTTTGTTGTGTTTAGTGAAATTCAGTAATCTTTCTTCTTTCAGGTATGCAGCTTCTGTTGGTGCAAAACATTTTCACACATCTGCAAAAATGGGCAAAGGAATTGAGGACTTGTTTTTAGATTTAAGTAAAAGTAAGTGAGGCACTTACTGGGTTTGTTTGTTGCATTTGAGTTTGAATTGCCCTGCAATCCATCTTACCCCCATTTTTACCTGTAACATTTATCATGTATTCTCATGCATAGGTTACACTTTTTAACTGAAATTTTTTATTTTACTTACATAGTTGTAAAACATATATATATATATATAACAAAAGTACTCTGTCATAAATTTGCAACTGTCACCCATATTGGTAATTGCAGGGATGCAGGATTACCAGGATAAGCGTACATTTTACATAAAATCAATAGTTTTATAGTTAAAAAAGAATACCCAAAAAAAACATAGCCTGACCATTGCTCTCTTGGATCAGAGTTTAAAAAAAACAACTCTAAATAAGATTAAAAACTTGCACTATTTGGCAGAGTGAAAATCATGTTGGAGTCTTTGCAGTAATAACTAGTTGTGAAATGTTTTTTTTTATTAAAAAATTGTGAATTTATTTATGAATTTCATGTTAGAAAATGACATTGTAAATCCCCAGGTTATTATGGGACCTGTATCTATATATATAAAAAGACAGTGTTAAGCCCAGCGAGGATCCCCATTGGTCAATTTGAAAACACGTGTGTCACTGACCTATCTAGGCCTAGCCCAATATACCGTCTAATAATTTTTCACATCGGACATGTGTCTTCGATAGCTCAGTGGTAAACGTAGTGGACTGCTATACGGGCATTGTAAATCTATAGGCAATATAGATTTTGTTAAATAAAAATATTTGACTATTTTTTTTACCCTATTACAATATTTATTTACTTTCCTAAAAGTATTCAGTAAGTGTAGTTTATAAATTTGTTATCTGCACCCCAGACAGTCCTTTTTTTTTCACCCGGGCAATGTAGCTTGTATTATATAAATAAACTACAAAAATATCAATTGACCTTAAGCTAAGTGTACGACCTATATGGAGTATAAAGGGAAAGGGTATACCCCAAAAGATATAATTAGATCTGCTTCCAAAAGATATTATTAGATTTCCTTTCCTAGTTTAAGATGCTCTGCGCCCTAAACACCATTGTTATGTCTGGGCCACTTCTTACACAGAAGTTGATAAAAATGTTATATTCTGTACATCCTTTTAAAAATGTTAAAATTCAGATACGGTTGTAGCCTACAATTACCATGCTAAACTATGTTTGCATATTTCCATTTTGTCAGGCATGATAGAAAAGTCAGAGGAAGGCGGTGTAACTAAAGGTCGACCTGGAAGCACTAACAGAAAAAGTCAAGTTTTAGTTGTGGATGACTCAACGGAGGAACCACCCCCAAAGTCTGGCTGCTGCGGATAGGTTAAAAAACAAATATATTTTTGTGAAATAGTAGTAGTAGATTTCAAGGAGCCTTACTTTATTACACTAAAAAAAAGCCTATGAAAAAAAAATTTAATGGAATGAAATGAATGGTGGCCGTCCAGATAAAAAAAAACATTTGTAGCCTATACTGTGCTGCCACCTGTGGAATAATTTTATGTGATATTTTGTTGTTGTGAACGGCACTATCTTCTTGTCGTGTGTTTTCACAATGTTTACAACTATTCTCATTCATAATTTGGGAGAGATAAAACTAAACACTTTTTTTTTTGTTATATGTGTTTTTCATGTTTTCATGTGTGAGAATATCAGCTTTATCTGCAATGTTATAATTGTAAGAAAATAATATAGAAATTGTTTCCATGAATCCAAGTTTTTACATTTTACTCTAAATGCTTTGTGTTTTTGTCTTTTCAAAATGTGTTTTGTTAAGCAACATAATATTAAATAATATGCACTCTGAACAAAATGAACAGTATAAAATTTAATAACAATTTTTGTTTTTAATTATCTTTTTCTTCTTTTTGAAAATCAATTTATGATCCTTTTAACAAAAACACAGAAAATTAATATTTTAATGCTAAGCGCTAGGATTGGAAACCTAATCACGCTGTTATTTACACATATAAAAAAAATCATACTTTGTATTCATACATCGGCACTTGTTGTTGTTTTGGTTTTTAAAAGAACCTATTTGCCTTTATATAGCGTAATTCATTGAAGTACTGTTTGGGCGGCATATGTTTCTGTTTGAAGTTGTGTGAATGTTAGTGGTATATCCCCTTTGCAATATCCTTCTATGTATACACAGCCACTTCCAATGTTCTCAAAAGACTTCTTTGTCTTCTTTTTATCCTCTAATGTATTGATGTATTATGCACTTACCTATGCATTGTTTACAAAATACATTCATTTAAAAAAACAATGAATAAGGAAAATTACTTGAAGATTTATAAGATAATCAAATCATTTGGTTCAATCTATTTTTACAAATGTATTAATTAATTTTTTTTAGAAAAAGGATAGATAAGTTTTTATTATACTTGACGGAAATGAAATTGTCACTTTAAAGTACCAGTAGTTTGGCTGTTGTAGCATTTTTGGCTTCTATTCAGGTTTTCATAATAATACTTAGGTCCATTATTGTAATACAACAATGGCAATAACAAAAGAGGACCCATCCTACTGCTCTGTGTGTGCTCTGATTGCTCACTGAACCCAAACAGCAACCAATTCACTACAAGTCATAATACAGTGTAACTATTTATAATCTTCTTTCCGTGAGCTGTTTATTATTGGTTCAATTTTTTTGTGTCTAATATTTAAAGAATTCATTACTTTGCTGGTTTAAAAGAAAATGCTTTGCTGAGTATTTTTTATATTGAGTCTGTAGACTTTGTAATTTTTTTCTATAAATTATATTTACTGCTCTATGAGAACAGAACATAAACATATTCATGACAAGTTCAACAATAATAAAGGAGCTGATTAAATATTTGTTTTCCCGATGTGTCAGGATTTGCTAGTAAACAGAATATACTCAGTTTGTTTTGTTTTTTTTAAATCCAATTTCAACTGCTTTTTTTTCCTTTGGTTTTTTTTAAAACTTGTTTTTAGCTTTTTGTAAAGGCAAGTTTTAAAAGCTCCTGCATTTATTTGCATTATTACTTATTGAACAAACACAGAAAAAAAAAGGAAAATTACTGCACCCGAAAATTTAGTTTTTGAATTAGGCTTATTCCTTATTTATCATTATTTGTGTAACTTATATTTATATTATAAAATTTACTGTTAAGGAGGAATTTTTTCTAATAGTTTTTTGTTTGTTTGTAATAACTAATATGACATTTTAAAATAAGTCATGTTTAATGCTTTTCATTATTATGATTTGTATTTGTCCTCATTGACTTTTTTGACTGCGTTACCAGAAATTAAAAACAAAACAAAATGTCTTTTGATTTGAAAATATTTTTTTTTACGCATCCATTTTTTGTTGGCCTACTTATCCCCCCCTTCGCCCCTTGAGAGAAAGATTGCTCAATTCTGATAGTTTGTAAATGATAACTGTGTTTCTTGTTGCACGTCGCACATCTACATGTCTTTGTGTGTGTGTGTGTGGTCTGAAAAATATGACAGAGTATAATGGCTTAGTTTGAGATTCATCATTTATATACCGGTAACTCTACGAATTATCATTTATTCTAATCCTAGAAAAAAGTCATTTTTTCTCTCTTAGATACAAGAAGTCATTTAGATTTTTTCAGTCTTAGTCTTAGTTACAAGTCATTTATTTTATTCTTAGATATAATAAGTCATTTAGATAAGTCTTAGAATCATGTAATTTGTTTTATCTCTTAGATATAATTATTTATAATTCATCTATTTAACTTATATACAAGTCATCTAGATAAGTCTTAGATGCAAGTCATTTATATCACTCTTGCTCTCAAGGGGAAAAATAAACATTAAATAAAAATGTTTTCGCTTTAAAGAGTTTTTCTTAGTTTTTTACTACATTTTTAAAAGTTTTAAGCTGTAAGTTATCATTGTGGCTGCCCAGAATCGAGTGCGCTGGAGAGCTGTTGTGGAGGCCCTATCTTCCACAAGGAACCAAAGGAACTAAGCAAGTTATTGTAGTTATCAAAACTAAGTTTTTCTTCAATATATAAAGCCGTGCCGCCCGGCTAGTCATGCGTAAGTTAAGGCACAATTCTGCAACGGTGCTCCCGTGTTGCCTCCATTGGCTCCCTGTGACCAAAATTGAATACAAGGTGACGATATTTTGCTATCAGTGCCATCTTAACAACAAGATTCCGTCCTATCTCAAGGCACTAATCAGACCCTATGTTCTGCACAGAACACTCCGTTCTGCCAACTCCTCACTTCTGGAGATGCCCTGTTTCTCTCTGACAACCGCTGGCCTGAGAGCCTTCTCAATATCTGGCCCGAAAGTAAGGAATCTACACCCCATCCAACTGAGGCAAACAAGTTTCGTCATTTTAAAAAAGTCGAATATTCTTTTTATCTCTCAGTTATTAGACTGTGGAACTCATTAAACCAAGCCTCCATCACTGCCCCTTTTGTGCTGACTTTCAAGTTATCTCTGAAGGGTTGGACTAGCAAATTAAACTTCATATTCGGCTTTAAGCTTAAAACTCTGTATGTTATAAATATTATAAGTAGTAACACACATTTTTAATCCCAGAGCATTCGCAATCAACTTATCCTTACATTGTAGACTTTTTCCTCGGGTATAATGTGATCTCCACAGTCAATTGAAGAAGAAGACACATTATTTTAATATTTACCTTTGTTTAAAATTTTTTTACCCCTGCTGTTTTACTTTTATATTAGGTTGGTAAACGCTACATCCTACATTTATTTGCAATGTCGTATGTTTATAAAGTTTTAAGTTACTAATGGGCCGTATTGCTGCTGAGAGTTAACACCCTTGCCCCTTATACAAGTCAATCTTTTATAACTGACTTGTAATTTACAAGTCAGTCATAAAAGATTGACTTGTAAAAGGGGCAAGGGTGTTAACTCTCAGCAGCAATACGGCCCATTAGTTTTATATCCTTTTTCGCCTAGAGAATTATTATGTCTGTGTTCTTGGTTGTTTGTTGCTCAATGTTTAATGCGCTCTGAGCTAACATTATGATTGTTGGGAGTGCTATACAAATAGAATTATTATTATTATCATTGTAGGCTACTAACAAAACTAAGGAGCTATTCAAAAAGCGCAATTTCCTGCAATGTAATTTTGCCTACGATTCAATAGCTCTTCTTAAGTGTAGTTGTATTCAATTGGGTATATAATCCATACCACCAAAATCTGCATATAAATTAGAGATAAAATTTGATGCTTTTTGTAATGCTTTTAATTTAATTGTATGCTTAGATCATTTTTTCATTGAAAATGATCAAATGCCAAAAAAAGTGAAGTATAAGTATAAGTAAAAAAAAAAATTTAAAAGCTTTGGCGTTCAAATGTTATTTGCTTAAGTTAAGTAACATACAGTATTTCAACTTTATAAATACAGT
This sequence comes from Anisus vortex, assembly GCA_949126835.1. Taxonomy (NCBI): domain Eukaryota; kingdom Metazoa; phylum Mollusca; class Gastropoda; family Planorbidae; genus Anisus; species Anisus vortex. The sequence goes on along the minus strand of OX421497.1, from coordinate 40,426,080 downwards.
AGTTTCAATCATATAAGTTGTTTACATTTTAAGTAAGGTACTGTCAAGAACCCCCCCCCCCCCCCCCCCTGTCTGAAAGGAAAATTGTCAATTTTGAATTAGCTTCATCCAGTGCAAATATAAAAACTCAACTGAAACTTGATTTGTTCATATTAAATATGTAAATTCTCTCCTAGTTCATTTAGATTTAGAGAGACTAATGAGAAGTGATTGGAGAGATCTATTACTGTTTTATAGTGTATGTCTTGTAACAGAATTGTTTTATTATTCATTTGTATTTTTAAAGATTTATTAAGTCACTACTTAAACAGCTTAAAAACAATTAGTACTAGTATTTATTTTATTCCTCAGTAACCAATAGTTAGGATTTAGTAAATGAAACAATTTTTCTAAGTTTATAATTCAGCAATCTAAATTCCTCAGTGTTAGTAAATAGGCCTGCATGAGCTACAGATACACATTTCAGCAATTACAATAAACAGAAAGCTAGTAATCACAGTTTGAAAAAAAAAAAATATTTATGCACATGGCAATCCTGTATAAAAAGTAAAGAACACAATTGAAGATATGACTAGGTTTTAACAAAAACAAGTATTTATTTACATAATTATTAAAGTGCTATGTACAACAATATTCATAGAATTAAGAAAAATGATTTATCTTAAGAAAACTTCAACCATACTGTGTTCTGTTAATTTCAACACTGCATACATTCTTCTATGTACAGTGCATTCATCTCAAAAATTTTGTCCTCTGTTTATTTCATTGAAAAACTAAGAACATCTATGAGTTTCATCAGGGAAACATTTCATTAACTGAGGGCAAAACTAGAACTCATTTTGTCCCCTATAGAATCAGAATAGTCTTCCCTTCTACTATAAACTAAACTATGAACCCCCATGCAGCCAGTGTTATTTGGAAGCGTCCACTAAAGAGTTGAGGGATGTCGGTAGCCACTTCCCACTTGGGTCCTGCATGAATACAACATTGTGGTCGTAGTAAATGGAAGCCTTGCCAAACCTGTACACCTGTTTGCCTTCTTGGGATTTGCCTGACACAGGGATATACAGCATGTCTTCCTGTTCCGCCTGAAACATGTAACAAGGAAAACAGAACATTTAGCCAAATGTCAACAAGTGAGTGCTTTTCTCTCTGAACACGTTAAGTCCATAGAGGGGTTGGTATTGTAAGAAGTTTTATTCCTTTACATTATTATTTAAGCTACTTTCATTCACGTTGCAAGGAGTGATTTGAATTGTGATTTAATAAAATATCAAAACCCTTCTTATAGAAATGAAAATATTTTTTTTGCATTATAAATATGACTAACATATGACTAACACTAACATATGACTAACACTAACAGCTCAGTGGTATAAAAAGTAAAGTAATCCTATTGGAACAAAAAGATCCTTATAGGGCCAGTGAAGCAGTGTTTATCAGTTTCTGTGGCCATGGCCTACTAGGGCATTGTGTGGCCAGCACAACCCTAAGCTGCCTTTACTTAGCCCAAACTAATATCAGGTACCCATCAGAGCCGCGTGGACTAACGGACACCCTCGAACCTTGGGGAAACAATCCTAGCCTTCACCAGGATTTGAACCCAGGACCCTCAGTAAACCAGCTGAACACACGCCTGCTTGGCCATTGTGCCCCATGCTCACAGGTATATAGGAGTAAAAAATTTTTTTTATTTGTATTTGAATACTCTATTGGCCAGCAAGTCTAGAATATAAATTGTGGACTTTTTCCTCAGTTCTACGGGGTCTCCACAGTATTACGAAGAAGAATAGAAATGCAAGACTAGACTAAAACCACACTTTACATTTATTTTTTTTGCCACTGATACTCACCCTTCTCTCCACCAGATCTTTAAAAGTCATGGATGCACCACTTACACCAGATCTAGCTACTGTTGTTGGCTGCAATAAATATAACAAGGTTTAAAAAATAAAGAACAATTATTTCATAAACATTAACTTCAAGGAAGAGAAGAAAAAAAATGTCTTCAATAGTTATTTGATTTAATGCAAACAAAATAATTAACACAGCAACACTACAGACATTATTCATTCAACAATATTGTCCATTGTCCATTCCACAGCAAGTTGGTGTGTACTGGGTGCCTTCGAACATTTACAAACATTAGCTCATTCACAATCTACTCACACCAATTATTTATTCCTATTCTCATATCATCACTGGTTATTATATTATGTTAAAGTTTAGGGATTCAAGTGGTTTGCAACAATATAAAATATTGGTCATCACTCCAACAATCTAGATTACCAAGAAAGCATTAGGTAAAAGGATTCAAGTGGTTTGCAACATTTTGATTTATATTTAAAACTATACCGTCTTGTAGCCATGGCATACTAAAGGATTGTGTGGCCAGCACAATGCCCAGCCGCCTATAATTTACCCCAACTAATGCCAGGCACCCATCAGAGCTAGGTAGACTCAGTTACACCCTCCAGACCCAAGAACAAATCCTAACCTTCACCAGGATTCAAACCCAAGACCTTCAGTAGGCCAGCCAGCTGATTGTGCTGCCGGACTCCATGCCCCATTTAATATTATATGGTGGTCATTTCTATAGTACATCTCTCCAACATGCTAAGTCTATTATTTTCAATGCTTCTTTTCATTGAAAAATATATAAAAAATACTAAATAAACACTGCACTATAGGTGCTGGCATTACTTCTAAATTACACAAGTATAAGTTGTGCGTTCTGACTGACGTTAGCATTTATTGGGCGTTTTTATATTGTGAATGTCAATGGCGCTTTAGCCCGAAATATCGGTCTGGCCAGGCATAGGGCTCTCAGGTTCAAAGGTTTAACTTAAAGGGATTGGAATTGTTTGGAACAATATGATATGTTCACTTTTACATCGCATCTCTCCAACAACCTGCATCACTAAGAAAGCATTAACATAAAGGGAATCAAATGGTTTGCACCATCACCAAAAAAAAAGCAAGTTAAACATTTAGCGCTCACCTCACTATCCATGTGTAGGTCTCTAGCAGGTGGGGCTTTGGAATCCATAGTTCTCCTTTCAGCATGAGTAAAGTAAGCCATGTTCTCTTTCACACCAGGCACAAAAGTGCCAGACACTGCTCTGTTCATCATTTCGAGAGCTTTGTTAAACTGATCTGATAGAACAGGAACAGACATTGTGAATACAAAAACTGTTTGAAACCTAAATGAACCAAATGAACAAGACTAATAACCAAAGAAACAAACTCTACAAACTAAGTAACAAGTTATCCCATCTGACCAAATTGATCAATAGGGCCGGTGAAGCAGCGTTCAACTGTTTCTGTGGCTTTGACATACTAAAGGATGTGTGGCCTGCACAATGCCCCGCCGCCTTTACTTTACCTCAACTAATGTCAGAAAATAACGGAGCTGGGGAGACTCGAGGACATCCTCCAGACCAAGGAACAAAGCCTACCCTTCACAAGGATTGAGTTTAAGATCAGACCCTGAGTTAGCTATGCCAGCCAAACGCTTTGCCATTCGGCCACCTTGCTCCGTGTCAAAACTTAAAATATTAGCAAATGTTACCTTTAATGGCAGGATGACCTAAAAGTATTTCCGGGAACTGAGCTTTCCAGCCGAGATACCATTTGGTGATATCCTGATAATTAGGCATGTTGGACAGCCAAGCCACTAGCACTTGCTGCCATTTAGGGAAGAATGCCTTCTCCAGCATGTTCACCATGGACTGTATGGGCATCATGTCCTTCCAGGACATTACCCATCTCCAGGGATCTGTGGGATACAACAGGGAAAAACTAGATTTAGACAAAAATTAATTTTTGATTCAAGCTACTGTTATATGTGTAGAGCATTTTTTAAAATTATATTATTCATATTTTTTATTTAGAATTGTTTATATAGAGCGTTCTCAGTAGGCGGAGCTTAAGTTTTTTTGTGTAAATTTAGTGACGTATTTGTGTAAATATAGAACCCACTTGAGGTACAAACGTAACGTGGTTAAAGTAAAGTACTTCTTTATCATGCAAAATTCACATCTGAATATTGGCTATCCTACTCAAAAATAAGGAGGTAAATAGTAGTACTGTAGATAAATTGATTAATGTGATTAGGCTAGGGCCGGCTAGACCTATTTACACTTTCAATTTCACTTTATAGGCCTACACTTTTAATGTTTCGTAGGCTAGGCTACGATGTCAAGTGATATTGTTGGTGAATAGGCTATCTAGTCAAGTCACTATTAGGCTCACATCGTCTATGATCTATGTCTATGATAATAATAAAATAGCCTATTTTATTTAACATACATAATACAGCTTAAATCTTAATAAGACTTAAAACACAACACATCATTTAAAAAAAGCTCGAGCCTATATGAAACTTTATTAATACAGCGGCCATATTTAATTGTACACCATTACTCAAAGTAAACACAAATCACGTGCTTTTTGTCACGGGATTGCAAACGCCCTATTCATTCATAGCGCCCACATATTTCTAGTATGCATTTTTCCTTGGCATTATACAAATTCGTGGAAAATCTATTTTACCACTTTCTCAAACAGAACCTATAAAAGGCACTCAGAGTTGTAGTTTGTTGTTGTTTTGCAGCTTGTTAAAGAACCTACTTATTATCAACCAGTGCACTTTATTATAATTATTGTAAAATAAATTCAAGCATTAAATTTTTCTTTAAACATTCATCGAGTGGCTTAAGTGTATTATTTCATAGTGAACCAGACCCTAGAATGGGCACCAGAAGACCCAGGTCTAATACTACTTTTTAATTCTTATTAAGACCAAGCCTTTTTGTTTTAATTTTAATATTTTGACCTGAAAACATAAATATTAAAATTGCAACAAATAAATAACAAAATGTATACATTTGGATATAATGATCTAATGTAAATCAAGATATATAAGACATGGAAATAATAGACAAGAGAGAATTAGAGAGACCAGTTACTGACCTAAAAACTGCTGGTGTGGGTTTATGGTCAAACTCTGGATCTCCAGCTCTAGCTTAGGTAAAATGTTCTTCACCAGGAATGCGCTCATGTGGCCAGGACGAAACACCCCAAACCAGGGCTCTAGGATGATCTTGGCAGAGGCATCAGACGGATGCCAGTTGATCAGTGCGCTCGCTATCTTGTGACGAATAGGAGCATACAGTGGCTCCAACTTTTCTCCTGTGATATAAAATTTAATTGCATAATGTAATGTATACATTTAGATCTGAATATGGTTAAGTTTCCTTTTCAGTAAATACCTGACACCTTCCCACCCTGGTAAAATAAGGAATAATATTATACATGTCCAATTATTTTTTCATGCTGGACAGTCTGCTGTAATACTGAACTCATGTTTTGACCGGCAACCCTAGATTTTAATAAGGCTAGCATCAAATTAACTGTAAAATATTGATTTGATTCAATAGTAAAACTGGTTTATAGATACATTTTTTTAAAGACCTCTTGCAAGATTGTTAAGCTGATTTGTAGACAAGGGATGGAGTGGCCAGAACATTGCCCATCCACTGTTACTTTCCCCAACAGTTACCATCAGATCTGGCTAGACTAAGAAGGGAAGAAACTGGCCTGGATTTGAGCCTGAGACAATTTGAAAAAGCAATCCAAAGCACTTCCTAAATCAACTGAGCCCCTTGATATAGATAATAATATCCAACCAAAAAATGTGGTTGACATGGGAATAAATTCAACATGTCCTTCCTACATTTTGCTTAGATGCACTGATCAAGAAATAGATAATAAACTTCCCATTACCCATTAGTGGGAGCCAAGGATGCAGCCAGCAATGTATCGGTGTTGTGTCAGTGAGTGGGTTCCAGTTCTCAACTTCCTGTAACAGGCGAGGCAGTACCAGCTGGTCCAAGATGTTTTCAAGGACCCATGGAGGCAGGGCGGGCTTCCAGCTGTCCAACAGCCTGATCATGGGATCAGTGTCTCGAACGCTCCATTTCCTATTTGATGAGCATGAAAATGTACACAATAATTTTCAACAAAGCAAATGTTTACATTGAATTGAACTATAAGACCAATATGACAAACATTTTAAAAAATGGCACATCTTCATCAAGTACACTCAATCACCTACATAAATTCAATAATTCTGCAGTAGTGCTTATAGATTGCAATAATGTCTTATCGTAAAGACGCTCCATGTATAAAAAAGATTATTGCGTCCTAAGCTTATCCATGGTTTAAGTCTAGTCTTGCATTTTGATTAATGTTTTAAATGATGTGAAGTAACTGTTTTCCTGGTTTGTTCAGGCAACCCATTCCTTGCCCAGATGCCACTCAGGAAGAAAGAGTAATGTTTCCATTGGAAGGCAAATGAAAGTGAATATCACTTTTGAACAATATTTTAGAGACATTGGGTACTGAGTTGCTAGAAATTGCAAGTCTTCTTAATCCCTTCAACTACTATTCCCATATTTAGCCACCAGCCAATTTTAAATCCCATTGAACCTTAAGCTTGTTTATCTCTCTCTTTGCATAAGTAAAGACAATACTTGTCTGAGTGGAATACTTACAGTATTGTTGCTCTAACTGGGGGCAGCCAAACATCCCAGATTAATCTCTGGTAGACATCGAGGTTGGCATGCTCATTGTTCCTGCATTGAGATGCCTGATCACTCTCATCTGCACCAAGAAGTAGCTGCCACTCCATAACTGTGAGGAGCCCGTACTTCGGATCATTCAGTGGGAGCCATTGGGAAAAATATGTCTTCATCTACAGAGAAAAGAGAAAAATACACTTCAGGTACCAAGTTGGTCAGATTTTTCTACTTTGACACTTGCATCTGATCAGGCACACACTTTATGCTGTTTTGATTTAGAATACAAATTGTAACGAGTCTTCTGTCGTCTGTCAAGTTTATGGTTCACTAAGAAATACTACACTCAAGCCACTCGATGAACGTTTAAAGAAGAATTAAATGCTTGAACTTATGTACAATAATAACATTCAACTTCACTGGTCGATAATAAGTAGCTTCTTTATCACTATGCAAAACAACAAGAACCAACTACACCTCTGCTTGCCTTATATAGGTTTTTGTAAAGAAAGTGCTAGAATTTATTTTTTTCCGAAGTTTTCAGAATGCAAAGGAAAAATGCATACTAGACGTAAGTAGAGATTACAAGAACATATATTGGTGTGAGCAAGTAATTTCTACACCATAATAAATAACTCATAATTGAATTATCCATACAATTCTAAAGACAATATGAAAACTATTTAAAAATGATTTACATGTATAATAGTACTTACCAGTGGGAAAATTAAGGCTATGGCTAAAGAGGGCATGTCATAAATTTTGTACTCTTCGTAATAGTCTTGCTGGAGCATTTTAAACATCTCAGCACAGGAGTCCAATGTAAGGGGATCCTGACAGTCTGGTTTTGTTCTGTTTTCACAACTGTGGACATGCATAATAAATAGTTATTACACACAAGAAACAAAACATTTAATAAAATAATAATTATTATATACATGTAAGAAAAATTTGCACATATTAAAAAAAAGGAATGGGTTACAAACCTGACAACTATGTCCATCACTGTTTGCAATCTCTGTAGCTGTTTCTCCTCTTGATCCACGACTGTTTCCAGGCGCTCCCGCTCGTGCTCCACGTTCACTACGCGGTCGCGCTCGTACTGGAGCCTCCTGTCGTTGTGGACGATGTCGTCTTCCGCCATGTCGACCAGAAGGTTAAGATTGTGCATCAGCTCTGGCATGCTGAAGGCTCTTTGCTTGACCACCGGTTCCTGATTGACCAGCTCCTCTGCCTCGTCTGGTTTGTCATGGTTTTTGCCTATGGCATGATAACCTGTAGAAAATTTTAAAAAAAAAAAACATGAACATAAATGATAAAGTCTAATGATTTATTCAGGGTTCTCTTTTTTTTTTAACAAAAAAAATTTGTCCCTACTAAAAAAATAATTCATGGTTTTCAACTCATGACAAAACAGAAGATCAAGACAACAAATGTCATTCATGTTCATGTAAGTTTTGGGTTAATTTCTAGCTAAAAGTAAAAGCAAAGATTAAAAGTAAACTGGACAAGATAAACAAAATTGCATTATTCTGACTCTACTTCTAGTAGTTTTCACAACAATGTACCTGTACATGTATTCCGAATATTATTTTTAATAATTTAAACACATCAACATTAGTGTTTTCAGGTAAATAAATTTTATTAAGCATTTACAATTTTACAATAATTATAATTAGTGCTACCATTATTGTTATAATCTTTCATTTAGTGTTGGCTATGTAGCTGTACCTGACAATATTCTCTGTTCACGCCCTGTCATGTCAATTATCTTCACTTTCTGGTTCACATTCACCACCTGCTTGGTTCGTTTCCCTCCAGTTTCCAGAACCTCCTGTGCGGTTTTGTACACATACTTTACTTTCTGCTTCTTGCCCTATTATATTTTAAAAATGTTTTTTTATTAGAAAACAGAATTATTAAGCAAGAAATCTTGATCTTCATAAACAACAAGGTGTGAACATAAGTGTGAAGCTTAACTATATCTCTATACCAACAAAATTTTCTTGCTACACAGAGCACAGCCGCCCGGCTATTAATTTTACCATTTAATACCCTAGGCCCACTTGATAGTGACAAATGCTTGACACTATCTATAGTTCCGAACATAAAATTGGTTGTTCTAGAAAAAAACATTGGACATTCCTTCAGAGACTGCTGTGAAATATTACATTTACATCCTTATTTTAAAGTTTAAAATAGAAAAACTGATAGATTACAATTGGCTGTTTGAAATATATGTGCCTGGTACTGAAAGAGTACAAACTATCATTATAAAAACTAAAATATAAAAAATTTAACATAAAGATTGCTGGGTTTGTAAAGTTAATTTTAGTTTGAGAATGTCCAACCTCTACTGGCTGTTTCTTCCACTGGGATAACTGCTTCTTAAATGCTTTCTCCTCTTCCTCCTCTTCATCTTTCACGGGGTAGTCCTGAAGGGACCGCTCCGACCTTTCCGGGCCGTGTATGCCAACAGCTCCCCTGCCCTTTCTCTTCACTGCTTCAACAGGTGCGGTGATGCCCTGGCCAGCCTTTCCAAGACCCTCTCCAGGTTTGTAGCCAAACTAAATGATACAGACGAAAACTGAATTGACAATTGAATAATTCTCTTCACTAACTATTTAGAAGTATTTTGATTCAAAATACAGTAAACTCCCTACTTTCAGTTTGTGGGTCATTAGATTTATGGATTATTAGTGCCTGTGTTTCAAAATCAATAAAAATAGTGCCTCTTCCTTTTTTTTTTTTTAAATCATAATAGCATGACTATGGATATGTGTGTGTAGGCCTAGTATGCACTCCGTATATATATATCCCAATTGAAAATTAATTATACATTATCTTTGATTGGTAAAGTCATACAATCCTCAGCATAAGAAAACATGGGTAATATTTTAATGTATCAATAAAATCATATGCTAAATGCTCTATTTTTTTTTTTTTCTGTGCTTCATCTTTCCATAATAAGCCAGATTAAAGAGTGAACTGTAGTTTAAATCCACAGTAGTGAAGCTTTCAAAAGAAAAAAAAGGTCCTATCAGTAGCATTCAAGTTGAAAAAAAAAATGAATCCATAATTTACCTTCATCAAAAGTTTCTGTCCAATACCTTTAGTGTACTTTTCCCAGGCTCCAAATTCTCTGTAAATTGATAAATAATAAATACACACAACATCATGAATCATAACTGACATGAGCTACTGAGAGTCTTAAAATATTCATAAAAATATAAACACTCTGACAGATATGACATTGGCATTAAAGCAGTCGACTAAATGTCACTCACTTATCTGAATCGTTTTGATGCCCTCTGACATAACGTGGCATTGGGCTCGGGCCTGTCTTGGGCAAACTCGGTTTCTTTTTACTGGCAATCTTTTCCTCACCCTGAACAAAATGATATGGTCAAGTACAATGAGTGCAATAAAAAAATCTGTTTGAATGAACTTTACATGTTTATTCATTTTGTTGCACTTCTATACTTTTTTAAATTCTTTTAATTGCATTTTGTGCACATAAATGTTTTAAACTTTACATGTTTATTCAGTTATTTGCACTTCTATAATTTTTTTATTCTATCAATTGCATTTTTTGTACACAATCACAAACCATGTGTGGTGTGGCAGCTTCTACGCAGTGAACCACCAACGTGATTGTCTGCAGATCTAATTATAGTAAAAATGCCTGTCTATAGTAAAAGAAAAGGCCCGGTCTGATAACGTTGAATAAGCAAAAGTAAACCTTGCCACACGATCCCTTTAAATTCCAGGGGCAACGGAAAATGGTAAACTCTGCTCTACATGGTCTATAAAAGAAGCACTTTCATTTTTATAGACACAGCAGTGTTTTTACCAAAAAAAAATATTACAAAATAACTCACAGGTTCATTTTCTTCCTCTTGCTTGAATCCGCCACTAATAAAACTTATTCCTCCAGCTAAAGATTTGTTCTTCTTTCCTCCTCTTTCGGGTCTCTCGTCATCACTGTCATCTTCTTTTTCAGCCCATATGCCTGAAAATATTGGTAAAAGTTGAAAATTTAGTGTTTGTTTTTTTTAGCAAAGTCAACTTAACTTTCATATCACTTATTTAAAAATAAATGCATTAAAAAATAATTTCAATACAGCCTTTTATGCATGCATATCTGAATTTTCTTTATTTTTACTTTCAGGAAATACTATTTATATATACTAAATGATGGACAGAATAGGCCTGATGCCATTTCCTGATTTTTTTATACATTTGAAAATCACCAGGGTTCCTGCACCAAACTCAAATCAAAATTTCTGGAGGTTTTCAGGAGTTTTTCAGGAGAAAATCTAAAATTTCAGGAGGCGCGGCAAAACCGAATTCACTATATTATCACTAAACAATGACTCAGATACAAATAAAATTAAATAAAATATTTTTAAGGGCATTACAATGTAAAAGCTAAATATGTACCATTAAGCTATGTTCATTATATAGAGTCCTTTAACTGTCTTTAGAAATCTTATAATTTTTAAAAAAATAGTACAAATAAAAGAAATTTGGTTTATGAAAATAATGCTTTTTTTACAATTCCAATCTAAATTTAGTAGGAGTCGGAGTTGGTGCATAAAAAATGCCGAATTATCGGTAGAATCATTCGCTGAGTGTTGAGACCCTAGGATTTGGCTAAATATTTTCACTAGCCCTAGCGTCAAAGTCAGATAAAGTATCATAAAGCCCAAAAATCGAGTTGAAATGGAAATTCATCTAAGTCTATATCTGCAGCATCCTTATTATCAGAACTGTTGTTAAATGTTATATTTGGAGGTATAGAGCTATTGATTAATAAAGTAAAAAATTAAAGACGAAGGCTATAAAAAAAGTATTACAAGACGAAAGGCCAGTGAAAAATACCCATACTTTGAACACGCATCGCAAAAAAACAAAACTAGATAAAAACATATTAACGAAACAGACTACATTCCTACTTTTTAAAAGCGGTGCTTGCAGTAAAAAAAAAAAAGACCAGAACGCATGTCGAAAAAAAATCAAGAAACGACAATAGGTTAGTCACACACGTGGCGGACGCTTTTGTGCGCATTAGTACAGAGGGGGGTAGGCCGCCTTGAGTCGCAGTAGTAGCAAATGAGTTAAGTGACAGTGAAGAAGCATGCTTTTCATGTGTGCCGTATTATATGGCAATACATTTGCATATTAAATAAAACACAGAGGAGTCGGAAGTAAAACAAACTGAGGAGTCGGAACATGACTCCACAGCCCTGAAAAAAAAGATTTTTAATTAAAAAAAAATTTTTACTTTTGTCAGTGAGTAACAATTGCATTTTGTGGTGATTGATGGATATCTAAAAAGTATTTTCTAAAACACTAAGCCTATTTACAAATTTATTTTCCGATTTCCAACTGCTTGTGTAGCCTACTAGCTACGGCAACAAAATACTAGATCTATTATTTATAGTTTTAAACTAATATTACGCAAAGGATTGTGGTGTAGACTAAACATAAACAAAATTTTTTTGGCTTGAACACATGTGCTATGTCTAAAGCTACGGAGAGCATCTTGACGGCATGGCACCTCAAACGCTACATATAGACTTTCAGTTTAAGACGCTTGTGTGTGAAATCACGTTTTCTTAATTTAATAAAACGACATATAATAACACTATAAAATAGCGTTACATTTTTTTTTTTTTTAAATGGGAACTCCTGAAATCCTTTTATAAATTTTTTGATTAAATTCAAAACGAAGTGGCTATTCGGACCCGGTAGACTTAGTGATAAATATTAGTATCGGTTAGTTTATATAGGTTAGGGATGGATTTGTAGTATTTTTGGTAATAGTTAGTATCGGTTAGGTTATAAAGGATAGGGATAGATTTGGTGTTTTCTGTGCTACTTCTTATAATATATATGGTAAAACAAACATTTTTTGTGTTTGTTTCCCTCTTTTTTGATGTTTTCTATGAGTTTTAAGGAATTCTGACTGAAGCCGGGTCCGAATAGCCATTTCATGCTAAAGGGACCCGGGTCCGAATAGCGGCAGCCAATTCAAAACCTGCGATCATATCACTAATATCAGTAATTTTTATTTATTAAAAAAATATGTTTTTACCATATGTAGCTTGATTTTTAGTTTGACGTCTTTGGCTTGCACCAGTTGGATCAAATATCTGGTAATAATCGTAGTCCGTTACTTCAAAACGCTCTACTTCTGGTGATGACATCCTAAAAGAAGTTGTTGACAAGTTGTTCTCGAGAATGTTTCGGATGAAATCAAAGTCAAAGGATTTTAACTATTTAAAACATTTAACTCAACTGAACTAGCAGTGTCGTCATCCACACGAATAGAAAGGCCTATATCTCTATTTATTTCTGTATATATTAACTCCTAAGTGTAAGTCAAACGTAGCATTAAACGATAGTTTGCCGTTTGGTACGTTTAGCCCTGGAGGTTGCCATGTTGTTTTTTTAAATAATAAAAAACAAAAACTAGATTTATAAAAAGCATAAATTAAAATAAAACGGAATTCTACAAAACAAACTATGCTGATTATTTTAATTTTTTTTTTTCTAAAGTTGCTAAGTTTCAATATCAATGTAGGCCTATGTATCATTATTTAGTATTATAATTAGTGGCATAGGCAGGAAGGGACAGGAGAAGATATTCTCCTAACATCTTCCTCAAGATTAGACCTAATTTTATTGCTCCAACACAAAGCCCTTGGTCCACATTACCGGTAGCCGGTAGGCCTAGGGTAGGCCTATATATTATATATAAACATTAACTCAATAGCAACAGGCCTATCTAATTCATCTAATTATAGGCTTTAATTTTGAAAATCGCCTAAAACTTATTTACTATTTGCCACCACTATCACCACTTTGCAAATCTGGCTACGCCACTTATAATCATTATCAAGACTGGAAAATGACCACCCAAACAAAATACTTATTGAACGCAACAGAACAGCCTCAAAAAAGAAACAAAAGACACTATTGCAAATAGCAGACAAACTACAACAAAAACACCACCTCCCCCAAAACCGAGAACCAATTACAAGACATTCGCATTTACCCCCCGGAGGAAGACAAAGGCAACCAAGAATCAAAACATCTTTGAACAACAAAAGCCTAACCAAAACATCTAACCCGCTAGAACTTAAAGTAGGTGCACTAGAAACCATCGAAAGTTATACAGATACAGCCATCCACATCTATACAGATGGCTCAGCATTTAAAGCCACAATAAATGCTGGACAAGGCGCTTACCTGATCTTCCCTGATAAAAAATGCCTTGAGATAAGTGCATCATGTGGGAACTATTGCACAAACTTTCAAGCAGAAGTAGATGCTATGATTATTGCTCTTGAGACAGTAGAACATAAATATAATAACAAACATCTTGCTCCATCAGATATAGTCATCTTCACCGACTCTCAATCAGCACTTCAAACAGTAGCAAGCTAAACCTCACCAAGCCTGAAAGAAATCACCCTATTAGAACACACTCTGGACTACGTAATAAGCACATACAACATCAACATAACTCTACAATGGTCCCAGGACATATTGGCATAACAGGCAATGAGAAAGCTGACAGACTGGCTAGGAAGGGAGCTAGCATGGACCAATGTGAAAGGTCTGTCAGCTACAACACAGTGTGCAACATGCTAAAAAAACAACTTTACGGAGAAATGGCTAAATCAATGGGCTCAGGAAACAACTGGAAGAATAATGTACAAAGAAATTAATCAGCCCAACAAACAAGACAACATAAAGTTCCTCCCCCGCAAAGAAAAAGTATAGGCTTATTCCAGTTGAGAACAGGACATATAGCACTCAACTCACACCTATATAGAATAAACCCAACTCACCCACCTAACTGACGTTGCCCCTCCCTGCCCACAAGAAACTGTAGACCACTTCCTGCTTGAGTGCCCTGGGCTAACCGACCTCAGACGCACCTTGCTCCCCCCCCCCCCAACCTAGCTACCTTTACCAACACATTATATAGCAGTATTGAACAACTGAAAAAGACTTGTAAATATGTCTGGCATTGACCGCAAAAGACTGAAAAGAGCAAAGAGCTCTGCAGACTGGCTAATAGAAGAAGAAGAAGAATCATTATAATCTTAACTCAATACCCCCCCCCCCCTTTCGCTCCTTTATCCTTTAGCTACGCCTCTGTAAGGTCTTACATGTTGGAATTTTAATTCATCTTAGTATTAATTTAATAATCTATTAGGCCTAGTGAATCAAGGTTGGTTTTGCCAGGGACAAGAAAAGCATTTATTTTAGTCTCGGGTCTGATTGGTGACCCGACGTAATAAATATGTTATATCTATATTATTTTTATGACCCTAATAGCTATAGTATAGGTTTATACCCATGTCTGATAGGTAGAGTCTACCTACTAAAATTGCTCGGGCGAAGTAAATACGGTAGGCTACTGGACTCACAATTCGCCTATAGTTGGGCCACGGAAACTTGTGAACGCTGCTCCACAGATCATATAAATGGATCGGATTGGCCTGGCCTGATGGGTATATAGGCTTACTTTCTGTCTCTGTGGCATTTTACGCCTCGCGAGACAATCTTTTGCCCTTAAAAGACCTACAGTGTTGCTGAAGAGACCGAGACAATCTTTTGCCCTTAAAGGACCTACAGTGTTGCTGAAGAGACCGAGACAATCTTTTGCCCTTAAAGGACCTACAGTGTTGCCGAAGAGACCGAGACAATCTTTTGCCCTTAAAGGACCTACAGTGTTGCTGAAGAGACCGAGACAATCTTTTGCCCTTAAAAGACCTACAGTGTTGCTGAAGAGACCAATCGAACAGGGGCGTGAAACTGGCAGTTCGCGGGTCAAAATCACGACCTGTCAATCCTTAATTATACGCTATTGCCCCCATGGTAGTTAAAAAAAAAAAATTCATTGTATTAATATAAGTGCAATTAAATGTTCAGAATGTATGGCCTGCCTATAGCTGTATTAAATTCCGTATACAGCCATACCAAGATGTTGCACACCCCTACCATCTAAAAAAATAAGCATCACTGGCACTATTGATCAAACAGGTCTGATAGAGATAGGCCTACTTCTTTTTGGGTTCTCAAAGGATTGTTGCAAGAGTTAGACAATTGATTTAGAATCTAGTTGTTATGGATATTTGTGAGAAACTAGGCAGTTGCTGTAAGGTACTCCAAATTTCCATATATTAAAAGAGGTTTTTTGGAGCAAAAGTTTGACGGATCCGAATGATGCAGACTGAAGCTATTGCTTTGTATTTTTCAAGGGCATATTGCACTGGTTCCAATTCGTAGTTTCCAGAACACGACGTTTCGGCTCAGCATGTTTAAGTTACGTCCTGTCCTTATTCAAAAATTTTGACAATGGCAGCAGATTTCAAATTTAAAAATACTATTTACCTAATTAATCTTGTGTAATGGTAAAGGGACACACCAGACTGCTAGACCACCAGCACCCAAATGAGACTAAGCCACCACCCCCCTCCTTTTCCCAAGTGGAATTGGACTAAAAAATCTAGAGCATCTCCTACAACAGTTCCCACTCCACAGAGAGGCCACAAATCTTTCTCCCAAACCTTCATCAGTTTTCTCAAACTTTCAGAAAGTTAAAAAAAATCTAGTCGGATTTCCCAAATCATACAAATCTTGTTTATCTTATTCTTATTGATAGACTACTGTTAATTAGCTGATATATTTTGGATAGCAACATGGATAAAAATAAAAGTGTAAACTTCTGACATCTGATCAACCATGACAGCATGGGTTCTAACCCTGCCGCCCTGCAGGAGTTTTAGGCCTAGTGGACATAATAATCTTCTATCTAGAAGGAACATATCTAAACTTATTAGATATAAGTGGAAAGATCACAAAAATTATAGGCCTACCACTACCAGTAAAAAAACAAAACAAAGGCTATGTGGGAAAAAAGATAATGGTTATACACATGCACACAATTACAGTTTTACCAATGTACCGGTAACAATAATTAATAAAACAAACTTGTATGCATTTATAAATAGTTGATGATGTTTATTTCAATTCATTCCACAGTGGATACTTTTTGATTGAAATGAATTTAAAATGCACTAAATATTGGTATGAGTTCTTCAATTCTAAAAATACAAATTAAATTGCCTACCTCTGCTGAGAAATTTGATTTAAAAAAATATATGTGTCAGGCTAAAATAATAATCTTGATATCAAATTTCAGTAAAATATGTGAAAAAAACAACAACATTAAAATGTATTATATTTATAACACAAAATCCGTTAAAATAACTTCTCTGGAAAACTGTGACAGATAATTATAAATAAATATAAATTAAAATGACATACAATATTTTACAGGTACAATAAATGATTTCAGCAAGTCCATAAGTAGCTCTCAGGTGACACGTAGAGTTCCTTCACAGCCTCACTATTTTCCAGAACAGGTGGGCAAACAAGCCTCTCTTTCACTTTCCCCAACAGACCAGGATTGGCCAGGGAAAAGTCCACAAACAGTTTTCTCAGGCCAATGGTCAGTTTGTCCTTCTCCTCCTGATTCACAGCCTGGGTGTTGAGTGCTGCGCTGGGCGTGTGAGTGCTGTAGGACAGGACAGCTTTACTCACATCTTCATTGCCCCGCAGAATGGTGGCAATGTTGAGGGTGTGGTGAGGCAGGATGGGCCCCGACACCTCAAACACATGGCAGATTCCATTGCGGGACCCTGAGTCTGCAATTATTTTGTCTGAGCGTATAACAGAGTGTTTTACCTGAGAATGGAATAAAATTCAACAAAACTTTTAAGTTAAAATTGTTTAAAAGTAGACGAGCATAGACACATTTAGATAGGAAAATTATCTATTGTGATTGTAGGGCACGCAACACACCATTCAAGTTTCATTATCCAATGTTCACCTGATCCATTAAATACTTTATGTAATTTATCACAAACTAAATTCAATGAATATTATGAACAAAGAATTTACTCATCAAAGTCTATATGTGTGACAGCAATAGGCATATTTCAGATTCAAGACAAAATTCAAATATATAATGGATAAACAATGTAGCTGATGCAGGATGCTATCTGACATCCTTTAAAAAGTCTTTAGACCAGACAAACATTTCAGCTCCATATTCTAGGTGTAACATAAAAGGCTGGATCTTAGCTCTCTTTCTGACCCAAGCATGTAGTGTTTAGGGCGTGTTGCACAGTAGGATATCATAGGCACACTCACATTTTATCCCCTATGTGTTGTCTAACAAGGCAGCATCTCCTCATATACTAGCACTTTCCCCTGGTTGTACAAGTACCAAACCATTGGCCTGGATGTCCAGATACCAACACTGGCAAGACAGTACTGTTGAACCTTTCTTTCATCCCAACCAAAACTTGGCGAGCATTGGGGCTGTGCAATGATCCTTGAATAAGTTGGAGGAGCAACGGAAGCATCCACTATACGCCTTACCGCAGGTTAGCATTTCTAATAGGAGTGTAAAGTGGTTTACACACTTCACTTTGAGGACCAAAGATACAGATGTGCCCACAATCAGCCACCAGACAGGTTCTAAAATATCATTGATAATACAAACTTCAGATCTATAGCTGGATAATGGTAAATATTTCTACTACTGGTTTTGGTCAAACAAAGCATTATTGCTTACATCATTATGCAGCAACCCAACATCCCTCAAAATTATTAGCTTTGTTATGAAGAGGAAATTGATTTGAGCAAAAAAATAAAAATGTTTCTTTTTAAATTTGACTTAGCAGCGTGAAAACGTACAGTGTTTTGAACCAGCGTGGCCCCAACGAACATCACAGGGGACAAGATCGTGGGAGGGATGCCATGCTGGGGACCACTCTGAGCTGTAGCCGAAGGGTAATTCAGTAAAAAGTTGAAAAAAGTATGGACGTCCGCTCCTTCTACATACACCATTGACTGGGGCCGGTTGTCTATATCACGGAAACCTTCACGTTGTCTTATTAATAAGTTAAGGCAATATTTTTGTTACAAATTGTTTCCGAAACGAAAATTATTAGGAAACAACAAGGGAAATGTTCAAACACTTTACAATGAAATTTTTTTTTTGGTCAAGATTGTTAAGTTACATAATCTGCACCCAAGAGACTTAAAATAAAGCAACACAAACTATTACAATATCAAAATTTGATATTGTAATAGTTTGTGTTGCTTTATTTTAACAAGGACAAAAGAAAATCAAGTTCAGATGTACCAGTAACGGTACAAAGGCAATTTCTTTCCTAATCAAAGTAATTTTTTTTTACTGTCTTTTTTGAGAGTTTCAAACGAGTATACTAAAATAATAAACCTCCAGCATATTTAACAGGCTCTAATCTTCTCTTTTTTTATTTACAAAAAAAAAAAAGAATTTACACAAAAAAAAATGAAATCTGTGAAGTTATACAATAATAATGTGTGTTTGTGTGTAATGTGGGGGAATTTGCACTAACAAAATGGGAAACTACTTCTACAAATAAATACCATTACGCCTTTCTTGAAAAAGAACAACCAATCAAACGACACTAGCTCGGTTTGTAAAGGATACATTTTAACTTTTACGGGCTCCAATGTTGGGAAGTGCTTCTTGTCTAAACCCATTCCCTCAAGCCACCGGGAGGCTCCTTCATCATCATCAATGTCATCATCACTCTCATCTTTTTTCTCTTCACATTCATCATTCTCTTTGTCTTGGCTTTCCAAAGCAGAACATCTAAATATTTATATAAAAAAAATTATTAACAAGTCTTTAATGTTTGAAAAAGTAATATTTTTAAATGCAACATAAGAAAAAAAAAAGTAATAATTGTGGCTTGGGGGTAAGGACAGCAACTAGCATGGGGGATAGGGGAAGCAATTTGTGTTGGGGTAGGGACAGCAACTTGTGTTGGAGAAGCAACTTACTCTGCATTTAATTGATTTGAAGGGTTGTCTGTAGATGGATCTTCCTCCAATTTATCTTGCACTATATTTTCTGTGTCATTGTTTCTTTCATCTTTGGTTGTGTTTGTCTTTGGAGCTCTGATATTTGGCATTCTAAATTCAACTCCTGAAAATTTCAAAACAGAATATACACTTATTTAAGTACACAATTTAAATTTACATGTTGTGAAATTTGTATACTCTAAAATCATTTTCACAAACCACAATATGCCTGTCTGAGTGAAATATTTTAATGCCTGGTAGTGTATATAGGTAATCCAAATAAATTTGTTTAAACTTTGTGAATATTTTGTATGTATCCATAGAATGATTTTTTAGAAAAAACATGAATGGACTTTAAGTACTTCTGAACTTTTGTATTAACTACATAGTAAATCAAATTGTAAAAATTTAAATAAATACTTTTAACAATTTTTATTGTAAATTTTAGCAAAATTAATAAAACTCTCCATTTTTTGTGATTCAATCAAATCAATTTTCCTAATTTTTTCCCACCCAAGTAAACCTTGATTTAAGAAAATATATGTGTATTTACGGTAAAATAAAAATATATACATTTATGCTTACTGTCAAGAAACATTATGTTGAAGTTTAAATTTTAAAATGTTAAGAGTGAATCTCATCTTTTAAAAGTGAGTGAATGTTGCATTTTATGATATATACATAACACCATGAAAAAAACAACAACACAAAAAGCTAAAAATAAAGAGCTTACCTTCTTTCTTGAGCATTTCTCTCAAACCTCTAGTGGAAGGTGATAGCAGAGCAGATAGTGAGGCTCCATCTGCTGTACGCTGGCACCTGAACAGCACATTGAACTGGTGAGTGCAGGTGTAGAAATATGGACAAAGGCCACCACGATACTGTTGGTAGACTGAAGTAAAAGCATTCATCCTGAAAATACAGTTGTATAACAAAATATCATCAAAGATATTATTTTTTACAATGAATCTAGAAGATATTTTCTGTGTGAAAACAGTGTCTGTTAGATCCAAGACCTCAGTTAGCAGCTAAGTTTAATTAAAGAAAAGTAATTAAGTATCCCTTCCAGACCTATATGATCCATAGGACAAGTAAAGCAGCCTTTACAAGTGTCTACGACCACTGCATACAAGAGATTGTGTGGCCAGCACAATGAAAATCCACCTTACTTATTACCATCTTCTCTCAGGTACCCATCAATGATGGGTAGACTCAGGGACACCCTCTGGACCTGGGAACAAATCCTAGCCATCACCAGGATTCAAGCCCGGGACATTTGGTAAGCCAGCCAGCGCACTGACATTAATTCAATTATTTTCTCCAAATTACTAGACTAAAACACAATTTAGGTACTCTGATATTGCAAAGGCCCTTACCAGTCTTTATGTAGAGCTGCAATAGCGTCGTCACTTGTTGACAGTATAGAAGGCAACCTAAGAATTTAATGTTCATTGTATTAAAAAGAAAAGCTAGACAACAATTTTAGAGACTTAGTTAATTGATGAATAACTCAATTAGGAAGTCAAAAAATTATGATAATTGTGTTGAGCATCATGGGCTGAAAATTGCATGCTTACATTTTTATGTAATGCTACTTATCTTTGCATCTCTTGTAGCTGATAAGTTAAATTATAGGCCTAATGCATTTAAAGTTTCCTTTTAATGATTATAACAAGAAATGTTTAACTTTTGATTGTTAATAATAAATAATAAAATGTATATTTAATATACCGGGTACTAATAATAGTAAAGTATTCCGTCGGACCAAATCGATCTATGGGGCCGGTGAAGTAGCATTTACCAGTTTCTGTGGCCACGGCATGCTAGGGGATTGTGGGGCCAATACAATGTCCAGCCCTCATTACTTTACCCCAACTAAAGTCAGGTACCCATCAGAGCTGGGTAGACTCAGGGACACCCTCCAAACCCGGGAACAAATCCTACTCTTTTACCATGATTGAATCCCAGGACCTTCGGTATGCCAACCGAACGGGCTGCCACTTGACCGCCGTGCCCCCTATATACTAATGATAGAGCACAATTATGGTCATCAGAATTTTTTAATTTAGTGACAATCTCTATTAAATTTTAAAAAATGTAAAATGTAAACATTTATTGATGTTATTTTTAGTTATGCCCTTTGCTCTGTTCTATAGTCTACATGTCTGGAGTGAGATTTATGGGTTAAAAAAGATGGAAAATATTGCATAATAAGATAGTTTAGCAAACCTTGATTTATAATCTGATGAAATGCGTGGAAAAGTTGATAACCAAGGCATCTGTGGATAGATGTAGTGCATGCAGCAGCGTTTTATTCTTTGGTAAACATCAAGTTCAACCCATTCAGGTGAATTCTGTTGGTGAAAATAAAAAAACATAAGTCAAATAAATATTGTTATTTATACTATAATATCACCATCTGGTCTTATTACTACAGACCTGCCTACCCGTATGCTTTGGGCGTATTTTCGTACGCTTTAGGATACAAAATACGGCTGTTACACCGAGCGTCTTAAAAATATGACTTCTTGAATAAAAAAAATATGATTTCGCAATTTTTCGTTTTTATTTCTATTTTTTTTGGTAATTAGACGATCACTAAACCGCAGTTACATAAAACCGATGTTTTGATTGGTCGAAAATGGATATCGTCTCTTTCAATACCAAACTTGTTACACGGCGCGGCGACCTTGACCTGATATCATTTTTTTCCTCTCGCAAACATCCAAATTCGGCGATCAAAAGTATGGTTGACAGCAAACTTACACAGCGTGCACAAAATCATGAAACAGATGACGAAGAAGCTTCCGAGTCTGCTCCGAGTAAAAAAGCGAAGGGGTAGGCTATTCTGCTTGGGTGCAAGAGTTTAGAGTGCCGGCTATCGGCCAATTTAAGTTTTGGGAAACTATAAATGAACAACTTTTTTCTTTCATGAAAACTTAAAAGGCGAAATAAAACGCATGTGTGATTCTATATTTATTTTTAGGTCAGGGTTTCCCTAGATTTTGCTTTCCTGGCCTATTCGTGCCTACTGAGTTTTAAAAACTTTTTTTTAGCGCAATCACGTAATGTAGCTTTTTTTTGGACCCTGTAGTTTCATAGGCTATAGTGTAGATATATATAAATCTCCAAGAAGTCAACGTTTTTTTGGTCTGACACGGCCAATCGGTAATAAGCCTACTTCATGCGAATTTGTTTTTAGGTCAATCTGTACATCACCCACGCTTTACTCGCGGCTTTCTTTTAAATTCTTGACGTTTTATTTTACTAACGGAGAGATTAAAACTCGTTGTTTTCATTACAATAAAACTTTTGTTTATCAGCCTACTAAAACGAAAGCAACTATTTATTAATAGACTTGATCTCGACTAAACGTCGGGGTTTCAATTATTACTATCAATGATTCAATGATGTAAAATCGTCACTATAAACTTGTTTTTGTACAACACGGAGCTCGCTGTAGGCCCAACATTGTTAGTAGTACCTAGTACCTAACTTATTACACAGCGCGGCGACCTTGACCTGATATCCTTTTTTTTTCCTCTCTCGCAAATGTCCAAATTCGGCTATCAAAAGTATGGCTGACAGCAAACTTACACAGCGTGCACGAAATCATGAAACAGATGACGAAGAAGCTTCCTAGTCTGCTCCGAGTAAAAAAGCGAAATATAAGTACTTGCATGTGTCATTGAAAAGTGACACATCGACACACTGCACTATTTGTCATACCGGTATCGACTTCTTGGTGCCACACGGAGGGCTCTATGACTGTAAGAGACATGACGAATCGGAGTCGCACCAGAAACTGGCTGTTGAGAAAGAAAAGTCTAGGCCTACACAAAATATTAGGTCTTTTCTTGTGAAGCCTGAGCCCGTCGCTGGGGAGGAGCAACTTCAGTGTGATGTGACTTGTGCAGAAGCAATGATTTGCAACATCATTGTTGACAATAACTTGTCACTGTCGTGCTCTGATGTTCTGACAAATGCGGTGGCGTCGATGTTGACTTGTTGATGCATGCAGAAGTGGCAGACGTCAAATTGCAGGAGTCTTGCAGGTTCAGCAATCTGGAATTCATCATCAACAGATTTCCTGTCCTGGTCACCAACACCTCACTAGACAAAGTTGCTGAGCAGGTCTGCCTATATCAATCTACTGATGTGTCAGGGTGCATCAAGGACAGAATTGGTTTTCTATTGCTGAAATGAAGCTTGAAGATACTGACAGCTTGATGTTTGAAGACTTGGCGAATGTGATGTTGGGGCTTCTCACCATACCACACAGCAGTGCCCAATGCGAACGTGTTTTCAGGAAGAACCGGACACCTCAGCATTCCTCAATGTCTGACCAGACCATGGAGAGTCTTCTGGTGCTCAAGTCCCAGCCAGTGGGCATTTTGGAGTCTGTAAAGGCTCTTAATGATAAAGACTTAAAACTGCTGAAAGGGGCATACTACCAGAGTCTAAAGAAGAATGACCAAACAACTAGCTGAAGTAACCAAATGGAGGAGGACAGAAAAATTATTGAACACACCCCTGCTGTCTATTTTGTTAACATTTTCATCATACATTTATTAAATTGTGCTGAAAATACAAAACAGATTTTCTTTGCTTGTTTTAAACATTAAATGAAACAACTGTTTTAATTTTAATGACTATTATTTTGAATAATTGGTGCGATAGATCACAATTATTATTGCATAGTACACTTGACCTCGGAAAAGTACACTTTAGCCTTCTCAAGAATACTCCAAGCGTTTTTCCAGGATAGACAGGTCTGTTACTAATGAACTAATGTTTAAAGAAATCGTTTGAGTAAAAATAATATGTAACAATATTTTAATATTATGAAATATAATTGTTGTTATTGGCAGTGTATGTAAAAAAAATGTACTTACCTCCAGCCTGCTATGAATAAAGCTGTCCACGTGTCTTGCGTCTATGCCAGGAACTTTGTCAAACTTGTCTTTAGCACTGTGGGCCACAATTCGCAGCTTTGTTTTGAGACTCCAGTCTAAAGGAGGATCGGGATGAGCCTGAGAGAGAAAACAACGGGAAATATGTCAATTATCAAACTGACCATGTTTAATTATCAAACTGACCATGTTTAATTATCAAACTGACCATGTTTAATTATCAAACTGACCATGTTTAATTATCAAACTGACCATGTTTGAACAATATTAGAACAGTTGAGCTAATGCAGTAATTTTTTAAATGTGATAAGTTTTAAAAAAATAATATGAAGAAAAAATGAAGGAGCACAGTACATTAATTGAAAATTAAAACAATAATAATTAGCAACATCATATGTGCTCATAAATAAAAACTTTACCAGCCAAAAAAAGCAATAAAATCTAAATAATTCAAAATCTAGGTCAGATTATTGTGATGTTCAAGTATAAATAGTATTTTGTTAACTTAAGATGATGTTTGGTGATATTTGAACCAGGTTTTTATTGATTTATAGCTTTTTTGTTTATATATATATATGTGCTTTGTTGATATTACACATGGAAATTCTTATCTGAACATTTTACTTATATATATAGGCTAGTCAAGATGAAAAAAAATATATAGTTGCTCATGTAGTAGAAGTTAAGAATTAACTGGGTCCTTGAGGAAATTAAAGTTTGGAAAATGCTGGTTAGAAGATTGTGTTACGAGTAGATTTATTTCCATATTATATTGGTTCTGTTATTATTAACTAAAGTTAATAATGAAATAATCTTAAACCCGAAATGTTTCCGTGTTAGGAATAAAACATGCATATGTCTAGACACTACGTCATAGCGATAAAATACGTCATATGCACGAGGGTGGAATACCGTTTAGTTTAGTTCTAGTTTGGGCGCTAATGTGTGAGGACTGTTTTTGACCATTTTCTTAAAGATAGGATTACAGCTTAATTCATTATAGAAGAATCTCAACTGATTAAGTTTTATTATATAATACTGGTACATGTATTCTGTGGTATTGTTATATTTTATCATCTCAACTTGTTGGAATAAAATTGTGTTCAATTTCAAACAGGATTGTGGATTTCCTATATATTAAGGTACAGTTTATCTAAATCACTTTATACACAAAAGATTCATATCGCGACGAGTCAAATAAACATCAAATCTAATTCAATAACATCAATATAAATTCTTATACAACCTTGTGAGATCCAAGATGGATATGAATCAAAAGAATATATAATAATACATTACTAAAAATATCATCTAACGTCAGTAGCTGATTTCGCACGTGACAAAAGATTGGGGGCTCAAGTCCTGGATCTAAAGTTTGTATGTATAAGAATTGAGAATATACAACTGTTTTAGTGAAAACGATTTACAACAAATATTTATTTAAATTCTGTCTACGTGGGAGGCACTGTCTGTGTTCGGACATACTGTTTTCAGCTTTGTACACAACCATCCTTAAAATTTATCTTCTACAAATATTAAGTGGTGTAAAAATATTTCAAAGGACTTTATGAAAGGTAAAGTTGAAATTTTTTATCTTCTATTTACGTCATTAATATAAAACATGGCGGAAGCTAATCTTACGTTGGAGCAATTGAATATTTTTGCTATCACGTCAGAACAGTTAACTAGCATGTCACTAACCCAGTTAAAAGAGATGGCAAACTCTCTGGGAATAGACATTACTGAAGTTACACCAGTAAGGAGTAAATTGATTCAAGATATTAAGGACTGTTTCAAAAGACATGGTAGAATGCTTGAAGAAAATACTATGAATAATGAAGAATCAGTGGTTCTCAATGTATCAGAAACCATGAAAACAGACATAAATAACCATGAATTTAAAATGAATGTAAATGATCTAAGTGCGGACATGAAATTCCAGTTAGAAATGAAGAAGTTAGAATTACAGGTACAATTACAATTAGAGGGTAAAAGAATAGAAGTACAATTGAAAGAGAAAGAATTGGAAAAAGAAAGAATCGCTAGTAATGAAAGGATTGAATTGGCAAAGTCTCGTTCGTCAACTCATACGATTCAGGAAACAAATAATGTGGAACTATATAAGTTTAAAAAGCATGTCCCAAGCATGGAGAACATGGACATTGATGAGTTCTTTATGGTCTTTGATAGAAACTCGATCGATTATAAATTTCCTGAAGATAAGAAAGCAGTACTTTTACGTTCAGCTCTAACAAAAGGCAAGGCTCTAGATGTTGTATTGAATTTGACTCCAGAGGAATGCAATGATTATGAACTAATAAAGAGCAGAGTACTATTGAGTTATGTTCTAACTCCAGAAAAGTATCGAAAGTTATATCGTGAGTACAAGAAGGAACCAGAAGTTTCACATGTTGACTTCCTGAGATTAGAGAAAAAGTATTTTGATCGATGGTTACGTTCTAAGAATGTGAATAAAGATTATGAGAAACTATATAATCTCATACTGATGGAGGATTTTACTGAGAAGATTCGCACTGATATAAAAGTTCATTTGGCTGATCGTGGTATTGAAATAGCAGAACAAGCAGCAGTTAAAGCCGATGAATACGTCATTATTCACCCGCATAGCCATTATTTTCAAAATGACAGAACAAGTTTGAGGACTCAAAACAGTAATACAGAGAGGAAGTTAAGATCGACAGAGGATAAAAGTAAACAAAAAGCCGATAAACAAGAGAATTCAAGTTTTGTACAAAAGAGAATTACCTGTACATTCTGTAAGAAAGATGGACATATAAAAGAGAATTGTTGGAGTCTACATAAAGAGAAAAGACCCATTAAAAACAAGAACAACGTGGTTTTATCACACATCGCCGTACAAACTGAAACTCACATAAATAAAACTGCCCACAAAAGAATTAAAGCTGAAAGAAAGACATCTGATGTTAGTCATGAGGAGATGGCGAAACACGCATGTCCAAGTTGCTCAAAGTCGGAGAAAGTCTTTGAAATGAAGACCGAGGCTATTGAACATTCTAGTTTCAACTCCAAAGGGAGTGTGACAGATGAACAATCAGTAAATAAAACGTTTACTTATGGAGGCAGTAGTGTAGCAAGAAACTCAGTAGGCAGAGAACTACCCGAGTGCATGCTATCGGATGTTAGCGAGGGCTATGTGTCACCTATAGATAATCAAGCTAGAGAACGGAAGATTAAAATTCTACGTGACTCCGGTGCTGATATATCTCTACTGTTGAAGAATACTGTACCAACGTCGAAATTGACTCATACAGGCCAGTATGCCTTGATCAGTACTATGGCTGGAACACTCACGGCACCGTTACATCGTATACAGTTGAAGAGTAATTACTTCACTGGATCTGTTATTGTTGGGATAGTGAAGAAATTTCCCTACAGAGGCATTTCATTACTTTTAGGAAGTGACATTGCCAAGAATCAGGTACATCCTGTACTTAAAGAAACCAAAGACTCTGTTCAGTGTAGGAATACTGAAAATTCAGTATGCGTTATCACCAGAGCTATGGAGAAACAGCAGATGGCTAATGAATCGACAAAGAAACCGGAACCAACACCAGAGATTGACTTGCAAGCAACCTTCATGGCGGATGTTCTAGGTGGTCACTCAAGTCATACTGATCAAAATAATTTGTCGCCTAGACAACTACTCATTCTTGCTCAAGGCAAAGATCCAGAGATTGGGAAGCTAAAAGAGGAAGCAAAGAATGAAGGAGAGTTAGAAACAATGGCCGCAGGTTATTACCTGAGGGACGAGTTGTTGATGAGGAAATGGAGAGGGAAAGAAAACGACGATGAAACATGCAGCGAAGTACATCAAATCGTGGTACCCAATGTTTACCGCAAGGACATACTACATATGGCCCATGATTCACCGTATGCTGGTCACCTAGGGATTCAGAAAACCTTCGTTAGGATTCTTCCATATTTCTTCTGGCCTGGCCTACGTCGTGACGTCACATCGTTTTGCAGATCATGTCATGTCTGCCAGATGGTCGGCAAGCCGAATCAGACCATTCCGGTAGCTCCTCTACGACCCATACCAGCATTCTCAGAACCCTTCAGTCACATCATTATAGACTGTGTCGGTCCGTTGCCTAAAACTAAGGCTGGCCACCAGTATCTGTTCACTATAATGTGTTCGGCAACGAGATTTCCAGAGGCTATTCCTCTACGTAGCATCAATGCCGACAAAATCTCTGATGCACTTATCGGATTCTTCACCCGATATGGTCTTCCGAAAACCGTGCAGTCAGATCAAGGTTCAAATTTCACATCGAAATTATTTCGCCAAGTCTTAGAACGGCTGGGTATTCGTCATGCAGTATCGAGTGCATATCATCCACAGAGTCAAGGCGCACTGGAACGATACCACCAAACATTGAAGAATATGCTCCGTACTTTCTGTTTCGAGCATAACGACGACTGGGATCGTGGTATTCCCTTCGCACTCTTCGCAACCAGAGAGGCTGTACAAGAATCTCTTGGTTTCAGTCCCTTTGAACTGGTATTCGGACACACAGTTCGTGGACCACTAAAGCTGTTACAAGAGACATGGTTGTCATCCACTGAAGACACTGGTCTACTGACATACGTGGAAAATTTTAAAAATAGACTGTATAATGCATTAAAAGTTGTCAGATCTAATCTTTTGCAGGCACAAGACAAGATGAAGGTCTATTATGACGTCAACGCAAGAACCCGTATCTTCCAACCTGGTGATAAAGTTCTCATGCTGACGCCACTGTCTGGTCAACCCCTGAGTGCCAAGTTTACAGGACCCTACGAGGTTATGGCTAAGCTTAGTGAGGTTAACTATCTTGTAAAGACCCCTGATAGACGGAAATCGCAACGAGTGTGCCATATCAATATGTTGAAACCATACATTACCAGAGAAGAACAAAAAGTTGTTGCCTCGATAAACACTGTTATTAAAGTCAGGAATAATTCACCCGAAATTGAGCGTGAAGTGGCAGAAAGCAAACTGCAAAATACAAAGGCTCTAAAAAACCTAAATGAAAAATTGGCACATTTACCTGATTGCGAACAATCCGCTATCAAAGGTCTAATTAATGAAAATATCCATTTATTTGGAGATGTACCTAGTAGAACTAGTGTAGTTAAGCATGATGTTATTTTAAATGAAAATACTAAAGCTATTAAACAACATCCATACAGGTCAAATCCTATCCAGTTAGAATGCATCCGTAAAGAGGTTCACTACATGCTTGACAATGACATTATTACACCTAGTAGTAGTGACTGGTCTTCCCCTTGCGTATTGGTACCTAAAGCCGATGGATCCATGAGGTTTTGTGTGGACTACCGTAAGGTAAACAAAGTGACAAAAACTGATTCCTATCCAATACCAAGAATCGACGATCTAATAGATCAAGTGAGTAATGCTAAGTTTGTGACGAAAATTGACCTATTGACGGCGTATTTTCAGATTCCCCTGACGGAGAGGGCTCAGGAGATATCATCGTTTGTAACCCCTGACGGACTGTACAAATTTAAGGTCATGCCCTTTGGTATGGTTAATGCACCCTCTACTTTTCAACGGTTAATAAATACCATTACTCAGGACATTCCTAAATGTCATGCATACCTCGATGATATTGTTGTCTTTAGTGACGATTTTAAATCTCATTTAGATCAACTACATTTGTTATTTACGAAATTGACTCATTCTAATCTCACCATTAACTTGACTAAGAGTCAGTTCTGCCATGCAACCATCGAGTATCTAGGTCACATAGTGGGAAATGGTTTGGTAAAACCATTAAATGCAAAGGTTAAGGCTATTCGTGAATTCCCTGTTCCTGAAACCTGTAAACAACTCCGCAGTTTTCTCGGGATGGCGGGGTACTACCGTCGGTTCTGTCAAAATTTCTCAACCATTGCATGTCCATTAACAAATCTATTAAAGAAGAATTGCACTTTCAAATGGTCTAATGAATGCCACCAGGCCTTTGATAAATTAAAAGATGTTCTTTCTGAGGCACCTGTATTAGTAACACCCAATTACAGTAAACCCTTTAAAATTACCGTTGACGCGTGTGATACAGGGATGGGAGCGGTCATTTCCCAAAAGGGTGATGATTCACTGGAACACCCGATTAGTTTTTACTCTCAAAAATTTGATAAGCATCAAAGAAACTATAGTGTGATAGAAAAGGAACTTTTAGGATTAATCCTGGCATTGAAACATTTTGATTTTTATATCAATGGTTCTCCATATCCAATTGATATTTTAACTGATCATAACCCTTTAGTTTTCCTTTCCAGGGTTAAACAGAACCAAAGAATTATTCGCTGGAGCTTATTCCTCCAAGCATATAATTTAAATGTGTTATATTTACCAGGTAAACAAAATGTGGTCGCTGAGACGTTGTCGCGCATGTAACTGGTAAACCAGAAGATGAAAGTCAGTTTCTCATTAAATGTTTTCTTTTATGTCATTCATTGTATTGATTAACATTTATATTATTGTAAATATGACAATAAATAAACTATGTTTTGAAATATTGCAATATGAGACATTACAGAACAAAACTTCAAATTCTACTAGAAACAATCATACGTTGTAAGGTAAAAGGTAACTATTGCATACAGCAATTGCACACACACCGGTATTTAACTTGAATACATCCACACTTGTGTTTGTTCAATTGATTATTGATGTGTTTTGAAAATTGTTTGTTTCTATGTCGTCATGTTATAATTTGGATGGGTTTATTTTATGCTATGTAAAAGCTAAATCAGCTGAGATTATAACATTTTTTTTTAAAATATTCTTGATGTCATAATTGAGACATCATAATAATCATATAATAACTGAAAATCATTAGTTAATGATACAGTGATCGGTTATAAATAAATTAAATTTCCTAAAGAATTATATATTCAATTATTAATCGGTTCCACTTATTTGGGTAATTCATATCAATTCTGTGGGAATTGGTTATTGGTGGTAATAGTTTTCTGGTCAACGTTGTACACACAATAATCATAATTGTAAATATTAATTGATAAATAAATGTTTAATTAATAATCATTGATACGATAATGTGATAAGGGATTCCATAATAGCGACTTTGTTATTAAGGGGATATGTAATATATGGTTCATTTTAATCTTTAAAAGATTGTCCAATAGTCAATTAAATCTTACGAATAGTTTGGGAATTCGGTTCATTTTATGGGTACTCTACAAAGAATTCCATACTTAACGCTGTCTGTAATTCCTTTGTGTCTTAAGGGGGGGCGAGTGTTACGAGTAGATTTATTTCCATATTATATTGGTTCTGTTATTATTAACTAAAGTTAATAATGAAATAATCTTAAACCCGAAATGTTTCCGTGTTAGGAATAAAACATGCATATGTCTAGACACTACGTCATAGCGATAAAATACGTCATATGCACGAGGGTGGAATACCGTTTAGTTTAGTTCTAGTTTGGGCGCTAATGTGTGAGGACTGTTTTTGACCATTTTCTTAAAGATAGGATTACAGCTTAATTCATTATAGAAGAATCTCAACTGATTAAGTTTTATTATATAATACTGGTACATGTATTCTGTGGTATTGTTATATTTTATCATCTCAACTTGTTGGAATAAAATTGTGTTCAATTTCAAACAGGATTGTGGATTTCCTATATATTAAGGTACAGTTTATCTAAATCACTTTATACACAAAAGATTCATATCGCGACGAGTCAAATAAACATCAAATCTAATTCAATAACATCAATATAAATTCTTATACAACCTTGTGAGATCCAAGATGGATATGAATCAAAAGAATATATAATAATACATTACTAAAAATATCATCTAACGTCAGTAGCTGATTTCGCACGTGACAATTGGCATAGATTATTATATTATAATGTGAGCTATTTATAAAATCTGATCTGCTCTTGCAAACAAAAAATAAAGCTAAATATGAAACAGTTTTAATAGAAATATAAACCTACATGTAACTAACACACAAAGAAGGGCTTATAGTTCCATTTCTATTTATAGCTTTTAAGTGCATCTCTGTATATGTTTGTATAGCTAACATATTACAAATTTACCTCAACGATTTTAGTTTCTGGTCTTACTATGTCTTCATAGGAAGGTGCTACTTGCTTTATCACTCTTTCAGGTGAAATACTCTGTGTGGTTTCAACTATTGGTTTTAGCTTTGACTGTTCCGTAGCTGGATCTGGGTTGAATTGAGGACCATTTTCAAGCTAATTGATGGAAAAACAATTTAACAATGAAATAACTATATATGCTATATGCATCCCTGTTGCAAGAAGAAATTGTACAAAACATAGTGTGCATGGATATGCCAACGACCATACATTAAAGATACAAAATTCGTACCAATTAAAAATAAAAACATCTCAATATCTACACTCAAAAATGTTTCAAGACAGATCAAAGTCTACATGGACGGTAATAGACTAAAAATGAATACATCAACAACTGAATTCATTCTGTTCAGATCAAAACAACAAATTAAAAAATTCTGACTATGCTCTATAAAAATAAAAGCCTTCATGGTCAATCTCCCAAGTACATCAGATCCATGGTCGAGCTACACACATCAGAGAAAAGAGGACTGTGTTCAAACAAAATCCATCTACAGCTCAAGGTACCAAGCGTAAAATGAAAAACATTTGCAGCTCGCTCATACAGCTTCGTAGCACCTCTGCGGTGGAATAAACTACTGAACACAATTAAACAAGCCAACAATATTGACATTTTTACAACAAAATTAAAAAACACACTTTTTAAAATTTATTTTAATAACATATTATAAATGTAAAGCACATTTGAAGACTTTGTTATGAATAGGGCTAAATAAATATGTAATTTGTTTGTAATTTTGTTTGTTAGTTTGTTTAAATGTTTTCAGTAAGAAAAATAAAAAAATTAGGCCTACAGGCCTGTTCTAAACATGCGGGTGACGAGTGTAGTAGGCCTATGTTCGATAAGGCCTAGGGCCAGCCGGGATAGTTCTATCTTTTTTTTTTTAAATAAAAAAGACACAGGGTAGCCTACTTACTGCTGTTGACTGAGTGTAGGCTAAAATTAAGGGCTGATCACTCTAACGGCTTGGCTAAAAGTCTTATTACTAAAAATGACAATAAAACTAGGCACATGAAAGATAATTTTTCATTTTTATCTACGTTATAATATAGGCAATGGGAATAAATCAGTGTATAAGGCTTGGCTTAGTGTTATGCAGAGCAGTTTATGTCTCTCTGTAGAACGCCTCGCATTAGACTAGGCTATAGCCATAGCTATAATTTATTTATATAATTATAATATATAGATATAGCCCCTATATAAAATATAATAATATAGGCTAACTATATTAATAATATATAATTAATAATAAATAATAAAATAATAATAAAATAATAATTAATAATATTATTATTTTAATAAATAGGCCTATGTGTTAAAAGTAGGTGGCCTAATAAGTACAAATATATTATTACCATTTGGTTTAAATGATCGAGACCATGGAGTAGTTTATTAGTATCTGATTCTACCACAGCAGAACATGAATTTGAAATTGAAGATTCTGAGTCCAAACACAAAACTGATTTCCTTTTACTGGAAGATGAATTCGCATCACAGCTGAAAGGATTTTTACGTTTCTGGCTCAAACTCAAGCTGCAGTCTTTGGAGGTAAGCTGTGTATTTGCATTTTTAGATGAAATATCAGAAAGTGAATTCCGTCGCAAAAGTCTTATTTGAGTTGAATTTGATGGGGAAACTCCGACAGAACTGTGTCGCTTAATTCGGTGAATTTTCATTACATCTTTTGGATTTGTCCATTTTTCCTGAATAGGCGAAGCCATTAAAGCAAAATATTATTAATAAATACACGAACTGCAAAGTTTTAGTAGGAAATTTTCACACTATCTTTATTTAGTAGTAGTAGCCTCAATATGGTGTAAAGAGAAATGCGTTAATTTGTGTCTGGCGCCATAGTCATTGATTTTTCTTTCAGCTGAGATAAAGAAAAACAAAGACCTACGGAAAAGAAATTGCTGATGAGATGTTGTTGCTTATTTGATTTTTTGCTTTCTCAAGGCAGGGGAGATAATAGTAATAATAGATCAAGAAAATGTTATATAGATCAAGGTTTAACTAGATCGCTTACTCCAAATTTTGCATCTGTATCTGTATAAATACGTGGCAAAACCCCGTGCGGGTATCGCTGCATGGGTTGTCATAGATACAAAAAATTAATGTAGGACATATGGTACATTGAAAATATATTCATTAGTTATCTTTACGAATATCAGTGTTGCAAAATGGTGCATATATTATTATTTTTATTACAAGTTGGGCAGAAGTAGAAATCCCTTTTCTCTTTACTTATTTATAGTCTTTTAAATTTAAATGATGGTTAGGCCTAAGTTAGCCTTACGATACTGATTTTCCTAGTTTGTTCAGCCAGTTCAGGCAACCCATTCCATGCCCGGTTGCCACTCAGGAAGAAAGAGTAGGCCTTAAGTCTACTTATATGCATTGATCTGGCAAAGGGATAATGAAAGTGTTTTTGAGCACTGTAACTGTAACAGATTGTTTTGTGTGTTGTAGGCCTATATAGCGTCTAACTAATTTTTACTAAATTTATAATTAGAATTTAATGCCTTATGAAGGCCTATTATTACTACTTAGCCAATAATCTAGGCCCTTATGTCCTCTAGTGTTTCTAGGCTTAGTGATTTAACTATTAGTGTTACTCTTGTCAGTTGTGAATATTCACTTGTAATAAACCTTGCAGCTTATTTTCTGAATTTGTTCTGATTTTGTAATCATAGGGGCCTATTTAATGTTTTCATGATTTGATGGGTCCCATTCAGATGGTTCCCATAGTATTGTTTCAGGCCTTATAGGCAGAGCCTTTACAAGCTTATGTGGCGCCCCAGGGCAAAAGTTTCAGCGCCGCCCCCTTGCATACTGTAACTGCTTGTTTAGTGCTATATTTAGAATACATTTGCCACCCCCCTGGAAGTGTCGCCCCCGGGCAAATGCCCCCTCTGCCCTCCCCTATGTGAGGGCACTGCTATAGGTGTAACTAATGTGAGATAGTATTTTAGTTTTATGTTCTTATATATATATATATGTGTATGACTTGTCTTTCCCGAAGTCAACTCCTTCTGTAATAGACTATAGATCTAGATCTGGTTTTTGTTTTACACTGAGTTTTTCTGTCGGTAGATAGTAATGTGGGTCAGTACTTTCCTAGGTAGCCGCCTTATACTGACAGTTGCATGTGACTACATTTTGTTCAGCGTTTATAGAGTTACAGTTTTTGTCTATAAATATATACTATAGGTTTTTTTTAAGATCACTGTTAATAAGTTTAAAGGGATAAAGACATATCCTAAAGATAATGATGCATGTGGTCGGTCTGGATTTTGGTGTTGCGGACCTTTTGAGATATGTTTTTTAGTGGACGCGATTTGTTGAATTAATATAACATAGTTTTAAAGTAGACTGGTTTGATAAGTCATGCTTCTTGAGAAGACTGGCTTGATGTGAGAAGTCATGGTTCCAGAGAAGACTGGATTGATGTGAGAAGTCATGGTTCCAGAGAAGACTGGCTTGATGTGAGAAGTCATGGTTCCAGAGAAGAATGGCTTGATGTGAGAAGTCCTGGTTTCAGAGAAGACTGGCTTGATGTGAGAAGTCAAGGTTCCAGAGAAGACTGGCTTGATGTGAGAATTCATGGTTCCAGAGAAGACTGGCTTGATGTGAGATGTCATGGTTCCAGAGAAGACTGGCTTGATGTAAGAAGTCTTGGTTCCAGAGAAGACTGGTTTGATGTAAGAAGGTTTGGTACCAGAGAAGACTAGCTTGATTTAAGAAGTCATGGTTCCAGAGAAGACTGGATTGATGTGAGACGTCATGGTGCCAGAGAAGACTGGCTTGATGTGATAAGTCATGGTTCCAGAGAAGACTGGCTTGATGTGAGAAGTCATGGTTCCAGAGAAGACTGGCTTGATCTAAGAAGTCATGGTTCCAGAGAAGACTGGCTTGATGTAAGAAGTCATGGTGCCAGAGAAGACTAGCTTGATGTGAGAAGTCATGGTTCCACAGAAGACTGGCTGCCATACAATGAGTCTGGCTGTGACTGACAATGGCTTTTCAGAAGTAGTCCTTCTGTCTGGTTTTGGTTCCCGTCTTGCGATTTCTAAGTAGAAGATTCGTTTTCTTCAGTGAACCTCAGACTTTGAAAAGGTGGACTGGTCACATACTTTTAACACTGACTAACATCGCGAATGGGGAATACTTAGTGAAATACGATGGCGAAGGCAAACATTAGCCCAAGTGAATTTCTCCGACCTTGAAAAGGTGGATTTCTCAACACCCACCAATGAGCCTGCCATCGTGAAAAGGGAATATTCTGGTAGAGGCAGAGGCAAACACTAGCAAGTGAATTTTTCCAACCTTGAGAAGGTGGATTTCTCAAACACTTTTTAAACCAGTGAGCCTGCCATCTCGAGAGGGAAATGCTAAAACTCTAGATCTATGGCTGAGACAACACTAGCAAGTGATTTTCACCGACCTTGAAAAAGGTGGATTCCTCGAGTCTCAGTAAAGAGCCTGCCATCGCGAATGGGAAAGACTTAAAATACTATGGCTAAGAAAACACTAGCAAGTTTATTTGTCCGACCTTGAAATGGTGAATTTTCACAAATTTCTCCGAACAAGAAAAGGTGGATTTCTCAACACTCTATAAGCTAGTGAACCTGCCATGGCGAATGGGGAATGCTAAAATATTATGGCTTAGACAACACTAGCAAGTGAATTTGTCCGACCTTGAAATGGTGGATTTTCAAAAACTTTTAAGCTAGTGAGCCTGCCGTGCTAAAATATTATGGCTAAGACAACACTAGCAAGTGGATTTGTCCGACCTTGGAAAAGGTGGATTTTCAAACACTCTATAAGCTAGTGACCTCGCCATCGCGCGTGGGGGAATGCTAAGACTTTAATACTATGGTGGAGCTAAACACTAGTTCTGTGTTTAGTTCTAGTCTAGTAATAGGAAAGGGAACTGCTTCTATCTGGACAAGGTGAATTTCTACAACATTTACAATGTGGTTTGTACAACCGTGCAAATGTGGATTTGTTCACCTTTGAAAATGTAGATTTCTACAACCTTGACAATGTGAATTTCTACGTACACTGGTCAATCTGAATTTATCCAACAATGACAACGTGGATTGCTCCTATTTTGACAATAGTTGAACGGGAAATTCTCTTAATTCTTAATAGTAGTATCTTGACAAGGCGAATTTCTTGGACCTTGACAAGGCGAATTTCTCCAATCTTGACAAGAATACTTTCTCCACTCTTGACAGGGTTGAAAGTGGAGTAGGCCTATTTTTGGTGGGACAATAATATTTTACATCATGCCAGGACGTCCTAGGAGACGTTCTATATAGATCTAGATTTAAAATCGATACTCTGGAATTATGTACCGATACGCTAATCCAAGCAAGGGAATTAAAAACACGAATATCAAATTGCACGCCACGGAGAGAATGTAGGTCTTCGTTTCATAACAAAATCGTGCCATTTCTTCAAGCTCCTCATGTGACTACTTGTGACTAAGTTGTGACTTGTGTGAGGATAGGATCAGTTACGTTAATTGGGAAAAAAAATAGACCAGATTTTAAACAAAATATAAAGACATAGTCTAGGATACAATAAAATAATTAAAGTAATTACAAAGCGATTAGGGCCTATACTAGACTATATCTAAAAATCATGCTATAAAAATAATAAAAATGATTTTTGTAAATCGGAATGGAAAAAAAACTGCCATTTCCATTGATAGGGTTTTTGGAAAATTATTAGAGGCTAATTGTGTAAATGAAATTATTTCCCGCGCAAGAAAATGTAAATTAAGCGGATTGCTTTTGCAAACTCCACGTCGTGCCGCGGCAAATACAGTACTAGAACTAAGTTTGTTTTTTAAATTTGAAAAAAATGCCCAAATGTATATAACCCGGAAGTAAACGTTTAGAAAAGCACGAAATGGAGGTAATTGTACATCTAT
Source organism: Anisus vortex (assembly GCA_949126835.1). Lineage (NCBI taxonomy): Eukaryota > Metazoa > Mollusca > Gastropoda > Planorbidae > Anisus > Anisus vortex. Next base: position 40,387,513 of record OX421497.1, on the reverse strand, counting down.
TTATATCTAAACTATTATGGTCCAATAGTGATTTCAGTAGGCCTACAGTGTGAGGGTCAATTAATTTATTTCACCTGTCCATTTCTCCCTATTTTCTTCTGGTAGGGCTACGTAGCTGGTCTGTTCTGTTTCAGCATGGTTTGCCTAAATGCCTAAATCAAGTCTGTGGATTAAAATATGCGGATGTGAAAGCGTAGGCTCATAGGACCAGTTTACTTATTTTATCTAATCAATGACTGATTAACGAATTAATTATCAATACATTTGTATGCATTTATTTTTGTTCAGATTGAGAATTGTTTAGTATTTTAGTCGGCAGTAGGCCTAGTCATCATTCATTGGCTCCATAGTCTCGAAAGACGATTAGATTTGCGCTTCTGTGATTTGGCCAGCCCTGCAAAATTGACTGTGCCTGTGGAGACCTATCCTTGAGAGACAGGCTCTGTCGCATCTCTGGCACTTGAAAGATGGACCGTTGGAGATTGTTTGGGGCAGCCTACTTTTCTTCGCTGCTCGTTTAGCCTCCAGGCGAAGTTTGCCCTCTGCCGCATTTATACCGGTGTGTAAGGTGCTTCTCCAACTATTTCTGTGCAGTAGTAGATCATTTATATCACAAATTTTCAACATAAATTTTTGTTCTGCATCAACTCCACATAGACTAGCCATAGTGGGGAAAATGGACATAGCTTTTCAAATTATTTCAATGAACCTTTTTTTTCAAAGTAATAATTTCTTTTTAATGTAGGCCCTCATGATTATGAGCCTTTTAATAGCTAGAGTCAAAGACTGCTATAATAAGATGGACCACTTGCTATATTTTTAGAGCTTATAATAAGTTCTTTTTTCCGTGCGCATCCAATAACGCTGTCTTAAATGACTTCTACGCTCCTGTTTGCCTAAATGTTTCCGCTGTATACAACTTTCGACTGAAATTTTAATTTTTCATTGAGAAAATCAGAGCGATTAAATAAAACGGAAGTGCACAGTACAAAAGGGAATCGGGAATTCCGAAAAAAAAAGTCATTCGAGTTATCAAATAGCAGAAATATTAAAGCAAGTGGTCCATCTTATTATTTATTATTATTTTTTTAAATTACGTTTTAACGTGTACACTTGGAACGGCTATTATTAAGCCAAATCGTGTGGTTATAATTTTATAGTTGCTTACAATCGCTGAGTTCTTGGACTGATGTTCAAGCGGTGGCCCATTTCTCCCTACTTCCAACCCACGTTCTCCACTCGCTTCTACTAATACTGTTAAGACTAATGTTGATATGAACCACTATATTTATTCTGTGATATGAACCAACTATCTAAACATGTTTTTAAAGATATTATTTATTTATTGTTCACGAAAGAAAACGGCATTGTATGCTTCTAGATTTTCTAGTGAAAGAGAATATCCCAACTATACATCTTACAGCCATTATAGCCATTATAGTCATTATAGTCATTATAGTCATTATAGTCATTATAGTCATTATAGTCATTATAGTCATTATAGCCATTATAGTCATTATAGTCATTATAGTCATTATAGTCATTATAGTCATTATAGTCATTATAGGCATATTTATCAAAGCGAACACTTATTTTTTTGTTTCTTGACTTTATATTGATGTCTTACACTTTAACCAGGGGGTCGGCAACCGTCTGATACTAGTGTGCCAAAGCAGGATTTCTAATTCATTCAGCGTGCCAATAGCTTTAAAACTCATGCTGCTCTAGCACTCAATTTCTTGTAGAAGAGCCTTTTCTTGTGTGTTCGTCCGCGTGCCATAGAAAATTGTATACGCGTGCCGTAGGTTGCCGACCCCTGCACTAAACTATATATTATCAAGCTCCGTGATGTCGCGGAGTTTTTAAACTGTAATGCCCTTAAAATATCAAAGTTATAGGGATAAAAAAAAATATGTGCTAAAAACAAATATATATAAATATAAAGAGAATTTATTGAACATCTTGAGTTTTTATTGTATTAAAAAAATATCTATAAAATATTACACAATTGAAAGACTATAGTATTAAGGCCTATATTAAAGTAAAAATATATTGAGTTACTCATGCACTATTAAATACGTGATCAGCTTATTCAGACATGTCAACCAAATACAACATTGTTTTAATTATTTAAAAAAAGTAAATTATCATTAGGCCTTAGTCGTGAAATATATAGACCTATTTAATAAAAACTTATTTATTAAAGTCATTAAAAAATATGTCTGACAAGGTAGAACCATGAAATTACACCCATTCTCTCTTTTCTGAAAAAAAAAAAAATCCCATTAATAAATAATATGGCTGAATCCCATGTTGGATAATTCTTTAATACTTTCATTAATTAGCCTAGATCAGGGGGTCTCAAACTCGTGATGAAGGCATGTGTCGTTTTATAACTTAAGAGATGTGCCCAATGGCCGCATCCCCAAACACTCCAGCCCTAGTGAACAAAAAACACTTCATACATCTTAACTCATTTTACTACTTATCAATAACAATATGCCAATTTTACAATTTAGACACACACAAATTATACTCAAGTGAACTATCAGTATCAGCTGTACTCACTTGCTTAAATCAGATTTGATTTTAATAAGTATGTTAATGTTACGGATATAAAATTAACAATAAAGGTTGCATGTTGCCAACGGTCCGCGTGTTTGCGACCCTTTGGTCTAGATCGTAAACAAACACAAACACATATTAGAATACACACATACACACATTAGCACAAAATTCGATGTCAATACACTACTATAAAGATTGCATAATGGCACAATAGGGTATGAAAGGAAAACGTTGTCACACTCCCTTGCATTTTGCTGCTCAAGTGATAAACGCCATCTTGTCTAACTCTTCTCGGATTTCACGTAGATCTACTTTTCTTTTTGCACCCAAACTATTTTAAAAATGTTCCCATTTACACAACATTTGTCCTTATAGGGCCGATGAAGCCAGCGTTCACAATAGTTCCATTGTCCACGACGTATAAAGGGTTCATGTGGCCAGTACGATCCCCGCAGCCACTTTTACAATCCTCAAAGAAATTCAAAACGAACGGCAAATTAAATTATGTTGACTGCAAGTGGTAGACCTATTCGAAAAAAAATATCTATTATTGACATTAGGAGTAATTTACAAGAAAATCGTCGATCTCCATTACAACAGATTATTGCACAATGAATAAACAGCTTATATTATTATGTGCGCCGTTCAACACACATTTTGAAAAAAAAACGTTATATTAAATGTACACTTTTTGACAACCTAAGTAAAATCTACCCTACGACTACGAGACCTTCTTTCGACACGTCATTTTTTTTGTCTGGTACTTGGTTAAGGGTAATCATTAGAAAAAACAACAACACTACTATAGTCTATTTACAGCCGTATTTCACATAAATATAACAAACCGTATGTTCAAAGTATGTAATTCAAGCCTTCAAGTTTTCTTCACAACGGCAAATACTTTACATAATCTTTATCATGGGTGAGGCGTCAAGCTAGGGACCGTCCATAAATGACGTCACGCACCTATGGGAGGTGGGGGGGGGGGGGGGGAGGAGGCGGGTCAAACATTTGTGACGATATGTGACGAAGGGGGAGAAGGTATTTTCAAACAATGTGAGGTCAAAACAAAAATGTGTAGATCTATGCGAAATGTTCACTTTAATTAATTTCATGTAATTAACTGTAGTTAGCCTAATGTATGCATATACCCGGTAGACCTACATACTTGTATTCTTTTTTGCAATAAGCTTATTTATGCTATACATCAATAACAATAAAACTGAATTTAAACATTATAGAGTCTAATCTTGATATAGGAAATACGACTATTTTTTTTTAAAGGGGGGGGGGGTGAGATAAGTTTTGTAAAGACATATTGTAGGCTAATGAGGGTCTGACTCTTTTGACCACTTGTGACGATGGAAGGAAGAGGGAGGGTAATATTGGCTAGAATTGCGTGACGTCCCTTATGGACTACCCTTTATACTAAACATGTATTATAATTTAAACAAAAATATAAAAAATTTGAGTAAAAATGTGTTTTGCATTAGATAGCACTGTTTGCTTAATGCTCATATAAAGACGATTTAATTAGAAACCAAAGACTGGCGAAAACCTTTTTTTGTTGTTTAAAAAATAAATCTCTTTGAATATGTCTTTGGGAGTATTGCACCTTATTTTTTTGTGAGATATTATTTGTGGATACATATTATATCAATCTCATGTCTGTTATATGCTTTATACTTCAATATCATCCTCCACAATGACATCTGTAAGCGTTAACGTGTTCTGTTTTGTGCTGTCCGAGTTTCCAGAGCTTGGCCTGTCCAGCCTTAGCGCACCGTTCGCGTGGTCATCGTTCCCGCTGACCCCATCAAGAACAAGTGCTATGTCGTCTACTGTCAAACTGGTTGTCCCATTCTCATCGTCTCCGCTGGAAAAGACACTCTCTTGCCGCGGCAGGTGTCTGATATGTGCCAGCCCAGCCGCTGTTCCGCTCTGTTCTTCCACACCGGAAGAGTCACTTGAGCTCTCTGATAAATCTAACTCTGAAATAAACGAGCTCTTTTCGGGAATCCCCGAAGATTTTTCGGTTGAAAGAGAACGAAAGTAAGGCGGAGACGCGCCAGCTGCTGTTCTCAACGACAGTGGCGTCGAAGAACGTGCGTCTGTCAACGGTGTCGGACTGTGTGATGGGGAAGGCGGAAAACGGCCATCTTCACTTTCCTCTTCTGACACGTCCTCGACCTTCCCACTTGACTTGCCGCCCTCTTGGTTATCGAAGCTGTATGAGCCGGTCTCGTCGCTTTCGGAAGACGTTGCCGTCGACACAGAAACGCCACTGGACACGGACAGACTGCTTCCACGCGAGGTGGTGGACAGTGTACGCGAAGACCAACGCTGACCTTGTTCCTGGCCGTCGTCGCTGCCCTGGACGCTGTCGAAGCGGACCACTCTAGCTTTTCCGGGCTCTTCCTCAGCCAGAGCGTTCCCTTCTCTTGGCTCAAGCGATGACGATGCAGATTCTTCTTTAAAATCGCCATCTTGTTCTAAATGAAACCCTGCCGCCGGTAAATGATCCCTAGCTTTAATGACTACTTGATCCCCTCCATCGCTCTTTATTACGTCGCCTCGCTCCGTCCATTGGGCCGCAGCGTCATCGTACTGCAAAACACTCTGCTTTTCCAAAATGTTTTCCCTATTTTCTTCGTCTTTCGGGAAGGCAGTTGTAATTCCGGCCGGAAATTCTGAACGCTGTTCATTGTCATCTCTCACTGGCTTTGGCGCGTCTTCCGCGTTGACGTCACTCCGGTGGCTGTTCCCGCCGACACTGACGTCATCCAAATCGGTGACCAGGTGCCGATTGCTGTTCTGTGACGTCATGGACAGGCACCGCTCTCTGGCCACGTCAGGAAGGCCATCCAGCATGCTTTCGTCTATGACGGAGGTTTCACTTATAATTGACGTCAACGACGGGGTGGACTGGGCTAACATCTCCGCGCCAATGGCCCTGGCCAGAATAGAGCCGTAGCCGTAGCCGATGGTTTCCACACTCTCTGGCACGACGAGATCCTCGTTCCTTAAAGAGGACTTACGTGCAGACTTGAACGGATCCACGCTGTAGCTCCTTAGCCTTTTTTCTGGCATATTCCGGTCAATGCTAAGTGACCTTGACCTTGATCTAGCCTCGGCACACACCTCATCAAAAGTGGGCTGCTCAAGAATTATCTTTGATAATTTCATGTACGTGCTTTCTTTATTCAAATTCGAATCCAGGGAGCTAGAAACTGTTGATTCCTCGAGTGGGGTCCCCGTTGCCGTCTCCCGGTCTTCACTCAAAGTTTCGGGCGATCTCGTTGGCCCCTCGGGCAAATCTACAGATTCCGCAGCAGACGTAGTCTCGCTCAGGGTCTCCACGCTCGAGCTTGAGGACCGGCTCTGCAGTTTCTTTCTCTTGGGCTTGATCCTTGGCGTCCGCTTCTGCTGCCCGAGCAGCTTGTCGATCTCCACCTCGAGAGAGTCGGTGCTGTCAATCCTAGCGGCGGCGGCGGAGCCCGCAGAGTCGTTCGAGCATAACGTTATCTCCGACATTGGCCTTGACGTGCTGCCGTTGGCCGTCTTTGCGAACAGCCAGGCCTTCTGCTCAATGAACCTTTTGTCCTGTTCGTCCTCTTCACTGACAAACGCCGCGTTGTAGTGTATATTCTGATTCACTGGGTTCATCTCGTCCAGGTTGACCGAGCTGGAAGCTCTGCTGGAGAAATAGTCCTCGGCGTCGTCTCGGACCAGAGAGGGCGCGTGCTTGGAACGGGAGTAAACTGGGTTGCTGAACTTGGCGAACTCTCTTCCTATGATCATCCTGACGGGATATTTCTTTCTGTAAACGATGTAGCCCACTAACAAGATCAAGCCTATCCCGATCAACGGCAATGTAATTCCGAGCGCGATCTTCCACCCGTTGTCCGATTCTTCTGGAGGATTAGCCCGCGCCGTGACGCCGTACACCCCTGTCACGTCATCCGTACCGGACGTGATCAGCGAAGAGGCTACGTCACCGGAGACAGTGTCAGTGACGTTGTCGCACGTCAAGCCCGGCGTAGTGTCGGCCACGAGAGATGCGTTCCACGGCATGCTATGATTATCTGCGCCCGCGGTCTGCTCACTCACGACTACGCCGCTCGTTGTATCCGCGTCCCCAGCTAGGGTGGTAGGAGCGTAAGGCGTGTCGCTCGCTGTCCCGACAGGTGGGTACGAAGTAATTAAAGCTGGAAGCGCCCCTGTCTGAGTGCTTTGCTCATTGGCAGCGTCCGTAATGGACCCACCGAAAGGGTTTAGGGGTGTGGTATTCAAGGAACTTGAAGGCATCTGAAATAAAAAAAAAAGCCAACAAAGTCAATACATGAATTAAAATATATAAAGTGTACAACACTAAGTGATCAAAAAATTTTGTTGGATAAACCAGCTTTTATAAGCAACAGATATTTTAACCGTCGACTTTATTTAAACACCAGCTTTTCAGTTATTTTTTTAGCCCATTCTATATAAAGAATCAGCTAGATATATTGTAATCAAAAGATACTATAACCACTATCGTTTTAAAACATAAAATATAGGCCTATAAAACCTTAGATCTACGTTTACAACTCAGCTTATAAATGATAAGAAAATTATTGTTTGAATGAGTCATCTAACTGAAGACAAGATTATTCCAAAGGCTCCAGTTTCAATGATAAAATTGAAAGAAAACTACTTTCAAACTTTAGTTTTTTCGTAGATTTAAAATTAAATTTATTCCATCATTAATTAAAGTCAATATCCTTTTACATTTTAGACTTAAGCAAAGTTCCCTTGCGGATCTTACACTGACCATGGCCAGTGGCGTGTTTAGGCATGTTGCGCATGTTCCATTGGAACAGGGGTCCCCACATAAATGGGACCCCACAAATCACAAAAAAAGACTTTTTTTTAAATTGACATTCCCATTCTTTCGTTGAAAATGGAAAATAAAATTCATTTTTTCCCCTTCAATTTTAAGCGCTCCAGTCCAACCAAGCTAAGCACAACGTAAATTTTATGATTTTACAGAATGTAACATGAATTAACGGCACTTTTCTGAGGTATATGGAAGGCAGGAGCGAGGCCACGAGGGGCCCCAAGATAAGTTTGGGAACAGGGCCCCCCACAATTCTAAATACGTCCTTGACAAAGGCACACGTCTCACACGAAGGCTAGACAGCTCACGGCTGATTTTGATATCATTAGTTAATATGAGATCGATTCAAATATGCACACTTAGATCAAGGGTCAATTTTTGTCTTCTATGTATCTGTCTACAACGCTCTGAGCGTTAATCGTAGTCTTAATTTTCAGCCTAGTAATACAGAGCTAGTACCCGACTCTACAGTGTATCACTTTATGCCATATATAAACTATTAAAAGTATAGTTTTAATCACCTAAATTTGTAGTTTTAGACACTAAGGCTAAGTATTAGCCGTATATATTTTTTAATCGTTACATTTGTTGTTGTCTAATAAGGTAACATGCAGGGATGGAACTCTTAGCTCACACACCAAAACTGGACCAGAAGTAATTATATTTAGCCCAAACACATCTGCTGGACTAGAAGTTCACTTCTGTACCCATGGGCCTCAAAATTGGCGAAGTGTGTAAACCGCCGACTCGATCACATTAACTGATTAAGATTACACTGGTGAGTGAACGCATGGGGGGGGACAGCTCCCTGCGGGTCCGAGACCCATTGCACTGCCGAGTGGCCACGGGGTCTCGCTGGGGAGGAAGCAATGCACGCTGCAATCCCGTCGCAAGAACCAACCGGAGCCTGGATGCCTGTACCTATAGTATAGGATTTGTGCTACCGGGTGACATTGCAGGTATACGGGAGAGCCACCACGATAATGATCCTTAGGGGAACTGCAGTGAACACTAGCTGGTCTGCGGAAACCTTCACTGTTACACAGCACGCCACGCCTTTGGCATGTCCTGGGGTGGCTGGAGCCCAGTCGGAGCTTTGGTGATCCTCCTCAGAGCTTCTATTACGTCACGCGTTTAAGAGAAATTTTAATTTCGACTGGAAGTAACTTAGCCGAGACATCCTCGTTAGACCAGATGTAAATTTGGCCTTGACACACTTGCTTGATCAGATATAGGCCCAACTTTAGCCTAGACACCCCCCCTGGACCAGATGTAACTTTAGCCCAGACACCCCGCTGGACTAGATGTAACACCCAGACACCTTTGCTGGACCAGAAGTAACAGCGGATTTGGACCACCAGTTATGTCATTGTTGCAGGTGGACATATTCATAAATGGAATCGCTTTATAGTTGTACCTGGTTCTTGTGCATAGGACTACACTACTTGGTTGTATAGATTGCATAATTATAAAAAAAAAACGAGTGAATCAATATACATCATATCAATAAGGTATCGAGGGCATTAAGTTTTCCATAGAGTCCCTGTGTTGTGTACTTTTGGCAGAGAAACGTATGCATTCTGCTTCACTTTCCCTATGAACCAAAATGTTTTAATAGAATACTATCATTTAAATAAGACTAATACTTTTTAAAGGGTATAGATAAGTTTGAGATTCAAGAATATGATGACAATCTTCTACATGTTTAACTTGACATAATGATGTTTTTGTATAATCTCTATTGTGCAAGTTTTTTTTATTTGCTAGATATAATTGGTGTTTTTACCTTGTAGGTTTTTAATTGTAATTACAAATATCATTATATTTTCCCCATCCTTTCCCCATAAATAACTAGTTAATATCGATAAGTTTACAGGTTGTAATTACATGTTGTAATATCAATTATTAAAAGTAAAGTACCCGTCGGACCAAATTGATCAAATTGAAGCAGCGTTCATCATTTTATTGTGACCACGGCATACTAGGCGAGGGTGTGGTCAGCACTATGCACAGCCGTCTTTAATTTACCCCAAGGTCAGGTACCCATCAGAGCTGGGTAGACTCAAAGACACCCTCCAGACCCGGGGAAAAATCCAATCCTACATCAAGATTCAAACCCAGGACCTTCGGTACGCCACCGAACGCGCTGCCGCACGGCCACTGTGCCCCCATATCAATTATTAGTGGTTGATCTAAACTAATACAAAAACAATCTAACCAGAGAATTTACGCTCTTCATACATACCGGGACACTTAAAGTTGTCTGTTCTGTCGTGGTGTCGCTTGAATCAGAAACAGTATGGTAAGAAGATTCGTCTGAGGACAAGTAACTCTGAGCAGAAGAAGTTAAATCTGCAGTTGTGGCGTCCGATGAATCGGCTTCACGTCTCAGCCTCAAACTCCGAGCTACAATGACGTATTCCAGAACGAATCCCGTGTGATTGGGATCGTCATGTTCGGGACCGTGGTATGTGACCGCAACGCCGAGAGAGGCGCTTCCGAAACTGTAACGTTCACCGCTGGCTTTTCCGGTCAGCCTCAGCATCCGCTGAGACTCCGGGTCCGATAATTCCAGAGCCACGCCGTCTTCGGTCGGCAGGTCGTAGCGACGGACGTGGATTAGTACGTCGCGACCGCGAGATGAAATTTCCCACGTGCAGTTAAGCGAGCCTCCGTGGAGGACACCTGAAGGGGACTTCGGACTGACGATCTGTCCTGCTTCCGCGTTCAGTACCTGATTTTGGCTGCAGTCAAGGAGGCGTTGGCACACGGGCGGGGCGCTCGACCATACGGGCACACCTTCGTTGTTCATCTTGCAGTGAGAAACAGGATTGCCTATCAGCTGATAACTGTTATCACAGACATATCGCACGATGGAACGCACCTCAGGGTTACGAGGTGGATCTGTACCGGAAATGTCTTTTTCTCTGATCTGTCTCAAGGAGTACGTACCGTGCTCAACATGCCAGGGATATTTGCAAACACTCTCACACACGGAACCATCTCCTGACCAAACTAATTGACCATTGCCGACCACACACTCCAAACTTCCGCTGCCGTTAGTAAGAATGTATCCTTCGTTGCAGACTAGTTGGGCTTTAGACCCTAATTTTGAACCCTTGAAGCGAATTTTCCCAAATCTAACCGCGGAATCCGGGATGGGGGTGCATGCATTGGCGTTGTCCGTCGTGTCAGCGGCGTAGTCTAAAACTAGGTTGACTTTATCCCGTGTCGTACCGGAGGTGCTTACCACTAGCCACAGACGGGAGCCGTCGAGCCTCTCAAGCAACGTGGCGTTCTTCTGGCTGCTCCAGACTGACAATGTCCGACTGCTTAGTATGCCCGGATGCTCGCCGTAAAGAGCAACATGCCCTCGAGTTGATGACGTCATTTGCCCGCGAGGCCGGACGTAGACGGTGAGTGAGATTGCAGACTCCACGTTAATTTCCAACAAGCACGCAGTGTGGCGATCGTTCGCTGACCACAAGGGAATACTCCCTTGTCTATCGGTCAGCAAATGATAACAATCATTTTGATCTTCAGGCACTAAACGCCTTCCGTCCCTACGCATACCAACACTTTTGGTTAACACGTACATCAGAGATAGACTGATTAGCACCGTTCCAAAACTTATCTTCATTGTCGTCATTATTCCGTTTCTTCAAGACCGGTCACAGACTTATGAGAAGTGGGAGACTGTACCAATAATGTGAGAACCACTGCATGCCTTTGTTCCGAGGCAGTGTTTATCAGCCGATTGTGTTAAGTCCCTTGTTAATCCAGACATTTCGGCGTCGCTTGTTCACAAGTCATCATCTGCAGTGAGACAAAGAAATAATTTTAAAAAGTTTAGTTTGCAAAGAGATGATAACATACTTGTTAATAATTGTGAATCGTATGTTGTTTGAGCTATTTATCTTGTTTGTGTTGATTAAATAGATTGTTGATTGGATGAATCATTATAAATTAGAGAAACTAAGGCTCTATTTATAAAACAGTTAGGCCCTAATGGTTATTACTTTATTATTTTTTTGCTCTAAGTTGTATTTCAAGCTGTGTCAATATATAATTACCGATTTATTTATTAAAGAAAATATGCCGAAAATAATATAATTTTATAAATGTTTACAATATCTATCTATTTCTAGGCCTACCTACCTACTTATCTACCTAAATACCTACCTACCTACCTAGGCCTACCTACATACATACATACATACATACATACATACTAACAACCTACCTGCCTATCTATTTATATATCTTTATCAATCTATCTATCCCTATATATATAATATATTAGACCGTTTTTGTTTCTCCGTTCAGCCTGCCTGTTCATTAAACTATAGAAAAAGTTTTAACCCTTACAGTCCCGGGCGCGTACATAGAGGAACTGAAGGCAGCATAGATAGAAGTAGGTCGGTACGGGAAGGGTTAACAATTCAATCCTTTTCTAAGAGAAGGTTCGAAGATGACCTAATTGTTCTCATCGAACAACAATCGTAAAACTAAAAACATAAGTTTGTTCTCACTTACCAGAAGGCGGGAATTTCACGACTTAACACGAACTTTAGATACGGTTAAGCTTATGTTTATATAAAATGTTTATTCCAAGCACCACCCGTTTTAAATTAATGGAAATTGCGTACTGATATAACATCGTGCTGCCTTTGTTGTCGAAGTGGGATACGAGACATTCACAGCAGTGTGTGTGTATGTTATCTTATGCTTGATACAGATTGATACGAAATGTTATCACATTCCTGCCACGGAATAGGGTGTGATAATGAAGTCATAATAATGATATCTACAGTCAAAATGATCGGCCCAAACCGATAAACACATCAAATGTTTGGGCGTTCGAATCTTGATCAAATTTTTCTTCTTTTTACAAACATAATTTTTGTTAGATCAGCCATAGATAACTTGAAAAGGAAAAGAAAATCACATTGTGTTGGCTACATAATCGCAACTCGCACCTAAATTTTAGTATAGTATATTATTGCTTGTGTAGGTGTACCGGTTCTGGGAACCGGATTTTAAAAATATAAACAACAATCCGAATTCCCCGGGCAAAAAAAATACAAAGACGTAACATCGGCCTATTGCTAGGCTAATGATAAAATTGTATAAATTACAATGCTCAGAAAGAGATACTAATTTAAAAAAAATATAATTATTAATTATTTACTGAAAATATTTAGGAAAGGACTTTAAAATAAATATTGTAATCGGGCTAAAAAAAAAAGAGCATGTCTTTTTATTTAACAAAAGTTTGGACTATCCCTGGCTGAAAATCGAACATGCCTTCTGCCGCGTGCGTATAAAATATAAATATTATTGTAGGAAAGCTTTAAGTCCTGAAATTCTTTACACTCTTTAAAAAATGTAGTATTAGTGGAAATAAAGAAACGTTCGCACTACAGTTTTTGTTATAATTTTGTTTGTTATTTTTTCTTTCTCTTTTAACAAAACACATTGTAATCATTCGTTTCTCCGTCATTTTGACGGGCATAACTCCTAGTACTGAAATAATTTTTATAACTAATTTTATATAAAATTATAGACTTTGATTATTATTATATTTTTATGTACGTATTCAATAGGCTTAGGCCTTTATTAGACCCAAACAAATTAATGGTTACTTGATAGCCCCTGATATGTCAAGGTTAGTCTTTATTTTCTAATACTGTTCATGAAAATATCATATTATATAACAAACTTTTGTTTACTTATTATGACATCTTATAAGTTTACAGACGTTCCTTCTAGATAGAAGATTATTACGTCCACTAGGCCCAAAACTCCTGCAGGGCGACAGGGATCCGTCGGTGGCAGGGCTAGAACCCGCGACCTGTCAGTTGGTTTTTGGTTGACAGTCCGGTGAACTAACCGCTGGACCAGCCGGCTTCACATTATCAAGTATTACAAGCATATGTTTGTCTAGCCTATATATATAGCCTACACACACACAGACACACACACAGACACATATATACATACTGTATATGCCTACGCATATATATATATATATATATATATAGAGAGAGAGAGAGAGAGAGAGAGAGAGAGAGAGAGAGAGGAGAGAGAGAGAGAGAGAGAGAGAGAGAGAAAGAGAGAGAGAGAGAAAGAGAGAGAGAGAGAGAGAGACCGAGTGAGAACATAATACGTTAGAAATTATTAAGAGAAACTGTAAACTTTTAAACATGTAGTTTCTTAGAAAATCAACATTTGTTTTGTACTAGAAATATTATTTAAAAAAAGATATAATGTAAACTCTTAGATCTAGAGCTCAACTATGGGTTACCGAACTATGTCTAAAGGCTTTATATTATTTTAAGGAAAAATTCGCAGAACAATAAACCTTACGGTGCCATACTCGGGTCTAGACTAGAATAATCGATAAGTAAATTTCATTTTTGTTTATAAAGGAGAAAATAACCTACCCGTAGCACATCCTTTTGACAAGAGAAGTGGGCGGTATCCAAAGTGGGCGTTATTAGTTATCTGTCAGCACACCAGTACAAAAAACTCACAAAACAACACAGACACACACACACAAAGATATTTTGATTAGAGCACAGCGGCTTGACACTCAACAAATACTTATACTGAAAGTCTATGTTTAGCAACGCGAACACACAGCGATTTTGTATTTGAATATGTAATTACATATTTCATAATAATATAGTCTACTCATTGAACAATACAATAACTGGCAACAAGCCTTTAAGGACACGCAGTAATTTGGGTCATTGTGTTTTTTCCCCCTATAGTATAGTAATTAAGAAGAATATTGCGATGCATGCACCGGTACATTAGCTGTAGAGTTATCTTTTTTTTTTAGTTGGTGTGTTTATTTCTTTTACTTTAGCGTGCGATTTTCTAATAAAGTATTTAAACCTAAAACAAATAGCTCGGCATACGGAAATACAGACAGACGTATAGCGAAAGAAAAAGGCAGACAAACTGACAGACAGAAAACATGACCGAGAGACAGATAAATGTCATATTAGACTAGACTATCTGTTTGTACAATTTAAGATGATTAATTTCGCTTTACATTTTTTATCCTAGAGATTATATCCGTGATCAAAGACGTTTGATGCTCAATGTTAAATGTGCCCTGTATATTATATATATATACAGAGAGAAAAAGAGAGAGAGAGAAATCAGATTGATAGATAATTGATTGGTTGATTGATTGACTGGAAGATAGCCTACTTGGTGTCCTTCATCTGTTTAGAATGCCAACTTTATAATGCTTTATTTTTCTTGGGGAAAAGGGGGGGGGGAGGGGCTAAAAAGGAGGGGGGTTATGGTGAAGAAAGGGATATAATATGTTTTTAATACTAAAGACAGTTCTATACAGTTATAATTCACTAACTCTATAGAACCGTCTTTAGTATGACAAACATATTATATCACTTTCTTGAAAACACATTATTATACTATACATTAATGATAGTGTCCATGAATTGTTCTGCACCAGTGATGTGATGTTGTTTTTTTCTTAACTTAAACATAATTCAAAACTATTTTAATGTTCAATTATTGATAGATAAAAAAAAATTTAATATATTTTTTAGGATGATATTGTGCACATCAGAGTACGCAGGCTAGAGCCATCCCTCCCATCCTGCAACATTTACCCTCACCAATGTTGCACTATTTAACATGTCCCTGCAGTGGTCTATTTACCCCCTCCCTCCCTCCCCACCCCCATATTTTAATCCCGGCTACACCATTGACAGATTGATAAAAACAAAGAAAGATGAAAAATGGATAGATTAACACATAAAGGTAGTAAAGTATCCCCGACAGTGCAGTTTGGTCTATAGGGCCAGTGAAGCAGCGTAACCACGGCATGCTAAGGGATGTGTGGCCATCACAATGCGTCCAGCCAATATTACTTTTATCCAGATAATGACAGGTAGGCCTACCCTCTCAGGGACACCCCTCAGACCTTATCAACAGGATTCGAACTTCGGACTTTCGGTACACATGGGCATAGACACATATAAATTAAGAGATAATGAGGTAGGTAGGCGTATTGGTATACAAGCAAACATATAGGCCAACAGACAGCAAGCAAATAGATAAATATATAAATTGATGGGTGTATAGATAGATGGATAAAAAGATGGATATATACTAGATCTACAGTGGATGAATGGATGATTTATCTTAGTTTGTCACCAGAGATAGGATTTCTTCCATCTAGCGTAAGGACTTCAACTCAAACGTTTATAAAAATAAATTCTCTTGCGGAATCTTACACATTTTTCTAGCATCTGGGCATCAATGAACTATGGCCTACATTCGCCGAGGAGTGTGTGGCAGCAACTATAACGACCTACTCGAGCAGACACATGGATCCACAGAAGGGATCGGGTAACAGTTTGCCCAGTTTCGTACAGGTCATTGCTTACTGCTCTATTTCGGAAGGTTTAGGCCCCCACCTGGACTCGTGGTGTCGAAATTGCTGGGAAGCAGAAGAGACGGTCGAGCATGTGCTTAAAGACTTCCCTGCCTTGCAGGAGCGTATAGTGGATGGGAACGTTCAACTGTTTGCATCGAACCTGTATGGTGACTTGGCTACACGTCTGTGTAGTACAAGCGTGTTTGTTCTCCGATCCCTAATCAAGTCATCTCGGTTCTTATTCTCACTCTGGAGAAGTGAGGTTCAAGTCCAGACTATACATTCTTTTTATACATCAGTAGGTAGGAGCTAGAACGCGCATTGTCTGTTCCCAATATGACCTGGGTCATAGGCCAGACTTGGCACACAGAGCAATCTCTAGTGACACGCGCAAGACCTCCAAATCGGCAATTCAAGTCTCTTCTACAGACATTGAGAGCTAATTGATGGCTTTTGAGCTGTCGGCACGCTGAATGAATTAGAAATCCTACTTTGGCACTCTATTATCAAAGGGTTGCCGACCCCTGACCTAAATAATATAATGAAGAATGAGCAATCATTTATTACTCCTTACTTGGGAACAATAAAGACAGTCAAATTTACAGATATTCTTTAAAGAATTAGGAAAGACACACAAATACACTTACTTACACAACCATATTCATTATTGTTATAAATTTAAAGTATATAGCATGTATAAGTAAAAATGAGTATAATATATTCTCTCATTCCTGCAACACTCAGGCCCTATGGTATGCCTTTCGTTTAGCATCCGAATTGCAGCATAAAATTATAATCAATGATTGCTTTTAGTTTCATTTTAACACAATGTACCATGGTATTGAATACAGAGAAAACAACAAAGTGACGGAGTGTTGTCTTTATCAAAGTTTACATCTACAGAGAAATAGAAAGTATTAACAAAATAGGCGCGTGAGACATTAATCGTAGGTCTGGTAATCTCTTAGACTAGGGATCGGCAACCTTTTTCTGATGGTGTGTCAAACTAGGATTTCTAAATCATTCAGCGTGCCAACAGCCTACAAGTCAACCTGCTCTATTATACTTGTGTTTATAAGACTATAAACTATCATCAGCGGGATATGCTCTATACAAGCACCGTTACGATAATCATTATTATTAATTTAACTCCGTAGCAAGACCAAAGCCAAAAGCAAAGGAAATCTATAGAGAAAATCGTTAAAGCGTTTTATATTTAATTTTAAAAATAACGTATTTGTGTTTATCATTCTTTTTTTAAATTTTATTTATTCCAAATACACATTTTATTACCAAATTTTCACATTTAGAGTAACTTTTTAAAAACATTATTATTTAGTTGTAAAGATAAGGATCTAGATATCTAGCAACTGCTAATATTTATTATATAATAATATTATGTTCTCAGTTTATTTTTATTTTTTTCCAAAAATGTTTATTCATGAAAAATTGCATTTACATTACCAAAATTATTATTTTACATAGAGAAAAAAGGGATAGGAGACATTTATTGCATTTTTACAATTCCAAAGAGATAGGAGACAGCAGAGAATATTTAAATACTTAGTTTACATTCACAATCTCATATATTTTACACGAAGAAAAGGAAATAGAAGAACAGTTCATACACATTTAAGGGGATAGAAGACAAAATGTTTTACGAGACAAAGAGTTTTCTAACTAACTTTAAATTTAAATTAATTATTTTTATTTGACATTCATGCTTAGCATCCATACATATTTAAATTAATTTAAACATATAATAAACGTAACCATCCATTATTAACTGTAAGATATTTAAAACAACATAATATGGAGAAAAATAAACCACAGTTTGGTAGAAATTATGTACATTTCGTTTCAATTGTTTAACTGGGAGTTTTTATTTCCTTTGTTTTAGTTCCTGTAAACTATATCAAGAATGATCATTGAACGGCAGTGATACGTAGTAAATATACAAACTGGGTAGCTACTGTGATGTTTGAAAAATGTGCATATAATACTTGAGTCATATAATATTTATATAACTTTTAACTACTTTTTACAGTTTGGTCATTATAAAGTTATAAACTGTAAACCGTTTATTCTTTTATAAAAGAAAAAAAAGAAAAAAAAGATTTAATATCACTATTTTTTTTCCGCAAATAAAAACGGGCAAATTATCTCACTTTAATTAAAATAAAGTTTCTAAATTTGATTCAATAGTGATGCCAAACAAGTTTTGTTTTGTAATATAACAAATATTAATGACTAATTATTTTGTATATAAATCTAGCATCATGGTATTCATTCCAAGATTTAATTATTAGAGGTATAGGCCTACAATTTATTTACGTTACCCAGTTGTAAATAAACATTTCCTGCATTAATTGTTTGTCTATTTATCTTTTAAACATTAATAATTACAACAATTGCATAATATAATGCTATTAATAGTATCTTATAATTATTAAATTATTAAAAAAAAATATAGTTTTAGAATTAGATCTACTTAGGCTATATAATAATAATAATAATAATAATAATGACATTTGTATAGCGCTACCAACAAACATAATGCAAGCTCAGAGCGCATTTAACATAACAACTAAGAACACGGATACAATCTATAGGCCAAGAGATACAAAACTAAATGATTAAAAAAAACTTTACAAACATAGAACAAATCAAACAATTAAAACTAAAGAATAGCCAACCTAACATATAAGTAAGACAGTGGGGCTCTAAAGCATGTTAACTAAGATAAATATTGAAATAATGAGTTTTTAATTTCTTTTTGAAGGTATCAATGGAGCTTGTTTGCCTCAGTTTAATGGGAAGTAGATTCCACACTTTCGGACCGGATGTTGAGAAGGCTCTAAGGCCAACGGTCTTCAGAGAGAAGCGGGGCACTTCCAAAAGCGAGGAGTCGGCAGAACGAAGTGTTCTTTGCGGAACATATGGTTTAGTTAGTTCCTTGAGATAGGACGGCATCTCATTATTATAAAGGCACTGGTGGCAAAGTAGCGCAACTTTATATTCGATTCTGGCTTTCACATGGAGCCAATGGAGCTGACGCAGGAGAATTGTCACAGAATCTCGCCTTGACTTACGCATGACTAGGCGAGCGGCACTGTCTTGTCTACGCTGTGGTTTGGCGACCTTATCGTCAGGTATCCCGATTAGTAGAGCATTACAGTAGTCGAGGCGCGAGAGTACAAAGGCAGCGGAAAGTTTCTTTGGTGACTCAAGAGATAAATAGGGTCGTATCTGACCAAGTCTACGCAGCTGTAAATAAAGGCATCTGCATAGATTTCTAATGTGGGCATCGAAAGACAACTGTGAATAATAATAATAATGACATTTGTATAGCGCTGCCAACAAGCATAATGCAAGCTCAGAGCGCATTTAACATACAACTCAGAACACGGATACAATCTATAGGCTAAGAGATAAAAAACTAAATAATGATTCAAAACATTACAAACATGAAACAAACCAAACAACCAAAACAAAAAAACCGACCTAACATATAAGTAAGACAGTAGGGCTCAAAGCATGTTAATTAAGATAAATATTGAAATAATGAGTTTTTAAGTTCTTTTTGAAGGAATCAATGGAGCTTGTTTGTCTGAGTTGAATGGGAAGTAGATTCCACACCTTCGGACCGGATACTGAGAAGGCTCTTAGGCCAACGGTCGTCAGAGAGAAACGGGGCTCTTCCAGAAGCGAGGAGTTGAATCGAGGATGATACCCAGGTCTTTTTACGTTGTCTGCAAAGGGGGTATTTATGTTTAATTATTATAGAAGATGAGCATAAAAACTCTTTTCAATATAATTAGTTTGTATCAATTAATGAGCGCCTTATCTTGAATTATCTTCGTTAATTTATAATGGCAGATACACAGGGCCATCACAAGCCTTTGACTGTGTTGCGCCCCTTGGCAAAAGTTTCAGCGACGCCACCTTGCATACTGTAATTGCTTTGCTTAGTGCCTGCTGCCCGCTTAGTTGTTTATTATGATTTAAGAAATTTAAAAATGCTATTTTTTTTATTAAGAATAGTCTAGATCAGGGATCGGCAACCAAAGGAAAGCGTGCCAAACTTGGCACGCAGAGCGATTTTCAGTGGCACGCGGGAGACCTCCAAGAGGTGTTTTTTATTGATAAAAACAACAACAATATTTTCCTGTTCTGAATGAGGAATACTGACTGTTTCTGTGAGTTTACATTTACAAGGACCACTGGAATGGATTTGCATTGAAACTGGACATATTTTGCCGTGAAATCAATTTCAAAACATTGAACTACATGTACATCCCTATGTTAAAGAATATATTAAGATCGATAGTTGGGCTTTTTCAGAAGTACATCGAAGCACTCAAAGTGGAGTTTTCTAATCAAAGGCAAGGCTTTTAAAAATTGATAGACTTATTTTTCTATACCACATCAAGCCTAACTGTTTTAATATTACTACAACCTTCTTAGATGTTTATCTTTTTTTAAGTGGAGGAATATTGGCAATTTTAAAATGGAGCAAGTTGAATTTTACACATTTAAAAAATGGGCATCCAAAAACATAAATATAAGTAATTCTAAAACAAATTTATTTGTATTATTAGTTTAATAAATATATGAGACTTATATAACCCTTACAGTCCCGGGCGCGTATATAGCGGGACTGAAGGTATGCATGGGAAAGTAGGTCGGTACGGGAAGGGTTAATAGCACTATATTAAGTCAATTCTGTAACTATTAATGTTTAAAATATAAACTCCTTAATTTAATTGACAAACAATTAATGCAGGAAAAGTTTATTTACAACTGTCTAACGTAAAATAATTGTAATCCTCCAATAATGAAATCTTGTAATGAGTACCATAAAGTTTAAAGTTTGTAAACAAATAAAAATTTAACGTCACGCGACTAACACTTGAGTATTAATGATCGCCTGTTCACTTTTGATGTTAAAAACGGTTTCCTCATAACTAATATTGTATCCTTTGTATAATTCTAAAAGACTAGAACTGGCCGTCGAGGTTGAAATCAATTGTCAAACACCAGCAAAAGCATGCTTTTTTTGTTATTAGTTTAAAAATAGAACAGGAAGTTCACGAACATTCGGGTTCAAAAGTTCACGCCTCATTAAGACTTGTTCATAAGGGCATACAAACGTACAATTAATAATTGATAATTACGTCTAATATGGTTACATTCAGTGATACCACTCCTTGGCTTTTTTCCCAAGATCTTGGCTTTTTCGATCCGAACTTGGGATATTGGAATTTTTTTCGAGGACCTTGGCTTTTTATCTTAGCTTTTTTTTTTCAAGAAAATTTTAGCATTATTTTATGTTTAAAGCGGCAAAAGTGTATTTTGAGAAGCGATAAAAAGTATAAATAAATGTGTCAACTGTACTGCAGATTTGGCAACGCTCATAGTGTCACCAGCGACAGCCCTTAGTCCATACGATAGTTAGGCCTACATCGCAGCCTATAACAGAACTGCTGTAGCTGTAGCTGGAAATAGGGGCGTAGCTAGGGGAGGGGGTCCAAATTCGAAAGTCCCCCCGGGCCCCTAATTGAGGGGGCCCCCAAGGGAGTGTCCGAATAGTTTTTTTTATCATGTCATAATGTCGAATGTCAAAATGAAGGGACCCCTAAAAAGGCCAAGCCCCCCGGGTCCCCCAATCCCTAGCAACGGCACTGGCTGGAAATTTAGTGAGTAGGCCTAGAATAGGTGGCAACGAAGAAAAGGAGGGGGGGGGGGGGTGAAGAGGTGTATAATTAATCTAACCTCACATTTGGCAACACAAAATAAATTGATCAGACATCATGGTAAACATCCCGCAGCCGCTTATTTCGAGTGAATAAAAAATTCCATATTATAGGCTTTGACAATATAGAAATGTATAGGCCTATGATAAACTTCAAAAGGTTGCGACAAAAAACGATGAGAGGTGGGAGGAGAAACAAATTGTGTAAAGTAAGGAGGGGTGAAGGGCGCAAATTTTAAGCATAAAGGGGAAACGGCCGTGGGGGGGGGGGGGAACAAAAATTTGCCTAAGGAAAATAGTGCACTGAATGGTGAGGGGGCTATAATATATCATGCTTTTAATCTTGTCTTATAGGCTACATATTACAGGCGCTCCTTCTATAAAGAAGATTAATGCGTCCTACGCTCATCCGCGGTTTGAGTCTAGTAATGGTTTTCCTGGTTTTTACAGATAACCCATTCCATGCCAAGATGCCACTCAGAAAGAAAGTTTAGGCTACTTATATGCATTTGTTCTCGCAAAAGGGATAGAAAGGTGTATTTGTCCTTATTTTTATCCAAGCATTGCAACAGGTTACATTGTTATTATTATGGCTTAGAGTTTAATGCCTGAACACTGTAGGCCTACTGGTGCACGACGAGTTAACCGTAAGCTATTAAAAAACGAATATGTTTTTTAAGTATTGAGTACTGAAAGTTGAAGTAAACAATTTATAGTTGTAGGCCTAGATCTATAATTATTAAATTACATTTCGAAAAGAAAAACTTTTTTTTTTGCCAAAACTTAGAATCAAAAGAATGTTTTGTTAAATTTGTTTAATTCTTAGTTTTGGAAGAGAAAAGAAAAGGGGGGGGGGGGGAGAGACGTTGCACATGGATGTAGTTTAAAAAGAGGGGGAAGGGCACAAAATAGGTCACAGAGACCAATTTTTTACAACTTGGCTTTTCTGGGCTTTTTTTAAGAGCTCAACTTGGCTTTTCTGAAATTTGTCAGCGGTATCACTGGTTACTTTAATTTAAATATGCATATGTGCTAAGAATGAATGGAACCGCTGTGTAAAAAAAAGAATGAATGAATTTAAATTTAAATTAGTTAGAAAACCCTTTGTTTGGAAAACATTTTGTCTTCCATCCCCTTAAATTTGTATAAACTGATCTTCTATCCTCTTTTCTTTATGTAAAATTATATAAATAAGATTGTACATGCACACGCATTGAATAAACAATTTTGAAAATATAAAAAAGAGGACATAAAAACTGTGATCCAAATATCGTTAATAAAATCAATATTAGCAGATGTTAAAATCAGGGGTCGGGGACCCTTTTGTTTGAGAGAGTCATGGACACCACATATTTTGAAAAGTAATTTTTATAATGGAACATTTGTCTGCGAGCCAGATGCAGCCGTCAATAGAGCCACATCTGGCTCGCGAGCCATAGGTTCCCGACCCCTGTGTTAGATCGTCATGTTTACTACCAAATGATAATGTTTAGACAATAATAATAATTATCATAAATGTGAAAGTTTAGTTATGAAATAAAAAGGATGATAATCACAAACACATTAATTTTGTATTAAATATAAAAGGCTTTAACGATTTTCTGTATAAATAATCACCTTTGTATTTGACCTTGGCCTTGCTAAGGAGTTAAATTAATTGTCTTATGAAAATCCCTTTTTTTAAGTATAATTAAGCAGGTTGACTTTTAGGCTATTTAATGATTAAAAAAATCCTAGTTTGGCACACTGTGAGTAAAAGGTTGCCGACCCCTGGTCTAGATGAGCCAATCTTTTATGAAACATTTGTGAGCCAATTAAAAGTGAAATATTTGTATAAAACAGTTTGAGTGTAAATAAATAAGATGTTTACTTCTACTATCTTTATTCATTATTCCTTTTGTTCACAATTTGTGTTTTAAATTCTATTTCCCCTTCAACTCTCCTAAAATTTCTGGTTTGAACTTAGGTTATATTTGCCGCCCCCCCCCCCTAGAAGTGTCTCCCCCGGGCATACGCCCCCTCTGCCCTCCCCAATGTGAGGGCACAGCAGATACATATTTATTAATTTCTGAGTAGTGAAGTGTAAGTGATCTCTTTGAATGCTTAACCCAGCTTTCATGTGGAATAAATAATGTTCACAGATGTAAGTTGGACCAAAAGCTGAAAGTAGAGCGAATACCTGGCATTTAAGAATAGCAAATGACTTTGAAAGCAGCTTCCCTCCAGATTTTCCCGAAAATTGGCACATTTCGATGCTCATTTTTTTATGTTTAAAATTCATCTGGCTGCGTTTTAAAATTGCTCATATCTCTTCACTTATAAAAACATCTACCGTAGCCGGCATAAAAGAAGTTTGTAGTAAGATCAAGACAGTTAGGCTTGATGAGGTATGAACAAAATGAGTCCATGAATTTGAAAGTCTTGCCTTTGTTTAGAAAACTCCGCTTTGAGTGCTTCAATGTACTTCTGAAAAAGCCCAACTAGATCTATGTATCTTAATATATACCTTAAATTATGGAAGTACATGTAGTTAAATGTTTTGAAATTGATTTCACTGAAGATATATGCAAATCCATTCCAGTGGTCAAACAGTTCAAATGCTGCTTGACCCCGTCTTTGTAAATGCGTTCAACTCACTGAAATGTATCGCTCTGTCATTCAGAAACATCAGCTTCAACAGGCAGTTTTCCTCATTCAGAACCTGAAAAATACGTTCTTGTTTATTCATCAATAAAAAAAACACCTCTTGAAGGTCTCTCGGGTGCCATTGAAAATCGCTATGAGTGCCAAGTTTGGCACGCGTGTCTTATGTTGCCGACCCCTGTCTTAGACTACGCGTGCTGTCTGTACATAGGACTGCCAGAGTGAGCTACATAAAATATGTAATTTTTAATTTGTAGCATGTGGACGTCGGAGAGGCCGTCAGCGGGTTCGACAACATAAAATATTGGACAGGGCTGAAGTTGACTCAAATATTGACAACCGCTCAAGACAGGCAAAAAAGGAGAAGGTTAACTGCTGTCGTGTCCATTCGCTACCCCAACGGTCAAGGGATTGATGATGATGATGACATACATCATTATATAAATCTTATAATATGGTTCAGCGAACGCCAGTGACGTCATGAACAAGAGGCCTATGCTTCCGACCATGGCTTACTTAGTGTTTGCCTCGGCCACATCTCTCAAACACATTGCTGCTCCTAATGTTTCAATCGCATCGCTTGGTATTGTTGCCATTCACACATTTGCAAGCTAACTTTAGAAACTGTAACGCATCAATGTGACTGTATTTTTTTTTTATTTGTTTATTGCAAATCAATCAGTTTTGATATAACACAATACAACAATAACAAAATAAATGCGTAGTGTTCCAGGGCCAGCCGACCGTAAACAATAACAAATAACAACTAAATATCGAAATAAACGTTCACGCTGCAGTTTTTATTGTAATATTGTTTGTTAATTTTTCTTTCTCTTGTAACAACACACATTGTAATCATTCGTTTCTCCGAAATTTTGACGGGCATAACTCTTAGTAATAAATGAAATTGCGAAGTGTTGCCATGTATGATTAGAGTAACAATGTAAAATACAGGTTGTTGAAGAATCGCGTTGATCGTTTTAGTCATAATTAAGAATGCTAATACAATAACATTGATCATACAACTTACAAGACCGTACAAATCAAAGCGCAGTTCAAGCTGCTGGGGAGGGAGGTTAGAACGAAAACAGTCAATACTGTTACATAGTAGAATTTATTTTTTTGTTTCCGGGGGTTGGGGAGTGGGGGCGTTACACCTTTTCCCCCCAGACCAAAACCATTTCCTTTTTAGACACAATAGCGTGCATGTTGTCTTTAGCGTTTTTTTTCTATGCGACTAAAGACACGCTTCAATTATCAAATGCCTCACCGAGAATGTAAAAACTTTGGCCAATTAGGTTGTAAAGTTGACTGAACCTATAATTCCATAGACGGAAAATCCAGCAGATATAAAGAAATAGAATCTAGTCCAACATTTGTTTTTAACAGTGAACAACAATTTATATGAAAATTATTATTTTTTTAGTTTCTAAAATTTGGGACTAAAAGAATCCTAATAGTCTAGTTCAGGATTCACCAACCATTAGATAATAGTGTGCCAAAGTAGGATTTCTAAAATATTTCTAAGTGCATATAAATACTCTTTCTTCCCGAGTGAGTGGCATTCGGGCTTGGAATGGGTTGCCTGAACAAACCAGGAAAACCGGTAACTTAGGATCATTTAAAACATAAATAAAAATGCAAGACTAAACTCGGACCACGGATAAGCGTAGGACGCAGTAATCTTCTTTATAGAAGGAGCGTCTGTAATGTATAAGATAAGATAAAGTATTCAGCGTGCCAAATGCCTAAATGTCATTCTTCTCTAGCAATCAATGTCTTGTGGAAGCTACTTGAATTCCTTTTTTTTTGTGGGGTCTTCCGTGTGCCATTGGAAGTCGCTCTGTGTGCCAAGTCTTGCATGCGTGCCGTAGGTTGCCGACCCCTCGACTAGTTTATGCATCCTCGATGTGGTTTACTTCCCCTTTGTCCGTGAGAACTTTACCCACTTGAATGTCTATAAAGTTATGCGAGTCCACGCGGTTCCTCCAAGAAAATAAAAATCTGGTACTCAGGGAGATCAGGTCTGTCTCTGCGACATTAACGTTTTCAAGGCCACGGGGCGCCGGCAGTCCGCCCGGCTCGTCCTTTATCTGAGATACTTTGCATCGCGCACAGAAGCGCTCGTCCTTTGCAGCGGCGTATTCTTGGATAGCTGAAGACATGTCGTTGATGCAAGACACCCTTCTGATGTGTTTGTTTCTCGTGCAGGAGTTGATCTTGTTGTGGTTCCTGTAGGTGATTATCTGAAAATATAAAATGTATTAACAACATTCTAAAAATAAATATATAAATTATATGGATAACTTAGAACAAAGTCAGAAAAGAGCTGCCAGGTGAATATTCACAATTGACAAGGGTTACACCAATAGTTGACTTACTAAATTTAGAACCCCAAGATAAAAGAAGGCTAAAGAGCAAAGTAGAATTAATACAGAAAGGTTCACATTCCAACTTAGAAAAACAGCACAATAATTATTTCCAGGGGTCGGTAACGCATGCCACAATTGGCACGCAGAGCGATTTTCAGTGGCCCGCCGAACACCAAAAAAACAACAATAATTCATGCCACTGCTACAAAAAATTGATTGCTGGAACAGAATGACTTTTATGCTGTTGGCACGCTGAATGCATTCGAAATGCTACTTTGGCACTCTATTATCAAAAGGTTGCCGACCCATGATCTATGCTATAACAATACGTCTATTGAGATAGATATAATATGGTTAAAAATATGCAAGTACAAATGTATATAAGTTTTCTTTCTTCCCGAGTGGCATCCGCAATTGGAATTAATTACCTGAACAAACCAGGAAAAAACTATAACTTAAAAATCAATTAAACACTAATCAAAATGCAAGACTAAACTAAAAAAAAACATTGATAAGAGTAAGACACAATAATCTTCTTTATCGAATGAGTGCCTGTAACAGATAAGATAAACGAACTCCATTAAAAACCCTTCTCCAAATGTAAGACAAAACATAAAGCACGGGTAGTGTCCAGTAGGGTACAATAATCTTCTAGGATATATGACAAGTTAATATGGATTACATTGTTGATTCTTTTTGACGCATGCTAAAATAATACTAATCAAGTAATCAATGAGCAATGTGCTTTTCAGCTTGATTACTTCCTTATATACTCCAATCGGAAGCATTCAAGATATTTCTTCGTGTGTTTCCGTTGCCTGCCTGGCAGCCATATTACCTTGGGTACGAATATCAAACACTCCGTCATGGAAGTGATCAGGATGAGAATGCTGGCCTCCAGGGCGTAGTTGATTGGCGGCTTGTCTGTGGTTGCTATGACAACCACCACGCCAACCGGGCTCAGGACGACGACATTGTAGATACACATCGCTATCCACTTGGAGTCGTTCAGTTCCGGAAACGACACCTGTTAGAGAGATACAGTTTGTTATTGAAAGAAATGGTTCCTGATATCAAACATACTTCTAAAGTGAGGCTTCGGACTGCGGCTTGACCAGGATTGTAAGTTTGGGGGAGAGGGTTATAGAGCAAGTTGGGAATTGGGAATAGCAGGATTAGCACAGAGAATATCTATTCACTTGCACAATTTCACCCTTAACTATTTTAAAATGTATTTGCTTGATCTAACTATCAATGATTGAAACTTGTTACAAATTAACTAAAATATAATTATGTAACTTTACTGTAAGTTTTGAAAGATCATTTTCTGAACAAAAAAATGATTCCGCAATATTTGTTATTATTTTTTATCAAGAACAAAATTTGTAAGAACGACACAGCACTGGCAGAGAAGACTGCTAGCTGAAAACAATGACATAACACGTGCAAAAAACAATTCTATGGAAAACCTAAGATAATCACAATTATATTATCTTATATATTACAGACGCTCCTTATATAATGAAAATTGTTGCGTCCTACGCCCATCCGTGATCTGAGTCTAGTCTTGCATTTTTATTAGTGTTTGAAATAATGTTAAGTGACTGGTTTGGTTTGTTCAGGCAACCCATTCCATGCCCGGACGCTACTCGGGAAGAAAGAGTAGGCCTACTTATAATTATATGCAGTTGTTCTCGCATGCGGTAGAAGGAAAGTGTTTCTGTCCTTATCTGAGCCTTGCAACAGGCTGTTATTGTGTTGTATTTCTTAAGTATTATTTTGATAGTATATGTATTTTTACTACTTTACCCTTTGCCCTTCTGTCTTCTAGTGTTTCTAGGTTTAGTGATTGAACTGTTGGTGTTACTCTTGCCTTATCTTATAAGATTACAGACGTTCCTTCTAGATAGAAGATTATTACGTCCACTAGACTCAAAACTCCTGCAGGGCGGCAGGGACCTGTCGGCGGCAGGGATAAAACCTGCGACGTGTCGCTGGCCAGTACGGTGAACTAACCACAGGACCAGCCGGCCTCACAGTTGTGATTATTCGGTAGTAATGAACCTCGCTTCTCTTTTCGGAATTTGTTCTCATTTTATTATGTTTTCTTTACTTCATGAATCCGTTTTCTTTACTTCTTGAATCCGTTTTCTTTACTTCATGAATCCGTTTTCTTTACTTCATGAATCCGTTTTCTTTAGTTCATGAATCCGTTTTCTTTACTTCATGAATCCGTTTTCTTTAGTTCATGAATCCGTTTTCTTTACTTCATGAATCCGTTTTCTTTACTTCATGAATCCGTTTTCTTTACTTCATGAATCCGTTTTCTTTACTTCATGAATCCGTTTTCTTTACTTCATGAATCCGTTTTCTTTACTTCATGAATCCGTTTTCTTTACTTCATGAATCCGTTTTCTTTACTTCATGAATCCGTTTTCTTTAGTTCATGAATCCGTTTTCTTTACTTAATGAATCCGTTTTCTTTACTTCATGAATCCGTTTTCTTTACTTCATGAATCCGTTTTCTTTACTTCATGAATCCGTTTTCTTTACTTCATGAATCCGTTTTCTTTACTTCATGAATCCGTTTTCTTTACTTCATGAATCCGTTTTCTTTACTTCATGAATCCGTTTTCTTTACTTCATGAATCCGTTTTCTTTACTTCAAGAATCTGTTTTCTTTACTTCATGAATTCGTTTTCTTTAGTTCATGAATCCGTTTTCTTTAGTTCATGAATCCGTTTTCTTTAGTTCATGAATCCGTTTTCTTTACTTCATGAATCTGTTTTCTTTACTTCATGAATCCGTTTTCTTTAGTTCATGAATCCGTTTTCTTTACTTCATGAATCCGTTTTCTTTACTTCATGAATGCGTTTTCTTTAGTTCATGAATCCGTTTTCTTTACTTCATGAATTTGTTTTCTTTACTTCATGAATCCGTTTTCTTTACTTCATGAATCCGATTTCTTTACTTCATGAATGCGTTTTCTTTACTTCATGAATCCGTTGTCTTTACTTCATGAATCCGTTTTCTTTACTTCATGAATCCGTTTTCTTTACTTCATGAATCCGTTTTCTTTACTTCATGAATCCGTTGTCTTTACTTCATGAATCCGTTTTCTTTACTTCATGAATCCGTTTTCTTTACTTCATGAATCCGTTTTCTTTACTTCATGAATCCGTTTTCTTTACTTCATGAATCCGTTTTCTCTTCTTCATGAATCCGTTTTCTTTACTTCATGAATCCGTTTTCTTTACTTCATGAATCCGTTATCTTTACTTCATGAATCCGTTTTCTCTTCTTCATGAATCCGTTTTCTTTACTTCATGAATCCGTTTTCTTTACTTCATGAATCCGTTTTCTTTACTTCATGAATCCGTTTTCTTTACTTCATGAATCCGTTTTCTTTATTTCATGAATCCGTTTTCTTTACTTCATGAATCCGTTTTCTTTACTTCATGAATGCGTTTTCTTTACTTCATGAATCCGTTTTCTTTACTTCATGAATCCGTTTTCTTTACTTCATGAATCCGTTTTCTTTACTTCATGAATCCGTTTTCTTTACTTCATGAATCCGTTTTCTCTTCTTCATGAATCCGTTTTCTTTACTTCATGAATCCGTTTTCTTTACTTCATGAATCCGTTATCTTTACTTCATGAATCCGTTTTCTCTTCTTCATGAATCCGTTTTCTTTACTTCATGAATCCGTTTTCTTTACTTCATGAATCCGTTTTCTTTATTTCATGAATCCGTTTTCTTTACTTCATGAATCCGTTTTCTTTACTTCATGAATGCGTTTTCTTTACTTCATGAATCCGTTTTCTTTACTTCATGAATCCGTTTTCTTTATTTCATGAATCCGTTTTCTTTACTTCATGAATCCGTTTTCTTTACTTCATGAATCCGTTTTCTTTACTTCATGAATTCGTTTTCTTTACTTCATGAATCCGTTTTCTTTACTACATGAATCCGTTTTCTTTACTTCATGAATCCGTTTTCTTTACTTCATGAATCCGTTTTCTTTACTTCATGAATCCGTTTTCTTTACTTCATGAATCCGTTTTCTTTACTACATGAATCCATTTTCTTTACTTCATGAATCCGTTTTCTTTACTTCATGAATCCGTTTTCTTTACTTCATGAATCCGTTTTCTTTACTTCATGAATCCGTTTTCTTTAGTTCATGAATCCGTTTTCTTTACTTCATGAATCCGTTTTCTTTAGTTCATGAATCCGTTTTCTTTACTTCATGAATCCGTTTTCTTTACTTCATGAATCCGTTTTCTTTACTTCATGAATCCGTTTTCTTTACTTCATGAATCCGTTTTCTTTACTTCATGAATCCGTTCTCTTTACTTGATGCATCCCATACAGATAATTCATGGGATCACAATCATCATCTTCGTCACTGATAATAATGCAAAATCAAGTATTTAGAGTTATTAACTGACCTATATAATTATTACCCCCCCCCCTTTTTTTCCAATAGCCACAGTGGTGTTTTTTTTTTTACAATATTGATATATGTAATACCCAGCGGGTATACCGGCACACCACGTCGTATCGACATGGAAAAAATAGTGGTATCCACGTTTTTTTCGTGGTTTCAACGTTTTTTTCCCCTGTCGATAGGACGCGGTGTGCTCACTGTGTAAATGCCGGGCAGTTGACATTTTACCTTGCGTGTTTGAATAGCCAAGAAGGTGCCGAATAAAATGACGATTCCCTCTATAACCAAAATGGCTGACATAAAATGTAATCGATACTTGGAATCGCACCTTTGGTACTGGTTCACGTACTCGATATCTTTATTACTGTCTGACTGTGAACACAAAAAGAAATGTGTGATAAATATATTTTTTTGGATTTCTATTCAATCAATATAACAAATACAACATACACTCTACTTTATAGTATACAGTTAAACCTCAGTTTCGTCGATTTATAGTTTCGTCAACTTTTTCCGCAACAAAAAAAAATGTGTCTCGTTTTTTGTTGAATTTAAACCTCGTCCTAGTGCCGGAAGTCAAAGAAGGGCAGTAACTCAGTTACTTGAGGTACCTTGATACCTATAATCCTTATGGAGGGGTGGGGTGAGGGGGGATTTCCCCTTCCAACAATAATATATGTTCCTTTCTCTTCTCACTTGGCCATCTTCAATACACCCAGAAGCGTGTTATATTATATCTAAATGCCATGTTACATGTTCATTTATTCTTTATCCTAGTATATAATTAACAGTTTGTATGGATTTCTTACTGTTATAATATTAAACATTATATTTGTATCTATATTATTTATAATGTATTTTTTTATGTTTTAACAGATTAGTTGAATATCGTATTTCTACTATTGTTCTTGGGTTGTCGACCGAATCCGAGGTTTCACTCTGCATAAGCCAATTTATTGTAGTTAACTATATTGAATGAATATATTTTAACTGTTTCGTTATAAAGGTAGGAAACAAGACATCAAATTCTATTTATCACTGGACTCGGGGCACTCTCCCGAACAGGAAGGAAATCTATGCATGAACCTGGAATAGAACCCTGGACCTTCGGTACGGAAATCCAGTGCACTGCCCCTAGAACAACGTGTTACATATTAAGCAGTCAACCTATTTGTGTTTTTTTTTATCATTATACACTCACGGGTGTTGTGCTCACGTTGACCAGGGTCGGAGCTTGCGGAGAGGCCACTACCCATCCAACCAGAATTAAGTTGTTCACCATGACAAGCACGCCGACTATCAAGAACAGACTTCTGTCTTTCAACATCTGAAACCAAAAGAACGTTTTCAATATAATAATCATCATAACAATTAAGTAGTCCAACTGGAAACCGTGATAAGTCAATCGAAAATAATTTTGTAGATATCTTCTCTTTACTCACCATTTAGCAGCGGCTAATGATAGGCATTTAAACATTTTTTTTTCTATCAAATATATTAGAGCATTGAGGACTTTTAACCCTTCCCGTACCGACCTACTTCTATCTATGCTGCCTTCAGTTCCGCTATATACGCGCCCGGGACTGTAAGGGTTAAAACAGGAGATGGCAACCTCTACATAATAGAAAGTCAAAGTAGAATTTCCAATTAAATCATCGTGCCGACAGCCTAAAAATCTTCCTACTTTTTCTTGTAGAAAGACTTGAATTGCCTTATTTGGAGTATTCGGCGTGCCAATGAAAATCAATCTGCGTGCCATGTGTAACACGCGTTTCGTAGGTTGCCGATTCTTGTTTGAGAAGGTCGTACTAATAATCATCGTATCAATAAAGACATGTTCTTGAAGATAGTTGGGATAACTCAATTTTGCTTCTTTAAAAAAATGTGTCTTGGCACCTTTCGCAGGTGGAATACTCAGAATTAGATCTATATTTATATGCTGCCGCTAGAACACAAGTGTTTACAGCTTTATAATCAATGCGCCCCCACTACCGGTGAGTTACTTAGAAAAAAAAATACTGCATGTTGGATGTATAGGCCTACCTTTGTGTTGAGCACTTTAAGTTCTGCCGTAAAAATCTCGTAGACTCTCCATGTTTTGGCAAACAAGGCGCCGAAGGAAAGTGAAAAACTCGTGACAATTGTAAATGTGTGAGCCTGAAACGAAAACAAATAAACGTCAACCGGAAATGAAAATAGTGGACAAGTTTGTGGTGCCGTAGATTCCGCAAATGAAGGCAGGTTATTATTTTTTTAGACTATGCATTTATAACGCCTAAAATTCTTAGACCTTTTATCGGACTTAAATAATTATCGGAAGATACTTAAGACAAACCGCATGGACGGGATAAAAAAAATGAAGACTTGTGGCAGATGACAAAACAGGACACCATCAGCCAACAGATAGCTGGACAGAAATGGAGATCTAAAGCCAGCTGAAGACATCACGTGACATGCTCTCCAATGGAACCCACGGGGCCAAAAGAAAAGCCGGCAGGTCCAGTACAACTTTGAGAAGATCGTTCAAGGAAGAAATAAAGCAGTGCGGCATGATGTTGGGTGAACTGAAGAAATCCGACCCAGAACCGAGAGCGCTGGAGACTTGTGCGGCATGATGTTGGGTGAACTGATGAAATCCACACAGAACTGAGTGCGTTGGAGACTTGTGCGGCATGATGTGGGGTGAACTGAAGAAATCCGACCCAAAACCGAGAGCGTTGGAGACTTGTGCGGCATGATGTTGAGTGAACTGAAGAAATCCGACCCAGAACCGAGTGCGTTGGAGACTTGTGCGGCATAATGTTGGGTGAACTGAAGAAATCCACCCAGAACCGAGAGCGTTGGAGACTTGTAGCTGAGGCCATTTGTTCCATATTGAATTTATGGAAATAAATCAAGTCAAATAATTATCGGAAAGCCAATACACACACACACAAAAGACGTCTTCTAACAATCAGTATTCAAAGAAGAGGAAGAAAATAGTTTAAATTTCAGTGCATTTGTGATGAAATGAGAAAGAGGATGCTCACATTCGTTTATTACACTGGGCGACAAAGTACTTCTGACCTACTGCTTTGGAAAAAATCTGAGCATAGGTCTATTGTAATGTTTTGAAAGAAAAACAAAAAGACAAAAGAGAAATAAAACTAAATGCAATTTTTTTAAATAACCGATATCATAATATTTCGTTTCATTACATAATCTCTTCTACTTCGTTTTATGTACTATTTTGCTTTTTTCTTTCTTAATAAAGTCGTGAGCTTACAAAACATTATATAACAGAGTATTCCAGGGCATATATAACCCAAACACAGAACTTATAACACAGACATTCATACAAACCTTCAAGACATAGATCTAAGGTCTACAGTGTTTAGAGAGCTTACAACACACACAGTCATACAAAACTCACCACACAGGCAATGTTTGCTCCTTTCCTGGCGTTGTCTATAATGAAGACAGTACTGTAAGCCACTAAACAGCCGACTAGAATCACGTTGTTAATGTTGGGCGATGACATTTTGATGATTCTTCAAATAGTAAAAAAAAGAAGAAGATTTAAACACACGGACATGCACAAACACACCAACACACTAATACACTGATACACATACTCCTACACACACACCTAATTTATTATACACTATCTATTTATCAATTTAAAAAAAAAGGACTGAATTAATTTTTTTACAGACTTTTTGTTTTGTAATATTTCTACTTTCTCCAAGACCTAAGGTTTTCTCTCAGTCTACTTAGATCTGAGGGGGCATCGGGTTCGAATCCTGGTGAAGACTGATTTTTATACCGGGATTGGAGGGTGTTCTTGAGTCTACCCTCTCTGATGGGTACCTGACCTTTGTTTGGGTAAAGTAAAGGCGCTGTGAATAGTGCTGGCCACACAATAACATAGTAGGCCGTGGCCACAGAAACTGATGAACGCTGCTCCACCAGCCCTATTGATCAATTTGGTCCGACGGGATACTTTTCTTTACTACTGGTACTTAGATCTGAAGGGTACTTATCATGAGCTGATAAAAAGAAAAGACAACTGGGCATTTTGATAGCCACACAATACTATTGAATATCATGGCACTGTACCCTCCTATATTAGCCCTCTACATGGTCTGGGATTTAATTGTTACAACTGCCCACTGTACTAAAGCCAATTTTACAAACGCCCATAGCTCAACATTATTATTATACAAACTGTTCTTAATGGCTAACATGTACCTGTGGTTTCTCTTGCTGATATTGAACACGAGCAAGGCCACGGTATGGGCGATACCGAGGGCGGACAGCCCCCAGAAGATGTATTTGTATTTGCATGTAATGTTGATCAGGTTAATTTTTCTCTGCACTCCATCAACTGGAGGTGTAGTCTTGCCTGAGAGGTAAACAAACATATTGAAATAATAAATCCATGAAGAAATTAGCATGGGTAAGGGAAGGGAACCCATTTGTTTTTAAAGAATGATAATCAAAGGGAAATTACGCCCCTTTATTAACACGTCTATTCAACTACTTTGTATTTAAATGTTCTTGCCTGCGGGAGAAACAAAAATATTAAATGGCAATAATAAATCCGGCGAGGTTGGCATGGGTAAAGGGAGGGAACCAAATTTATTTTTAAAGAAAGTTAATCCAAGGGAAATTACCTCCCTTTTATTAGTACATCTTATTAAAGCTCGGAAACGCTAGTTTTACATCTAAATACTAAAACAATGTTATCACCAAAATTATTTTCCTACTTTGTATCTTTTCAGGATTGTTAGAAAAAAACTCATTTACAACGGTAATATACGGTTTTCTTACAAGACACAATGCAATTAAAACCAAAATCCTCAAATGAAATCTTATGACCAAAACCTTAAAACTAAAACCTAAAGAACGAGCCTTAAAATGATACCTTGTGGCCAAACAATCGAATCTTCTTTCAGCGTGCATTTCCAGTTGTGTGTTTCATTCAGTTTGAAACAATGTCCAATAGCGTTATATTTATCATCAGCTTTAACGGCTAGAAAGAGACGGAAAGAATCATGATAGAAATAATAAAAAAACACGGTAAAAAAAAGAAACAAAAATGAAAGAATTTAGATAGAAAAAAAAATAGAATGGTAGAATCTAATTAGAATGAAAGAATTTAGGTAGAAAAATAGAATGATAGAATCTAGATATAAATAGAATGAAAGACTTTAGATAGAAAAATAGAATGGTAGAATCTAAATACAAATAGAATGAAAGACTTTAGATAGAAAAATAGAATGGTAGAAATGTGTTAAAAATATCTGGGATCGTTCATACTGATCACGTGATAATTTGTTGGGGTTGGAATCCAGGTTACTTGAGGTGTCGCAACGTACAGAACAGACTAATGGATATTCTTAGAAGGACTAAGAAGTTCCAGGATGAGAATGTCCTTACCTCTGTTGTACTGGAAGATGGCAATGTTCTGTGCCCTCTCGCCGTGATTGTTAAACTGGAAAGGACCGGAAATGGCGTTGAACGTGACATTCCTCATGGCCTGATGCAGAAGGCGGGAAAAATACGGATCGCTGTATTGGAAATCTTCTAGCCGTCTACTGTCATCTTTTAAATATACAATGAAAACAACAAAAAATAATGGGAATGTAGGTTGGTGTTTGTAAGGGGGGGGGGGGGGTAAATATAACGATTCAACAATAATTTTAAAAACATTAAAAGTTTCTTTAGTTGTGATCTTGAGAATAAATCAAATCTAACTGGTAGAAAGATAAAAAAAAAATTGTTGTGAAAGTTCGACTTGAGTTAGTTTGCGTTGAAGACAAAGATATAAATATATATACAGACTCGCACCACGGATGAGCGTAGGACGCAATAATCTTCTTTATAGAAGGAGCGTCTGCAATGTATAAGATAAGATAAGATATCAATTTGTCTGTTTTTAGAAAGACAGACTTCTGTAAGTGTTAAAAGCTGACTTAGCCTGTCCATAAAATAAGATTACAAGATAAGATGACTACACATAATATTTACTTACGTCTATTTTTTTTCAGGACAACCATTTTATTTGCTAAGAGAAAAGTTTTGACTTGTTTGTTAAGAGAAACATTTTGACTTGTTTGTTAAGAGAAACATTTTGACTTGTTTGTTAAGAGAAACATTTTGACTTGTTTGTTAAGAGAAACATTTTGACTTGTTTGTTAAGAGAAACATTTCGACTTGTTTGTTAAGAGAAACATTTTAACTTGTTTGTTAAGAAAAAACATTTTGACTTGTTTGTTAAGAGAAACATTTTGACTTATATGTTAAGAGAAACATTTTTACTTGTTTGTTAAGAGAAACATTTTGACTTGTTTGTTTAGAGAAACATTTTGACTTGTTTGTTAAGAGAAACATTTTGACTTATTTGTTAAGGAAACATTTTTACTTGTTTGTTAAGAGAAACATTTCGACTTGTTTGTTAAGAGAAACATCTCGACTTGTTTGTTAAGAGAAACATTTTGACTTGTTTGTTAAGAGAAACATTTCGACTTGTTTGTTATGAGAAACATTTTGACTTGTTTGTTAAGAGAAACATTTGTACTTGTTTGTTAAGAGAAATATTTTTACTTGTTTGTTAAGAGAAACATTTTGACCTGTTTGTTAAGAGAAACATTTTGACTTGTTTGTTAAGAGAAACATTTTGACTTGTTTGTTAAGAGAAACATTTCGACTTGTTTGTTAAGAGAAACATTTTTACTTGTTTGTTAAGAGAAACATTTTGACTTGTTTGTTTGTTAGGAAAGACGTAAAGACACAATTACTTGTCTGTTTTAAGTATCTCAGTGTGTTGTTTAAGGCGACGGCTATGGTCCACACTGCGTCGTAGGCCTGGGGCGCCCTATGCTGACCAGAGAGGGCGCCGTCTTTATCCTTGTAGAAGGCTTCATTTGTGTACAACTTCTCCAGGTCTGGTGGGATCATATCTACAGTAACACTGAGAAAGGAAATAGAGATAAATAGGCCTAGAGTGTGGCAGTTCGGAACGAAAACATTTAAAGTACACGTAGGACGTATCGAAGTCTAGGACGTATTTTTGCCCTTCACCTTATCAATAGGATACGTTTTAGGTTTCCATAACATCGTATTATACATTACTGGTATCACGGATAAACATGTATCTCATAAGTCATTGGCATAACGGATAAGCATTCAGAACAGTTATCTTATTAGTTGAAAGCATCACGGAACAGTATTTAGAACAGTTATCTTGTTAATTTACTGGCGTCAACATGACGTGTATACCATTTTATTTCGAAAAAAACAACAACAAAATACGTCTTATATCTACTAGGTCAGTTAAATAACCCATGTAGTTTCCAATATCAATAGCCAATGACGTATTTAGAAAGAGCTTTTTATTCCATTAGATTATGATGATGGCACATTTTGTTTACAAATATATCGGTATATTGAAAGTTCCAGAAACATGCGTAGCCTAAATATAATGAAATAAAAAGAAAATTATTAGCAAAACATGAAGAACAATACATGTTTATAGTTGAACACTCAGTGTGCGTAAGACTATGTTGTGCTCTTTGAAACTATGTAAATAGGTGCTAAGCACTTGGCACAGGTGGTATATGTTTTGTTGTCTAACTTTCCCCAGGCATTGGCCACATGTCCACTTAGAGCCATCTATAACCTGGCCTGTTTATGACCTTGTATTTATATATAAAAGATTTCAATCATAGTAATTTACTCAAAAGTGGTTTGGTCAGAAGATTTCTAATAACAACTATAAAACGCACTGCACATAATTCAAGTTTTTCCTAACTATTCTAGGCCACCCATTTCATGTCGGAATGCCACTAGAAAAGAAAGAAATATAACTATAGAGGCTTACCTATGAAGCAGTGTCCCGTTCAGCAGTATGTTATAGTCAGTAAGACCGCTATCAGATCTATAGTTATCTTCTGTCGAGATTATCCGCGGCCCTATGGTGAAATAGTTGCCCAGAACCTGGAATGTAGTATAGAACCATGTTGTGAGATTAGTAGCATCCAAGACTCCCCGTTTCGTAAAACATATTGTTACAACCCTGTTCTTCTATAGTCCTTTAAGCGTCTAGTTTACTATGAAATAATACACCCAAATCACTCGATTCCTAGAGCAGAGATCGGCAACCTTTTGCTAATATTGCGCCAAAGTAGGATTTCTAATTCATTCAGCGTGCCACCAGCCCAAAACGTCATCCTCCTCTAGCACTTCAGTTACTTGTAGAAGCGACTTGAATTGCTACTTTTTTAAATTAGTCTTCCGCGTGCCATTGAAAAAATCCCTGCATGCCTGCGTGCTTACTCTGGAACACATGCCGTAGGTTGCCAACCCCTGGCCTAGAGAATAGGCTATGTTGAAAATGTTAGTAGGTCTCTTAGTAGACGTATTTGATACGCAGCTTCATGAAAACAACATTTTTGGAAAGTGTTCATCTGGATCTATCGGTTGAAAGCTAATTTCAGCACCAAACTAAGAGCACACTTCAGGTGTTAAGAAACAACAACTGTCTCGACATTGCAACATACAGGGACCGTAACTCCTTTCTATCTAACTAGCTAATTACACACGACATAAAAGCCAAGAGTTACCTCTTTGATACTCTCTGGACTGCATTTCACTTTGGGGTCCCTAATGTCCATCCAGTGCTTGAAGAACATGTGAGGCAGTAGCCAAACTATTTTCTTGTACCAGGCGTTAGGCCTCTCTGCCTCTGGCGTGCTGTTGTAGATCTGGAAGAATAAAAACAATAGCGAAACAAACTAAACTTTTTTTACCTATAAAAATCGTGGACTTTGACTTTCTATCGTGAAAAAAGGTTTTCTTTTGGTTTATTTATTCCATATAAAAA
The DNA here is from genome assembly GCA_949126835.1 of Anisus vortex. Taxonomy (NCBI): domain Eukaryota; kingdom Metazoa; phylum Mollusca; class Gastropoda; family Planorbidae; genus Anisus; species Anisus vortex. The sequence goes on along the minus strand of OX421497.1, from coordinate 40,347,560 downwards.
TAATTACAAGTTACGCCTGTCAATTATATCAAAAACTTTTATTCTAGAAGTTATAGCAAATGGACGGCTACAAAGAAAGAAAATGTATTTTAAATAAATTTTCTGTGGCATTCAAAGTATTTCGCGTACTAAAGAAAACAATACAAAAATTAGAACAAATTCATAAAAAGCTTCAAAGTTTATTACTAGCGAATATTCAATCATAAGTTGACTAGAGTAACACCAATTGTCAAATCACTAAACCTATAAGCACTAGAGGACAGAAGGGCAAAGAGTAAAGTAGTAATAATGCATAAGGCATTATATTCTAACATATAAATACAACATCTAAACGATATATTACAATGCTCAGATAAACTTAAGGATAAAAACACTTTTCTTTTTCAGACGTAAAAAAAATTAAAACCCATATAAGTACTCTTTCTACCCGAGTGGCCACAGGGCATGGAATGGGTTGCCTGAACGAACCAGGAAATCCAATAACTTAACATCATCGGAAGCCCTAATCAAACTGCAAGACTAGACTCAAATCACGGATAGGCGTAGGACGCAATAATCTTCTGTACCGATGCATAGCAAGAGCACCTGTAACATGTAAGTTAAGATACAGGTAGGTCTACTAAGAAAGGTAAACTTACATTAAAATAAAAATTCAATAGTAAGAGGACATATTGAAGCATATACACTTCATTTTTACGCCACGTTTTACAATATGATGCATAACGAATCAGGGAACCCAGTTAGCCTTGATCTCTTCGAGGGACTTAACCGCTTCACAGAGTCAACATCAAGGGCTCTAAGAGATGAATTATCTCCCATCTTTCAGTACAAAAGGAGTTTCTCTAGTGGCTGTAAATAACTAGCGGCCTGTTGACCTGTCTGACTCCTTTAAGTTAAACAAGCCATCTTTATTGATTTAAAATAGCCATCATTAATTAATTAACCACTGGAGCCTTGCGGATAAAAGATAACAAAGGGGGAAAACTAAGAAAATTCTCCATCAATAATTTTAGATCAAAGGGAGATAAGAAAAATCAAATTTCTTGAGTGATTTGTAAACCAAGCTAAAAAAAAAGACACCACGATTCTACTTGTGTCCTATCTAAAAATAAAGGGCGGCATACTACTGCATGACTTCCACGAAGACCAAAATCAACATAAGAAACCACAAAAACTTGACTTATGCTACTGTTTCTTATGCTACTGTTTTTTTGTTGTTGTTGTTGTTGTTGTTTTCTGACTTTCATACATACAGTTTTTTATATCACTTTTTTTACCGGATTTAAAAAAACGTAACACCAGGTGACCAGGTGCACTAGGTCTATGCTTTCCACATAGATGTGTTGTTGTTTTTCTTTTTGCCTGTATTTTCCACAAATATTTCTTGAGATTTAAATACGTCGTCATAATGAGACAAACATATTTTATTATAAAATATGAACATGTTGTGCGCCTTTTTTTTTGTGTTTTCACATGTTAACGCTTAAGTAAAGTAAAGTCTCCGTCGAATCAAATTGATCGAGTTCACCAGTTTCAGTGGCTGTGGCATAGTAGGGGATGTGTGGGCAGCCACCTTTACTGCACAATGCCCAGCCGCCTTTACTTTACCACAATTAATATCAGGTACCCACCAGAGCGAATGGGTAGACCCAGGGACATACTCGAATCCAGGGAAAAAATACCTTGCCCTCACCAGTGGCGTAGCTAGGATCATCTGCGCCCGGGGACATGACACAAAGTCTGCGCCCCTTCTCGGACCAACAGAGTCTGGGGGCTCACTGAGCCCCCAAGAAAATTAATTTTGAAATTTTACGGTTTATATTATGAATCATTTTCGAAGCATCTGGTATTTTAATGAAATAGAATACAGACTAATAAGTCTCTACATGATTGTAAACAATTTATTTGAAAAAAAATATATATTCTACTAATTATACATGACTGGAATAGACATAGTCTACAACAAATTGATCCGCCTTGATTTGACTGTCGTAAACTCGTCAATCACGTTGTCAAAATTAATATTCTCAAGTGTTTCTCTATCGATGCTAAGGAGTGCAAGATAGCTCTGACCAGGGGTCGGCAACCTTTTGCTAATTGTGTGCCAAACTAGGATTTCTAAACCGTTCAGCGTGCCAACAGCCTAAAAGTCAACCGGCTTTATTATACTTGTTTTATTTTTTTTTAATCAGACAATTTAACTCCGTAGCAAGACCAAGGTCAAAAGCAAAGGAAATTTATACAAAAAAAATTGTTAAAGCGTTTTATATTTAACAACAATAATTAACGCGTTTGTGATTATCAGCCTTTTAATTTGAATTTATACCAAAAAAATAATATTACCAGACTTTCACATTTTTGGTAATGATTTTGTAAACATTAACATTTGGTTGTCCAGATAAGAATCTAACAACTTGTAATATTGATGATAGTTTATTCTCAGTTTAACTGGGAAATTGTCTATAATTTGCTCAAAGCTCAAGGTCTATGTCGGCACACTTTAGTAGAGTGGAATTCATATGTAGTAATCATACAAACTGGGTAGTTAATGTAATGTTTAAAAAATGTGCATACAATGTTTTAGTCATATAAATCTAATATTTATATATTTTCAACTACATTTTACAGTTGGGTCATTATAACGTTATAAGTTGTAGGCCATTTAGTCTATTATAAAAGAAAAATAAGAAACACAATATTAGAAATAATAGCATAAATAAAACGGGCAAATTATCTCCCTTTAATTCAAATAAAGTTTCTAATTTTGATTCAATATTGATGCCAAACAAGTTATGTTTTGTAATATAACAAATATTACTGACAAATTATTATTTCTTTTTATAAATACATTATTATGGTATTCATTACAATATTTAATTATTAGAGGTATACAATTGATTTACGTGAAACAGTTGTAAATAAACATTTCCTGCAATAATTGTTTGTCCATTTAACCCACTAGATTTAACCCGTCCTTGTAAATCAGTTCAACTAACTGAAATGTGTCGCTCTGTCATTCAGAAACATCGTTTTCAACAGTCAGTTTAGTTTTCCTCATTAAGAACTGGAAAATGTTAGTTTTTTCATCAATAAAAAAACATCTTTTTTCATCAATAAAAAAACACACCTCTTGGAAGTCTCTCGTTTGCCATTGAAAATCGCTCTGCGTGCCAAGTTTGACACGCGAGACGCGAGCCCTAGGTTGCCGACCCCTGACTCAGTCGATCTTGTCCCATTGAAGCATGTAAATAAGACAAAATAACTAAATAAGCTTCAGTTTGCTGAAGGACAGCTCACAGCTTGCAATTGAAACAGCAATCTTAGAAGTATTTGCAGTGAAATGGGCAGATTCGGAAATACGTCATCTCCATATGAAACAACAAAACCACTGAGCAGCATTTTGCAGTCTCCGATTTCTGTGCACAATTCGTGACCATTGACGTCAGTGTCGTAGAAATTTAGCAATTTTGACGAAGTGTATCGACATTTGTCTCAGCGAGAAGAGTTTTGACGTCTAGTAAAAATCCAAATTTTGTGTTTAGCTTTTTTAGTCGTAAAAACCGTATTGATATCTCCTGAGTCTATCAATTACGCTGTTCATAACACGTGCAATTTCTTCTTCTGCAGAAAGGCCAGCATCTCTTTCTAATTTTTCAGACATCCTCCTTTGTCATCTAATCCTTCTGTGAACCTCGATTCCCAAAGTTGTGCATCTTGTTTTTCCATTGTATACTGTAACCTGGCTCAAATTATCACGAGTGTTGACAAGTTCTTGCTCCAACGATTCAAGATCAGATGCTGCTTCCTTTAAATTCATTGTAGGATCCTGCAACCGTTTCTGGATACGATCAATTTTTCCAAGTATGATGTTCCAGAAATGTAACAAAACTAGGAAGTTAAAGTTTAATATACCTCCCAGCAAAGTTTCTGCATCACTTCTGGTGTCAGGCGTCATAGTTGCATCTTCTGATAATTTTTCCAACAGACCTACTAGTTCATCTAGTCCTTCATAAATATCTTTAACAGCTTCTGATCGTGCACTCCAGCGTGTTTCAGACTCCCTCTTCACTGTGATTGGCACAACTCTTTTTTTATTCTTCCCAACGATTTATTGAACGAGAGAAAAACAAATATATACTTTCAACTGTTCCAAAAAATGTGATAACAACTGGATCCTGTTTAGCTGAGTGTACTCATGCTAAGTATATTCGACTCGAAATTATCCAACCTGAATAATTGTTAAGACCAGATGCCAATTTCAGTATATTTGAACCCGAACTGATCTTTGTTTTAAAAAAAAACACGCCATCAGCAATCCTACATTGTGGATGTGTCATTTGTTGTATGAGTAGAATGCTTAATGCTCAATGGGGGCGCCAAAATCATGCTTGCCAACTGGTTTGTAATGAAGATATTTGTGGAGTTTCGAAATTCAATCTTGCAAACGTATTTGGGATACATTAGTTTACATCAAAGTAAAATTAAATAATTAGTTTTAATACTCATTTTGGCGCCCCCTCACGTGGCGCCCGGGGACATGTGTCCCCCCCTGCCCCTCCCTAGCTACGCCACTGGCCCTCACCAGGATTCGAACCCAAGACCTTCGGTATGACATTCGAATGCGCTGCCGCTCGGCCACCGCGCTTAGGTACAATGTTAAGGCTTAGGTACACATTTTATTATATAGAACTGTGTCCAACGAACGTTGTATTAACAAAATGTTAATTATAGCTAAAATATTCTTGTTTTTTTTCGTTGAATTAATTATTTAAGTTAAGGCTTAGGTACACATTTTATTATATAGACCTGTGTCCAACGAACGTTGTATTAACAAATTGTTAATTATAGCTAAAATATTCTTGTTTTTCTTTTCGTTGAATTAATTATTTGAAATATTTGAATCTCAGAAAATTGAAACCAGCACCGGGTTTATCGACCTTATTAAAAACAAAGTGCTAGTATGCACTAACATGGTCAAAGGGAAATGACTCAGGAAAGTCAATAGTATAGTACAAGAGTTATGGGCATTGGGAAGATAGTGAATGTCACAATCTAGTTTGTTCTACTGCGTCTTAGCTTTATAAAGAATGCTTTGCACGTTTTACATGTGATACTTGCTTGACTGGGCAAGGCTGATCACGGGGTAAAAAGACCGGAGGAAAGTCAGTCGACTCAAATATCTAGAAGCGTATAGACGTATACGATAGACTCGTAATTCTACTACATTTTATCAGAATACTAATTCATTTCTTGGACTTATATTATATTATATGATTCATTGGATATTATATGTGATTGTTGGATGTACTGTGAATAATGTATTGTGAGTAATAATAAATAGATATATATTGCTGCGAAGATTTGAATTATCAAGTGTGTTAAACGTACTGTGAAAATAATATTAAAGAAACATTTAACTCAACTCAATCAACTCAATCAACTCATGATTCTATTAGCCTACGAAGAACACTAATAATTAAAATGTCAATAACACAAAGTTTACGAGTTCATGAAATATTCCCGGCTTACCCTGGTACTTTTTTGTTTCGGAACCAGGTTCTGTAAGCATAAGCGGTGGGAAACTAATACCTTACGGTACCTTACCTCACACATTAACATCCTCGCTTTGTCCTCGTACATGCTGCCAATGATAATGCGTGCATCGTTTCTCTGGAACAAAGCCGTTAAAAGCTTTAAACGTAGGTCATTTCAACACGAACACACTATGCAGTCATAATATAAACTGTTACTAGAAGGTCTTTTTAACTTGAACACACAATTATTATTGGGCTAAGACTTACAAATAGATCATTTGGATGCTGAAATTTGAAACTAAAGACATAAGATTTAAAAATCATACATTGGATGTAAAAAAAAGAATTATATGCTACGAAATAAACCTTGAATTATTGTGTTTTGTTATCTACATAGTTTAAATCAATTAATTATAATTTACTAAAAGAAAATATTAAAAAAATAACAGTCCATTAAACATTTAAAAAAAGGTTGCATTTAAATTAGGTCGACCTTTTCATACAAAAAAATACGTAATGATCAATATGTAGTAAAGTAACGTATCCCGTCGGACCAGATTCCAGATTGATCCATAGGATCTGGCGAAGAAGCGTTCACCAGTTTCTGTGGCCACTTCATACTAGGGACCAACTTTGCCACAACTAAAGTCAGGTACACATCAGCGATGGAAACAGATCCTAGCCTTCACCAGGACTCGAACCCAGGGCCTTTGGTACACCAGCCGTGCCTCAAACAATATATAGACCAGGATCGATTTGATATATTTATATCTCTCAGTGAAACTGATCAGAGATCGAAATCCTTTTTTTTTTCATGTGAAGACTATGTATTTAAAAAAAAAATGTTTCATGATGTTTGAAAACTCAGAGTGACTTACTTTTAAGTTTTCTGCACAGTCCTTTGGATCAGTTGTGAACATTTCACTGCTCATCACCTGGATGTTCTCTCGGATCAGTTCCTGCTTCATGCATTCATTGAGCTGAGATTTCGGACACAATACAATAGAGTTATGACTTATGGTGAAGTTAATACATCGTCACACGGAGTTTCAATTAAGTCCTTTATCTAAGTTTGGACTCACTAGATGTAGTTTTCGTTTCTATATACTTAAATGCATGTAAAATAGTCTCATTTTTTTCAGAAAAATAATACACAGCCCCAGTATCTCGTCGAACCAATTTGATGCATGGGGCAGGTGAGGCAGTGTTCACCAGTTTCTGTGGCCACGGCATACTAGGAGATTGTGTGAGCACCACAATGCCCAGCCGCCTTTATTTGACCCCAACTAAAGACTCAGGGACATCCACCAGACCAAGGAATTCACCAGGATTCGAACCCAGGACCTTTGGTACGCAAAGATGTAAAGGTGTGTCTATCCCATACGAAAAGGTGTGTCTATCCCAGGTTGAAAGACAGGCCAACTCCAGACTAATAAACAAGTACGCATGCAACAAGAAAAACCCTAAAAAGTTGTGTTACCGTCGAGAAAAGCTTCTGATCTTCATAGATAGTGTGGACCCTGCTCCATCCCAGTTCTTGGAAGAGCTTGACCCTGGCCACTGTTAAATTCTGTTCCGGGGTCATGACTCGGAAAAACGTGGGGAATTTGTCTTTGTCGGACAGCAGCGGGGAGACGGCTGAATAGGAGACCTGAAATAAAAATAGTATTACGGCCTTGATTATAGACACATTTTCTATGCCGTTGTCATTTATTTCTGTAGCTTTCAACAGTTTCCGTGACCAGGGCATACTAGGGAATCGTGTGGTCAGCACAATGCCTAGCCGCCTATATTTTATCCCAACCAGTCTCAAGGAAAGCACTGCAGACCATACAAAATATCCTTCACTTTACCAGGATTCGAAACCGCGACCTTCGGTACGCCAGGGAACGCGCTGCCGCTCGAAAAAACGTGCCCCTTCTGCTCAACCACCGAGTCCCTTGCAGATTTTTGGCGCTCCAAGCAAACCCATTTTGGGCTCTCCCTAAAATTTGATTTTTGTCACATGCAATGATTATTTAAAAAAAAAAAATTTGAACCACGGGGGGTAAGAGATTAGCATTAGTATATAGTATATGGTCTTCAGTTACGTTGGGGGTCCCGCAATACGTTTTGGGGCTTCACTTTAGTATATAGGCGCCAGATTAAGACGAGGAATCCACTTTTGGAATCTGGATCCAAGATTAGAGTCTGTGTCCCACATTAGAATCTGGGCTGTTCTATTTGTTCTATTTACTTCGTTTCAGTTGATTTCGCCAATCATGAAAGGGTTAAATTGTCGTTAGATTGCATCGTATCTATGTGTAAAATGTATGTTCATACAACTTTTGATAACGTTTTTCTCTTTGACTGGCCAAACTAACTTTAAATATCTTTTGTTATATAAACTATGAAACATTAGATACTAAATATTTTCAACGCTCCCTCTTCAAAGGATGATGGGGATGACCTGGTTTGCTTAAAAAAAATAGGAGTAAACATGAGGGTGTTGCGTTACTAGAATGGTAACATTTGTTGCCAGTTTCATGACCAAACATGCCAAAGTTATTTTCTTAACGAAAAGTTTGGAACCCGGTAGTTCTAGGCTAAAACGAACTCATTTTCAATATTTTTAAGTAATTTTATTTTGCGTTTGTTTCCAAGTAATTAGGAACCGCTGATAAAGAGAGAATCATATAGGCAGTCAAATTGACAATCATAAGTAAAAGTAAAGTATCCCGTCAGACCAAATTGATCCATGGAGAATCAGTGAAGCAGCTTTCACCAGTTTCTGTGGGGATTGTGTGGCCAGCACAAATCACGCCCGCCTTTACTTTAACCCAACTAAAGTCAGATACCCAGCAGAGCTGGGTAGACTCAGGAACATACTAGGTGATTGTGTGGTCAGCACAATGCACAGCCACCTTTACTTTAACCCAACTTAAGTCAGATACCCATCAGAGCTGGGTAGACTCAGGAACGCCCTCCATCTAAGGGAACAAATCCTAGCCTTCACAAAGATTCAAACCCAGGAACTTCAGTATGCCAGCAGACCTACGACCACCTTGCCCCCCCCCCCAGCTAATTGGGAACCGCTGAGATAGAGAATCATATAGGCAGTCCAATCGACAATTATATAGACTATAGACAATTAATCCGTTAGCTTAAATAGTTCACCTGTTGGAGGCCCGTTAAGTTCGCCACGCTGGCCGTGATTTCCGTTACAGGTGAACACGTGCCACCAAGTATCATGAGAGATGTCCGGTTCGGGTTGTAGATCTCTGAGTACAGAGCGTTCAATGCCACAGGCTCGCTGCACTATCGGGATATAGCATGTAGTATATAGTTTATTACTTAAGAGTATGTACGTTATCTTATACGAATAGACAAAACTATAACAATATTAATAGAACAGACACAATGGACATCACAAAATTAATGGACATATAAAACGAAAAAAATAAAAAATATACAAACTACAGTGGTGCCTCGGGTTACGAACTAAATTCGTTCCAGAACACGGTTCGTAATCGGAAAAGTTCGTAAACCAATACATTGAAATCAATAAAGGCAATCCGTTTCAATATGAAAAAATTGTTCTTTTTCTTTAAATATTAACATCCGATCGTTTACCTGATAGAATGGAAAGAGTACTTCACGTATTAAATAATGAGAAAGGTCCACTTACAAGAAAACAGTGTGACCGGCACAATGTCCAGTCTCTACAGCCTATTTAACTGCTTTAACATATCAAAATTTACATTAAGAAAATATATTTAAAAATACAAGGACAAAATACGCTAACGTCTGGTAGTTGTTGTTTTTTCTGGTTAAAGATCATTCTTTCTTGTAAAAATTTGATACAATTCTTTGGACGGATCTATAATAGTTCATCCAATGAATTAATTGAAACTAATCTACGTTTATTTTAAAGACGATTTTTGTACTTTTTGTAACCAGATTGCATTGGTTTTCCAGTGTCGGATTAATTTACGTTTTATTTTGACTTTTTAAGCATTTTACCATGACGGTTTAATTACTTTGTAAGCGTCAGCTTTTATTACTGTTCGTATGACGAGTTCATTTTTTTTACTAGTTGAAAGGTGTTTAAGAAGGATTCTTGTGATTCATTGGCCAGACTGGATCAGCAACGTGAAACTATGGCTGCGGATAAAGCAAAAATCAGTAGAACAAGAGATCCTCCAAAGACGGATGGCGATGGATTGGCCATGCACTCCAAAAACCTGTTTCCAGCACAACAAGGCATGCCCTGAACTGGAACCTTCACGGAAAACAAAAAAAGAGGCCAGCCGAGGAGCACTTGGCGCAGAGATGTGGAAGCAGATACCAAGAAATTCTGCCTAACATGGAGGAAACTGGAGAGACTGGACCGGGACAGAGATGTCTGGAGGACCCTTGTTGGCGGAAGGACCACAGACGTCGATGATCGGCGCCTTTTTATCGAGGACGAGAAGGCAGAAGAAAAAGTTGACAGATGTACTATAGTTTTTTTTTGTGACGGATTTATTAATAACTTTCATTGCTGTGGACTTATTTCTTATCTTTTGGCGGACTTAGATCTATTACTTTTCTAGTAGAGGATTGTAATTATTACATTTCTAGTGGCTGACATGTGCAAAGATTTTTTTATCTTCAAACCTACCTGTGAGTTGTAAGCATTGATCTGCAGCTTGTAGCCAGGTAAGATGTAGCTGTGGTTTGTATTAATATGTTTCATGGCCAGCAAGGCGGCTGGTAAAAACGCCAAGCCCTCGGGCCAATGACCTGCAAGAAATAAATAGCATAACACGTAAATTTGTGGTGAGTTTAGTTTAAGTATCAAAAGCATTAAGATACCAACACATCTGCAGGACAAGAATACATACACATATCCATACAAAAACACTTACCTATTTTACAAACAATCATTTAAAACACTTACATATCTTACAAACACTCATTTATGACACTTAATCACACATAACACTTCAAAGAACAGAGAGATTTAGGAACTCTTTTGTTCCACTATCAGTGAGAATCTTTCAAAAGAATCATGAGTCCGCCAGAAAATACAATAGCTGACTCCTAAACAGTAGCATAGCCAGGGTGGGAGCAGGGGGAGCTGCCTCTCCCCGTGCGACCATTCTAAGAAAAAAAAGGGCCTTTACGGGAAAAAATTATTTCATTTATAATTTTAACAAGCCATCATTTTGAATCATTCACCGTGCCAACAGCGTGAAAGTCAAACTGATCAAATATATTATTTTTATAAGACAATTTATTTAGTGCCGTAGCAAGACCAAGACCCCCCCCCCCCCCCCCAAAAAAAAAAAAGGAGCGTAATAGAGAAAATCATTAAAGTGTTTTATTTTTTTTTTAAATTTATCTGTTTGTTATTATCAGCTTAAAAAAAATCCATTGATAGCTAATACACAATTTCATTACTCAACTTATACATGTTTTTACATGTTAGGCCTATCTATGTAAGTTGAACAGACCAAATGTAGAATTTTGTAATAAATTTGTATCATTATTTTTTTCATAAACAGTAACATTGTTGACGTCAACTTTTCTTGACCTCCCCCCCTCCCCCATGTCAACAATTAATTGTCAAACTTTTTCAGACCCCCCCTCCTCCTATTTTGTTGACGTGATTAATGGACGTCCCCTTATTGTACCCGGTATTTGAAAGTAATCATTTATAGGCCTAACTTGTTTTTTTATAATTCGTATTATTTAATTTATAGAGTGTATACAGTCGTCTATTAAAGGATATTCTCAATAGCGACGTAAATCTATTAAATAATTAAAACATTTGGTTACTTTTACTTAAAAGATAAAGCAAACATCAATAATGAAAAAAGAAATAATTTGATAGACATTACGTCATACGCTAGTATTTTTTTTTAAAGTAAACCATTCAAACTCTAACAAGCCAAATTACTCTGCGTAACTTATTAACTAATTTAATAGCATGGATAAAAGAGCTATAGAAATGCCCATTCTTCTTCTTCTTCTTCTTCTTCTTCTTATATTATTGTTAATTTAATATTATTAATAACAAGGCAAGTCAACACAACTGTTCGCTACATTTAATATCGAATTTCAAAGTCTCTTAAGTCTCTTGTGTCCAGGGCGTAACGCTTAGGATTGAGCAATCTCTGTCCAGGCTCCAGCCATCCAACGACACGCCGAAGGCGTGGCTTGCCGTATAATGGGGAAGGTTTCCACAGCCCAGCGATCGTTCACTGCGGTTCTCCAAAGATCATTATCGAGGTGGCTCGCCAGTATAGCTGCACTGTCACCCGGTAGCATAAATCCTAAAGGCCTGCTATAGGTACATGCATCCAGGCACCGGGTGGTTCTTGAGACCGGATCGCAGCGTCCATTGCTTCCTCTCCACCGAGACCAGTGGTCTCTCGGCAGGGTAATGGACCTCGGACCCGCTGCGGGGGCTGTGCCCCGTGCGTTCGCCCGCCACTGTATTCTTAATGGGAATGTATCGGCGGTTTACACATTACGCCAGTCCTTGAGGCCACAATTATTATGCATAAGCCAGGGTCAGGTCGACAAGAAACAATTAAAAATAAAAAAAAACTAAATACCGAAAGAAACATTTTCAACACTGTTTTATTAATACAATAAGCAAGAACAAAAAATTAAATACCGAAAAAATCTTTCTCAATTTAGTTTTTATTGCATGGAATTATTATTTTCTAATTTTGTTTATATTATTTACCTTTTTTATTGTTTTGTATTTATGTTTTTTTTCGTTTAGATAGTATATTATTGTTAATTTAATAATATTAATAACAAGTCAAGTCAACACAACTGTTCGCTACATTTTAATATCGAATTTAAAAGTCTCTTAAAAAAACCCGGACGAACCTTTCGGCTCTTGTGTCCAGGGCGTAACGCTTAGGATTGAGCAATCTCTGTCCTGGCTCTAGCCGCCCAACGACACGCCGAAGGCGTGGCGTGCCGTGTAACGGGAAGGTTTCCGCAGCCCAGCGATCGTTCACTGCGGTTCCCCTATGGATCATTATTGTGGTGGCTCGCCAGTATACCTGCACTGTCACCCGAAAGCAGAAATCCTATAGGTCTACTATAGGCACATGCATCCAGGCACCGAGTGGTTCTCGTAACTGGATTGCAGCGTCCATTGCTTCCTCCTCATCGAGACCAGTGGTCTCTCGGCAGTGTAATGGACCTCGGACCCGCTGCGGGGGCTGTGCCCCATGCGTTCGCCCGCCAGTGTATTCTTAATGGGAATGTATCGGCGGTTTACACACTACGCCAGTCCTTGAGGCCACAATTCGTATGCATATGCCAGGGTCAGGTCGACCAGAAACAATGAAAAATAATAAAAACTAAATACCGAAAGAAACATTCTCAAAACTGTTTTATTAATTAATACAATAAGTAAGAACACAAATTAAATGCCGAAAAAAATCGTTCTAACTTTAATTTTTATGGTATTGAAATATTATTTTCTACGCTTTTTAAAAATTATTTACCTTTTTATTGTTTGGTATTGTGGTTTCTTTTTCTTTTAGATAGTATATTATTTTTAATTTAATAGGCTTTTATTAATAACAAGTCAAGTCAACACAACTGTTCGCTACGTTTTAATACCAGTCGCGTATCAGTAACAATTATGCATATGACAGGGTCAGGCCGACCAGAAACAACTAAAAATAACAAAAACTAAATACCGAAAATAAACGTTCATTGTTTTTAATGTAATAGTCTCTTTCCTTTCTCTCTTAACAAAACACATTGTAGTCATTCGTTTCTCCGTCATTTTGACGGGCATAACCACTAGTATAAACATAAACATATAAACAAACTCACGGTAATTATATATGTTGATGACAAGCAGTGCCTTTACAAGCTTATGTAGCGCCCCAGGGCAAAAGTTTCAGCGACGCCACCTTGCATACTGTTACTACTTGTTTAGTGCTATATTTACAATATTTAGACTACATTTGCAAACCCCTGCAAGTGTCGCCCTCAGGCATACCCCCCCTTCCTTATGTGAGGGTACTGCCCTAATTCTGATACATAGACTAATATATGTTTGCTGACTAAGTTATAATAGGTGAAACATTTAAATTAGGTCCATTAGGCTGCATAATTCTATTTAGTATTTTTTACTCCCTTTCTATTAACTTGCATTGTCTGCTTGCTTGGTTGGTTGGTTGCTTGAATGTTTGTTAGCAAAACTTTGCATCGATTTTTCGACCACTTCCCGTCGTCCAATCGAGCTGAAACTTGGACAGCAGACTTGTCCCGACTAACAATACATTCTATCAAATTTTAGCATCATAGCCTTTGGAATTTTCACGAATTCCTTCGGCCAATTTGCGAATCGAAGAATATATTTCACGTAAAACATGGCTGCCTCTACCGGAAGAGACGGAAGTAAATAAACTTTTCGAATATGTTCGTTTTTACGAAATAAATAGAATGAAAACGAGACAAATGTATCTTTTTATGGTTTTTGCGTGCCAAATTTAGAAGAAAACCAAAGGATGCGCAAAATTTTAGTGTGGAAATTCAAAAGGTATGATATTACTTATATTTATTTTAATCTATCAAAATATAAATTAAATATAAACTTAGTTTACAAAGAAAGGGAGTATAATAAAACTGTGTTTTTATGGGTTAGTTTTTTACGTTTTAATTTCTAATTTTCTGTAACAATTAAGGATGTTAAAACCGGTTAGTTTTCAAAACTGGTTTTCGGTTCTATAAAACCGGTTTAAAACCGGATTTCGGTCCCCTCTTACGCCATAAAATAAAACAAATGTGCGTAGTTTTGTAGGTATATTTGAAAAATAGTTCAAACTTAATTATTGTTTGCAGGTCATTCAATGGGCTGATTTGTGTTAATACAATATAATTTTGTACACTTTATCATTATATTCTTTAGAGCTAAAAAAAATCTGGGCTGATTTAATTAAAACCGATAATAGTTTTCAATAGCGATAATCTAATTTCCGATTATCGTTGACCATAATATTAAGAAGCATTTGAAGAGGATGACGTTGTTAATCCAGGATGCTTCGTATGCAGTTGCGTACGCAATCCAGTGGTACTGCCACCGCTCAGGCTTATCTGTTGGGAACATAGTTTACACTGAGCCATCGTTAAAGAATTGTTTTCAAAGATGAGCCGAAAAGTAAAATGATTTATGTTAATTGTAACTGTAACTTAACATTTGGTTTGATGTTTTTATCGCAAACCATAGTTTGGTATTTGGAAAAAAAGAAACACAATATATAAAACTAAATAGTGTTAGCAAGGCATTTCAAGAATTGTTTTGTGCAAATCCAACATTATTTATTTAAAATATTTCCATCTGAAAAAAAAAGAAAAGGTTTGCTACCAATAAACCGAAATCCGGTTTTTAAAATCAAACATTTTCAGTTTCAAAACCGGAATCCGATATTCCGGTTTTCGTTTAACATTCCTAATAACAATTGTATGAGATAAAAATGTATTACTATCAGTGGCGTCAACAGGATTGCAAGGTGTGGGTGGCAAATATGGCAAGGTAGGAGAGGTAGGGGACAGGGAAGGCAACTACAGTGTTTATGTCTGTGTGTGTGGACAATAATGCAAGAAGGAATAGTGAACATTTGGTTAAAATAGTAGGCTATAATTAGCAACTGGTGCACAATTTACCCCTACACTATTTAACAATTAACATTGTACCAAAAGCTCATTAGTGAAACGTAAAATTAGAAATGATTAAATATTTATATGAAAAGAACAATAGTAACCAAAATGAAAGGAAATATTGTTAAAATCCTCGGATTGGAAAAAAATGCGGGAGGGTCGAGTGATTGTGGTAGGAACCATGTTACACCCCCTTCATGGCTATGCCTATGAGAGTTATAGTCAAATTGAAATCTTATAAACATGTTTTAAAAATTATTACAATTAATTAAATTATAGACCTTTCCATTTCAATTTTATATTAAACATAAAAGCAAGCGTCTAAAATTTTGTTACTTGTTATGAGGGGGGGGGGGGGGGTAACAAATTGACCAGAAACAATTAAAAATAATAAAAACTAAATACCGAAAGAAACATTCTCAAAACTGTTTTATTAATTAATACAATAAGTAAGAACACAAATTAAATGCCGAAAAAAATCGTTCTAACTTTAATTTTTATGGTATTGAAATATTATTTTCTACGCTTTTTTAAAATTATTTACCTTTTTATTGTTTGGTATTGTGGTTTCTTTTTCTTCTAGATAGTATATTATTGTTAATTTAATAGGCTATTATTAATAACAAGTTAAGTCAACACAACTGTTCGCTACGTTTTAATACCAGAAGCTTGACAGTAACAATTATTATGCATATGCCAGAGTCAGGTCGACCAGAAACAATTAAAAATAACAAAAACTAAATACCGAAAAGAAACGTTCATTGTCTTTATTGTAATAGTCTCTTTTCTTTCTCGCTTAACAAAACACATTTAAGTCATTCATTTCTCCGTCATTTTGACAGGCATGACCACTAGTACATAGTTATCAACATTTTATCAACATTTGAAATTAGTTTAAAATAGTTTTAATTTAACTTCAAGAAAGACTGTGTTATCAAATTGCAATTTAGAGGAAGAGATACGTAGTAATCATACAAACTGGGTAGCTATTTTAATGTTTAAAAATGTACATGACAATTTTTATATATAAAATTTTTATATATTAAATGTGTAACTATTTTGTGTAATTTGATCATTTTAGAGTTATAAATTGTAACCCATTAAGAAAAAAAGAAACATATTAGAAATATTAATGTAAAGAAAACTGGTTAATTACCTCCCTTCAATTAAATTCTCCAATTTTGATGCTAGTGATACCAAACGGGTTAATTTTTTTAATATAACTAGTGTACTTCTGAAAATGCTCATCTATCTTAATTTGCCTTAAATTAGGGAAATAGCTCAATGTTTTGAAATTGATTTCACGGAAAGATATGCCCAGTTTCAATGCAAATCCATTCCAGTTGCCCTTTCGGACCCAGTCTTGTAAATGGAAGTTTAACTCACTGAAACGTGTCACCAAGTCATACAGAAACATTGGCTTCAACACTCAGTTCTCCTCATTCAATAACGGAATTTATTTTTCCATTAAGATACATCTTAATTGCTTCCAGACAAGAAAATAATTTATCCAAGACTTTACCTATACTCCGTATGACTTTCTTCTAGAAGAGACTTGAGAAACTATACAATTGACTATCTTAACAATAGATATTCAATCACAGATTGCAGGTCCAATGATGGGAGCTTTGCATACAAACATTCCTGAACTAAAACAGTCGACGTCCAGTGTGATTCCCATGTAGTTCGCCATGCAGCACCCACTAATTATGCTGACATACGTTGTTTTCACCTGCATTAAGCAATTTTCTTGGAGGTCTTTCGCGTGATTCGCGTGCCACTGAAAATCGTTCTGTGTGCCATGTCTGGCACGCTTGCCGACCCTGCTATAAAGCATTTGCGTTGATTCTATAAATACTTTTCGATACTAGATGTTCATCCCGAAAATGAGCAGTAGATGCAATCAATTTTGCAGAAATTCCCATCACTATTAGCTACTAGAAAAAGAATCGTGAATGGTTAAATAAAAACTGCACTATTGAACAGTGTGCGTATCCTGAGGCACAGGGTTTTCTTATAACACTTGATACGTACAAATTCTTAGTTATTCTATTTATCTGGAAAAATTGCTAAAAGTGGGGCCTTTTTCCTAAAATTTCGCTCCCCCTAGCGTCAAAATCTGACTAGGCCACTGTTCCTAAATTATACTTTTGAATTTTAGGTCTACTAGAAAAAGAATCGTGAATGGTTAAATAAAAACTGCACTATTGAACAGTGTGCGTATCCTGAGGCACAGGGTTTTCTTATAACACTTGATACGTACAAATTCTTAGTTATTCTATTAATCTGGAAAAATTGCTAAAAGTGGGGCCTTTTTCCTAAAATTTCGCTCCCCCTAGCGTCAAAATCTGACTAGGCCACTGCTCCTAAATTATACTTTTTATTTGTATGATAAATGGTAGGATAGAGTGCGTCAATGTCTATTCTGGTTGGGTACAAATGGTTTTTTAATATAGTTTAAAATATGCTGAAGTACGGAATGTATGTAATCAAGTCAAATTTCCATTTATTTTGATCAATAAAGTAATCTTATCTCATCCTAAATTTTCACAAGCGATCACGCGCAACAATTTCATGTTTTCATATAAACATTATACCAAACAGAGAGAAGAGTGATACTTGTGTACGACTCATTGACATTGCCTCGCATTCTATAATATAGAGGTTGTGTTTAAAACACAAAAAAGTATGTTCACAACTAAGTTTAACATTTAAGAGAACTTTGAAATTATCTAACATCTCATTAAAAATGTTGGTCAAATTTAATCTAAAATGATGCTAAGCAAAAACAATTTTAAAAAAACAGACATAGGCCAGTGAATGACAATCTCGCAAGGGACGAAGTGCCAATAACCACTGCATGTATTGCCAGAAGGGCCCTCCCCACACGACTAACCCATATGAGACCTTGCGACACAGCCTGTAGGAGAGTCTTTGGGGGGATTGAAAGAAAATTGTAGTATAGGTCAAGAAAATTTTGTCCCGTGGCACATTGCCTGTGGGGGTGGGGTTCTACGCTTAACGTGAAGATATGAACTATGACCCTTGACCCACTAACCTGTAAGGGCGAAGAGGCCGATGATGTGTAAAGTTTTCCTAGTGTCGTGGACCACATGCTGGCCTGGTGCGTCGCTGCTGTTGAAGATCATGGAATGCCTTACGTCTTTTTCAGCAGCGGCGACGGACGTTGCATTCTTTGTTACGCCAAAATCCGTTGCGTCTTCACAGATTGCAGCAGTGGACGTTGTGAGGCGAAACGCAACGGACGCAACAGCATACAGGCATACATAAAACATGCCTTTCAGGACGTATTCTTCTTCTCTTTGTATCTGAATGTCTTCCCGAAATGTTGGCGAAATTTTGGTTCTGTGTGTGACTTAAGCCTCAGTTCATGAGAAACACATTTGAATTTAGAAGATTCTGTGAAATCCAATGATCAATCAATTGTCTTCTGCTATAAAAATGTGAGGCCGGCTGGTCTAATGGTTAGTTCGCCGGACTGTCAAACGAAACGGCCTGGGCTCAGCCCTGCCGCCGACCAATCCCTGCCGCCCTGCAGGTGTTTTGGGCTTAGCGGAGATAATTATCTTTAGAAAACGCCTGTAAACCTATAAGTCCTAAGTCAAAATCACAGTGATGCACGATATCAGACTAAATTCGTCATGACAGTCTTAACGATTAAAATTACTTATTTGCTTTTTTTTTTGTCAGCGATGATTTTTGTGAAAACTTTACCTAAATGAAACACGTTTATTTAAGTTCTAACAAAATACTTTTTTTTAAATATTAACAAAGGTTATACTTTTTTTTAAAAGTATTTAGTATTAAACAAAAATGTTTTAGCTGGCAAACACAACAAAATATGACAAAATAAGCTCTACCTTATGTAAAATTGGCATCTAATTATGTATACAGTTCTAAAAAAGTGTATTTAATCTATGAGTTTGTACACTTTAAAAGGTTTATAAATATCTTAAAATAGTGGAGTGCTAAAAATAATAGACTTTATTTATGAATATCTAAAAAATACATTTAATCAGTAGCCAAGATTTTTGTGTGTGGAAAAAATGCATAAAAGACTAACCCAATAGCATCTGAATTTACAAATGGAAAAACATCAGTAAATGAACTATCAACGGATATGTATAGACTGCTGTAAAAATGTAAGCAAAACAAAAAGCGAATAGCACTGGCCGAGAAATATATAAATCAAACACTCCAAACACCAAATTTATAGCCTTGTAACCAAGAGCTGAAATAATGGAACATCGGGATTTTTGGATGTTTATAAACTAGATAAGAAATTAACAGCGATGTTTAGTTTCAGAGTTACGAAATCGATCTTTCATTGGCCTAAAAATTAAAAGGAGCAAGCTGCAAAGAGGGAAGTGCATTGGGGTGGGGCAGAGAGTGGGAATAACCAGTTTTACAGGGGACCTTATCCGTAACTGGGTCCCGGATTAAAACCAGAAAACGTTTGGGATTAGCTAGGGATTGTGTGAAATTAACCATCGCCGAAACACAAGCTGTTGTTGCATTATTACGAGCGATGCAACCCACAGTCCTTCTTGTTGGGAATTCCTGTGTCTCTAACCAACGCTTGCAGTCACGACCTGTTTGAAGTTCAAGGTCTCACTGCTGCAGTTGTGGAGGGGTTTACCCGTTGAAGGCCATCCTCTTGCACTGCTATGATTTAGTTACTTACTTTAACACAGGTCAATTGTTTTCAACATTTGTTATCGCTATCACCCCATCCACCGAAGTTATAATAAGTTATACTCTTGTTTCGTTATTGTAAATCATAGATTTTAACTTTATAAAACAAACAAAAAACAGAAAACAAAAAGAAAATAGTGGGGGAAATTCAGCATTTACGTTCAATAAGGATTTTAAAATGCGCACTATAAAGTGTCATGAAAAAACGTTGAAACAGATTTTTTGTGAGTGTGCCCGCTGCCTCTAGATCACAATGTCCCATCTGGCCTACTTATACGCACATGATATCAACCAATGCTAGTTGGGTCTAAAGAAAAAAAAATATTACACTCGGGCATGCAGCTTATGTCATAGGGAGATGAGGAGTGTTTAAGATTGTAGTACTGAAAACCAACATTGATAAAGAAAAAAAAGATCACACCATACGACTAAAATATTATCACAAATAAGTGACGCTCGATGGATGTTGTACAATAATTCTCCCAGTAAAAACAAATATCTCCCAACAGAACGATGACATGTTTAAGGAAGTGATATGATTGTTTTGAAAGTTCATAAACCTTTGAAGATAACGATAACAATGGACGACTCTTTCTTCTCTCCCCTTCCCTAAATAACATATTTAGTAGCAGACGTGAAGATCTTTTTGCGAACTTTTTATTTCTTGATATTTAAACATTGTAAAGTAAAGTCTACATAAAGACCACTGAATCCGTAATGCGCAATAAGTCCTTATACAAAATATCCAGAGAGATAAATAGAGATGGATAGAGTTAGAAAGAGATAGAGAGAGGCAGAAATATAGAGAGAAATAGATCAAGCTAGAAAGAGAGAGAAAGAGGAGAGTGAGGGGTGGGGTAGAAATTGAAAAAGAGAGAGAGAGAGAGAGAGAGAGAGAGAGAGAGAGAGAGAGAGAGAGAGAGAGAGAGAGAGAAAGAAAGAGATGTAGAAATAAAGAGAGAGATTAATGAATCAAATCGTTACAATTCTATTGTTCAGTTTCAGAATTATGGCATTAAAATTTTAATTCGTGAACTAGTTCTACTTCTTCATATTACTGTGGAGACCCCGTTAGGCCGAATGAAAAAGAAGTTCACATTTTAACGACATAGCATTCTTTTATAACAAACAAACAAGAATTACGAACAGATGACGGAGTTTCATTTTACGTAGGCCTATTTGGTTAATCCTGAAAATAAGAAACTTCCATTTATCAATGAACAACTAGGTACTAGTCAAAATTTTTTTGATACTCTTACCATTTTAAACTGTGTGTGTGTATTTCTTGTAGTTTGCTTTGCTTTTTTTTCTTCTCAATCAAATATTAAGAACGATGACGTTCGGGCATGGAATGGGTTGCCTGAACAAACCAAGGAAAACCAGAAACTTAACATAATTTTAAACATTAATAAAAATGCAAGACTTGACTCGAACCACGGATGAGCGTAGAACGCAATAATCTTCATTATAGAAGGAACGTCTGTAAAATAAAAGATAAGATGATCTCAGTATTTCATGTGTGGATAAAATATCCCAATGTTTACATGTTATATATTTGTAAAGGGTGTGTTTAAAAGTACACTGTTTTCAAAGGATGTTTAATGATCACCAACAAATACAAAAAAAGTGTGCAATGAGCTGCAAGTGTTAAGTCTGATAAGAAAATGATCAGGTATCACTCACAAGACCAGCAGCCTCGAGAGACAGTAAAAAGATATGGTAGAAACGATAAAGCAAAAGGTCAACAAGTCATATTTGGGGGGGGGGGGGGGGTGAATGAGAACATATTTACTATACACTATAAACTCTGTGGCCTTGAAGACACTTCTCAGTTTTGTTCTTATCTTATAAGTTTACAGACGTTCCTTCTAGATAGAAGATTATTACGTCCACTAGGCCCAAAACTCCTGCAGGGCGACAGGGATCCGCCGGTGGCAGGGCTAGAACCCGCGACCTGTCAGTTGGTTTTTGGTTAATGACTCCTAGAAGCTAAAAACGTTAGATTGCAGGGGTCGGCAACCTTTTGATAATTGTGTGTAGGTTTATAATTCATTCAGCGTGCCAACAGCCTAAACGTCATTATGTTACAGCACTCAATTATTTGTAGAAGGGACTTCTAATTGCCTTTTTTGAGGAAGGGGAGTATTTCGCGTGCCATTGAAAATCGCTATGCGTGTCAAGTGTGGCACGCGTTCTGTATGTTGCCGACCCATGCGTTAAATAATAACACAAATGAAAAGTTAACTTACAGAAAGTTAGATATAAGTCTAGATATAATATTATTACGTCCTATGCCCAGAACTTCTACATGGATTCTTTCGGCGGCAGGGTCGGCGACAGGGATTGGTAGGCGCAGGGGTAGATCTCAGGTCGTCTGACAGTGGCGTAGCCAGGTTTTGATGCTAGGGGGAGCGAAATTTTAGGAAAAAGGCCCCACTTTTAGCAATTTGTCCAGATTAATAGAATGACTAAGAATGTGTACGTATCAAGAGTTATAAGAAAGCCCTGTTCCTCCGGATACACACACTGTTTAATAGTGCAGTTTTTATTTAACCATTCACGATTCATTTTCTAGAAGCTAATAGTGATGGGAATTTCTGCAAAATTGATTACATCTAAGCTTAGGCCTACTGCTCATTTTCGGGATGAACATCTAGTATCGAAAAGTATTTATAGACTCAACGCGAATGCTCTATAGCACGCGTGCCAGACTTGGCACGCAGAACGATTTTCAGTGGCACGCTAAAGACCTCCAAGAATATTATTTAATGCAAGTGAAAACAACGTATGTCAACATAATTAGTGGGTCCTGCATGGCGAACTATATGGGAATCACACTGGACGTCGACTGTTTTAGTTCAGGAATGTTTGTATGCAAAACTCTCAACATTGGACTTGCAATCTGTTATTGAATCTATTGTTTAGATATGGTCAATTGTATAGTTTCTCAAGTCTCTTCTACAAGAAAGTCATTCTGAGTATAGGTAAAGTCCTGGATAGATTATTTTCTTGTCTGGAAGCAATTAAGCTGTATCTTAATGGACAAAAAAATTCCGTTATTGAATGAGGAGAACTGACTGTTGAAGCCAATGTTTCTGTATGACTTGGCAACACGTTTCAGTGAGTTAAACTTCCATTTACAAGATTGGGTCCAAAAGACCTTGAAGTGTTGGGCAACTTGAATGTATTTGCATAGAAACTGGGCATATATTTCCGTGAAATCAATTTCAAAACATTTAACTATTTCCCTAATTTAAGGCAAATTAAGATAGATGAGCATTTTCAGAAGTGCACTATTTATATTACAACAATTAACTCGTTTGGTATCACTCGCATCAAATTTTGAGAATTTAATTGAAGGGAGATAATTAACCCGTTTTCTTTACATTAATATTTCTAATATGTTTATTTTTTGTTTCTTTGAAAAAAAAATTAATAGCTTACAATTTATAACTCTAAAATGATCAAGATAGTTGAAAATTATATACATATTTTATGACTAAAGAATGTACATGTAGGCCTACATACTTAAACATTAAAACAAGAAAACCGTAAAAACGAAGTTTTTATTATACTCCCTTTATTTGCAAACTAAGTTTACCATCATGTAATTAAATAATTGATTGACTACTGCAAATGAAACGTACAGAAAAAATATCTGTGTCGCAAATCTCAAAAATATCTCCTTACTCCGTATGAATTGTTCTAAAAATAATCGTAGCGCATAATTTTTTTTTTCTAGCTTTGCGCCGAAAAACTATGAAAAGTTGCACAGGCATTTTTAACGCGAAATTAAAATATTTCTTATACTTTCCTTTTAAGAAATGAATATTGTCATAAGTGTAGTATTATTAAGTCGTTTTAACTGAAAATTTGATAGGATGTATTGTTAGGCGCCACAAATCTGCTGTCCAAATTTCAGCTCGATCGGACCACGGGAAGTGGTCGAACAATCGACGCAAAGTTTTGCACGACGATTGCAGACAGAAAATGCAACTTAAAATAAAGGAAGTAATAAAAATAATCGTAGCGCAAAATTTTTTTTTCTAGCTTTGCGCCGAAAAAGTATAAAAAGTTACACAGGCATTTTTAACGCGAAATCAAAATATTTCTTATAATTTCCTTTTAAGAAATGAATATTGTCATAAGTGTAGTATTATTAGGTCGTTTTAACTGAAAATTTGATAGGATGTATTGTTAGTCGGGGCAAGTCTGCTGTCCAAATTTCAGCTCGATCGGACCACGGGAAGTGGTCGAGAAATCGAAGCCAATTTTTGCACCATTGACGATTGCAGACATTGCAACTTAAAATAAAGGGAGTAACAAGAAAACCGTAAAAACGAAGTTTTTATTATACTCCCTTTATTTGCAAACTAAGTTTACCATCATGTAATTAAATAGTTGATTGACTACTGCAAATGAAACGTACAGAAAAAATATCTGTTTTGCAAATCTCAAAAATATCTCCTTACTCCGTATGAATTGTTCTAAAAATAACCTTAGCGCATAATTTTTTTTTCTAGCTTTGCGCCGAAAAACTATAAAAAGTTGGACAGGCATTTTTAACGCGAAATCAAAATATTTCTTATACTTTCCTTTTAAGAAATGAATATTGTCATAAGTGTAGTATTATTAAGTCGTTTTAACTGAAAATTTGATAGGATGTATTGTTAGGCGCCCCAAATCTGCTGTCCAAATTTCAGCTCGATCGGACCACGGGAAGTGGTCGAAAAATTGAAGCAAAGTTTTTCACCACGCACGATTGACGGACGATTGCAGACATTGCAACTTAAAATAAAGGGAGTAATAAGTACCCAATGTGTATGATTATTACGAATCTATTCCTTAAAATTGGAATTTGTAAAAAAAATGTTCGAATTAAATCTTCGGGTTATAAGCTTAGAATATGTTAGAGTAAAACTCATGAGATCGAACATGAACGACTTTATATCTATTACTTGATAACTACATTCAAATGTTGATAACTATTAATGTGTAAGGTGAGTAATGAAATTGTGTATTAGCTATGAATGGATTTTTTTTAAAGCTAATAATAACAAACAGGTAAATTTTTTATTAAGTATAAAACACTATAATGATTTTCTCTATTACGCTCCTTTTTCTTTTGGTCTTGGTCTTGATACGGCACTGAATAAATTGTCTCATAAAATTAATAAATTTGATCAGTTTGACTTTGACGCTGTTGGCACGCTGAATGATGATTCAAAATGATTGTAATAAATTAAATTGTTGAAATGCAATTTAAAGAAAAAAATTAGAAACAGTATAAATTGTGCTTCGTGGCTTGTTAAAATGATTAATTAAATATTTTTTTTCCCGAAAAGGCCCTTTATGTTCTAAAATGGTCGTAGGGGGAGCGGCCGCTGCCCCTGCTCCCCCCTGCTCCCCCACCCCCGCTACGCTACTGAGTCGTCATGTTGGTAGTCCAATATACCTAATATTGAAAAAATGTCGGAACTTCTAAGCTCCAGATTTCTAAAAGAACTGTAAAAATTAAACATATTTACTAAATTACTACTGACAGCTTTAAAAAATACAATAAAAACTTAGCTTTAAAATTAAAGATAAAAAATAACTACACTAGTTGAGTACCCTGAATGATGTAAAGTTTGAAATGTTTGAGTATAAACCTTATTAACATTATCTTTTTGTCATTGTGTTAATGCGAACATGCAGTGAAAGTAATTTAATGTTAAAAGCTGCTAGAAAAGTGCGAATTAATCAATGTATTATCACAATTAATTGCATTTTTTATATTTATTTTGTTGTCTTTTTTACTATTATTTTATTGTATATTAAATTGAATTATGCCCCTTGTATTTTCTTTAATGGTATAATATTATAATTAATGTATTATTATTGTTATTATTATTAGTAATATTGTTGTGATATAATTTTATTATATCTACTAATGGTATAATTGTCTATGCCATTATTGTACTTTTGTAGTAAGTGTACTAATAAATATTGTTCACTAACCGTACGACCACCCGGCTTCACTTCTATGACGAAGTTAAAGTCCAGGGATGTTAATGATACGAAACCAAACATAGGGACCGGCCACTGATCTATGAAAAAACAAAAGAATAGAGCCTCCTCAATAAATGTATGAGTTCAAAGTGTAGTGAGCTAGCCGTGATGTTACTTCTTCTTTACTGAGCAATATTAGTGAGCAATATTTATTAGAATTAATCAAAACGACAAATAAAGAGCAAATGAAAGTCAATTTGGAAACTTGAATTCTGGCCTTAGAGTACAACAAAAGTCTTTATGAAAAACCTAAAAACTTCTTGCAAATAAAGGTTTAATTTTTTTTTTAAAGACCTACTGAATAGGTTTTCATGTCCAATAGACCAGTCTTAAAGAAGCTTGACCTTTTCAATATGTCAGGGGTTATCGTGTTTATGAACTTCAGGTTTACTTCCAGCTATACTCTTTAAATGATGTTTTAGGCTTGTTTCAGGCATAGCTTTTACTGGTGCTTGAAAATTTATTTCAACCTCAACGTCCCGTTCTGGTCTTTTAAAACTATACAAAGGCTACCAGAACAATTTTGAGGAATCCGTTTTTAACATCAAAAGTTAGAGCGTCAGGATGTTGGTCATTGTTGCAAACAACTTTGCTTTCTTTGGTATGGGTACAATCTCTGAAGTCTTCCTAATGGTAGGTATGTTGTGTGTTCCCCCAAGATTGATTAAAAATGAAGCAAAAAAAAATAAAGGACAGCTGTTCAGCACAAAACTTTACTAGTCCTCCACTTATTCCGTCTGGTCCTGACTCTTTGTCGATGTTCAGCTTATATTTGTACACACTGACATCACAACATCTACACTGAAACAATCTTGTCTTTCATCTTGAGATAAATTGTTAACAAAAGATGACATTATGTCTTGGTGAACAGATCTAAGACCATGACAGTCAAATCGACAGTAACACTCATTTAAATCGTTTAGAAATGTATCAATATCGTCATCGACACACTGGCTTGAAAGGGTTTAATTTTATGTTTTCAATTTTAAGTCCCTGGATACTCAACAACCTCTGCCAATGTTTGGAGTATTTTAATACAACACTGTTTTTATGTTTCCAACAAAATTATGCTAATGAAGTAAATGCACGCAAGACATTTATGTATATTTATAAAAAAAAAAAAAACTATTTTAGCTTTAAAGATCCACAATTGGCAGCAAAAATGATTGGACCGTAACCGTTGCTGTTAAACGTCTTGGTGTGCGGAAGCCTTTTGTGTGTGTTTGTAATAGAACATCCTAGCGTTTGAGAGTCAGTGTAAGTTACTGAGAACCATTGCCAACCACACTGTTACAGAATCAGCCAGTCTTGTGGAAAGAATGATTACATGTGGGGGATAAAAGCTGTTGAAGACAAGAGCTGGGGGGGGGGGGGGAGTTAGGGACTTAGTCACCATTAGTCTTCTGCTCTAAAGTCAAGGTTATGTCCATGAACGAGGGCACGAGATAATTAATATCGAGACCCGTGATAGAATCCCCATTGCAGCGATAAGAGAATAGAGTTCAGTGGTCATAAAAAGAAAACTAAGTGCCCTACTACGGTAGCTGTTATCGTCTGCTAGCAAGGGCAGAGGTAATGGGTAGCATGTTGAGGGCAAAAGATTAAGGAGCCCGAACTAAAAGTAAGTAAAAAAAAGTTAAGTATCCCGTCGGACCAAATTAATCCATAGGGCCGGTACCCATCAGAGCTGGGTAGACTCCAGGGACACCCTCCAGACCCGGATACAAATCCTAGCCTTCACCAGAACTCGAACCCAGGACCTTAAATACGCCAGCTCGACCACCATGCCATAAACAATATAATATGTAATAACTTAATTCCTACAATCACTCTGCTTAACTTCTTTATATGAAACTGCACATATTTATACTATCAATATATCTTAGGTCACTTTGAAAAGAGCATTGTGAAAAGTCCATATCTAGAGTGGCGTAGATAGAGACTGAGTAGCTTGCTGTAGGTGATGGAATATGGAGCACAGATAAAAGAGCAATGTGTATATGGGCTATTACCTGGTCTCTTAGTACAATATTTTCATTGTTGACAGAATTAAACATTATTTTTAAAATCGGACGAGACTTCTGGCTCTTTGGAACTGGGCGTAACGTGAAAAAAGGGGTTGGGCCTAAGTTCCTGTTCGAGGAGTTCCACCTTGGGGCACGCTGCATGCTAGATATCCGGTAGACACCTAAACTACACTTTTCCCTCCTACGGAATCCCCACCGATCATTAACGTGGCGGCATTACCTCGTATACCTGAACATTCACCCGATAGTACAAAGTACAAATTATACCAGACTGCTGGCATGGTAATACAGACACCGGGTTTGGCGAGGCGCGCACTTTTGCGCTTATTTCTTCCTCCCCACTGAGTTTCCTTGGGATCTCGACCATGCCGTGGTCCTCTGATGCGTTAAGGGGGAACGTACACACGTCGCCAGCTTCTGAAAGTCCATAGTTGCAGAAGCATAGTGTTGATAGATAATTCTAGACCTGTTTTATCAACAAAATATTATAAAAAAAGCCTTTGTAAATACTAAACCAGATCAGATATCAGTTTATCACTAGGTAATCTATTCCTAGCATTGGTGTTTTGTTTCCGGACTTTACATTAAAAACTAAATCAGTGTGATATTTGTTTTAAATACTTATTGGTGCACTTGTTTTACCTAACAAATTTTAACAAGATTATGGCAGTTCTATGCCCCAGATTACACAAACATTCACCCAGGGTTCATACAGATTGAGAAAGTTTGGCAACGGTGACATGATTGTTTTATTTCCGGTGAAATCGGCTAGACTTTTTAAGTGTGGGAAAACTGACCTTTTTTTTTTTAAATATATAATTATAGATCTAGGAGTGTTTTTTTGGGAAAACTGACTAGGTTTTTCATCTTGAAATAACAGTTAACTGATTTATTGGTGTTTTTTTTAAGTAGGCCCCTATGGGAAAACTGACTAGGTTTTTCATCTATTAATAACTGATTTATTGGTGTGTTTTTTTCTGTAGGCCCCTATGGGAAAACTGACTAGGTTTTTCATATAGAAATAACTGATTTATGGGTGTGTTTTTTGTAGGCCCCTATGGGAAAACTGACTAGGTTTTTCATCTATTAATAACTGATTTATTGGTGTGTCTTTTTCTGTAGGCCCCTATGGGAAAACTGACTAGGTTTTTCATCTATTAATAACTGATTTATTGGTGTGTTTTTTTTAAGTAGGCCCCTATGGGAAAACTGACTAGGTTTTTCATATAGAAATAACTGATTTATTGGTGTTTTTTTCTGTAGGCCCCTATGGGAAAACTGACTAGGTTTTTCATCTATTAATAACTGATTTATTGGTGTGTTTTTTTCTGTAGGCCCCTATGGGAAAACTGACTAGGTTTTTCAGCTATTAATAACTGATTTATTGATGTGTTTTTTTTCTGTAGGCCCCTATGGGAAAACTGACTAGGTTTTTCATCTATTAATAACTGATTTATTGGTGTGTTTTTTTTAAGTAGGCCCCTATGGGAAAACTGACTAGATTTTTCATCTATTAAAAACTGATTTATTGGTGTGTTTTTTCTGTAGGCCCCTATGGGAAAACTGACTAGGTTTTTCATCTATTAAAAACTGATTTTTTGGTGTGTTTTTTTCTGTAGGCCCCTATGGGAAAACTGACTAGGATTTTCATATAGAAATAACTGATTTATTGGTGTGGTTTTTTTAAGTATGGGAAAACTGACTAGGTTTTTCATCTAGAAATAACTGATTTTTTGGTGTGGTTTTTTTTAAATTATGGGAAAACTGATTATATTAGTTTTTTTGTAAAGTTTTATTTAGTTTTTCAACTTTGGGAAAGATTTGGAAAAAAAAAACTTAATTGAGTTTACTAAAGTTGAGAAAAATCTTTTTTCAATAGGCCTATAATTTTCGGAAGTTGTGAAAAACAGACTTGGATTTCGAAGTTTGGGAAAACGTATCAAAGTTTTGGAAAGTCTTGCGTTAGCTATTAATGGCAAAGCAACAAAAAAATACGCTATAGGCATTAAAAGCAAAAAAAAATATTTAAACAAAATATAAAAAAATTAAACAAAAACTAAAAAAAAGCAACTGATTTTAGGGTGTCCGTAATGTTTCTAAAAAGATCAATTAAAAAAAATACAACAAATATATTTGGACTACCTATAAGACAAGTATAAAATGGTAATACCGGTATGGAATGATTAATATACAGTTTGGGGATTTCAAAATGACTATATAGTAAGAACTCCGTTTATCAAAGTTTTGGATTGGCTTATTGACAAGCGTTGATGGCAACTGGAAGACAAAAGGCGTTAACAATAATTCCATTACAAATATAATGATCAGTATGGAAAATGACTAAGAAATGGTTTTTATAACTGAAAACTTTATGGACCCCTCCCCCTTCCCCCTTAAGCTTGAGAGGTTTATAACTGCTTCGATTAGTTTTGTAAGGTTAAGGTCAACCATTAACATACAGATACCGTTGGGTGGGCGTGGCTTGATCCGCATGTGCGGTCAAGAAGTGCCACAATTCCATGACGTCACTACCGGAGCAAACGCTATCTGAGCGTGCAACACAAACTTCTTATTAAAGGATCCACTGTCTCAAACGTGAAGGAGGGGGGGGGGTGGAAAGTGTCTTCCCCCCCCCTCTCTTTTTTTTTTAATCAGCAACGCTCTTGACCACGCCCAGGTAATTTTTTTCACCTGCCCCGCCCTCCCCCCCCACCTCATGCTCACACCAACATACAAGTATTAAGGAAATATCTCAATTTTTGAAATTAGCGATACACGCTTTATGAATATCAAAGGCCTATTATTATATCTATTTATCTATCTATATATCCATCCATCCAACTATCTATCTAATTACGTATCTGTCTATCTGTCAATCAATCAATCAATCTATTTATCTAATCTATTTATCCATCTATCTAATCTAGCTATTATCTATCCATAAAATCTATCTATCTGTCAGTATATTGTATAAGCTTTATATAACTATTTCTTCTCATCACCTTCTGTCCCCCATCTTGGTTAAAGACTATGAGAGTCAACCCCCCCCCCCCACCCCCACCCCCTAAAAAAAAAAATAATAATAATAATTATCCGTGTAGCTGTGATCCACGTAATCTATTTATACATTCCTGCGGAAAACTTACACCTGGAATCCAACGATTCCAGACAAGGATATCCGTTGACATGTTCCAATTCTAGAACCAAGTTCAACAACTCTCTCTCTCACTCTCTCTCTCTCTCTCTCTCTCTCTCTCTCTCTCTCTCTCTCTCTCTCTCTCGCTATCTCCTGTGTCTCATGAGGTATATGCAAACATGCCACGCCTTGACCTCGGTTTCCTCCTATTAACCCTTACAGTCCCGGGCGCGTATATAGCGGAACTGAAGGCAGCATAGATAGAAGTAAGTCGGTACGGGAAGGGTTAATATTTTTTTGTTTCTTGTGCTTTCCATTATTTTATTGTATCAACACAACATTATTATGGTTTTTTTTTAAATAATACCTTTGCGCAATACGACACAGTGTACAGAGTGTGGCCTTAAGTTGAGCAGTCTGCACAGATAGCTCCATCAAAGAACACACTTGTGGGGAGGTGTTATTTGCGAGTCAAAGTGCACGAGATAAGGTTCGCTTGTTTGCTTGATTCTTTGTGTGTGTGTGGTTCTCTGTTTGTGTGTATGAATGTGAGTGAGTGAATATGGTTATGTGTGTTTTAACTGGTGCTTGTTTGTGAGTTGCCAGTTTCCAGAAAAATCCGACCTAATTCCGAGTTTTTCCATTGAAAACAAAATACATCACAAGAACTGGCGCATCAGATGTTTATTTTAAATGTAACTGTTACAAAGATATCTACGTGTGTGTGTGTGTCTGTGTGTGTGTGTGTGTGTGTCTGTGTGTGTATGTGTGTGTGTGTGTGTATGTGTGTATGTGTGTGTGTGTTTATTTGTTTGCTACTTGTTATGGAAGTTTCCAGAGAGCTTTGGACAACTCAGAACGGATGCCATAAAGAAATCATTTCGAACTGTTGACCCAGATCGCGTCGAGCCATCCCACATGACTTCGTGCAGACGAATACTATTGGCTGCAATTTGTGGGTGGGGCACTTCCGTACGTTTGGGTAAAATGGAAGTTTATTTTTAAAGGTGAATATATGTCCTTGTTGGCGTCACGATTTGTCTGCCCTTATCTCGTTTTTTTTTTAGGTCGAAACGTAGGGGAACTGAATGAACCCAGAATTTTAAATAGGCCACGTAGATCATTTTCTTTCATTAGATTTCATTAGATTTATGTCAAGTATGCATTTATTTCTTTTTCAATATGTTAGCCAAAGTTATATGTATGTATCTACCGATCAGTCTATCTATTTATTTATCTTATTATCTACTGGGTATTTATCTATTAATTATCTATCGATCTATTTATCTCTCAATCTATTTATATATCGATCTATTTATCTATCAATCTATTTATTTATAGATCTATTTATCTATCGATCTATTTATCTATTGAACTATTCATCTTTCGATCTATTTATCTATTGATCTATTGATCTATCGATCTATTTATTTATTGATCTGTTGATCTATTTATTTATCGATCTATTTATCTATTGATCTATTTATCTATCGATTTATTTATCCTTCGATCTATTTATCTATCGATCTATTTATCCATCGATCTATTAATCTACTCATAGTTTTCATCTATTCAACTATTTATCTATCTATCTAGTTATATCTCAATCAATCAATCAATCAATCTAAATATGTATATCCCCATATAAGCAACACCCATAAATGTACCTATCTAACCTATCTATCTATCTATCTATCTAGCAGTCTCTCAGTCTGTTCTCGCCAGTCTAAAAGCCTTTTCTTTCTTTTTTGACCAATCCTACACCCGTCTCAATATCTAGCTCTTTGTCCCTTTTCTCCTTCACTTGTATTAACCCTTACAGTCCCGGGCGCGTATATAGCGGAACTGAAGGCAGCATAGATAGAAGTAGGTCGGTACGGGAAGGGTTAAAAAAACATCTTGTCTTACGGAGCTTTTGAAAAACTGATTAGGTAAGGGAAATAAAGTAGCTTGTTTTCGTCCTTAGTTTTTTTTTTTATTTCTTTTTCTTTAAAAAGTTCATGGATAAAGGAGATGCGGGTGGGTGGGGGGGGGGGGGAAGTAGCTCTTAAAGCGGGAGTGCTAGTTTCGTGGAACGCCCCTCCGCCCCCCCCCCCCATTTCCGGAGTTTTAACACTTAAAAAATCGACACCACTCCAAACTCCAAATACAGACCGACAATAAATCGCGCAATTAATACAGGTTTGTCTGAACATTGGGGGAATCCCCACAGTTGTGGCCCTGCCCTACATAAATCCCATACGAATGATAACACAAAAAACAACAACTTAAGGCAAAATAACCAAATATTTTTTTTAATGTCTAGGATTACGGTACCGTCTGGTACGGTACCCCCCTTTTTTCCCCTACTATTACAGCACTAATATTAGTAAAGTACTGGTACTGACCTAGTTCTATAAACCTTGGCCTATCCCAGTGTTACAATTGTAACAGTTCACACTTTTCAGATGGTAAACTAACCACCAAGTTCTATAATTCTTACTCTATCCCAGTGTATACATATCACACTTTATATCAAGGTAAAGTATTCACCAAGTTCTATAACTCTTACTCTATCCCAATGTATACATATCACACTTTATATCAAGGTAAAGTATTCACCAAGTTCTATAACTCTTACTCTATCCCAATGTATACATATCACACTTTATATCAAGGTAAAGTATTCACCAAGTTCTATAACTCTTACTCTATCCCAATGTATACATATCACACTTTATATCAAGGTAAAGTATTCACCAAGTTCTATAACTCTTACTCTATCCCAATGTATACATATCACACTTTATATCAAGGTAAAGTATTCACCAAGTTCTATAACTCTTACTCTATCCCAATGTATACATATTGTTGATGTCCTATTATTATTATTGGACTATCAAACATTACCACCAGTCTTCTCAGAGTATTTGAGTTGCAGTAGCTGAATTATTTGATTGATTTGAACATCAAAATGGACGACATCACCACAATATAAATTCCAAACTTGTAAATAATAAATGAACGACTTATTGCAGCATATAATTTAATAACAATTCATTAACAGTTGACACTTCACATCCAATGAACAAATATAGCTTTATAGTATCAACATAATACACAATTTTATTTATTTCTCCTGAGTCTAAAATACTGCCTGCGTTCCTTGTGAGTTATGAGAAAGACTGCCGACCGCATGGACAGTCACTTGACTATATCTACTTCCGATATAGGTTTTCTTAATATCCAAAAATGGGTTTTATTTCGACTTTTTAATTATTAATATAGTTACTACCTATATATTATTTTATGGCTTCATAGCATACCCCCCAACCACAGAGAAAAAATAATAATTTATTATTATTTTTGATACGAAAAATGTTTACAATAATGAAAAAAATTATCTTAATCTTAATTAATGCATATAATCATTCATTTAATAATACATAGAGAAAAAATCCATTTAATATATGTACAAACAATCAAAAAACATATTTATAGGCAGAAATATGACACAAAGAATAATGTCTAATGTTTATATAACAATTAGTCATAGACAATTATCTTTAGGTATTGTCTAATCAACTTCAGTAATACTGAGATAAACTATTGGATATCAGTGATGTGTATCGATAATTATTATGCTAAATACTCATCAAGGCTGTTAAGATTATCTATTATCTTTATCTCACAAAATCTAAATAGATTCCATGAAAAAAATTTTTTCATACAACATTTATTATTTTATACAACAAAATTAATATAATATTAATGTCGGTTTTTTCAATTGTCATTTTCATAATGGTGATTATGAATATATATCTTCATAATATTCATTTAGAATTGATATTCTTATTGATTCTTATTGATTATTATTGATTATTATTGATTATTATTGATTGATATTCTCAATAACATTACTTACAATGTAACATGATTATCTTTAATCTTAGTTTACAATAAAATATTACACAAATTATTCAAGTCTTTCCTTCAATTATATATTTATATTACACTGCTCATATTCCTGTGAGTCTTATATGTATCATTTATTTATTGGCTTCAATGCTATCTTTAGTCTTACATGAATACAATACAATATTACCATCTAATGCTCTGACTTTAGAGTCTTACATAGGCATTTCATTATTATATCATTCTTATTTCAATTCCTCTAATGCTTTTTTAAAGACTTACATAGGCATATTAATATTAACATATGGCATAACAGATTCACTGTTCAGAGGCCACAAAATTTATGTGCTTAACAGTCTTACCAAACTGTTCAGAGGCTACATAAAAAAATTTCCAACTGATAATCATTATTTTCATCAATTAGATTATTATATACCAGTATCCATATTTACATATTTGTTCTTTACAAAGAAAAAAAAAAAAAAATTGTTATCATGTCATTATACCTGTTACTGAAAATATCATATCTCATTCATAAATTTAGTTGTTCCTATGTATAATTTTATTGATTATAACTGAGTTCTCTGCTAAAATTCCTTAGAATTTCACAGCATTTATTCAATGTTATTTTTCTATGTTCAGATTTACTAATATCATTGTCTGGTTTATTTTCAATTATCATATCATCTTCTGATTTATTTTCAATAACTTTGTTTTCTTCATCAGTTCTCAAATTGTTTAAATGAACAATTTTTTCTTTGTTATTAATGTTAACCTTGTAAAATACATCAGACAGCTTAAATATTATTTCAAAAGGTCCTCTCCATTCCATAGTATTGCCACTGCCAATTGGCAAATAAACAAGTACTTTATTACCAACTTCTAGTTTTCTCATGTTCTTATGAATGTTTTCTTTGATATCAACTGCTATCTTGTAAAAAGGTTTGTTTATGGTATCTGTCATTTGTATTGGAGCCTTATGTTTAGAATCTTTTTTATTATGTCTAAGACAGGTATCACAGCTTTTAATAAATGTTTTCAAATCTTTTTCCATTTTAGGCCACCAGAAATTCTTTTTAAGTTTACAAACTGTTTTCTTGCTACTGAAATGACCTGACAATGCATTGTTGTGCGAAATTTGCATTACTTTGACAATTAATGTTTTAGGTATAACTATTTGAGTTATATCTAATTTGTCCTTTCTACAGAGAATTCCATTTATTATTTCAATGTTTTTATTTTTAACCTGACCTTTTTCAATTTCTGATACCATTTTAATTATGTATGGATCTTCTTTCTGTTCTTGTTTTAGAGTTAGCTCATCAAAAGGCATGTTTATTAAACTGATATTTTCTGTTTTTTTTATTTGGGTTTCCTTTTTATGAGGACTATCAATATATGATAAAATCTCACTCTTCATTTTAGTAAAATCAGATATTTGATTTTTAGCAATGTTGAATATTTGTTTATGACCTTCTAAATGTCTACATAATGAAATAGCATGTAATTCTTTTGGTACATTGTTTATTTCACATTGACTTTCAAATTTGCTTACATACTGTTCTAGTTTTTCTGTTCCATTCCATTTGGGAATAGGATTATCCTTTTCATTATTTATGGATAAGTCAATATTAGGTGTCTCATTGAGAATATTATTTTCTGACTTTCCTATGGTTTGTAAGAAATTAAAAGTTTGTAGAGCAGGGTAAAATTCTTGTTCTGGTAAATCTACTAACTTCTCATTTTGCAATAGAACAGGTTTCAAATTCAAGTCATTGGATTTTTCATTCATCCATTTTTGAAAAATGTCAAAACTATTATCATGTTTGACATTGAAAGAATTACCAATAATTAAAGGTGCAACACAGTTTTTCATTATGGCTGCTTCTGCTTTTCCAGTGAGCCAAGGACAATCAATGTCTATTATAGTGATAGGACATTTTATTGTGGAACCATTTGCAAGTTTTATTGTATCCACTCTTATTATATTGGTGGGTTTCTGATTTGGAATGATACTTTCATCTATACATATTATACTACTTCCGGTGTCTCTTAGACAGTAAGTGGTCTTTCCTTCCACATAAGCAGGAAAAAGTATTAACTGACCCCTGTTTTCAAATATGACATTATTAGATTGAGATGTGGAATTGTTAAGTTTTCCTCTATTTCTTCTATTTTGGAAATTTGATTGAGGTCTGTTTTGAGTATTAGGAAAATCTTGTAATCCAACATGTTGATTTGGCACATTGTTATTGGAAAAATTCTGATTTGGCATATTTCTGTTTCCAAAATTTGAAAAATTCTGATTTGGAAAGTTTCTATTATCAAAATTAGAAAAATTTTGATTTGAAAAACCTCTATGATCAACATTTGATCTATTGAAGTTTGGATTGAAATTTCTACCTCTTGCATTGTTATTTCTGTAACAATATTCTGATGAATGGTTTGTACCATTGCAAAAAATACATTTATAATTATTAGATTTTGGTTGATTACCAAATTTTTTTCTATTGCCAAATTGATTATGTCTAGACCTAGGAGGTGAATAGCTCCTTCTTCTATGTTGAATTGTATTTACTGTTTGATTTTGTTTAGTCAGTTCTACATTAGGATGACTATCCTTAAAATTTGAGATTGCATCTATCAAATTTTCAACTGTCTTAACTTTTCTTTCCATAATGTGCGTAAACAATGGTTTAGAAGCTTGTTCTAATACTTTATCAACAACCATGATTTCTATAATCTCATTAGGATTTTTGGTATCTATTTTTACTAAGTCTAACCAGGTAAGTAAAAATGTTTTCACTTCAGACACAAAAGCTCTCGGTTCTATCTTGTCTGTTAAGATAAAGTTATGGAACTTCTGTCTGTAATAATCCTCAGAGTGAATAAAGAATTTTATTAACTGTTCTTTGATAATGGCATAATCAGTTATTTCTTTATCAATATGTGATAGTGCTTCCCTACCCTTATCTTTCAATTGTGGGATAAGGTGAATGTAATATTCTGAAATGGGAATCCCATATCCTTTACATGTTGCTTCAAATAAATTTAGAAAATCAACAATTTTCTCTTTCCCATCAAAAGGAGGCATTTTAAATCTTACACTATGTTTTGATTTTTCATTATTTGTTTGCTCAACTTTAGTATTTTGTAATTTAGCTAACTCCAATTCATGAGCTAATTTTAGTTGAGTTTCTTTCAACTCTTTTTCTTTATTCATTTCTAGTTCTTTTTGTTTAATTTCATTATCAAGTTCTTTTTGTTTAATTTCATGAGCCCTTAATTCTGCTCGTTCATCTCTTTCCTTATCTGCTAATTCTTTTTTCAATTGTTTAACTTTATTTTCAACAAATTCTTGATATTCT
This sequence comes from Anisus vortex, assembly GCA_949126835.1. Lineage (NCBI taxonomy): Eukaryota > Metazoa > Mollusca > Gastropoda > Planorbidae > Anisus > Anisus vortex. The sequence continues at coordinate 40,309,171 of OX421497.1, read as the reverse complement.
TTCTTATCAGTAATACCATATTCTTTTGCCAACAATTTAGCCTCATCATAGAGTAATTGAACCTTTGACTCCATTATTATTTATTATGAATGTCAAGATTTATTATATTATAGTACAGTACAATTATTATAATGCACTATTTTATAGTACAGCAATGTTTTATTCTTATACTGGATGGCAATATTTATTAATTACTGAATGAGCATTATTATATTACTGAATGACAATATACTGAATGAGCAGTTATATATTATCACAGCAACTTTATAATTCAGAATGCAAAATGCTAGAATGTCAACAAGTATGCTAAGCCAAGACACATTTTCTATTATGGCTTGTTTATTTTATTATTATTAGTAATTTTATAGTAGAGTTTAAAGCAAGTGCAAGTCACTTTTTACTATTGTGACTTATTATTACTATATAGGTTGCACAATTATTTTCCGCAAAGCAATGTACAATCTTATTATTACCAATGGTAGCACATAGATAATATTATTATTATTATTGAGGATGGCATATAAGAATTAGATTAATGTTATCATAAGCCACTATGATATTATTCTTATGAGCAATTGAAATGGATGTAATTATTATCAGTATTGGAAGTACATTTTCATAGTGATTACTGGAAGTACATTTTCATTAATGCCAATACACAATAATTTTACTATAATTAATAGCAATGTAAATTTTAGATAATATTATTACAGTAGCACTGCAAAGCACAATATTATTTTTATTTAGGTTATTTTACCTGTTATATTGTGAATATTTTGTACATTTGTAGTTACATGTATTAGATATCAATTATTATTTTGTTAATTGTAGTTACATGTATTTGGGCACTACTTAAATTATATAGTTATGAATGTGAATATTCATATTATTATTATCTAGGTGAACTTATTATTGTTAATGTTCTTACCATAGACCATTATACTCAGAGAGCAAAAACTAACCAATGCATATTAATGATATCTCAAAAAATACACAACAAAAAAATTATATCAAGTAACAATAGAAAAAAAAACACAATCACAATACACTAATGCTGCTTGGACCACAAATGATAGAGGAATTTTTGACAAAGAATCACAACATGTATAACATTGACAAGACTATAGTAATTTTACTTTAATAATTCTTAACAATAACAAACAAAGTCAAGACAACTAACAGAAATAACCCTAACAAAGAATCATTTCTAATCAATCTCTTTTAAGAAATAGAAATAGATGATAGACAGAATAAGAATAGACAAGAGGTTTAATTAAAAACTACCGCCAACCAAAGCCCGCTTTATACATAAATAATACATATATATATATATAATTCATACTAATGAATGTAAAAAATATGATTAAATTAAAGATTACTTAATAATCCAAATGAAAACACATTCACTGTATGAAATTACTGCAATGTAAATCCAGAGTAGAAATCCAGAAGAAACTTAATTAATTATTTAATAATCCAATGAATGTTCACACTGTATCAAGTTGAGTTGCTTAAAGTTTCCACTTCAGTATGGTATAATCCAATTTTAGAATGAACACAAGAAAAAAATGTATACCATTAATTAAAATTAATGTCAAAGTCTTTGGTATACAGATTAAATATTAATTATATTTAAAGTTATTTAATGTTATTTATTTATCTTCCGATAAGCACATCGGACTTCAACACATCAGATTTCAACACCTGGTCGTGTCACATCGGATTTGAACATAGGCTACATAAAATTCAACACATGGTTGTGTCACATCGGATTTGAACATCGGACTTGAACATATGTATATAGTTTAGGTTCCTTGTTGATAACATGTGGGAACGAAACTTTTTCCGGTTGCAAATATTAAATAATGATCTGCGTATAGTCACTTTTTTTCGATTTTTTGTATCGAATTTTCCAATGATGAAATATTTGTCATCGGTGTACAAATGTTATATTTTCTTAGAGCTATTATAGTGCTCAATCATATAAATAGTATATGTATTTGAAATAATTGACTCAGGCTTCAGTTTTGTTCAAAAACTGGTACTCACATAATTTTCCATGTGGTTTGTAGTACGTCCTCAAAAAGTTCAAAAAGTTTCGAATTTGAACATAATATTATATCCTTCAGCTTCTCTCTCCGTTAGCTGCCACCAAACCTGTTGATGTCCTATTATTATTATTGGACTATCAAACATTACCACCAGTCTTCTCAGAGTATTTGAGTTGCAGTAGCTGAATTATTTGATTGATTTGAACATCAAAATGGACGACATCACCACAATATAAATTCCAAACTTGTAAATAATAAATGAACGACTTATTGCAGCATATAATTTAATAACAATTCATTAACAGTTGACACTTCACATCCAATGAACAAATATAGCTTTATAGTATCAACATAATACACAATTTTATTTATTTCTCCTGAGTCTAAAATACTGCCTGCGTTCCTTGTGAGTTATGAGAAAGACTGCCGACCGCATGGACAGTCACTTGACTATATCTACTTCCGATATAGGTTTTCTTAATATCCAAAAATGGGTTTTATTTCGACTTTTTAATTATTAATATAGTTACTACCTATATATTATTTTATGGCTTCATAGCACATATCACACTTTATATCAAGGTAAAGTATTCACCAAGTTCTATAACTGTTACTCTATCCTAGTGTTTCACACTCTCCACATGGTGTGTAGTATACTATGTAGTAAAGTAAAGTATTCACCAAGTTCTATAACTCTTACTCTATCCTAGTGTTACAATTCACACTCTCCACATGGTAAGTAGTGTACTATGTAGTAAAGTATGGTATGTAGTATACTATGTAGTAAAGTATGGTATGTAGTATACTATGTAGTAAAGTATGGTATGTAGTATACTATGTAGTAAAGTATGGTATGTAGTATACTATGTAGTAAAGTATGGTATGCAGTATACTATGTAGTAAAGTATAGTATGTAGTATACTATGTAGTAAAGTATGGTATGCAGTATACTATGTAGTAAAGTATTGTATGTAGTATACTATGTAGTAAAGTATTGTATGTAGCATACTATGTAGTAAAGAAAGCATGGGACACGGTGGCCCGGCGGCAGAGCGTTGGACTGTCGATCCGGAGGTTCTGGTGGAGGCTAGTTTTTTTTCACCAGGACTTGAGGGTATCACTGTGTCTACCCAGCTCCTGACAATGTTGGGGTAAAGTAAAGGCGGCTGGGCGCCCCTAGTATGCCGTGGCCACAGAAACTGGTGAACGCTGCATGAACAGCCCTATGATCAGTTTGGTCCGAATTGTACTTTACTGTTTTTTTGTTCTTAAAGAAAGCATTTATAACTGAAATAGAAACTAAAAGGAGGCGAAAAGTTAGATGAAAGGGCTGGACATTGTGCTAGAAGAGAAAAGAAAAGACATTAGCTCAGTCCAGGAAGACTGTTGTCTCCAAGAGACGTGATGTTGACATTACTTTACGACGCCCCTTTTATTTTGCAAGTTCAAAGACTCAGGCCTTACGTTTGTGTTGATGGTTTCAAAAAACATGGCATGCCACGCTGAGTTTGTATGAATATATTTTTATTGAAAGATCACTGGGAAATTCCGATTTGTAAGTCGTAGTGGAATTTCCTAGACAATATAATAATGAATAAAGTCAAGCTTTAACAGACTTGTTACTTATTTCTTTGCAACTTTCCCCCCAACCTAATCGCGTGTCTTGGACCCATCACGTTAATCTTATTCAAATATTCAAATCCTAAAGGTTACGCGATCCCTAAATTTCAACGTACCGGTAGCAAGACGTAGAGACGAATTTATCTGCCGGAAAGTGAGGGGTGGGGTGGTGATGCGCCGTTTCGAATTTCTCCATCCACCAATTATAGAGTCTGTCTTCATGCCCTCCCACCTCTCCCACTGGGTCACATTTTTACATTACCCCCATCCCATTTCCACTTTTACCAAAAAAAAAAGCACTTCTGTATGATGGGTCGTCCATAAATGACGCCACACGATATTGTCTGCCACTTACCTCCCCATCTCTCCATCTCTCGTAAGTCGTCACGAAATCCGATCTGTCGCCTCAAAAACTCTGTATCCATCCAGCCCCGCAAAATAAGACAACAACCCCCATTTCGATTTAATTTTTTTTTTATGCAAGTTACAAATCAAGTTTATTTCAATTGTAATATTATATGTGTTCAATGTAGTGAAGTACTCAGATATGCAGGCCATAAAAAAAAGGACGACAACAACTGGTAGTGGAAATAGTTATTGAAGCTCATCCTTATCTAGAAGACTCTAGCTGACACTACTAGATTCAGAGGCTTATATATATATATATATATATATATATATATATATATATATATATATATATATATATATATATATATATATATATATATATATATATATATATATATATATATATATGTATAGACATAATTTTTAAAGTTGAATCCTCTTATAATTATCTAGATTAATTAAATTAATACTGTAATTGGACAGCAATAGTTTCCTGTTATAAACGCTGTTCGTGCTCAACTTTCGGCATACTCAAACTTGCCGAGATGTAGGGTCTATGTCATTCTGACTTTTACTTTTTCTACACGTTACATTGTTAGGACTGTTGGTTATATCAAGTAGAGGTTGCTCGAGGCGGTGAAGGGAGAGGGGGAAGGAGAGGGGGAAGTAATGAATTTCGACATTTAATATTTAAGTATATGGGTGACGTCCCTTGTGAAACTCTATTTTCATTGCTTGCAGTAAAGCATTAACTCTATATCCAACTGAGACCTTGTTGAAATCGTGAATGTCATCATGACCCATTTGAGAGGACCAATAGAATCTCCCAGGGGTTGGTTAGTCTCTCGCTTCTTTCCAACTTTCTTTCGATGCTCTGGGAGTGACCAGTCGAATATTTTTTCTCGTCATTAAATTTGTTTATGTAAATACTTTTATTACTATTGCAACTTGAGATTTAATTTTCATTTTCATTTGTTGAACTATTCGTCTTCTTGGTGGTTGATTGAGACTTTAATACGTGGACTGAATGTTGTAAAGTAGAATAATTCCTTATCGCTGATGCGAGAACAAATGCATATAAGTATTCTTTCTTCCCGAGTGGCATCCGAGCATGGAAGGGGTTGCCTGAACAAACCAGGAGAACAAGTAACTTAACATCATTTAAAACATTAATAAAAATGCAAGACTAGACTAGGACTAGGACCACGGCTGGGCGTAGGACGCAATAATCTTCTTTATATAAGAGAATATATCTAATAAAATTCTAATTCATATAATACCTTAATCAAGTTATAAAACCATAGTAAAGAGACATGTCAACTATAAAGTCAGCTTCCAAGACATAAAAGATGTATTGAATCATAACGAGTCGTAACAACATCTGTTCATACAAACCACACACACACACACAGACACTAACACACACACATACAGACTAACATACACACAGACACTAACACACACACACACTAACACACACACACACTAACCTACACACACACCACACACATACTAACACACACTCTAACACACACACTAGCACACACACACTAACACACACTAACACACACACACAAACACACACACACACTAACCTACACACACACACACTAACACATACACACTAACACACACACACTAACCTACACACATACACATACACACTAACACACACACACTAACCTACACACATACACATACACACTAACACACACACACTAACACACACACACTAACCTACACACATACACATACACACTAACACACACACACTAACACACACACACTAACACACACACTAACACACACACACACACACACTAACACATACACACAGATGGGTACATTGCTTTCAACAATCAATTGAAGCTAGTTTGTGTATGTGTGTATGTGTTTGGGAAATGAAATGTTGTATTTGGTCACCTCTATTGCTCTTTCGAACATTTGACTGTCCGCATTTAGGAGAATGTCAAAAGGGTATTTGTTTCAAAAACTCCTTTGTTCATGTTTTGTTGCGAAATACCCACACCCAAAGGAATAGGGTTCCAGTCTTATGTGTGTGGGATGGTAGAGAAGTCACTGATCTATAAAAAGAATGGATAGCGCGACCATAATAAATCTTTAAGCGCAAATATTGAGGCTAGAATTGATTACACTATTCACTTATCTTTATAAGCAAGCTATAGGAATAAATCACCTATAATTAGAACAAATCTATACAATAAAAATGAAGTCTAAGTCACTTGAAACTTGAAACGTATCTACAGTTCACTGTTTAGGAAATGTTATAGATAAGTGAAAGTCACGTGAAAGCCTAATGATTTTGGCTTCAAGAATGTAGTTTCCTGGCCCAATCCATTCTTTTTATAGATCAGTAGGGAGAGGTGTAGATTGTTATTGCATGTTGGTGTTATCTATGAGGGTCGGAGTGGAGGGTGTCTCTTTTTATTTCTCTTGGTCCTTTCCTTTCAAAGGAATTTTAAGTCTTCGACAAGGCCATTCAGATGTCTATTGTGATGGTTCTTTTTGAGAACATAAAGCTAAACTGGGCAATATCAAACTCGAACGAATGTAGCAACAAAATGTCAGCCTTAGATTATGAATAATAGTTTCAAAAAAATGTAATTATAACATGATTAGTTTTATTTCCATAAGATTTGAAAAAGACTGACCCAAAAATCTTCTGTATTGAGGAAGCGTCTCTACACAAATACCGAGGACGTCACATCGACGTCACCGTTTCCGTACATTTAAATGCCGAGGACGTCACATCGACGTCATCATTTCCGTACACTTTAATACCAAAGACGTCAAATCGACGTCATCATTTCCGTACATTTAAATACCGAGGACGTCACATCGACGTCATTAATAAAAAAGAAATGATAAAAATGTGCTAAGTCGGCAAATATTTATATTCTAAACCTGCGCTTGGATAATCTTTGTTGTTTTTTTTACATAGTGTCAATAAAAAAATCAATCTTCATCTTATAGTTAAAACAAAGTTTCCGCTGTTTTATTATTCAGCATAAAACATAATAACAAATGATTTTTTGTCATATTTTATTGATTTCTTAAATATTAGATATAAAGATTTATGACTTTCTAGCTACAGTAACTTTAATATCTCGCGGTTCCTTTTTTATTCAAAGCTAAAATTGCATTTTATTTTCTTTACAATTTATCGTCGCCAAATGAGTACCCAATCTGGACAACCTTGATTTACAACCATCAACTAATTAGACTCCAGATCAAAGAGAAGTGCACGTATCCTTGACCTTCGTCTGGCACTGACTGGCACATCAATGGTTGTTATTCGTATCGATGTGACTTAAGCATGAAGTAAAACTAATACTCACAAAAGTTTAGGGCAGTCTTTCACTGTAGCCGCCCCTCCATAGAATTTCAAATACTAATATTATTTAAAGGAAGGAAATTTGTCATATGATTGAGCAATACATAAACTATTAACACAAAGCAATTCAAATTTGCTACTTATATAAAGTACGCTCAATACATACATACATTAATCCGTCATTGTAATAATAATGTTCACCATTTTATGTGGTCACAGTATACTAGGGGATTGTGTGGCAAGCACAATGCTCAGCTGCCTTTACTTTACCCCATTTTACCCATTAGAGCTGGGTAGAGTCAGGACCCGGGAACACATCCTAGCCTTCATCAGAATTCGAACCCAGGACCTCCGGTTCATCACCTGTCCTATGGCTATATTAGGTCCGATGGTGAACCAACTTTCATAACGTACAAAAACAATTTCTGAATATTTGACCAGTCTTGTATTCCTTATGGGGCATGGTGGCCGAGTGGTAGCGCGTTCGACAGGCGCTCCGAAGGTTCTGGGTTCGAATCCTGGTGCAGGCAATGATCTGTTTCGCGGCACTTGAGGGTGTCTTGAGCTCTGATGGTACTAGTTGGGGTAGAGGCGGCTAGGCATTGTGCTACCCACACATCCCAAAGTATGCCGTGGCCACAGAAAGTGGAGAACGCTGCTTCACCAGACCTATGATCAGTTTGTTTCGATGGGCACTTTATTTTTCACTTACTTGTATTCCTTATTCGGCCCAACGACGAAGACTGTTACACACCCATACATTCAAAATAATCCAAAGCAAAAGCAACCAACAACAACATCAAAAACTATTTATTTTTATTTTGTTATAATAGTTGTTGTACGAGATAACTCTAATAAAGGGACGTCACCTTAGAAAACAAGACAGGATATTTTAGAATTGTGAGAAAATAAAATAATGATGTTTGCTCGTGAGACTACAGTGAGACCAATTTCTTATAACCAGACTAAGAATAGAACATTCTAATAATTGATAAGAACACGGAATTCAGTCAAGGTTAAGGAATAAAGACAGAATAGAGGGGAAATGGTCTCTTCCCCCCCCCCTTTTCACATACAAGCACTTTCTCCTTGTATTCCTGGTCAATGGTTTAGGACAAAGAGTTGGGTCGAGGAGGGGGGGGGGGAGGAGGTACGCGTGCTCACGGAATCCTGCAGCCAATGACTTTATATTTAGATCATGACGTGATCTCCAAGTCAAGATAAGCAGTTTCCGGGTAACTTCATCCCAGACGACAGAGGATGCGAGACATGACATAAAGCAGGCGCACGTCAGAGAATCAGAGACATGGGCGTCGCAGACAGCCAGGGAGGGCGGGGGGGCACAGTTGAAATCAAAGGCGAATCCTGGGCACAGGCTGCAATGTGCTCTAATAAACAACAAAATGTTCAGATAATAACGGAGTAAACAAATTTACCTTTCTTTTGTTGTTGTTGTGTATGTGATTATTTGCTTTAACTATAACAAAAAAAAAAAGGAAAACATATTCTAAGAAGCCAACACTGTGCCTAGTGAACAATTTAGGAACCACTTATCGACTGTGCTTGTTCCTTAGTTTCTGTCAGCATTGTGCCTTTGGTAGTTGTATACAATGAAATTAGTGTGCATCAATAGTAGTAAAGTATCCCATCAGATGAAACTGATCCATAGGGCCAGTGAAGCACCGCTCACCAGTATCTGTGGCCAAGGCCTACTAATGGGAAATGTGGCCTTAACCTTAACTCCTACTGATGTCAGGTACCCATCACAGCTGGGTAGACTCATGGACATACTAGGTGATTGTGTGGCCAGCACAATGCCCAGCTGCCTTTACTTTACCCCAACTAATGTCAGGTACCCATCAGAGCTGGATAGACTCAGGGACATACTAGGTGATTGTGTGGCCAGCACAATGCCCAGCTGCCTTTACTTTACCCCAACTAATGTCAGGTACCCATCAGAGCTGGGTAGACTCAGGGACATACTAGGTGATTGTGTGGCCAGCACAATGCCCAGCTGCCTTTACTTTACCCCAACTAATGTCAGGTACCCATCAGAGCTGGGTAGACTCAGGGACACCCTGCAATTCCGGGGTCAAATGCTAGCCTACATCCAGGATTCGAACTCAGGACCTTCGGTACGCCAGCCGAACGCCCTGTCACTGTGCTTCATAGTGCACAAATAACAATGATAAATAAATTATACATTTTCTTTGCTAAACACTTTATATGAAATGTACACATTTTGAAATGTACTAATTCTGTCAATTTAACTCTAATCCTCCTATTCACAGTCAGTAATATTTTCAACATTGCTTAGTAACTAAGTATTAGAATTCTTGCCAGTTTGGTTTCGTTTTTAAATTCTTTATTCGACTGCAGCGAAAGAGTGGCATAGATAATTAGTAACGCAATCTTATTTTATAAGTTACGGAATCTTCTTTTTTATACAGAAAAGAATGATTGCGTCTTGCACATCTCGAATCCGTGGATAGATTTTTCAAGAGTTTTTATAATGGTTAACAGGATTTTAATATCTCAAGCTGACCGCTGCAGAGCGACAGTTTTCAGCTCACAGTCAGTTTCCCGTCAATGTCTGATTACTTTCAGCCTCTGTATGACTCTATAATATGAATCTATAAAACAAACGCTCATTGAATCAACTGTAGTCATTACTATACTGACATATACAGGAAGAAGATATTTATCAGACAATCACAGACTGCAGTATATCAATACGTTTTGTTTTTTCATAACGTATAAAGTTTATTGGACTATTACTTTATTTACACACATACACACATGTATCTTACATACACACACACATCTTACATATACACACACAGTGGCGTAGCTAGGGAGGGGCAGGGGGGGACATATGACCCCGGGCGCCACGTTAGGGGGCGCCAAAAAGAGTATTAAAACTAATTATTGAATTTTATTTTGATGTAAACTAATGTATCCCAAATACGTTTGCAAGATTGAATTTAGGAGCTCCACAAATATCTTTATTACAAACCAATTGGCTAGCATGATTTTAGCGCCCCCATTGAGCATTAAGGGGCGCCATTCTACTCATAAACAAATAACACACAAATAACCGGCTGGCCGTGTGGTTAGCTCACCGGACTGTCAACCAAATAAACACCTGACACGTCGCGGGTTCTATCCCCGCCACCGGCAGATCCCTGTCGCCCTACAGGAGTTTTGGGACTAGATGACGTTAATATTGAGTTGTTATCACGAGCGCTTAACCGGCAGCAGTGAAACCTCTCACAGATTAATAGTCTTATAAAGCGCACTGAGCATGCTAAAATAGCATGGATAGAAGCGCTATATAAGTTACCATTATTATTATTATAATGTAGAATTGCTGATGGCGTTTTTTTTAAAACAAAGATCAGTTCGGGCTCAAATATTATTCTTCATATACCGAAAGTGGCATCTGGTTTTAACAGTTATACAGGTTGAATAATTTCGAGTCGAAAATAGGATTTTACGTGAGTACAAGAATTGATAACTCTCGGATCTATAGTAATCTATACCCTTTCAGCATAGAGGCAGTCTATCGTCAGTAGCAGGTGAACTTTCGATTACTGCGTCATGGTTTAATCTTTAACTAGCAAACGGAGAGGAAGTAAATCGCTCGTGGCTATTATATATACCAATTAATAAGCTGTTTACTGTTTCTGCTGTCTATTGTTTACACCAGGGGTCGGCAACCTTTTGCTAATTGTGTGCCAAACTAGGATTGCTAAATCATTCAGCGTGCCAACAGCCTAAAAGTCAACCTGCTCTATTATATATTATTTAGTTGTTTTTATATAACAATTAATTTAACTCCTTAGCAAGACCAAGGCCAAAAGCAAAGGAGATTTTAGAGAAAATTATTAAAGCGTCTTATATTTAATACAAAATTAACGAGTTTGTGATTATAATTTTTTAAAATTTGCATTTACATTAAATACAATAATTTATTACTAAATTTTCACATTCAATGGTAATTAATGTCTAAACATTATCCTTTGTTAATGATGATGAGGATCTAATACATGCAAAAATTTATTATATTTTGATCTCAGTTTAACTGGGAAGTAGTTTAACGTGATTATGTCTCGAGGTATCGGCCAGGTACTATCGTTGAGCGGAATAGATAATTTGTAATTATACAAATTGGGTAGTTAATGAAATGTTTGCAAATATACATTTACATTCTTCAGTCAAATAATACTTATATAATTTTCAGATATTTTATTTTACAGTTTTATCATTTCAAAGTTATAAATTGTAAGCCTTTATTGTTTTTGTTTTTTTTAAGAAACAAATTAGAAATATTAGTTAAAATAAAACGGGTTACTTATCTCCCTTTATTTAAAAACGTGTCCACATTTCAAGACATTTGATTCAATAGTGATGTCAAACCAGTTATGTTTTGTAAGATAACGAATATTACTGACTAATTATTATTTCTTTATATAAATCCAACATTATGGTATTCATTACAAGATTTATTTATTAGAGGATTAAAATAGTTTACGTTAAACAGTTGTAAATAAACATTTCCTGCATTAATTGTCTGTCCATTTAAGGAGTCTATATTTTATACATTAATAATTACAGAAATTACATAATATAGTGCTATTAAATAAGTCTCGAATATTTATTAAATTAAGAATACAAATAAATTTGTTTTAGAATTGCTTATATTTATGTTTAATTAAAGAAGATGAGCATAAAAAACTATTTTTAATGTAATTAGTCTGTATCAATTAATGAGTGTAGGCTATGTGATCTTTTTGTATGCTTAAAACCGCTTTCATGTGCGATAAAATCTGTTCACAAGTGTAATTTGAACCAAAAGCTGAAAGTAAAAGAGCGAATGCCTAGCAGTTAAGAATAGCAGGTGACTTTCCTAAGCAGCTTCCTTCCAGATTGTTTCCGCAAACGGGCATATTTGGATGCCCATTTTTTAAATGTTTAAAATTCAACTTTCTGCATTTTAAAATCGCCAATATCCCCCCACTTAAAAAAAAATCTACTTCTAAGAAGGTTGTAGTAATTTCAAACCAGTTAGGATTGATGTGGTATGATAAAATGAGTCCATCAATTAAAAAGTCTTGCCTTTGATTAAAAAACTCCGCTTTGAGTGCTTCGATGTACTTCTTAAAAAGCCCAACTATCTATCTAAATATATGCCTTAATATAGGGATGTACATGAAGTTAAATGTTTTGAAATTGATTTCACAGCAAGATATGTCCATTTTCAATGCAAATCCATTCCAGTAGACCTTGTAAATGCAAGTTCAACTCACTTAAATGTGTCACTGTGTCATTCAAAAACATCGGCTTCAACGGTCAGTTTTCCTCAATCAGAACCGGAAAATGTTAATATTTTAAATCAATACAAAAAAAAACTCTTGGAGGTATCTCGCGTGCCATTGAAAACTACTCTGCGTGCCAAGTTTGGCACGCGTGCCTTAGGTTGGCGAGCCCTGGTTTACATCATCGAGTTCAAACTCACGATCTTCATTTGAGTTAACCAATGGTTTCAACAAATGGAGAAAGCCCGAAAAACTAGTCTCATGAATACAGTCTCGGCCACCGTGTGAAACTGTTGTCCGTTGGCGAACGAGCATTCCCATACGTGGGCCCGTCCGCATGGAATGCCCACCCACTACAGCTTCGACAGAGCCCGAGCTTTGACACCTTCAGGAGCCGGCTGAAGACCCACCTATTCAAGTAGCAGTTTATTATTTTTCATGTTTACATTTTTGTCTTTTATTAGATGTCTGTCCGAGAAGGGGCGCAGACTTTGTGTCATGTCCCCGGGCGCCGGTGGCCCTAGCTACGCCACTGTACACACACATCTTACACATACACACACACATCTTACACATACACATCTTACACACACACACATCTTACACATATACACACTCACAAACACGATTAAGCACTTTCTTTACGCATGATCTCTCTCTATCTATCTATCTCTCTCTATCTATATATCTATCTATCTATCTATCTATGTCTCTCTCTCACACACACACACTCTCTCTCTATCTCTCTGTCTCTCTCTCACACACACATCTGCTTTCTTAAAACAAGTATATGAGTTGGCATTATTATAAGTTCTAAACAATTAACTTGAAACAAAACTTTCTAAAGGTTTGGAAAAACTAGTTAAATAGAGATAAATGTATACAAACTCAAGAGAAAAGAATTCAACAGTAGATATCGATTAGCCAATACGTAGAAACTATCTCTGGCATTTGCAGACTCAGGAGAGAAACGAAATAAATTTGGAAAAAAAAAGTAACCAGTAAAACGGCAAGCAAAAAAGAAGTCACTAAACAAATCTTTTTTGACATTAACGTTTGTCTGTTCTCTGTGACGTGAGTTCTGATGTTTGTGGCTTTTGTCTGGTCTTCTGTGGCTTTCAGTCTGGTCTTCTGTGGCTTTATGTGTGATGGACACGTACGTTTGAGTTCATCTTGCTAAAAGTTAAACTTTTATACACATTATCCCTATGAATTCATTGTCGATTAATAGTTGATATCTTATCTTATACATTACAGACGTTCCTTATATAAAGAAGATTATTGCGTCCTACGCACATTCGTGGTTTGTGTCTATTGTGCATATCTATTAGTGTCTTAAATGGTGTTAAGTTACTGGTTTTCCTGGTTTGTTTAGGTAACCCATTCCATGCCCGGATGCCACTCGAGAAGAAAGAGTACTTAGAATGTATATGCATTTGTTCTCGCAGAAGGGATAAGGAATATATGGCATAGTACTTACAGTATGTCATCGAAGAGGTAATAAATATTATGGGATATATTTTTTAGAAGTTTGCTTGTTAATATTTTGATTTGTTGTTGTTTTTTTGTGTGTAAACAATTATTATAGCGGAAGTAATGGGCATTATGACTGCTTGTAAATAGTAAAGTTCACAGTAGGCCTACATTGTGCTAGCAACACAATCATCTTAATAGCTAATCAAACAGCACTATCGTACAATGTATACTCGGTGAACATTTATTTTTGTTCAATGAAAATATACATGATACATCTGTCAAAGATAGGCTTATAATTATAATACATTGAAAGGATGTTAGTAACATAGTCCAGGGGACGGCAACCTAAGGTACGCGTGCCAAACTTGGCACGCAGAGCGATTTTCAATGGCACGCGAGAGACCTCGAAGAATTTTTTTTAATTGATGAAACAGACAACAGTTCTGGTTCTAAATGAGGAAATCTGACTATTGAAGCCCATGTTTCTGAATGACATAGAGACACATTCAGTGAGTTGCATTTACAATGGCCACTAGAATGGAATTACATATATCTTGCCGTCAAAACAATGTCAAAACATTTTACTGCATGTAACATCCTTATATTAAGGCATATATTTCGATAGATAGTTAAGGCTTTTTCAGAAATACATCGAAGTATTTAAATTTTTCTAACCAAAGGCAAGACTTTCAAAAACGTTTCAAAAAGGAGCATCCAAATGTGCCCATTTGCGGAAAAAATCTGAAAAGAACCTTCTTATTTTAGGAAAGTCATCTGCTATTCTCAACTGATAATATCTGCTATTCTCAACTGATAGGCATTCGCTCTTCTACTTTCTGCTTTTGGTTCAACATAACTTGTTTGGCATCGCTATTGAATCCAATGTGGAAACGATTTTTTTTTATTAAAGGGAGATAGTTAAAGCATTTTATTTGCGCTAATAATTTTAGTTTGTTTCTTTTTTTTCTTTTATAAAAAAAAATTAACGGCTTACAAGTTATAACTTCAAATGAATAGATTTTTTTTAAAGTATATGAAAATTGAATAAATATTTTATGACAAATGAAGTTATGTGTATTTTTTCAAACAATACATTAGTTACCCAGTTTGTCTGATTAGATTGTATCTATTGTAACGTTAGTCTTAAAATGAGCTGAACTGTACTGAAACGCATTAATGATATATCAGTAAACTGAGATCACAATAAAATAAACATTAGTGTTAGATCTTCATCTTGAGTACCATAATAATGTTAAGTGTTAAGACTTTAGACTTTAGACAATGATTACCATAATTGTGAAAGTCAAGTAGATTAATTAAAATATTGTATTTGATATAATGCAAATAAAAAGTATGATAATCACAAACACGTTAATTTTTTTAATTAAATATAAAAAGTTTTAACTAGATCTCTATAAAAAAATCTTCTTTGCTTTTGTCCTCGGCCTTGCCACGGAGTTAAATTAATTGTCCTATAAAAATATTTTTTTTAGAGTATAATAACTGCACCAAACTCAAATCAAAATTTCAGGAGGTTTTCAGGAGTTTTTCAGGAGAAAATCTAAAATATCAGGAGGCGCGGCAAAACCGAATTCACTACATCACTAAACAATGACTCAGATATAAATAAAATTAAATAAAATATTTTTAAGGGCATTACAATGTGGAAGCTAAATATGTACCATTAACCTATGTTCATTATATAGAGTCCTTTAACTGTCTTTAGAAATCTAATAATTTTTTTTTTAAAGTACAAATAAAAGAAATTTGGTTTATGACAATAAAACGCGGGGGGGGGGGGGGGGGGGGGGAGGTAGAGAATGGAAATATAGTGTCCTGTATAAGGGCATCTGTAACATATAGAGTGTTACATTAACAAGTATAGAAAAAATATTTACATGGGCCTACATTGGAAAGTGAAAAGTATATAGAAAGCTTACAGATTTACAAGTTTAAAAAAACTATCACTATGACAAGAAAAAAACTGCTATTGTAAAGGACATGTAGATAACATTTAAAAGTTACTAAATATCCACCCTAATTTGGAAACTTTCCTTAAAAAAATGGTTTCAATCATGCATAAAAGGCAAACACAGCCCTTCACTTATTTAAAACAACCGATCAATACAGCCATTAGTCATAAGGCAAAGTATTGTATCTGTTTCTACATCTAAATCACTGTCCATACTCACGTTCCTATCCCTATAGTAGGCTAACACTATAGTGGGTAGACACACAAAAAAAAAGTCTTTTGAAGTAGGCCTGCCTATGCTTTCTAGACAGAACGGCGCCGGTTTTGATGACGCGGTTTTGATGACGGTTTTGATGACGCGCTATACAAGTGCCCTAACCTAATTACCATTAACATTGTTTGTAATGATTTCTAGTCAGATATAGTCAGATATATTTAGCATTGAGTGCATTTCATCAATGTATTGGTGAATAAAATGACTTAGATCTAGACTTCTAGATTAGGCCCAGTGTTTAGACTGATAAACTGATAGACCTATTATATAGGGCCACACCGGCTATGCCGCTAGGCCTATGCCTAGACCCAAAATCGTCTGCCTACATTTCCCACATTGATAAAAAAAACACATTGTAGGCCTAGGCCTACCCATACGATATAATAATTAGTAAAACCATGTAGGGCCTACACCTTTAAAAAGTTGATAATGATATCGGCGCCAATCGGCGTAGGCCTACATCGCGAACAACTCCTCTAGTAGGGCTGGCTAAATAGGCCTACTGGAATTTTTACCATAATATGATATAAGATAGTGTCTTAAACGTCATCGTTTTCTTTTTAACTAATAAAAAGACCTATCTCTGTGTATTTTGATATAAATATATTTTAAAGTAAATCAATTTGGCAAAATATGTCGGTTCGCTGACCCCAAGTAAGCTTAGACTAGTAGGCGCCGCGCGTAGCGTAATCAGGCATTCTCAACATTGATCGCGAAAATAGGCACCTTAACTGTCTAGTTCTGGTAATTACTCGCGCCGGTCGGCAAATTTGTCGCCTCCAGAGACCCGCGTCCTCTATGAACAACTGTAATGCAAAAAAAATAACATTCCTCGCACGAGTTCGCTCGGGTCGACTCGCGCGTGCGATTTTCCGAAACACGCCGCCTCTATAAACGCTAGCTTAGTCCTTATCATTATCTAATCTAGCAGACAACAAACTGTGGGAGAGGGAGCGAAAGAGGAGGAAGAGCTGTATGTATACCATCTTTACCGTCACAAAGCGAGAAGGGATAGGCTTGGCGTAGCAAGCATTATAAGCGAACAAGCGGGAGGTGGGGCTGTTGAAATAGGGACACGTGTTGGATAAGGAAAAAAAGGGGGGTCAGCTCAATTTTTCAGGACATTTCAGGAGATTATTTCAAATTTCAGGAGGTTTTCAGGAGTTTTTGCACTTTTTTGCAATTTCAGGAGGATTTCAGGACATCCTGAAATTTCAGGAGGCCGCGGGAACCCTGATAATAGAACAGGCTGACTTTTAGACTGTTGGCACGCATAATGATTTAGAAATCCTAGTTTGGCACGCTGTTAGCAAAAGGTTACCGACCCCTGACATAGTCCGTTTCGCACCGTTTTCAAATGTCTCTGTCTGATGCAACACTTTCAGCCGGCATCCCAATCCAATCAGATTTCTCAAGGTAACCCTCCACGGGGTCATGTGACATCCTTGCCTTCTTTTCCCCATTCTTTCGTTTCCAACTGAAGGCCACATTGGGATGTTTGTTTTGTAACAAATTTTGTTGCATTTTCACAACATGAGTGGTCCAATTCACGCTTCCTTTTATTTATATAAATTAGGTCAACCATTGTCAAAAGGCCTCATCGTTTGAGTAGTAATATTTGCCTCTGAAATCTTAGCTCTAGCTGCACCCCACACAGCGCTGCATTTAGGATTGTGGGGGTCCTGTTCCCAAATTTATGTGGGGGCCCCTCGTGGTCTCACCCCTGCCTTCCACATACCCCAGAAAAGGGCCGTTAATTCATGTTACATTTTCTAAAATCATAAATTGTATGTTTCACTTAGCTTGGTTGGACTAGAGCGCTTTAAATTGCAGGGGAATAAATGAATATTTTTTTTTTACATTTTCAACGAAAGAATGGGGATGTCACTAAAACATTTCTTTTTGGGATGTGTGGGGGCCCCTGATCCAATGGAACATGTGGAACATGCATAAATACGCCACTGGCCCCACATAAGCCTTTAAAACATTTTGTTAAAGATTATAAGCACATCGTGGCTCTTTATGTAGAGAACTAGTTATAGACTAGATGGTAGATGCGAAATTTTATATGTAGAGAACTTGTTATAGACTAGATGGTAGATGATGAATTTTTATGAATAGAACTAATTATAGACTAGATGGTAGATTCTAAATTCTATATGTAGAGAAGTAGTTATAGTAGTCAGGGGTCGGCAACCTTTTGATAACAGAGTTCTTATTCATTCAGCGTGCCAGCAGTCTAAAAGTCATCCTGCTGTAGCACTAAATTTCTTGTAGAAGAGACTTGAATCGACTTTAAAGGTCTCTTCCGCGTGCCATTGAAAATCCTTCGGCGTGCCAAGTTTGGCACGCGTGCCGTAGGTTGCCGAACTTTTTACTAGATGGTAGATGCTAAATTCTACATGTAGAAAAGAAGTTATAGACTAGATGGTAGATGCTAAATTCTATATGTAGAGAAGTAGTTATAGACTAGATGGTAGATGCTAAATTCTATATGTAGAGAAATAGTTATAGACTAGATGGTAGATGCTAAATTCTATATGTAGAGAAGTAGTTATAGACTAGATGGTAGATAGTGACTTTTTATGCAGAGAACTAGTTATATAATAAATGTTAGACAGTGAATGCCATCTCTAATCTTGTTGCCAATTAGCTGCCCGTGGAATAAACGTGTAGCTGTGTTTGTGTGGAAGTGACGAGTTCAAGCTGCGAGAGTGAAAGCTGATCTTTGGTCCACTACAAGATCAATTAAATGACCAGCGGGGGTGGGGGGGGGGATGCTAGTTCAAGACATAGTCTGGAACTGTCCTTGTCTTCGGTGATAACATTTGACGTAAGACAGGTAAGTCATTTTGTTTTGTTTTTGTAGAGCAAGTTTGTTTATTCTGTATAGAGTGTTTGTTGATATATTATTATCTTACAGCTTGATAGGTGTTTTTTTTTTGTTATAAGAAAATATATATAGAGAGAGAAAGAAATTTTGATTATAAATAAGATAGATAGATGTATAATCAAATGATTGACTTACAGATTTAACGGATAGACAGACTAGAGATAATGGATAGATAAAAAAAAGGAAGAAAAGATTGTTAGCTGAAAGGATTATGGATGGATGGATTGATTCATGGATAAACAACTGAATAAATAGATGGACACTTTATATTTTCCTTACAAAAGAACAAGAATAGTTAGTTGCATTCATCTTTTTTCCTTCTTAACCAATTTTTTTGTTTAAGACTGAGCATCTTTAAAACTTTTTTTTTAAAATCTTTTTATGCCATCATCAAATTTGTTCACTAAAATGTAGTCCCCCAATTATAACGTCATTAATTTTGTTATTGATTTACTAAACATGGTAAAAGAGATAACTTGTTTTTAGATCTCACATTGTTCATTGCACAGTGGGGGGTGGGGGACTAACCGCGTCTGAGTTAATGAAGAAGAGAAAATACAACTATGCTAGATTTAGTTGTATATTTTGAGCCAATCACTACTACAACGGCTTTGTAATAGATATGGGAATCGAACCCACATTTAGAAGTTTGGGTTTTGTTTGGTTCGGTGTGACAATATGTTCGGGTTCGGTTCGGTAGGACACTAAGTTTGAGTTCGGTTCGATAGGATTGGTTAAAAACCTAAGTTCGGGCTCGGTTCAGTACGAATTTAAGTTGGATTCCGTTTGGTTCGAGAATTACTGAACTCTTACAATGTTTGCGTTTTTTAAAAATAACTATTTTAATAGCCTATAACATAAAAAATTACATTTGCTAAAAACAAGCATATCGTAGAATAGGAGGCCTAGACTACATCTGGATTTTCCCCTGATTTTAAATAATGTACTCTGCCACATTTTCAAAGCTCACAATTAATTATGAATAGGCTGGTGCAAATATAATAATTGCTAATTTTTTCTGGGTCTTTTGTGGTACGAAATACAAATAGTAGGCATATACGTATTTCTGGTGTAAACAGGTTAGCGACGTGTCGATTTATACGCTAACTGGGCTTGGGTCTCAGTGTTCTTAGGGACTCCAGCAGAGAAGGGTGAATGCGGCTCCTCGTTGAAAAAAAGTGCCGCTCCCATAGACATAGAAAATTGTAATGTTTTTTTATTTATTTTTTACAAAAAAAGCTTTTAAATAATTGTTATGCATTTGTTACTTGTTAATATACTATGTTATATTTGCACTTTACATAACACTTGACACATTGTAATGAAATTAGAATTTGTGTATCCAATGCTAAGTAATTACGATGCAGCTCTTTACACTATTTATATTATTATATAAATATAGGATGCGGCCCGCAGTGGCATCATGCGTTGTATTAATAACTAGTCCTACATCCTATTCTCTTTCACTATTAGTATTTAGTATTGTTGGTATTATTTCTTATTATTATATAATTTCATTTTTTTCCCCATTCCATTTAAATTTATCACTTCTCTTATGATTGCAAAGGTGTAGGGGATAAATCGTGGAGGCGGGCGGGGGCGGGCGGGGGAGAGGGTAAATCACAAAAAGAATTAGATTTTTTTTTTAGGAATTCAATTTAGTAACATTTGAACCTTTTTATACTTAAAAGGAGGTAATATTAGTTATCGAATTGTTTAGGGTGAACACGTGCATCAGTGCAGAAAAGCCTGCTTTGTTATTGCCTCCCTCCACAATCCTATTTTCCCTTTAAAAAGGTTTCCCCCTTCCCCCCTTTATACCATTTAATTTGCTTACCACTTGCCCCCCTACCGCCCCCTACCTTACACAATTTTTTTCTCCTCCCACCTCGCAATGCATTTGTCTCAACCTCTTCCAATTTATCATCTATGTCAAATGATCTGGATTTTTTTTCTTTTGTTTCCACACGCAATAAGCGGCTGGAATGTTTATCATGATATCTGGTCAATTTATATTGTGTTGTCCAATGTGAGGTGAGATTAATTATACACCTCTTCATCCCCCACAATCGTTGCCACCTCACCCAATTCACTATTTTTTTCAGCCACAATGCAGTCGCTGATGACATACTTTCAATGTTACAGTAGCAATACAGATGACATACTTTTAGGCTTTTTTTTTTCGCATTCCAAAATACATTTCGGCAATAATACACACATTAAAAAATGCTAGTATTTTATTTTTGTTTAAAAAGTTTTTTTTTGGATTGAAACGAAAACTATATCTTGGAGGGGGGAGGGGGAGAATGCCTAGCAGTGATATCACTGATTGTTATTGTAATAAACACGCTAATTATTTTTGCTGGGGAAAAGGCAAAGAGTTAGCGGGTTGATGACGTGAGAGAAGATCAAAGGAATGTGACGTCGAGCAATCTAACGTTTGTGATAACATTTATCTAGGTCACTTTGCTTTCGTGAGAAGGATTAAATCTCGATACCTGCTTTTGTCCGTATCATTATTATAAAGTGATAAACAAGCCATTGGCCGTATTGCTGCTGAGAGTTAACACCCTTGCCCCTTTTACAAGAGAGTTAACACCCTTGCCCCTTTTACAAGTCAGTCTAATAAATATGACTGACTTGTAAAAGGGGCAAGGGTGTTAACTCTCAGCAGCAATACGGCCCATTGATGTTATTGCACTTAGAGATAACTTGTGTATACCTGGCGGACCTGGTTAAGATAAAAGAATGATGAAATAAACTCAGGCCAGTCGCATACTCTTTATCGGTTATTGTATTGCGTTACTAGTTATTATCTTGTTGTTGTTTTTTTATGGTGACGCATCGTATATACAGAAAGGTATAGCATTGGTTTGAACAAAGCCTATAACGAGATGGACCGCCTGCTCTATTTTTAGAGCTCGACACTTAATTTTTCCGTGCGCATCCAATAACGCGGTCCTAAATGACACCCAAGCGCGCCTAAAAAAGACTTCCGCTGTATACAACTTTCGATTTTAATCTTAATTTTCCATTGAGAAAACCACAGCGAATTACTAAACCGGAAGTGTAAAGGACGTAGTGCGATCGAAAATTCCGAAACAAAGTACTTCAAGTCATCAAATAGCAGAAATACCAAAGCAAGCGGTCCATCTTATTATAGTCTTTGGTCTAGTTTATCAACACTCTTTTGCTAGAGTAGAGACCCATCCAGGAGCCACCTATGTCCATAACAACACCATTCTAAGTGCTTTACTGTTCTAACACTTGCGCACTGAAACATTCTTGCTATTGAAAGTATAAAATACTGTATACAATAATATACATGACACATGTAAAGGATTAGAGTTGGTAAAAAAAAATATTATTTACCAAGGAGCTGAGGGAGAGAGGGAGGCAGTCTATAAATGACCTGACCAGATTTGTGACAATCTTCAATTCCCCCCCCCCTTCCCTCCGCTTGGAGACTGTCACGTTTTCTAATAAATATTTGACACTTCTCTACATCTCCCCTTCCCCCTCCCTCAAAATCGTTACGCGGCGTCTTTTATATGCAGTATGAAAAGTTTAAGAAGGAAAAGGGCAGATTCCTTAAAACAACAAGGCATTTGAAAGATTTATACGAACAAACGTGTTTTTTTTATTGTTGTTTTTATATATTTACCTCCCTTTATTTGTTGGAGTTGTCGAACATTATAAAGGGGTTTTTCATTGGCTAAGTAATTTAAAAAGCACTAGTCTCAGCTTTCTTTTCATAATATTCTCTACATCGTCATCTTTAATCTTTAAATTAAAATGTAAAACTTAAAAGTCCAACTGAAGAGGTTTTTTCTCAATATTAAGTTAATAGTTGATTTGGTAGTAAATAGTATAAAGACTATTATAAGACGGACCGCTTGCTTTAATATTTCTGCTATTTGATGACTCGAATATCTTCTTTTAGGAATTTCCAATCGCACCAAGTCCTCTAGACTTCCGGTCTCAATGGAAAAGTAAGATTAAATTCGAAAGTTGTTTACAGTCTTTAGGGAAGTTTAGGATTAAAACAAGTGTTAAGCTCTACAAATAGAGCAAGCTGTCCAGCTCATTATAGTTTTTGGTTTTGCCTAAATGTTTCCACTGTATACAACTTTCGATTTTAATTTTAATTGTTCATAAAGAAAATCATAGCGATTAAATAAAACGGAAGTGTACAGTGCAAAAGGGAATCGGGAATTCCGAAAAGAAGTCATTCGCATATTATAATAGTTTGACATGAAAAACTATTACGTTTGTCTTTAAATTAAAAATTGAAAAATCTGTAGGCTAATCGTTAAATTAAAAAAAAAAAAAATTTATTCAAATATGAAAACCCAAAGCTTGGAATACACACAAGGCCCTAGATCCTAATCCAAGGCTTGTTATAGATGGACATTTTTTGAGTCACCATAAATTAGAGCGTAACCGGGATAAGATAAGACATAGAGGACAATTTAATAAATTCCTTTACTTGAATGTTCTCAGCTAATTCAATGGCAAATTTCTATTTATAAAAACTTTTAAAGCCAATATTTGTTCAGTTATAGATCATGTGGTTTTCCAAGTCAATGGACCAACTAGAGAGGATAGGTTGTAAACGAATTAGAGATAAAAACCTCCAGGTGCAGTCAGGGCCTTATGAGAAACTTTCCCTCCAAGAAAAATAATTGTGAAAGGTCCAAGGGCCATAAATCCGTCAAATGTAGGCTATTGCCTTTCTCTGGAAGTATCAATATCAAGTCTGGTACTTACACGATTTCAACTGTCGCGTAATAAAAAGTAATTTTAAACATCTCTCCAGAACACACACACATATACACAGAAACACACACACATAATACACACACACATAAACACACACACTGACATTTTTAAGGCTTACAACAACAACAAAAAAAAACAAAAAAAAAAAAAATATGACTTAGGGACTTAAAGGTCGTTAAGCATAAAAGAAAAATACAAGGGCGATTACACGCGGTGTGGTTGTTTATTTTTCTTTTCGGGGGGGGGGGGAGGGGGTGGTTTGCACATGTAAGATTAAGCTAATCATACCCTTAACGGTGCATCGTCCAATCGCCCCCTTCCCCCCCCCCCCCACACTCCCTGGCGTGCTAGTAATTCCCCATGCTCAGGTTTATAATATATATACATTATAACCAATTGAATCTCTGACAGAGATATAATATTATAAGTTAACAGATGAAAAGTTAGCAAAAGGCATGTGATAATCGTGAAGTGGGGGAGACGTTGGGGTAGGGAGGGGAACTAAAAGTATAAAGAAATTCTTTCCCCTAGTCTCAAGTAATTCAATGCTGATTTGTGAGAGGGGGGAGGGGGGGGGAAGAGAACTTTAATGAGAAAATCCAAACATAGATCTAATTGAATTACAATATAAGAGACCAAATGTTGTTCAAGACACGAAAAAAAAATGAAGTTGTTCTACTAAAATATAAAAATAAATGAACGTGTTGAAGGAATGTGATAATCGGGAAGTGGGGGAGGGGTGCGGTAGGGGTTGGGGGGGGGGCGGGGGTTAGGAGGGAACTTAAGGTGCAAAGAAATTCTTTCCATCCTGTCAAGTATCTTTTTGTGCTGATTTGTGAACGGGGTAGGGGGTTAAAGGGGGGATGACTTTATTGGGAAAATCCGAAACATAGATCTTATCTTATATATTACAGACGATATAAAGACTATTATTGCGTCCTACGCGCACCCGTGGTCCAAGTCTAGTCTTGTATCTTTATTAATGTCTTAAATGATGTTAAGTTACTGGTTTTCCTGGTTTGTTCAGGGAACCCATTCCATGCCCGAATGCCATGTAATTGAATTACAAAATAAAAATTACCAAATGTTTTTTAAAGACTAAAAAAATAAAGTTTTTTCAATAAAAGATATTAATAAATGAACGTGTTGAATTCGTGATCTTTTATTCATGCCACACAGCGCAGCCGTACAGTTACACCTTGGTTTTTCGGTGACTTCGGTTTTCATCTGTTTATGGTTTTCGGCAACCCCCCCCCCCCCCCGCATAAAATTAGTCTCGGTTTTCGTTGACTCTGAAGCTGTTCCACGTTGTACAAATTCTCAGATAATTTCTCTTTTCTTTATTTTTCCAAAGTGGCTTTATGTAAAGGGGTTGCCTCAATATACTAGGAAGAAAGCAGCTTGACCTCATTTAATAATACCGAAATTGTAAATGCAAGACTAGACTTAAAGCATGAATAAGCGTAGAGATAAAAATATTCTGTTTAGAGTTTAAAAGAAGATTTTTTAATAGTTAAGAATTTTTAATTCCCATGCTCACTTTATATGCGATTGCCTTTTATTTTACAGAAATTACTAAATTACAAAAATTACTAATAGTTATTATTAAAGCAAGCACGGTTAAAATAATAATAATAAAAAAGACTATTGAAATAGTAACAACTAATACAATTAAAATAATAATAACAAATACATTTGAAATAATAATAACAAAGACAATTGTAATAATAATAAAGACAATACAAATAACAATTTTCTCCGATGCTTATTTTCCCCTTAAAGATCAATTTATAAGAGAAGATGTTTAATTCTATGTTGTTAGAAATTCCCAAAAGGTTTCCTGATAAATAAAAGTAATTTATGATCCATTGTTGATAAAGTCGACCCAGGTTCGAAATAAAAAAATCTAAATATAATCCAAAATATGTTTTCCATTTCCTCTAGGAAATCATGAAACGCGAGCAATTAACTAATTTGTTTAAAAATATAACAAAGGGTTTGCATACGTATAAGCGAGAGGCCGGTTCGTTCACCGGACTGTCAACCGACACGTCGCGGGTTCTATCCCTAACGCCGAACGATCCCTGCCGCCCTGCAGGAGTTTTCGGCCTAGTGGACGAAATAATCTTCTATCTAGAAGGAACGTCTGTAAAACTTATAAGAATAAAACTGAATAGAATAAGAATAAAAAGCAATATCAAACTTTTTCTTGTAGGCCTTAGACCTCTCCATAACAATGAGATCTTAAATGAAGAGTAGCTGTTATGCGTTATATTTCTTGATTAGATTATATTCAGTCTTTCCTCAGAGACAAACACAAATTGAATTTCAACTGCTTAATACAGTAGATGGCGTTGTTTTATTAAGTAGTAAAGTATCCAGTAGGACCAAATTGATCCATAGAGCCGGTGAATCAGGTTTCACCAGTTTCTGTGGCCACGGCATACTAGGGGATTGTGATCCCTTCCCATCACAATGTCCAGCCGCCTTTACTTTACCCTAACTAAGTTCAGGTACCCATCAGAGCTGGGTAGACTCAGGGACACCCTCCAGACAGGGGAAAAATTCCTAGTCTTCACCAGGATTCGAAGCCAGGACCTTTCGGTACGCCAGCCAAACGCGCTGCTGCACGGCCACTGTGCCATAAAAAAAATATAATAACTTAATTCCTAATATCACACTTCATAACTTCTTTATAGAAAACTGCACATAATTATACGATCAATAGATCTATCTTGTCACACTGAAAACACCTCACTGTACACATTTTATAAAATACAAAGTCCACATAATTAGACTCAAAAAAGCCTCCACTACCTCCCACTGGAGTGTCCTTACAACAACTGACCAAATCATTTTTCTTACTGACCATTGTTGACTTCCATAACATCACTCAGTACTACTCTTTCAAATTCACACTTTTTTTTTCATGCCTTACGCACTTCGCTCTGTCTCACATTTTTGGTCCATACATATATCCCAATATTTAAACCTGTAAACAGTAGCACTCTAGACCTTACCATTTTCTGGCTACTCGACTCAAACCAATGGAATTTCCGATTGAATTAAAAGTTTCCGCTGTATACACCTTTCGATTTTAATCCTAATTTTCCATTGAGAAAATCATAGTGAATGACTAAACTGGAAGTCTAGAGGACTTAGTGCGATCGGAATTTAATTCCAAAACTAAGTAATCAAATAGTAGAAATGACAAAGCAAGTGCTCCATCTTATTATAGTCTTTGGTATATCCAACTATTTAACCTGTAACAGTAGCACTCTAATACGTTTTCTTTTTCTGGCTACTAGACTCAAATTTATTAAACTTACTGTACGTTCACTTCTGTAAACACACACAAAATTTTCTCCGTTTTATTTGTATCACTCTGCTTTCACACTATTGCAGTGACGTGTAACTAGGGAAAATTGACGCCTTGAGTGGAGGTTGAAATTGGCGCCTTTTCTTTAACACGTTCTGTTTTCATTGACTATATAATATAGCCATGAATAGTATTTAGCCTACTCAACTACTTTTCAAGTGAAAAAAACAACAAAACAACAACGACAATAACTTAGGAAAATTAGAAAGTAAAAACAGCATTTACATTTGAAAAAAAAAATGCATAGTCCTTTGTTAAAATGGGAAAAACTCTAAGCTAGAAATGTGTGACAATTTTTTTTTCGTGTGGTCTTAAATCAGTGTTCATTTTTTATTGCAAAAAAAAAAATAACATTGTTTTGTTAATTAACCTCCCCAGAATTTAAATACTGAACTTTGATTCCTAAATAAGAGTTATAAGGTTATCCCCCTTTTCAATCTTTTTTTTTTACAAATCGTAATAAGTCTACAATTTGTACAACACACAGATTTAATCTTTAGTTGACAAGCTGGTACTCGGGACACTGGGGAAATAAAGCAGGAAGTCCTCGAGGACCCCACCCCACACACACAGCCTACCTCGACAAACACACACACACATATATATCATATCCCACTAACACACATACACACTACCACAACTACACACAGATAGCACTGATATGTCTTGCTCAACGGAAATACCTATAGTCTAAATTAGAACAAACAAAAACATTCTATATAATCTTAGATACAAATACCCTGTTTTTAATCTCATTCTTTCAATTCGGGCTTTGCTGGTCATAAGAAATAAGCACTCTTTTCTTACATTGTTCGATTGGTAGGAACTTCACAGGCGCTCTGTGTTTATGTGGTTAATCCTTTTGTTTAAATAGTCCGTGTTGTGTACAGATATAATGATAGTAAGTTCGAGGTTTTCAGGAATTTTATTGAAGCATTATAACACTTGACTGGTTTTAAATACAAATGCAATAATTGGCTAATATTTCCACGTTGTTAGGCTTAGTATTATATGAGCAGAGAAAAAAAATCAATAATTAAAGAAAAATTGATCAGTATACGGATGAATAGTGAAAGCCTTATAAATGTGTGAATATATCAGTAATCAATAGTTTATGGAATATTGCATAAATCATTAGATATTACTCAGGGATAGGTTTTTTATAGATCAATACATATAGTTTTAATAGAACAATAAATAAATCAGTATTTACTATCTTATATTCAACAACGTAATCCTCAGAGGGTTGAAAGGTAAGAGCTAAGGTTTAATTTTTTAGTTCCTTATTTTTTTCCTATACATGCATTATCTGCATAATATATATAAAATAGAGTATGTGTATGTTCAACCAATCATATTAGTTAATTTAAAAACACGTGACCTAATTGTCTCATATTATACTTTTGGGATTTCACTTCGGACATGTGTCTTCGATAGCTAAGTGGTTAACGTATGGGACTGCCATACGGGTTACCCGGGTTCGATGCTCAAGTTAGTCTATACCTTTCTTTTCTACAATTTATTTTATTTCAATTAATATTACTATTAAAAGATATTGAAAATCTACTAACAACACCGGGCAATGTAGATTTTTGTTAAATAAAAAGACTTGCCTATTTTTGTCCCGATTACAATATTTATTTTTAAATTACTTTCCTGAAAGTCTTCAGCAAAATTTTTTTTAAACAAAATTAAGGACTATATTTATAGCTATCTGTTTATTGTAGTTTATAAAATT
The DNA here is from genome assembly GCA_949126835.1 of Anisus vortex. Taxonomy (NCBI): domain Eukaryota; kingdom Metazoa; phylum Mollusca; class Gastropoda; family Planorbidae; genus Anisus; species Anisus vortex. The sequence continues at coordinate 40,279,962 of OX421497.1, read as the reverse complement.
GTTATCTGTAGCTTATACTGGCCTGTTTTATTTTCCCCCGGGCAACGCCGGGCAATTTAGCTTGTTTAATTATATTTGTTGTGGGTGTATTTATGGTTCTCCACTGAAAAATTTTCACCACAAAAACAAAGGTCTTTTGCATCGTTTAGACTAGGGTCGCCAACCTACAACAAATTACATATTTATATAGCGCTATTCATAACAAAGTCTTCGAATGCGCTTTACATTTACCATCTGTTATTAAAATAAATCGAAAAAGTGTGTTTTTAGTTTTAGTTTAAAAATGTCTATATTGTATATATATATATTAGGCCTATATTTAAATATGTAACAGAAAAAAAAAACTTTCCTTATCCCTTATGTGAGAAAAAATGCATATAAGTACTCTTTCGTCTCAAGTGGCATTCGGGCATGGAATGGGTTACCTGAACAAACCAGGAAAACCAGTAACTTAACATCATTAAAACATAAATAAAGATGCGAGACTAGACTCGGACCACGGATGAGCGTAGGACGCAAACATCTTCTTTATAGAGAGAGCTTCTGTAATGTAGGCCTATAAGATAAGATTTATGTTGGTCCCTTTAGACATGTTTAATTTCAATGACTAACAATGCTTACAAATTGTAAATGTGCCAATCTATAGGTACCCACATTTAGCGTGTCCGAAATTCTTTTCTGCAACTGACCAATCATGTCAGTTGTTTGTAGACAAAACATGTTGTAGTTTTTATGTAAATTGCCGATCTAGATATAAATTAACATTGACTGGCAGGTAAAGAAATATATTTTTTAAATATTATAGAGAGAAATATATACGCTGGAAAGATAGAAAATAATAGACTAGACAGATAGAAGATAGATGGGGAGAAGAAAGATGGACAGATAAAATTGTGAGCTTGTTTTGTTTACTTTCAGCTCTGCTGTATGGAATTACAAAGTGCAAGGCTTTTCTCGTCATAATGCATTCCTTGACACTTTTTATACTCGTAATGACACTGCCACTTGGCAGTACTGACATAAACTCGATCGACGAAACGAAGTCACCTCTTGCAGAAAGTGCTCCTCCAAGTCGAGCAGGAAGTATGGCGGACACAGCGACCACCGTGCCCAAAGACATGGAAACAGCTTCCGGGTCTCGTTCGGGCAGTTTCATTGGCCCATTAGACTCTGCTGGAAACGCAGACACAGATCATACATTACGGACGAGCAAGAAGCCGACCGAGGATGTGAACGCTTGGCCCACAGTTGGTCTCAGTGATAGTGACCCGACCACTCAGGGCACATCTGTCCCCAGCACAACAAATTCTGACCCTGTGGTAGACAAAAGGAAGATTTTAAATATCATCGGACTTTTCGCCATGACAGGTGAGTAACAATATTAATTTTTTGCACATTTTCTTTCATGCTATCAAAAAAAATATGAAGTGGTGTTCAAGGGATTGTGTGGTTAGTCAAATACACAGCTTTCTTCACTTTCTCTAATCTACACCAGGAACACAGAAACTTTGTTTTCGGGTTGGGGCTGGGGGTGGGGGATGGAGAATAGTGGTATTAGACCCACAAAACATCGATATAGCAAACTAGCACTAAACCCATACACCCAAGTAAAATACTTATATTAATTTATAGCTTTCAGTCGAATGGAGCTACTTATGGGAGAAGGCTATTCTATCTTTATAAATTACAGACGCTCCTTGTATAAAGAAGATTATTGCATCCTACGCTCATCCGTGGTCCGAGCCTAGTATAGCATCTTTATTAATGTTTTAAATGCTGTTCAGTTTTCCTGGTTTATTCAGGCTATAAAATAGAGGTAATGTAGTATCTCCATTAACAAGATATACGAAAAAAAAAAAAGGGGGGGGGGTGATGGTACCAGACCTATGCAGGGTTACCAACCCGTACTGGTACACTAAAAAAAACAACAGAGTTACCAGGTCGCAAAAAAAAAAAAAAGAAGAAGAATAGTTCAAAATGAAGAACACATTAATGGGACGTATTAGCCAATGAGAAACAAAAATGCACGTATTTTTTGGAAAATTGAATCGGATTTTAGATTCACCAAACTGTAATTACCTGAAGAAAATAAAACGGAGGAGCCTTTCGGCTCTTACGTCATGGGTGTGACGATGTTCAGGGATGAACCAGGGGTAGGGGGGGCACACCAAGGATCAATTTGAGCGTGCCGAAGGGGTGGAGTGCCGTGTAATATAGGGTACGGTTTTCCGCACCCACATGCACTATTTTTTTTCCCACTGCGGATTTCCCTCGGATCATCATCGTGGTGGTTCGCCCGTTTACCGGAAATATGTATAGGTATTGGCATCTAGGCACCAGTACTAATGGTTTCCACTCTTCCCCAGCGATGATGTCCCATGGGTACAGAAATGCTTTTACGTTACCAGTTAGGACTAGAAATAACAAAATTGTAGAATTTTATTCTTTTCTTTCTGGTTTCCTTTTTTAATCTCCGTCTGGAATTAACTTTAAATCTTTTTATTTTAAATCAGGAATGTACCATGCAGGAATCGCTTACCTGTTGGCAGCCCAACTGGCTGTCATGCATATCAACAACAGGACCGACATTCTACCTGGATATAAGATACAAATCAATGCCCACAATACCCAGGTAAGTCTTGACCAGAGACCACTATCATTACAATTGGTGGTCCTGACAACACTTTCTCTCTCTCTTTCTTTTCTTTTATTTATCTCTCTCTTTGTCTCTCTTTTATTTCTCTCTCTCTTTTTCTGTTTTTGTCTCTTTGTCTCATTTCTCTCACTCTTTCTCTCGCTTTTTGTCTCTCTCTCTCTTTCTTAATCGCTCTTTTTCTCTCTCTCTCTCTGTCTCTTTCTTAGTTTTAGTATCTTGGTATAGACATCAAATTAGCTTGATATTGATAATAATAATAATAATAATAATAATGTGCTTGTATAGCGCATATCCCGTTGATGACAGTTCTATGCTTGACGACAGTTACAGAATACAGACAGGGAACAACAGACGAAAATGTAAATTATGTATACACAAATACTGCTAACGAAATAGGTCAGTCTTCAGTCGGCTCCTGAAGGTGTCGAAGCTAGGGCTCTGGCGAAGCTGTAGTGGGAGATGATTCCAAGCAGACGGTCCTGCGTAGGAGAATGATCGTTGGCCAGCGTACACTAGCCTCACACGAGGAATCCGCAGAGTAAGCGCGTCAGCAGCCGAACGAAGTGGACGGGATTGGGTGTAGAGCTCAAGACAGGAGCGAAGGTAATCCGGGGCAGAGTTATTTAGGGACTTATAGCAGAGAGAAGCCAGCTTATATGAGATAAGGATGTTGATGGGTAGCCAGTGCAGAGATCGGAGCACAGGAGTGATATTATTTGACTTCTTCTTTTTGGGGACTAGTCGGGTTGCGCAGTTCTGGATACGTTGGAGTCCCGGAAGGGAGGAGGCCGAGAGACCAGCCAAGAGCGAATGGCCGTAATCCAAGCTGGTGAAGAGGAGAGAGATGACAAGCTTCACACAAGCTTCCTTGGTGAGATAACGACGGATGGCGGCACAATGCGACGCAGATGGAAGAAGCAGATTTTGGTGAGGAAGGAGACGTGGGGCTGCATAGACGTATTACGTATTAATTAAAATTTATAAAAAAAATAACGTTACAACATAATATTGAAAACTAATAAAAGTGTTTAATAGAACTAGCTCAAAGGATTTTCCAACTTCTATAGGAAGGTCTCAGTGTCGGTGCTTTAAGAAGACCATTATATTTTGCTCTGCTAAGAGTCAACCAATGAAAATATAGATCAGTGCCCCCTTACTGTTATATGTCAGAATATGTTGGGGGGGGGGGGGAGACACTGTGGCCGTGCGGCAGTGCGTTCGGCTGGCGTACCGAGGGTCCCGGGTTTGAATCCTGGTGAAGGCTAGGATTCATTCCTGGGTCCGGAGGGTGTCCCTGAGTCTACCCAGCTCTATTGGGTACCTGACTTTAGTTGGGGTAAAGTAAAGGCTGTGCATGGTGCTGGCCACACAACCACCCAGTATGCCGTGGCCGCAAAAACTTCACCGGACATATTACATTTTTTAGTTGTACGTTCTGACTTTCTTCTGTTGTAATTCCGTGCACAGTGTGACGAGTCTAAGGGCCTGGACGCGTTCTACGAGGAAGTCTACAACAGAACCTGGACATCCATCATGACGCTTGGAGGCACCTGCTCACCCGTCACTGAGATCACTGCTCAAGTGTCACACTTGTGGGGGCTACTGCAGGTAAGTGTCACACTTGTGGGGGGGGGCTACTGCAGGTAAGTGTCACACTTGTGGGGGGGACTACTGCAGGTAAGTGTCACACTTGTGGGGGGGGGGCTACTGCAGGTAAGTGTCACACTTGTGGGGGGGGCTACTGCAGGTAAGTGTCACACTTGTGGGGGGGGGGCTACTGCAGGTAAGTGTCACACTTGTGGGGGGGCTACTGCAGGTAAGTGTCACACTTGTGGGGGCTTCTGCAGGTAAGTGATGACATTTGAATGGAACGATGGTTTCTACACAAAGCCACAACTAGCTATATTGCACATAAAACCAACCACACCGAATAGATTACATTAAAACCACTCTTGCTACATTGCACATAAAATATACAACTACATATGCGTATACTACATTTTCACACAAAATCACACTTGCTACATTTGGTAATGGTAATGGTAATTTATATAGCGCTTCTATCCATGCTATATTAGCATGCTCGGTGCGCTCTAGAAGACTATTAATCTGTGAGAGGTTTCACTGCTGCCGGTTAAGCGCATGTGATAACAACTCAATATTAACGTCATCTAGTCCCAAAACTCATGTAGGGCGACAGGGATCTGCCGGTGGCGGGGCTCGAAACCGCGACGTGTCAAGTGATTTACATTTGACATAAATCTAATCACATTGCCTAAGTTTCATATAAAACCACAACTAATTTGCCAATAAAATTAATCATGGATTGTTTTTCTTCAGATCTCCTACTCGTCCGTATCTCCTTTACTCTCGAACAAGAGACTGTTCCCGTATTTCTACCGCGTCATGACTCCAGAACACTACTTAACTATTGGACGTCTAAAGCTCTTTCAAGAATTAGGCTGGAAGCGAGTGCATGTCATCTATGAGAACTACAATGTTTTCTCAACGGTAAGAACGTTTTCTTTAACTTTTTATTGTAATGATTATTACGAAACTATTGACAGGTATTGTTTTTGGGTTGGAAGCAAAAGCAATCAGACACCTGATATTGAAATTAGTGCGGAGACAACACGTGTGCAGAAGTCTTGGTATTGGAATCTGTGACGATTGTCCCAGTTCAAGTTGGAATGTGTCCTGAAAACGCAGAACATGTTGTCTGAGCCCGCATTTCTTTTATATAGCTGTAGGAAAGTTAGACGTGGAAATAGTGGCGTAACCAAGGTAAACGGCAGCAGGAGCGCTTAGGGGACGGTGGCGTTGAAATTGGCGCCTTTTGAGACTGTTAGTTTTCATTTATTAGTAGGCCTACAACTATCAAACTTTCGCCTCCCCTCTAGCTACGCTACTACCGCGCAATTCATTACATATTCTTAGACATTTTTGTTTAAACTCCTCAATTTATCAAATCTGATAACATAGAAGAACAGCAAATGCTAGAGACTTGGTTATTGTATTTTTAGATTTCTTAAATTAGATAAATGTTTATAATATCCCCCTTTCTCTCTTTCTCTCTCTGATGTGTTAATTTCGGGCATTGGGAAATATCTTCGAGCATTTGAAAATATCTTCGGGCATTTGAAAATATCTTCGGGCATTGGGAAATAGGTACAGACATATATTTTAGGTCATAAGTCAAATATTTAAAAAAAAACACTCCTGGAAAACAGAAGCTCGTCAGTTATCTTAATCGCATTTCAATAAAAAAAAATATAAAAAAATAAAACTTTATCAACTTTATGCTCCAACAATGACCTTTTTTTTTTCATAGCTGAACGAAATCATGAAACAAGATCTGAAACAAGAAGGCGTGGATGTTGTCAGTGCTGAAATGTTCACCAACAATCCTAATGAAAGCGTCAGAAATTTAAAAGTAACTATTGCTTTTGTTCTTTTTCTTTTCTTTGGCTTGTTTGTAAAATTCTTTAGGTAACCGATTCTTAACATTATAAGATGAAGTACGGTAGACTAAATGATTTAGCGCTGTAGCTGACCCGCGGGCCTATTCTGTCCATACAAAGGTAATGTGTATCAAAAATAAAGATATCGAGATTAAAAGTAAAAAATAAAAGTCTTCTTTGTACATCTAAGACTGACCTTTTACCCTGACCCCGGTTGTCATGGAAAGTGGCCGTCGCCGTGACATGCGTACCCGCTCTGGGGACACAAGAAATCTAATGCATTTTTTAAACTTAATATTTTACTAAAGGCATTGCGTTTTTTTAATGTTATTATAGTTAGGTGTTTAAAAAATATATATAAGACCATTAAAATACATGGAAACTGTATACTAAGTAGCTAGGGAGCGAACATTTGACTAGGCTACTCGGTGGTATAATCCAAGCGTAACGAATTTCAAATTTGATTGGTTTATAGTTTATAGCCACCTTTTATTATTACCGTCGATTAGTTATATTGTCGTTGCAGTTTATTTTTATGTCGTAACTGTGCGTACTTTTATTTATTTCGAATCAACAAGTTCGGCGACAAAAGTGATACTGTATTTTAGAAATTACCTTTCGTGGTGAGGTTGGAGTAAATGTACATTGCTTTTGTCTCGAACGACCAATGAGTCTAAAGCGAACGAACAAAGATAGATAGATAGACTGACGAAAGATAGATTTATAGAAACCTGATAGATACATGAATAGATAGGTAAGTAGAGAGATAGAAGATTGATAGATAGGTGGGTAGGTAAGTAAGTAGGTTGGTAAGTGTGCAGGTAGGTAGATAGATAGGTAAGTATGTATTTAGTTACCAGGTAGGTAGGTCAGTCGGAAGGTAGGTGGGTAGGCATTCAGGTAGGTAGGTAGGTAGAGCTAGATATATGACAGATTGATACATATTTAGTCACACAAACACCGATAAACTTTCTCCCTTACTGTATCTAAAGGAAAAAGATGCACGGGTTATCATTGCCAACATGTACGAAGATAAAGCAAGGCAAGTTGCATGCGCGGTAAGTCTAGTGACTATACTTTGTTGTCAAATAATGTGTGTTGCATGTATTTGGTTTATCATCTTATCTTCTACGTCAAATACTGTGTGTTCCGTGCATTTGTTTTATCATCTTATCTTCTACGTCAAATAATGTGTTTTCCATGCATTTGATTTATCATCTTATCTTATACGTCAAATAATGTGTATTCCGTGCCTTTGTTTTATCATCCTATCTTATTAGTCAACTAATGTGTTTTCATTCATTTGATTTATCATCTTATCTTATACGTCAACTAATGTGTTTTCCATGCATTTGTTTTATTATCCTATCTTATACGTCAACTAATGTGTTTTCCATGCTTTTAATTTATCATCTTATCTCATACGTTAAATAATGTGTGTTCCCTACATTTGGTTTATTATCTTATCTCATACGCCAAATAATGTGTTATCCATGCACTTGGTTAATTATCTTATCTTATATGTTACAAACGCTCCTTCTATACAGAATATTAATACGTTTTATACTCGTTCCCTCCTATAATATGTGCAGGTGTATAAACTAGAAGAAAAGAGAAACACTACGAAACCCTGGTACGATCGAGTCGTCTGGCTGTTCCCCTCTTTCTTTGACAGGCACTGGCTGCATGTAGAGGACACAAACATCAACTGCACATCAGCAGAGATCAGAAAGGTAAAGCCCGCCTTATTTTTTCATTTGGTGCAGATAGCATAGAACCCCTTTTCTGCTGCTTTTAAAATGTGTCTTCGCATCGTATTCACTTTAGTATTCGACCGAATGGTAATGGCGGTGCCGAATTATGAAAGTGATCTAGTGACCTCCTTGGCTATAAAGCTATAAACAAAAAAGCAAAAAAAGTCTCAACTGATATATGCTTTTTAGTATTCATTGTATAATTCTATAAGGAATTTAATTGACTTTAATACATTTACTGAACATGATATTTTGTCGTTAGATCTATAATTTTGTAGACTTTCAGTAGTCCTATTCGGTCGAATGGCTTGAGTTAATTTTTCGAATCTGGAGGACGTCTGAAAGCAACATATTTATAATAAAATAAAGCCCAATAATACAGATTATGATTTTGTGTTGAGCGGTAGACTTATTTCTAACAGGCGTTTACTTAAACCAAAGACTTTAATAAGATGGACCGCTTGCTTTGATATTTCTGCTATTTGATAACTTGAAACACTTAATTTCGGAATTTCCTATCGCACTACGTCCTCTATACTTCCGGTTTAGTCATTCGATATGATTTTTACAGTGGAAAATTAAGATTAGAATCGAAAGTTGTATACAGCGGAAACCTTTAATGCAATCGTAGAAGCGTAGAAGTCATTTTAGACAGCCTTATTGGTTGCGCACGGAAAAAAAAGAACATGTAAGCTCTAAAAATAGAGCAAGCAGTCCATCTTATTATAGTCTTTGCTTAAACTTTTTGTGTAATAAAAATGTACTTTTTTTTTAAATTTTAGCTTGTGACCTTTCACCTAAACTCTAGCTCACGGTTTCCCCAAAACTTTTTTTTATTTTTGTGAACACTCCAAAATTGAAATAAATGTAGGGGAAACTGGGGTAAAATGGGATAGCGGGGTAAAACGAGACACACGAATTACTGAAAAACAGAAATCAGGTGCGCTTTAGAAATGAGTCTAATAAAGAGATCACGTGATACTGCATTGCCCGCAAAATTGATTTTGTTTGGTTGAGCTGAGTGCGTCGGTGAGAGGCAAATATTTCAATTTTATCTATTTTGATCTATTTTTATGGTTACGATGCAAATGTGTTCATTAAAAAAAAAATACAGATTTGTCAGACAAGAATTAACATTATGATAGATATTTATGTGGGCAATGGTAATAGATATCTAAGTTTGACCTACTTAAGCATGGCAGTGTCTGGTTTGGAGGCTTTTTGAACAAGGTTATAATGGGGTAAAACAGGAAAAAACAATGGGGCAAAATGGGAAAATACGGTTATCCCAATAAATCATTTGTGTTTCTTTCGAAACAAACAAATCTCATCTTTTTTCGTTGTGACATTGTTGTCCACTACTTGCTTGTTCAGTACACAAAATGTCGTTTACATGTCAATGTTATCTTTGATACGACAGGTTTTTTTTCCCTTAAGTATCTCGTTTTACCCCAGGTCCCCTATAATGTAGCATATAACAATAATATGCTCCATGTGTCTATTCAAGGACTTGCTCCAAACGTTAAATGTCTGCTTAAGGTGTAATATAATAATATTATGGGTTTTCCGCGAGTAGATCTACAGCACCTTGAGATTAAATAGAGTCTGAACTTTCTTTCTTTCTTTTTGCATCCCTGTAGCTTTGCATTCTTGATTCGTTGCCTTTTCACAACCGGGTATTTGCGAAGCGCTGCTATATAGCCTACTATATTTAACAAAGATTAGGTATCGATTTCTACACAATTCATCATCCTCATTGGCTCCATAGTCTCGGAAGACGATTAGATTTGCGCTCCTGTGATTAGGCCAGCCCTACAAAATTGACTGTGTCTGTGGAGACCTATCCTTGAGAGACAGGCTCTGTCGCATCTCTGGCACTTGAAAGCTGGACCGTTGGAGATTGTTAGGGGCAGCCTACTTTTCGTCGGTGTGTAAGGTGCCTCTCCAACTATTTCTGTGCTGAGCAAGGTTCTGCCAGTTTCCGACCTCTACATCTATAGCCTTTAGGTCACGTTTGCAGACATCCTTGAACCTGAGTTGGGGGCGGCCAGTAGCTCTCTTGCCCTCAGTGAGCTCAGCATATAGCAGGTCTTTTGGGATTCGCCCATCCTCTACACTCTACACAATTATAAGTATACTAATGGTTATTCCCGTCAAAATGACGGAGAAACGAATGACTACAATGTGTTTTGCTAAGAGAGAAGTAAAACAAATTACAATAAAAACTCAGTGAGAAAGTTTCTTTCGGTATTTAGTTTTTATTCTTCTTTATTGTTTAATTGATTGTATAAAGTCGCTCATTATAGGATGTTCTCAATAGTGACGTGAATCCATGAAATAATTAAAACATTCGGTTACTATTACTAAAATTAATATAATAAAGCAAACATCTACCATTAATGAAAAACAAAACATGAGTTGATAGTGCGTACCTTTTATTAATGAGATTACGCCGCGTTAATAATCAACTGAATGCAAGGGGAATTATTAGGATCCTCGCGTTCAACATAGTAAATGAAAGCTCAAAAGGAGATCATTCTAAAATGGCGCTCAGTTTCGAACTTTAACATACGGTGATTATCAATTGGTCTAAGTTAATTTTAAAAATAAATTCACGAATTAAGCAATATTGTTTATATAATAAAAATTTCTTTTAGAGAACGTTTCCAGTTTATACATTTAACTTTTGACCCGATTAGTCAAAAGGCTTAGGAGCCTACAGAGCAAAAAAATCTAAATAAATAAATAAATTTACGTATAAAAAAACTCACGGTAAGTATGTATATAGATGATTGACTGACGTCCATATTGTTGCAGGTCTATCGTTACTACATAATGATCATCTGTCCTAGATTTTCTAAAGTTTCTCGTCAGTTTTGTTTTAGCGACCGGGTAATTTTGTTTTTATGGCCCTGTGTCCGGGGTCTTGACCCGGCATTTGGGGAAACACGCTCATTTTTGTTAGCATACAAACTTTCGGGCATTGCTCCTGTCAGTCTGGCTCTAGTTGTTTGTTTTTTGTTTGTTTTTTTGTTTGTTTTTGTTTTTTTATTGTGTAGGTTGTGGGAAGGTATTTCTCCATTTCTTCACAATCTCTCTGCAATGACCCGGAATATGTGACCGACAGTGGCTTGTCACCGAAAGATTTCTTAACGGAATTCAATGGGAGGAAACTCTATAAGTAAGCAGGAGAAAATACATTTCTTAGTTTCAAGTATTGATTAGTAAATAAAGGTCATTTTCTGAGCTTTTAGGAAAGACCTTAAAAACACACTTTTAAAAATACTTCAGTCGGCCTGCTAAATAATATAGGCTTTATTCGTAAAATAAAAGTCACTATCATAGCATATTATCTTATTATCTTATTGTCTTGATATCATATTATTAATATAATTCAGCGATTAGATGTGCTATAGAAAGGTAAATAGATAGATAGACAGACAGACAGACATATACAACACTGTTTAATAAAGATGCAAGACTAGACTTGGAACACGGATGAGCGTAGGACACACACACAAATCTTCTTTATAGAAGGAGCGTCTGTAATATATAAGATAAGATAAGATGTTTCAATCCTGTAAACATGAAGTATATAGTCTATAATATGTTACATAATTTAATCATGACAGCGAATTAAAAATAACTGTCATATTTTCTAGTAAAATGCGCCAAATTATGTTGACAGAAAGGCTGGGTATAAAAATAAGTGACCAGTTGTGTTTAATTCTTATGCCAGTTTAGTAAAAGATGAGCTGCCAAAAGATTTCCATCGATACTACAATGACAGTAGCTTCTACCCAGACGGTTCGGTCTACAACCAACATAGGGCTCCCGAGGCCTACGACGCTGTGTGGGCCATCGCCGTGGCCCTGAACAACACGTTAACCTACCTTATTAAAACAGGCAAGTACCAGAATACAACAGGCAAATGTGGATACCTGCAGAGAATTGTGGGGAAAAGCAATATATGCTATTAGCTAAAGTTACAGAATCGCTTTGTATTCTTCTTCTTCTTTTGTTAGCCAGTCTGCAGAGCAGTTTGCTCTCTTGCAGTCAATGTCAAACATATTTACATGTGTTTTTTTTTAGTTATTCTAAATTGCTGTATAATGTGTTGGTAAGGGGAAGGGGGGTGGAGCAGAGTGTATCTGAGGTCGGTTAGCTCAGGGCGTTCAAGCAGGAAGTGGTACACATTTTCTTGTCAGTGGTGGCAATGTCTGCAGTTATTTGGGTGAGTTCGGTTTATTCTATTTAGGTGTGGGTTGAGTGCTTTATGTCCTGTTGTTATCTGGGATATAGTGCATTGTTCTTTTCGGGGGAGGAATTTAATATCTTCGTATATTGAGGAGCCTATGACAATATTCAACCATTCTATCTGGAAAGAAGGGATTACCAACCTATATCAAGTTATTGTTTATTTATTGTTGTTTTAATAAACAACTCAAATATTATTATGTGATCCGTTTTACATAACTCTACCAAAAATAGGAAGTCGATCATTAGCTTTAGAATGAACATTCCATAATTTTATTAACACATGTTAACATGTTTTACCATCTTTAAATGTTATCGATGTATTTTATCCAATACATTTAACACATTTATTTCATTGCAGGAGACGATCGAAGGCTGGAAGATTTCAAATACCACGATGCCAGTAATGGCAGTATTTCTAAGATAATCAAAGAAGCCATGTGTAATGTTACATTCCGTTCACTATCTGGCAAATTCTCGTTTAACGGAGATGGCGACAGAACACCTGGCATAGAAATTTATCAGTTTAATAACGGTGAGGATTAATACCATGCTGTTTCGTGTTGTTATTTTGGGGTTTGTTGTTGTTGTTTTTTTTAGGGTCACGTTATCAGTTTAGTTCATTATTGTTGAGATTGCTATGGCAACAAGGGGCGATAAAAAAAAGCTAGTTACGAAAATAGACAGTGTCGTTTCTATTACATAAAATGAGGTTTGGAAACACAAACACGTAGAAATGAGACTTCGTTTTTTTTGTTATTTGGAAATGATTTTTATTATTAAATCATTTATTTAAAAAAACACCAGCAACGTACCTGACTTCCCAGAAACGGTAGAAACAACGAAAACACGTATAAACCACTAATTTTTCCCACGTCGATACGACGTGGTGTGCCCGCTGGGTAGTTGGGGTAAAGTAAAGGCGGCTAGGCTTTGTGTTGCCCACACAATCCTTTAGTATGCCCTGGCCACAGAACCTGGCGAAGGCTGTTTCACTGGTCCCATGGATCAATTTGATCCGACCGGATACTTTACTTACGTACTATCAAAATTAAATCGGTACTAATCAATGAATTTTAACATTCGTGAATATATATAAAAATAATCTGGGAAATATTCTCAAGCATAGTTGTCTAATTGCACTGCATGGGCTACAGCTCTAATAGAACTTTGCGAGCCAAAACAATATGAACCGTAAGTAGATTAAGTGGAGAATTCAACCTATGATTTCGACAACAATAACATTAATTCTCTCCCGGACCGGATGTGCCCCGCGGGCCTTGGGTTTTTATACAGTTCTCTAGAAAGTACATTTGTCACACGTTATAAATAGTGTTTTTTTTTATCTTTGCACTCTTTACGATAGAAAATGCTGAATATACAACAAACTGCATTCTGTATTAATAACTTAGAATAACTATCTTATCTTAATAACTAAAGATGATACGGTTGCAACCCTCCTACATTATGAGAATTTTTCTGATAATATGAGTAGACGATGGTTAATTAGGAATTAGAACACACAACACTTGCAAAACATAGGTTTATTCAAACTTGGGTGAAAGTGTGTAGGGGAGAGGGGGGGGGGGCATAAACTGAATAACATTAACCCTAATTCTATTGATTAATCTCCCTGTGCCAATTCTATGTCTGAAACGAATCTGCAGACGAGAATGCCAGCTACACACACATTGGAAGTTGTCAGTTTGTCAGCACGGGTGAAGAATGGAACTGCAGCCTGGACAAAGATAAAATTGTCTGGAGGACTAAAGGTGAGCTTTCAGATCCAACGTCCCAAGTCACGGTATATGCTGGCCGAGGGGCGGAGTGCTCGGGTTGTCACCTGGTTGTCATATACTTGTCTGGTTGTAATCTGGTTGCCACCTGGTTAACACCTGGTTGGCATCTGGCTGCCACCTAGGGGACACCTGGTTAACACCTGGTTGAAACCTAGTTGACATATGGCTGTCGTCTGACTGCCACCTGGTTGACACCTGGTTGACACCTTGTTATCACCTGGTCGACATCAGGTTGCCACCTGGTGAACACCTTGTTGTTATCTGACTACCATCTTGTTTTCATCGGGTTGCCGTCTGGTTGCCATCTGGTTGCCATCTGATTGTCATGAGATTGTCATCTAGTTGCCATTCCTATGGTCTCTGGTTCGAATCCACTAGACTGGGCGTAGTGTAACTCAAGTTAACCGGCTCTGGTAGGTACCAGACACTAGCTGTACAGTTGGGGGTGAGTAAAGGTGGACTGGCATTGTGCTGGACACATAATCCCCTTGTATAATGAAATCGACAAGTGAAACGCTGCTTCACTAGTACTTTAACTTGTTGGCCTGAAAGAGATACGTCAACCCCACACCCTTTGTCCCACATTCACACACCTTGTGCAGTTATTAGATTATTGGACAATGCACATGAATTTCATCTTACCTTCGACAATATAAAAATCAGAGCAAGGCAGATGAGTGGCGTACTGCAAGAGTATAACTCGACCAGGACAGGTGGGTTTTGTGTGACTAGGTCATAAGTGAGCAAATACTCATAAAAGATTATTAATGAGACAAAAATAACACAAAAACTTTTTTATTGGCGTCTGTGTGAATGAGAGGAAAGAGACTCAGGGAAATATTGTAAAATTATATGGTCCAATAAAGCTGTTTTTTTTTTTGTTGTTTTTATTTGTGATTAGCTAATTATTATATTAACATTGATAGTTTGTGAACAGTGGCAGACAACCACTTTGTACCTAAATGAACTTTCCCGGAAAATGTAACCGCCCTTTCCACTTCCCAAGACAACAATCAAATGGAATTGAACTAAAGATCTCTAGTTGTGTCGACGTGAGAAATGAATGTAGTTTTGGTACAAAGTTTTAAATACACGTGACAAAAGCCACTTTCTGTAAATTAGACATTTTTTACAGACCTAATTAGACTAATTGCCCACATTTAACATGAACTAAGCTTACTTAGACTAATCCACATTTAACAAGATCACTTATTTAACAAGAACTACTTAGACTTATAAAAATTGTCCACATTTTTAACGTGAACTGCTTATTTAACAAGAACAATATTTAACTTGAACTGCTTAGATTAATTGCCCACATTTAACATGAACTACTTAGACTAATCCACATTTAACAATATCCACTGATTTCACAAGAACTGTTAATTGTCCACATTTTAACAAGAACTAATGAGACATATTGTTTATGTGACTGGCTGGACATAATAAGTTGTGTTCATGAATGTCTTGTTTGAATGTGTGAATATTGAGTGAATGGCTAGAGTAATAGGCTATAAAAGGATCGTAGAATGAGAATAAAAGTTACACCAACCAGTGGGTTGTCAAGTCATACTTTACACTCTTTATTTACCAACTCAGTGAACTAGTTGATTCGTTACGTAGTCTGTCCCTCTGTCAGTAAGTTAGCTAGTTAGTCGTTCATTAAGTCATCCATTTATTCGTTCTATAATAGTACGGTGAGTTGGTTGAAGAGTTACTTAAATTCAAAATTAAACAGTAAGTCAGACAGTTGTCAGTTCGTTGGTTTTTATTAGCTAATAATTTTAGTTCTATATTTATTCAGTTGGCCATTAAGTCCTTCTATTAAAGAAAGTACGTAACTTGTTAGTTAATTAAATTAATAATTATGTAGTAAATCGTGAGTTCGTTTTTTACTAAGTTAATTAGGCATTTACTCATTCATTATTTTCTTAGATAACTACTTAATTAATTAATAAATAAGTTAATTAGTTAGTTTTTAAATTTGTTAGTTAATAAAATAGTTGGTTATTAAATTAGTTAGCTAGTTTATAATTTTGCTAGTTATTAGCTAAAACAATTAGTTAATTGGTTGGTTACTAATTTAATTAGTTGATAAAATAATTAGTTAGCTGGTAAATAAATTAGTTAGTTAATAACCTAGTTGGCTTTTTATTTAAAACAGATCCACCAGTAGATGGAATCCAAATACAATACAGGAGCTTACAAATTGACAAATACCTCAGAAACTGTTTCTGGATACTGGCTACTGTTGGGATGATTTTATCTGCCGGACTTTTCCTCTTCAATGTCTGCAATAGGGCCCACAGGTAGGTGGATACACCATCACACTTATAACGGTATCAGGAAAGTTAGTAGAGATTTTGGAGTATTATTACTAGAGCATATATATTTTTTTGCTAAAGTCAAAAGTCACACTGCTACTTTGACTTTGCGGGGCCCATTGACAAGTCTTAATGAGGCGTGACATTTTCAAATGAAGGAGATCATGAACTTCGGGTGACATTTCCCGCCATATTCGTAATAAAAATAAAACATGCTTTTGCTGGTGTTTGATAATTGATTTCAACCTCGACGGCAAGTTCTGGTCTTTTATAAATATACAAAGTCTACAAGATTAGTTATGAGGAATCCGTTTATAACATCAAAAGTGAGTAGGCGATAATTAATACGGTACTTAAAGTGTTAGTCGTGTTAATTTAAATTTTGCTTTGTTTATAATATAAATTAGTCAAGTGTTGCGTCCTTGGTTATAAAAAAAACACAATGCGTAGATTCATAAAAACGAAAATTCTTTTGCATCAAGCAATTGGTTTGGGATTATAGATAGGTGATTCTTCACGTCTGACAATCACAATCCATCGTTTTCTTTTGACAACATCTTTTGGAAATGAAATGTAATTTAATCCACTACATCTTTTCGTACAACCAGTAACGTAGCACACAGACATGTTTTGAATAAAATGAACGAAAAGGACCGGTAATAATTTACACTTCGACCTTTTATGCTTGCGTAATCGTTAGTACTTGTCACTATCATCATAATTAATCTCTCACTGTCAAGTTACCATGTTTTCAAAAACATAGACTAACATATTTTTTTACAAGTTAAAATGTCTTAAGATTGGGGATTAGGTTATAGTAGTTATGGATTGGGTTTATGGTCAATTCGCATTGGCTAAGCTTTGTTTTTATGATAGAGATATAGCATGTACCTAGGTCTATATAGCATTTTAAACAAACAATAGTACATTGAAACACTAAAATCGGAGCAGTAAAAATAGTGGAGTAGGTACCCTATATCTGTCACAAAAACATGTCTCAATTTAAAACGAACACACTTTATTTTCCTTAATTTATACCGTATGTTTTTATTTTAAAAATATTTTACATACTTTCAATATAGCATTAATCTGTCGCCATCTAGCGTGTAAGATAAAAGAAAAAGAATTATAAAAAAACTATTGACAAACTAACAAATCTTTGTTTACAGAATTGTGAAAATGTCGTCCCCACGTTTGAACAATATTATCCTTGTTGGATGTATAATTTCATATAGTACAATCTTCATCATGGATATTGAAGGAGATGTCGCTCAAGCTGCCTGTATTGTAAGTAGATTCACTTTGATAACTCTCTTTTTTTCTCTCTCTTTCTCTCTCTCTTTCTCTTTTTTTCTCTCTCTTTTTCACTCTATTTCTCTCCCTTTCTCTCTTTTTCTCTCTTTCTCTCTCTTTCTCTCTCTTTCTCTCTTTCTTTCACTCTCATTCTCTCCCTTTCTTTCTCTCTTTTTCTCTTTCTCTCTCTTTTTCTCTCTTTCTCTCTCTTTTTCACTCTCATTCTCTCCCTTTCTTTCTCTCTTTTTCTCTCGTTCTCTCTTTTTCTCTTTCTCTCTCTTTCTCTCTCGTTTTCTCTCTTTCTCTCTCTCTCAATCTCAGACTTTATATTTAAAGATTGTTCTGCGGTGTTGTTGTTGTTGTTTTTTACGCATCGCGATGTCCAATGTATTATGTTCCGGAAGCAGTTGGTACCAAGTTAAGTGACACTTGGAAAATAATGCTTAAAATCCATTTAATTTCCAGATTAAGAAGATGTGCTATAAAAATAACCATCATAGTCATTCGAGTATTTTTTAAGCTCTAGTGAACATTGTATTTCTCCATTTATGACCAGGTGCGGACGTTCACTGTTGTGTTGAGTTTTTCCCTGAGTTTTGGTGCCCTGTTTGCCAAGACGTGGAGGGTGTATGAAATTTTCACGGCCGGACACAAAGTGTTGAACACCCGGGTGAGTATTTGGCCCGCCTCACTGTGTGTGAGTGCCAATACAACCAGAAGTAAGCCTAGACTACACGCACGTCGGTGTGAGCACAAATCACTGATACGTTCCTGCAGTAGTAAACCCTTAACGTCTAATTTAGAAGTAAAACAAATTAGTAATTAAATAGATAAAGACAGAGATAGAGCAAAAAAAACAACACCATTCTTATCTTAGAATGGAATGAAATGGGTTGCCTGAACAACCCAGGAAAACCAGTAACTTATCATCATTTAATTTGCAGACGCTTCTTCAATATAAAATATTGATGCCTGTTATTCCCAAGGTGGGGCTAATTCATAAGTTTTCATGCTTTCTTTCTAAATGGCATTTGGGTATGTAATGGGCTACCTGAACTAATCAGGACAATTGCTGCTGTACTGAGAGCCTCAAAGCTAACGAAGTGTGTAAACCACAAATACGCTCCCAACAAGAGTACATGTGGGATTACGATAGCGATGGCGAACCTATGGCACGCGTGCCACAGCTGGCACGCAGAGCCATTTCTGTGGGCACGCGAGCATTTACCAAAAAATGGAACAGCTAAGTTATGCTATTTTGTTTTAATTGCTGTGTTGGCACGTTGAAAGAAATAAGTTGGTCTTGTATTGTACTTTGGGCACGCGGCCTCAAAAACGTTCGCCATAACTGGGGGATAGGGGGACGCCTTCTGTTGTTTGTGTGTGTGCGAGAATCATTGCACAGACAAGAGGCTCAGAAGGGAGGAAATAATGTCTCCAAGAATCCCGTCTCGCCAAGATTGGTGCCTAGAAGACCAGGCCTTCAGTGTGGTGTTTGTGTTACCAGGCGACAGTGTGACGGTGCACGAGCAATGCCGACTCGTTAATGATCCGAAGAGAATTCAGCAGGATGAAAAAAAAGGGTAGAGCGTGTGCCTGCTGGAAACCTACTGTATGTGGCGTGCCCCATCGGTATGCATCAGACAGGATCTTGGTGTCCGCCCCTTGACCCACTCTTTCCACGTTACACCCTGGACGTAAGACCCGGAAGCTCGTCCAAATATAAAAAAAAATATTGTTCAGGACAATCAAAACAATTTGACATTATTGATAACCCTAATCTAAATGTAAGACTTTTCTCAAACCAAGGACAAAAGCACTTTCCTTATCCCCTATGCAAGAACAAATGCATATAAGTAGGCTACTTTCTTCTCGAGTGGCATTCGGGCATGGAATGGGTTGCCTGAACAAACCAGGAAAACCAGTAACTTAAAATCATTTTAAACATTAATAAAGATGCAAGATAATAATAATCTTCTTTATAGAAGGAGCGTCTGTAATATATAAGATAAGATACGCGTGGTACGCGATAATCTTTTTTAAGAAAAAAAGCGTGTGTGAAGTGTAAGTCAAGATATTGTTTCATTTCTTGTGCCGTCTCTTGTGTTATGTTAATCTATATTTGCACTCACAAATTCAATCATCTCAAGTCAGTTCATACTTAATGGTGCACTCATCATGTCCTTACAGATGCTGCGAGACAGCAGCTTATTTCTGATTGTTGCACTGTTTGTAATCGTCAATAGCACTGTACTGGTTTGCTGGTTAATCGTCTCACCACAGACCCCGACCCTGGTCAACGTTAGCGTTACACTTGTAAGTATGGATTTTGTGTTCAACCATTGCTCAACATTGGCATTAGGCCTACACCAGTAAGTAAATAATATGTGTTTAGGCATCAATCAACATTGGTATTACAACTTAACCAAATATATGTGTTTATGCATTTTATATTTATAAAAGTAATAAGTTTTCAAATTTAAAGTACAAATGAGTTTCACATGTGTATCTCATCAAACATGTAAACACAATTGTGTACTTCTTTTAAGAAAATAAGCATTTTAAAAACAGCATTTGAAATTGCAAGGAATGTTACATTAACCTTGAGTTATTCATATTTACTCAAATTGACTCAACTTGTATTACTATCATGCCTATATTTTATCACACATGTTTGAACACACCTCTAATCGCCAGCCTTCTGAAGAAACAGACATCCAGTACATCAATCAGTTCCAGAGATGTGACTCGCCACACAGAGTCCAGTTTATTTGGACGCTGATCGCAATTCAAGGCGTGGTCATCATTTTCGGCACCTTTCTGGCCATACAGACTCGAAAAGTAAGTCTTAGCTTTCTGGACAGACAGACTCGAAAAGTAAGTCTTAGCTTTCTGGCCATACAGACTTGAAAAGTTGACCTGTAATATAGGAGTATTTGAACGAATTGTACACTTTACACCCTGCTCTATTTCCACAGTTCACTTGCAGAGGTAGGGACTTAAAAACTTTTGCTTACACATGCTTTGAAGCTATCAATCGCTATTTCTTGTGTGTGCTTCAGTAAAAATAATGAACACCTAAAACTAGCACAAGAAGATCTATTAATAATTGTAAAGGCCTATCATTGTGTTGTGTAAATAAAATATATTTTAAAGAATACTCTTCTCAGTTCTTTATTTTTTTTCTAGATTCGCTCATACTTTCTGTCCATGTGTGTGTGTAGGTATCGTTCCCTGAATTAAACGATTCCAAGTGGATCGCCCTGTGCATATACAACGTTGTCGTGCTGAGCCCCATTAGCGTTGTTGTCGTCATGGCAACGGAAGACAAACCAGAGATCAACTACGCGCTCGAGTCTAGCATGATATTCTTACTGACGACAATGACGCAGAGTCTCATTTTCTTCCCAAAGGTAAAGCAGACACTATGTGAAACCACTTGTAACTTTTCTTTTAGGTAATCCACTGTGACCTACGAAAGAACTTAAAACAAAAAGCTATTTGGGGCTATCGTTCTTGGTTAAATTTTTGTATGTTACCAGTATTTCTTTCTTTTCATTATACAAAATTAGATTGCACAATCTGTATGTTCTATATTCTATAATGACTTGATTATGTGCACTCTACTGCCACTAACGCCATTTAATTAGATATTGGTATAAAAATAATAGTTGATGTTATGCAACAATGACTTTTTTAAAAAGCGTATGTGCAGTTTTACATATTTTATGTTTTGTAATAATTTATATTTGAATTGCTATTAATGTTTCTTCTGTGTCCATGTTTATTTTTTCAGATAATAGCTTACAAGAACCACAACAGAAGTGTGACATCAATGCTGGACGTGGAGTTGAAAGTTTGCAGGCTGAAGCAGATCATGTCTTGTCTGTGTCTGACCACATCATTCAAGCAGCAGATGGTCAGCAACAACAGTACAGCAAGCTTTGAGAGCACACAGCAGACTGAGGAAATGGAGATCTCTTTCGAGGCCAGCGACTATGTTGGCATCAAACACCATAACAAGATGAAAATCCCGCTCGGAACATCTAAATCGCTATCTCCCGAGCGACCAAACTTCCAAAACTCGACTCCGAAGAAATCTGTGGAAGCGAATTTGAAGATATGTGATGTGGCTCATATATCTTACCGTGCCAGCGGTAAAGAATCACCTTCCCGAGCTGGCAAGAGAAATGGAAACAGGAATTCACATTGTATGCGGTTCAAGGTTTTTGGAAATGGTTGCTTGTACAGGTCAAGGTCAGATTCCAATGTCAGTGTTGTCAGCAGTGAAACCATCGCGCAATACGTAGAGGAAGACTACCCTGTTTTTCAAGAGAT
Organism: Anisus vortex; assembly: GCA_949126835.1. Classification (NCBI taxonomy): domain Eukaryota; kingdom Metazoa; phylum Mollusca; class Gastropoda; family Planorbidae; genus Anisus; species Anisus vortex. The sequence goes on along the minus strand of OX421497.1, from coordinate 40,258,080 downwards.
TCAGACCAGCATAAAGCCATGGAGAAGTCTGACTACGTTACCAGCATTCTGCTCGGTGCCTGAACCAGACCTCGGGATCAATGCCCTATCTGACCTTAAACTGACTGCAATGTTCAAGGCCACGTGGATGGAGAATGGCAACACTCTCTCACAAAAGCGGATTGAAGACTTCTTAAACCGAATAAAATAAATCTTGTTTACATTTTTAATAGTAAAAGCCGCACAAACTTAATAATATTTTTTAATGTCGATACGCCATGTTGAACAGACAAAACTAACCGATTTTTGTAACAAAACAAGCCCATTACCAGAACAACCCAAATACTTGCGTTTTAATATTAGATCTAGACTAGATAAAAAAAATGCATTGTTTATTTGATAGATTTTGGTCTCAGACATTGCAATTGAATATTAGGCCTACAATTTCTGTATTTGTCTAATTGCACAATTTCTACAATCATAGCATACATTTGATGACATTCATGTATTTGTTCATTAGGTTATGAAAGCAGTTTATGTAACTGTAAAAACTCATACATTTGCATGATTACAAAGGACTTTCTATAGAGTATAGAACGTAGAGCATTGACAGATTGTAGCCCTATCCTATAGCTGGTTATTGGGGAAAAAAAAAGACCTAGACTATATGTATGGATGTAGAGAATGAAAAGTTTATGACATAAATAAAAAAAAACAAGAAATAGTTTAAAAAATAATAAAATGCTTTTAGGAATAAACAAGAAAATATTGTAATGTCAACCAGCATTCAAATATAGATCTATCTGTATTCCTATATTAAAGAGATAGCTTGTGGGGTAGGGGTTACAATTTGTTGAGATTATTTGTAGTGTAGAAGAGCACCAACACGGGTTAAATAAAAGCCTGCAATAAGCAGAACTGTCTAACTGGGAGATTGTAATGTGAATTACATAGAAATTGCTCGAAGGATAACTCTGTACATCATAATTATGGGAGTGATCTGTGCTTTGCTGCTACTACTGAACCGATGGCTGGACCATTGGGTCATAGGGTGAGCTTGATTAATTATAAGGACTATAGCAAAAGTACTGCATATTTATTTTTATAGCTTGTGTTAAAATGTAGCTTATCTCATATTTTACTTGTTTCCTAATTTTTTAAACTATAAATTCCTTAATTTTATTATTCTTTTTTTAAATAGATCTAAATTCCTGTTGTTGTTTTTATATTTTACTAAATTCCTTTAGGGCCTATCATTAATTACTTATTCCATTTTTTAAATCAACTCCTGTATTTTGATTATTCTAATTTTTTTAAATTAAATTAGTCTGAATTCTACTGAATCTTTTTTGTCTAAATTCCTGTATTTTACTGATTCCAATTTTGTAAATAAATTTTTTTATTTTTTTTAAATTCTATCTTTATTATTTATACTAAATTTATGTATTTCACTTAAATGAATTGATAAATTCCTGCATTTTACTTATTCCCGTTTTACTTATTTTCAGCTTTAGAACTTTAAACGTGTTTGGAACTTGTGTATTATACTTATGACATGTTAAATGTAATTAACTCCACAGTGGCCTACTTTTGCTCTCTCTCTCAGTTAAAAGGCCTACATTTTTGTGTGTGTAACCAAACTGTTCTGTGTTTTTTTACTCTCTATCTTGTTAGAAATGAATATGATTATGATTTTCTGTCTCGCTGTCACCTCAATAATGAACTTGTTTTTACACTAGTTGTCTAGATCAGGGTTTGTCAACCTATGTCACACATGCCTAACTTGGCATGCAGAGCAATTTTCAAGACCTCAAAAAGGCAATTCAATTATCTTCTACACGAAAAATAGGATGACTTTTAGGATGTTGGCATGCTGTATGAATTATAAATCCTATTTTGGCACTCTATTATCAAAAGGTTGATGACCCCTGGTCTAGATAATCCATTCACATATTAAATACTGTAATGTTAAATTATACACCCACTTAACAATTTTTATTGTGGCTACAAACAGTAGAATAAATAATTTACTTAACTAAGTGATAGTAGGCTAATAGCAAATCAAACAAAGGCCTATATAACTATTGTTTTGTGAAACTTGTATTTTCAAAAAGTATGCTTTTTTACCACTCCTGGTTTATATAATCATGTAGTCCCGTTTAATATGTCTATAATCCTATATATAATTGCTTGATAATTATATTTTGCTTATCCAATGCATGCTTTTTATTTTACATTAAATTTTAATGGAGATTATCACATGTTTTATTGCCTTTTACTTCTAGTAAGATCAAGATTATGAAAGTTTTACATTTCAGTAAAAAAACTCAAGAGCATGACAATGTTCTTTAATTAAAGCAGGACCATAAAAACAGGTCATTTATAAAGTGAAATTTATAAAGTGAAATTTATAAAGTGAAATTTATAAAGTGAAATTTATAGTCACTTACAGGATCTTTTGCTTCTTGAGTTTTTATACTTTCATTATTTACTTGAATAATGTTATTTCCTTTTTTTTTTCCTTTTCAAACTAAACATATTGTGCTGTTTAAAATAAACATTGATTTATTCCTATGTAACAGAACATCCATCTTGCCACATAACAGGTCATTTATAAAGTGAAATGTATAAAGTGAAATTAGGAACATTCTTTGGAAATTAGTTTAACAAATGACTCAAATCACTTTCTGTTTCTGAATAAAATATGTTTTAATACTGATCAGCAAAACATACAAGGATGTGATAAAAAAAATAATACTATACTTATATATGAATATATAGGTGAGTGTCAGTAACACAGATGATGGGAGGAGTGTGAATGTATGATAAGGTCAAATATTTCACCAGACTTTACAAAAAATTAATATAAACATTTTCAAACACATGATATGGACATTGAATATAAATTTGTTATTATAGATACCAAATTGCACACTTATAAAATACTTTTTTTTAAATAACTCTTTATCAAAACAAAAATGTTTTAAAAGTTTGTCACAATAAAAATAATATCTGCTTATCATCACACTAAATGTATAAATAGTGAACAATATTGAAAAAAAATGTTTTTAATTTTTCATCAAGTTTTACCACAAAAACTCGGTGGTTTAGAAAAATAAATTTCACCAACACAATAGTGTAAGGAAAAATTTAAAAAAAAACACAGCCAATGCTGCATGTCTCAATGTTACATATTTTCAAAACAACAATTGTTGTAATAAGCCTTGTAGAACAAAAAATAAATCTGTTTAAATAGTTACAATGTTTTGTTACAGTCATCATTGAATTTACCAACGTTACACATCAGAGGCAATAGAGAAATAGCAACCTGATCACACAACTTAAGTATCTAATTAAGGAAACACAAAAAATCTACAACAAACAAATCATCCCACTAGATAATGAGATAATAATAAAACTTCCTGCTTATTGATTTATCATCATCAACACATCTTCAACCTTTATTTTTTTCTTTAATAAAAATGTTTGTTCTTTGTGTTTGATATCTTGTGGGCGTTTATAAAATTCATGCAATAGCAGGAAATGAAATATTACAAATACTGTTTCGGAATGTTCTAATATCAATATCTGTAAATAGTAACTGTGTTTATTGTACTGTATTTCATTTCGAATAAAAAAAAATAATTTTGGTTTATTAAATTCAATCTTTTGGGAAAGTTATATATAGATATATTAGTTAAGTAAGTGAAATCTGGCAGGGCTATGTCTCAAGAACAACAAAGAAAGATTTAGAACATTACTTAATGTCACATAGCAAGGCCACGCCACGGAGCGTCCAGTAGTCTGGGTTCTTGCTGGTCTTCAGCGACAGGGGGAAGATGTAGGTCAGGTCCGTGCGGTTGGGCTTCTTGTAGACAGGGCATTCGTAGGTCATGTTGCTGTGGCTCTTCTCCTGGTTGTTGGCAAACACGTGGACCACGGGGAGAAGCGTGTACAGGACCTTGGGCGTCGGCTCGATGAGTCTGGCGTTACGCTTGTCCCAGCCAGAGCCATCAAGATATAGACCATAAACATAGACACCTATTGAACAACAGAAGTAATAAAAGTAACACACCTATAGAACAACAGAAGTAATAAAAGTAACAAAAAATATCTACAAAACTTATTAAATCTAATAAGTGTCTGATAATACACTATTGCCCATATCAGAAACCCATGGAGAACTCTTCATTACAAAAAGGAAAAAAAAACTGGACACTTGTATAGAGGTCAACAAACCTTCAGATGGCCCAGAAGTGATGTCCTCTTTCATCATCTTGGTCACTTCATTTTCTAAAAATACAGTGTCCAGTGCCCAGCCTTTGTGTGCCCTGGTGATTTCTTGTCTCATGGCTGTCAGGAAACCCTGAGGTCAGAACAGATTATCATTAGATTTATGTTTTACCAAACAAAATAGTTTAATCTTCTAGGCATAAATTCATTTTGTGAAGGATAGTTTTTGTCATTCCAACAGTTTTGAGCTTGAACCTAGGTAAAATCTTTTATTTTTCTCAGGTTGAATGGTGTTACTGGGTCTACCTAGCTCTAATGTGGCTGTAATAGTTAAAATTAAGGTATCTTGTCATTGTGATGGCTGCACAGTCTTCTTGCATGTTCTAGAAACAGAAAAACCTGCCAAAACTCTAGCCAAAATGGTCTAAAAGCAGGAGCAAACCCAAGAAATTTGGGGGGGGGGGGGGAGGGGGGCTGAATCGCATGACAAACATTTATCAAATGTATCACAAATTATAGTCAGAATATAAAAAAATGTTTTTAATTTGATTGGGTTTATAGCCTTTTCCAACATTCTCATGACTTTGCCCCTGTCTAAAAACAATACTTTTTCTTAAAATGCAGATCCTTTTCTATTTTTAAAGACTTTTAAAGTCGAAATTGATTTTATAGATGTTGTTAGTTGGCAGCTAGCTTACTATTCACTAAATAAACCAGAATCTTTCTAATTTAGTATTAAAAAAAACAACTAAATGATTTGATAATTTTCAAAAAGTCTACAAGCTAAATAAAAAAATATTTCATTTTCTTTGTTTAAAAATATTACGTTGGCTTATTATAAAAATATTACGTTGGCTTAATATAAAAATATTACATTGGCTTATTATAAAAACGAATCACTGAATGAATTTACCTGAGGGTTAAAAAACCCAGTCATCCAAAAAGAGGTTGGTCGACCCTCAAACAGCCAAGAGTGGAACTGGGCATTGCGGTCAAGAAGGTCAGTAAACCAGAAACCAAGTGTAGTGGACTGCCATGACACCTAACAAAAAAAAACATATTCAGAAGTTAGCCTAAATGCATTATTTAACAATTCTAAAAAATTAATAAAATACCATATTCCAGGATTTCGCTTAAATATATTCATTAGGAATACTAAGTAACAGGAAATAATCAGAACTAATCAGTTAAGTAAATCCATTATATGTTGAAGAGTATACAATAAACAGTTATGAATAATAAATTTAAATTGTAATATTGATGAACAGCTTCCTAAATGGCAAAAAGAGGCTGAATTTGTGTGAACTATCCAATATTGTTTTGAAAAAATAGCTTCATTCTGCATGGCTGCTGATGAAATCATCTGCTCAATCTTTTTAACAATGTAGGCAGTTAGGTCTGAATAGAGTCTAATAGAATAGTTTTATGAACTTGTTATAATATTAAAACAAAAATGTCAATGGGCCTCACTTTCTTCCAGTTGTTTGGAACTCTGGCATCAAACATGTTATCTAAAGCATCTCTCAGATTCTCTGACATGATGATGGTGCCGTCAATGGCCAGCTTCAGGTCCATCAAGGTGGTACGAACAAGTCCAATAACTCTCTGCATGCGATCAATTTCCTGGCGCAGGAAGATGATCAGTGGCTGAAGATGGCCCATTTTTTTCAATCTTTCCCTGACCTTTATTTTAAAGAGAACAACAACACAATTCAAATGGTTTTAATTTATTATTTGATTTAAAACTAAACACATTTTTTATCCTCATAGTACAAGTTTTATAACAAATATTTTGGAGTATCACACAAAAAAAATTTTTTTAGAAAAAAAGAATTCACATCTTAAGCAAAATTATAGATGAAGCAGAACTTGTATGTCTATAAGATTTAAATGCAAAGGTTAGTATGTAGAAATATTTATGCATCATTTATATTTTTATAGTTTAGTATTCATTAGTAGGTGTCTAAGGCTTTTGAGGGGTGTCTCATTACGTCTGCATGGGAATAGTTAGTTGAATGTTAGAACTTTGAAAATGCGTGGACTACAAAGGATATAAATTGTATGCCTTGTTTCAAACTATAAACAAAATTGTATGGTTTGTTTTAAATATAAACAAAATTGTATAGCTTGTTTTAAAATATAAATGGTATTGTATGATTTGTTTAAAAGTATTAATTTTAAAAAAAGTCAGCCTTTAGTTTCCAACTATCTTACCTCATGCGGAACATAGTCCTGGGGCAGTTTCTCCAACATGTCATCAGCAAGCCTGTAGACCACAGTCTCACGGGTCTCCCCGCCGCCACTCCCTGCATCTTTAGGCTGGATGTTCACAATGGTGGACAGCATTTTGTTGGCTGTGTTGGTCTGGTAGCTGAATTCATTAGCAATAGGGATTTCAAACAATGAAAAACTAAAACATTTCTAACCAACTTTTCTTTGTTTTTTTTTCATTCACAATGACAAAAAACTATTGTTTAAATACTGCTAAAGTAGGAAGAAAATTGACAGAGTTGACAATGTCAGGTGAGGTAAAAGGACCATATGAAAAGCAGCACACAGTGCATTGTTTCTTCATATTTCTTTCATGTTCATTTAACCATTTAAACCTTTCATTACATTAATTTATAACTTTTTAAATAAAATTGTGGAGAGTGAATGAATTATGTTCTAGAGATGTGATTTCATTCCAGCCAGTTAACATTGGCTTTCTCTACTGTTGAAAACTACAATAGAATAATTTTTTACATTTCAATAAAATAAGTAGCAGTGAGAGTTTAAGAAAATGTTTCTTCTATAGACTCTTGACATCAACTTGACCTCTAATTTTTTTCATCGTTTACCGTTATTTGAATAATTTATACCAACAATTTATACTTCCTTCTCTTATCTGTTACAAATCTTTTAAACAACAATATAAAATAGTTTTAATGTACTAATCTTCCTACTACCAGTCTTTTAACTATAAAAAAATGTAATATAGATTTTTTTAAAGTTAACAATGGTTAATCATACAAAGAGTTTTCCTAACATTCAGCTGTGAAGTAAAAGTAATTCATCTCTTTTTACTTCTGGACTTCTATTCAGATGACTTACGTAATGTCTGCATTGGGATGTAAACCAAAACACTCCGGCGAGTCTACCAGGGGAAGTAACTCTATGTAGTTCCTGTACTCTTCTAAGTTTTTGCATTTAGGAATCTTGTAGCCTGATATTGATTACAAAATAAAGGTGGTAAATCAATAAACTATTAATAAATATTTATAAAGCTTTATTTTGAATACAATTAGGTTGCATTGTTAATGTTGATAGTCTATATATAAACAAGTGCAAAAAAGTAAATCTTTAAAAAAAAACTTATTTCAGTTCAAAAGCACAGGAATTTAACATGCAAAGCTATTTGGTCACTTTATTTTATACTTAAAATACATAATTGTGTTAAATTTGTTTTTATAACATAGAGCTCGATTTATCTAGTTCAACTGGTTCTCAAAGGGAACAACAAAAAACAACAACTGTAGGTGTGTGTATGCAAGTATTACCTGTGTAGAAAGCAAAGGTATCTGTGAACATGGTTTCACTGAACCAAACTCGAGTATAGGTGTTCAGTAGACGCTTGTCATAGTCATCAGTGACACGGCCACCATACTGCACCTCACCGATCATGTAGCGTACAGTCACCCAGTTGACACCCTTGAATGGGAAAATGTATGGGTCAATTGTTATGATCCAGCCTGACGACAACTAATATTCAACGGAGAGGAAAGACAATACATGTATTTTTGTACTGGTAGTCAACTTACCCGCTTAGGATCCAGATCGTCCAGGTGGTTTTGAATGAACTGAATGGTGGCGTTAAGGTCACCCTGGTTAAACTCATAGGGAATGTTCCAGCCGATGGGTCCAAACTTTCTCCTCTCCTGCACGGTTGTGTGCATGAAGGCAACACCATAAAGCATTGGCTTCCAGGCTGGCAAGTTGCTGTAGTCTAGTTGCTCCTGGACAATTACAACATACAGTGAAATTATTTGCAAGCCATTAATATAGGCTAGGCCTACAGGCAGCATTTAAAATATTCAAAATTTTAGAGTGTTTGAAAATAAAACAAGCATTTCTTCATAAGATCAAATGTGAAAGAAATAATTTATATAATTACATAGTTTTCTACTGTAATAAAAATTGTAATAAGAATGTAATAAAAAAAGATTACTAATTTATGAAAGTATCGTTACCTGTGTGACACCTGCGTAAGTTCTCTTTAAGCCGGCTTTGACACCCATAGGAGGCTCATTGGTGAATTTGATGGAACTCTGCAGTAAGTTGATTGGGAATTTCGGATGCTCCTCTGTGGTCAGCCACAGGCGGAACTGGTCATTGACATTTTCAGTTGTCAAGACCTATCAGTGAAAAGAAGAGAAGAAAATTATTTCAATAGTCGCGTCTCCAAAAAATGTAAGTCTTCATAAAAACAGTTTTAAAATTTTAAAGGTTTTGTTTCTCAGAGAAAAATGTTTATAGTTTTTACATAAATGTTTCATTAGAAGTTATTATCTATCACTCACAGTGTCCAGTAATTCATCCATAAAGTCCAGACCTAAGTGACAGTTTTGTAACAAGACCCAACGACCTTCAGACATGGACAAAGAAAGCAGACGTCTAGCATGCACGTCCTGTCCTTGACCCATAGATATGGAGCCACACTCTTTAAATATACATGGAAAAATAATTTTAACAACAGTTCACTAAAAAAATCTTGACTTAAGATGTCTTAAGTTTAATTTATATAAGATGTCTCATGTTTAATTGATATAAGATGTCCTAAGTTTAAATAACTTAAGATGTCACAAGTTTAATTGACTTAAAATGTCAACAGTTTAGCCATGTAAGGAAAAGCACATTATTTGATTTCAAAATAAAACTTTAAACAAGAACCCTCATTTTTTAAATTCTTAACATTCTTGTTAACTTGTTTAATAAGATACATCTGAAACTAAGTTTTTCATGAGAACCTTATTTAAGATATCCTCTCATGTCTATTTGTATGATTGCATAGTAGCTCTGAATCATTTACTTCCATTTTCTACTTCCAAGATCAAATATTTGTTATATTCTTCTTTAGTGATCTATTGTCAGAGTTAAATTAAACCAATGCAAATAAGGACAAGACTCAAACCGATGAGCATAGGACGCAGTAATCTTATTTATAGAAGGAGCGTCTTTAATGTATAAGATAAGATAAGTAGCAGCCCCACCCCTTTAACCATGATGTTTTGAGTTGAAAGTGGACAGGTACAAATTTAGAGACTTACTGAACCCTTTCTGCTTGGCCAAACGTTCAATATTCTCTGTGGGGTCAGAGCCCATGGACAAGAAGCAGATGAGTGGAGCCCTGGCATGAGACTCCTCCCACATGGCCTCAAGGTTAAGGATCACACCCTCAGCAAACTGCAAGGTGAAACAAAAAAAAATTCAACCAATCATCACAACAGGACACATTTACAGCTAATCTTAAAAATATTTTTAACCCTAGTTAAATACACAAGACTATTCTCTGTAATGCCATGAAGCTAGTCTCTGTAATGCCATGAAGCTAGTCTATGTAATGCCATGAAGCTAGTCCATGTAATGCCATGAAGCTAGTCCATGTAATGCCATGAAGCTAGTCCATGTAATGCCATGAAGCAAGTCTATGTAATGCCATGAAGATAGTCTATGTAATGCCATAAAGCTAGTCTATGTAATGCCATGAAGCTAGTCCATGTAATGCCATGAAGCTAGTCCATGTAATGCCATGAAGCTAGTCCATGTAATGCCATGAAGCTAGTCTATGTAATGCCATGAAGCTAGTCCATGTAATGCCATGAAGCTAGTCCATGTAATGCCATGAGGCTAGTCCATGTAATGCCATGAAGCTAGTCCATGTAATGCCATGAAGCTAGTCCATGTAATGCCATGAAGCTAGTCCATGTAATGCCATGCAGCTAGTCCATGTGATGACATGAAGCTAGTCCATGTAATGTCATGAAGCTAGTCCATGTAATGCCATGAAGCTAGTCCATGTAATGCCATGAAGCTAGTCCATGTAATGCCATGAAGCTAGTGTTCTATGTCAATTGCCCATGTAAGTAAAAACTAATCACAAAAACCTTTTTTTTTTACAACAACTGTAGCTTGAATAATTGTTTTTCTTGTTATTTTAAAATTAAATACTGTATCACCTTCCCTTAAACTAAAGAACAGCATTGACCTTCTCAATCGAGAAATTTCATTAAGAAAGGCTACATTACATCTTAAATTAAATAATCAATTTATAAATGATAAGCTTTATCTTCTTATATGAAAGCTTCCAAGAATCTTAAAGTTTGAACTGCGGTCAAAGATAGACAGTGAGGCTATCTGTACTGACTTCTGCACCCATGGCCTCTCCCACATAGACTCTGGCCATCGGGATGGTTCTATCGGGACACCAGGATCGAAGAAGTAGAAGTTTCTTGAAGTTATCTAGGTTGGTGCTGTAGCTGTCAGGGATCACAGCTTCCTCTGGAGCATCCTCGTCAAACCAAGTTTTCCAGGCCTTGTCGTTGCGAGCAACTTGCTGTAGAATCTGGCTAAACTGTGGCAACTCTGAAAGCTTGACAAGGTTCAACCATGTCATATCCATAATCCATTTCTTGGGCTTGGGCTCAACAGCATTTAAATCCAGCGCAGCGCCACCTATGGGACGAAATTTACAACATCAACAATTCAATCTCTTTTATTCTGCATGGATTTCTCAATTACAAAAAAATTAAACAAAATATTTTATCACATCAGTAGTCACTACAAAAAAATTAATCATAGGCACTGCAAGTCATCTTATTTTTAAGTTCTTAAATTAACTCTTGGTAGTAAAGTAGCATTCACCAGTATCCTTGCAATGGCTTTAAAGGCTTAAAAGGGGATTGCATGTGCAACACAGTGCCCAGCTCCAATTAATATTTAAAATCCCCTGGTGTTAAGCCAAGCTTTGAACCAAAGTTCTTCAGGATGACAATCTGAACATGCAGCAACTAGAACACTGTGTCACATAATTTAGGGGATTACCAAAACTAATTAAACAAATCCCCTTGTTAATTTTTTTAATGACTTAACCTCTGAACAATGTATTTAAACTAATTGAGATTTAAAAACCAGAAGCCTACCTTTAATGAAAACACTAAACTCCTCGGGCCTAACTTTGCCGACTGCCATCTCAATCTTCAGCGTCATCAGGAGAGTGAAGAGAAATTTATCCGACTCATAGAGGCCCCTGCAGGTGTACTTGAAGACGGACAGGGTGAGGTACTCGATGATGTTGATGATACGCTTGCTGGTGATGGGAGACTTGGTGGACTTGGCCATGGAGAGGTCAAAGAGTTCCAGGAACTGCTTGAGTGAAGTCTGGTACATGATGTTCACCATGCTCATCTCCACAATCACAAAGTACAAAATACTGCCTCTGGTAGCCACTGAATACAGAATGGACAAATCACAAAGTAAAAAAGAGCAGCCATTGTGACATTGCCTGATCCCGGCTGATAGCTTTGATAAATATTACATTGGGTGGGTTCTAAATCTCATTATGTTGTTCACATATTTAGTTGATTTTTTAATTTTTTTGTAGCAAAGTTTGAATTTAGTAAGAAATAGACTATATTGCAGATATTGAAGTTAAAAGACTATGTCAACAACATCTAATTATAACTCTGGTGTCTGAAAAACTAATAAAAAGCTGTCTTTAAAAAAGGAACATTTAGTCCCAAGAATCGAACCAGGCTGAATTTGTAAAGTGTCACAAGCATTGTTTGCTGCTGTAAACCTGACCGCACAGTTAACTAAACATTGGCCTCCTCAGGCCTCCTAATGTTAACACATTTAAAGACAACTATTCACAAAATTATTCATTGAAGCTTTCACCATAGGAAAAAAAAATTATAGCATTGGAAACTTTGAATATTATTCCAAAATCTAATTGTCATTGGTGTAATCATAATTATGTTCATAATACCAAAATTCTACCTGGCCTAAACTCTTCTCTGGCACTGTTGATCTTAGTCTCAGTGTCTGCTGCAATGGCCAACTTCTCACTGACTTCCTCCGCTGTTATTTTGGTCACCTTCAACACTTCAATGAGAGATTCATCTTCTACCAACGAGCCCTATGTTTATACACAAAAAAACATTTTCAGTCAAGATCAGCATGTGTCATATAAGCTTTTTTTAAATGTTGAACAGGAAAGAAAAACACTACATGCCATGTTGTGTACAATCGTCTGACGCTTTATTGCTTTTTCTCTTCCCACATGATCAGCTGGTCACGGGGTCCGAGCGGTCCAAAACAACACACACAAACCATGATGTAACAAACACAAACCATGATGTAACAAACACAAACAATGACATAACAAACACAAACCATGACAAAACAAACACAAACCATGACATAACAAATACAAACCTTGACGTAACAAACACAAACCATGACGTAACAAACACAAACCTTGACATAACAAACACAGACCATGATATAATAAACACAAACCATGACATAACAAACACAAACCATGACATAACAAACACAAACCTTGACATAACAAACACAGACCATAACATAATAATAATAATGACATTTGTATAGCGCTGCCAACAAGCATAATGCAAGCTCAGAGCGCATTTAACATACAACTCAGAACACGGATACAATCTATAGGCTAAGAGATAAAAAAAAACTAAATAATGATTCAAAACTTTACAAACATGGAACAAATCAAACAACCAAAACAAAATAACCGACCTAACACATAAGTAAGACAGTAGGGCTCAAAGCATGTTAATTAAGATAAATATGGAAATAATGAACATAATAAACACAAACCATGATGTAACAAACACAAACCATGATGTAACAAACACAAACCATGATGTAACAAACACAAACCATGACATAACAAACACAAAACTTGACGTAACAAACACAATTGCCAAAACACAAATAAGCACAATCTGAAACACAGACCATGACATAATAAACACAAACCATGATGTAACAAACACAAACCATGATGTAACAAACACAAACTGATACACTACAGCATGGACCTTCATTTATTTTTTCTTTAACAAAGACAATGAACATTTTTCTTAAGTTCCATTGGTTACTAACTTTAGCTTTGATATATATAAAGGAGTTATTTTTTTACCTTAGTTGACGTCAGCCTATAGAGAAGATTGTCTTCCAATTCCTTCATTTTTCTTTTATTGCTTGTCACTTCCTCCAACAAACTTGTGCGTTCTGCCTCCAGTTCCTAAAGGAAAAAAAAATTCCTCTCGTAACTTGAAAATTAATAAAATTAAAATTACTTCCGTTAAGTCACATTAAAATTTGCAACATATCTTATAATTCACAGGGGTGTCTTTAAAAAAATGTATGTCCTTTATATGGTCTTTGTATTTATCTAGAGAAAACAAATACATATTTACATTTATTTAATAATAAAATTGTTATATGAAGAAAACTTTGCAGAATGTATATTTAAACCAATTTTTTTTATGTCTTGAGTGTTAGGCAGTAGAAGACTATTTTTTTATGGGTAAAGAGTTTGGCTGGCATACCGAAGGTCCTGGGTTTGAATCCTGGTGAAGACTAGGATTTTTCCCCATGTCTGGAGGGTGCTCCTGATGGGTACCTGACTTAAGTTGGGGTAAAGTAAAGCGGCTGGGCATTGTGCTGGCCACAGAAACTGGTGAACGCTGCTTCATGAGCCCTATGGATCAATTTTGCTTGAAGGGATATTACTAAGACTGTTTGCGTAGGGTGTTGTTTTTATTGCAAACCTTGTAGGGTTTACATATAGATGGACACTGTTTTCAGATCTATGACAAACCTGTTTCTCTGTTAAGATGACAATACCCAGCAACTGATCCTCAAGACCTTTCATGGTGACAGTGAAATCAATGATGGACGTCCTGGCTGACACTTCTGGGGTGTAGGCAGGGTTACCCAGCTTTGTGGTGACGTACAATCTGAATCCTTTCATCACGTCCACTTCCTTGTCACCAACTTTCACCTAAAGGTCACACAGAATATAGAACATTGTATTTACTACAGTTTGCATGGTAAGGTGAATGAACTTCTAAGTAGTCAACCTATTCCCATAATTTGTGTAGGTTAGGGATGTGAGCATCACTGGCCTAAATGCTCAAATAATTGCACAGCATCCATAATTCCAAGCTAATTTCAGATCATTCTTTTCCAAAAGAGAAGACACAGAAACTGATAAATTCCAATTCATCTAACAATGGGTCTCTTATTGGGAATTCTTGATCATAATTCAAAATGTAAAAGAGTCTAAAACTAAAATGTTGCAATTGAAGAGTCTAAAAAAGCTCTTTAAATATTTCAAATAAAAAGATTTGGAAGTTTTATTGAGAAACTTGTCCCTAATGTTAATTACTTTAATGTAAATTGATAAAATCTGATTTGTAGTTTTTAAAATGTATTTATTTAATTTAGTTCCTGAGGTTAATAGTAACTTTTAAAGTGAAGCCAAATTTGATGAAGTTTTCTGATACTATTTTGATATAATGTGTAACCTTAAATGTAGAGCCAGATTTGATGAAGTTTTTCTCAAGGACATTGTCCAGTGCTGGATCCAGTTCCTCTCCAACATCCTCAATCAACAGTGGTCGACCCAAAGATAAGGCATCCTCAAGATGTGATCGGAAGTATTTTTGATTCAGGGAAGTTATCTATCAACGGAAAAAAAACATAAATTCTTTACATGTCATCTGTCAGTGCATCCATCAGATGACATTTTTACTCCAAAATGTCAATAGTTGAATAACCAATAACTTTTTTCTTTCAGAAAATAAAAACATTTACCACATCAAACATAGGGCTAAATTTCAGCACGTTTGGCTGACTTACTAAAGGTTCTGGGTTTGAACTCTGGTGAAGACTAGGATTTTTCCCTAGACTTGAGGGTTTCCCTGAGTCTACCTAGCTCTGATGGGCACCTGACTTTAGTTGGGGTAAGGTAAAGCGGATGGGCATTGTGCTGGCCACACATCCCCTAGTATGCCGTGGCCACTGAAACTGGTGAACCCTGCTTCACTATCCCCATGGATCAATTTGGTCCGACAGGTACTAACTACTTTACTGTTACTTTTTTAAAATCAAACATTACACAATTTTGGTCGGTATGCATAGCTTAGACAAATTTCAAAAGCATGAAGTTTTGTTGGTTGATAACGTTGCTCATCTGGTTCCTCAACATCATAATGTCACAATAACATATGTGTGCAGGAAGTTAAATCACAAATGGATATCTCCCTAAATGTGAAAAAAAAAATGAAATAAACAATAATTACTTCAAAAATTACAATTTTGTTTCACTTAACACTGACCTGCAGTTCATTGCTGCCTTCCTTGTTTTTGATCCAAGCTTTGCCTTGACCTTGGGGATCTATCAGCAGTGGGTATCTGGAAGCCTTGGTCACA
This sequence comes from Anisus vortex, assembly GCA_949126835.1. Classification (NCBI taxonomy): domain Eukaryota; kingdom Metazoa; phylum Mollusca; class Gastropoda; family Planorbidae; genus Anisus; species Anisus vortex. The sequence goes on along the minus strand of OX421497.1, from coordinate 40,242,354 downwards.
ATCAGGCCGTTCTGAATGGACAGCTCATCATTAGGCAACCCCTGGAGGTTCCACTCGGAGATTGTTGTGTTTAGCACCAGCATGGAGATGATGTTGAGATCCTAAGAATAGATTGGTTGAGTTGTACATTTCATTAACTTTGTAATTTTTATATATTTTCTTTTCAGCTGACATTTGAAATCAGCAAACTTTAGGATAAATATATCTTTACGACAAACCAAATAAATGTAAACAATACACTGTTTATAAAAATTGTTAAATATATTTTTTCTAAGTTATGAGAGGATTTTATTTTTCCATTAGGAACTGAAGGCAGAACGCTGAAATTTGTTGGATGAAGTGTGACAGACAATAAAAGATACTAGATTTAATTTTCATGTGAAAGATTTTAAGCCTAAGCTCAAACCATGGATAATCCTAGGGAGTAATAACCTTGTGATAAATAATCACAACTATAAGTACTCTTTCTTCCCAAGTGGCATTTGGGACATGGAATGGGTTGCCTGAACAAACCAGGAAAACCAGTAACTTAACATCATTTAAAACATTAATAAAGATTCAGGACTAGACTTGGACCATGGATGAGCATAGAACGCAATAATCTTCGTTATAGAAGGAGCGTCTGTAATATATAAGATATGAGAAGATAAAAGAAAGATGTGATACGAGCTAAGTTGGCGACAATTTACTTACATCGCTGAATGGGATTTTCACTGATTGCATTTCTTTCTTCCAGTTTCGTAACATCAAGTTACGGAATTCCTGGTTGAAGGGGCCACAGTAGGACAAGAACCCTGTGGCCAGAAGGACATCTCCCACGAGCCTCTGGATCTGGGCCTCAAATGTTTTACTGGCCTCTGTCCACCTGATCTTCTCACCAGACAAACCATTGATCAAAGCCTCTGCATTGTTCATCTTTCTACGGCAAGCTTCAGCGTCATCCATCAAAGTCTAGGTTAGAATATTAGTTGGCATCACTGAGTATTTTAACATTTAATAAACATGTTGTCTAGGTACATGTACAACATAATAATAATATAAAGCATACATAGAGTATGCACATACAACATACAAACAAAATACGTTAGCATACGTTAATGCCTTAAGTATACATACAGAAAACATAAATATGCATACAGTATACATTAAAGAGTATACATTCGGTAGTAAAAACAAATAAACTGTGGTAATAATTATTGCAACAAACAATTGTAGAAATAGAAAATGTGTAGTTATAATTAAAGACAAAAATATTCCTTAAAAATATCCTAAAGTACAAAAGAATAAATATTATAATGTAAATATTAAAATACCTTGAATTGTATTGAGAAAGAAAGCTCTTTGGTACACATTGTAAGTTTAGGATATAATGACTTTTCTTTACCTGCTTTTCTGCCATGGCTGCTTCAAACAGTGCCTGCACTTCGTCCAATTCTTTCTGCTTTTCATCCAGCTGAGCCTGGGCCTGAGCCAAGTCTGCATTGGCTGCATTCAGTCGAGCCTCTTGTTTGATAAGGTTGGCCTGAATAACACAAATACATCTAACCATTAAAACTTCATTTGTGAACAGCTTTTCTCTTATGATACAATTAATTATTTGTATAAAAAAGAAAGTATCTATATTATTTCTTTAAATTAAGAAATGAGTTGTAAAGAAATGTAATAACTTGTTTGTTTAGCAACTATAAGATATTGCTCAATAACAGTCTTGCTTTTAAAAAAACATTTTTAAATAAAACAGCTTTTAAAAATATATTTAGGTGGCAATAACATTTTAACAGTTATGATTTTGTAAAATTCTTTTATGAAAACGTCTCAGTGCCCGAAACTTTGTGCAAGGCTAAATGAAAAACTAAAAACAACAGAATGTTTGTTTAGGAGCAGAATATTTTTTTTTTAATTCAAGTATGAACTGACCTTCAAGGGCAAAACCTCAACGTTGATGGAGTAGAAGAAGGACATAGCTGATGTCCATGAGCAGAGACCAGCCACATCACCGCAGACTTTTTTGGCTTGGTCAAAGTTGTAGTCTTCCATTGTCAGATATGGTTCCAGCAGTTCAACAGTTTCTGCATTAATTGAGTCCTGAAGACATTGAAAGTTTTGATTGTTTATTCAAATTCATCTTGCAGCAATTATTACAACTTATCATTTAACTGATTAACTACCGTGAGCCGCTGGGAGCGCCGAAGCGATTTGTTCATTTTGTGCGATTTGTTCATTTTGTACCTCAAGCCACTGACAGCGCCAAGTTTATTTCACCGTGTTTAAAGCTATATTTTTGAATTTTTTTCTTTAAATTTTGTTCCGAAATTTGTAGTTAGTGACAGGAAGTTTATTTTCGAACCTGTTTTTGATTTAAAGCATAAACATTTTTAGTTTCTGTGCTAAATATCGGTAAAAAAAAGCAGAACAAAAATATTCTTCCCGTTTTTGGAACATTTTTCAATTGATAACATTATCTTGTTTGTGTAAATACCACTAAATTAATTTCATCTTGGATTTATTATGCTTGTTTTTGGATATACTCTATAATAAATTTGAGTGAAAGCTATTAATTAATTTAGGGGAAAAAGAATAATGAGGTAAAATGTCAATTTCAACAAATATTATTGTCTAAACCAACAAATTTTGATTAAATTTATTGGATGCAAAATGTATTTCCCTACAAAATGGTATAATTTGTTTTAAAATCTATCAATGAATAACAGAACAACACACACATAACATATCATATGTACACACACCCGTACGCAAAAAACGGGACATAAATTCAATTTGGCCACAGCCTGTTATTTGACTGCTTTCAATTCAGTAGTTAATCAGTTAAATTAAAAAATACAGTTTAAACTATACTTCCTCTTTAGTGCCAAGGTCATGCTAAGGTAATGCTAAGGTAATGCTAAGGTAATGCTAAGGTAATGCTAAGGTAATGCTAAGGTAATGCTAAGGTAATGCTAAGGTAATGCTAAGGTAATGCTAAGGTAATGCTAAGGTAATGCTAAGGTAATGCTAAAGGTAAAAAGTAAAGTATCCCTATCAGACCATGTTGATTCATGGGGCAAGTAAAGCAGAATTCACCAGTTTCCATGACCATGTCAAAGAAGGTTGTGTGGCCAGTACAGTGCCCAGACACCTTTACTTTCCCTAAACTTGATTCAAGCCAAATTGTCTCTAGTCCACCATGCCCCATAGTAGTACTACAAGTATGGGACCCTAAATGACATTTGTCAACTAGATTTGAATTTAAAATAAAATAAAAACAAGAGAAACTCAAAGAATTGTAACTGTTCATCAGTGACTCACTTTTTGGAAATTGAGAAGCTGTGCTAAAAAGTTGGACGAGTTCATCAGTTTCAGAGCTTCACCCCAAGATGGCTTGACACAATTCCTCTCTGGATCTTGTGTGACAGTATCCAGCTTCCTCTAAAGATAGCCAATAGAAATACACCAGTCATGAGCAAGGTGTTCTCAAATTGTAATTTTAAAGTGAACACCCAACCTTGTCTCACCAAGATACCAAGTGAAAGATTAGTTAGCATAGATTAACAAAAATATTATTTGACAAAGACCAATAAAAGATTAGTAAACCTCCACAAATAATAAATGTGCCATTTCTTTTACCTGAAACAACAGCAAGCAACAGTCCATAATCCTCATGATCAGATGTGGGGGCTTGGCCAGCTTACGCACGGTGGAAATGTGGGCAGGTTTGATTGTTGACAGAGCGGACTCTGCCTCCTCAAGGGCTGGACGTGCAGCTTCAAGTTTTTCTTCTGCTGCTGCCTTATCCACCTGAACAAATACACATGATCATGTTTCAGTAAGCAATTAGTGGGCCCCAGGAATACATAGTTTGTCCATTGAATATACATCACAATGTGTAAAACTAACTAAAGGCTTCAATGTTAAATGAAATAATTACAAACATGAAAGTCAGTTAACTTGGACAAAAACTAAACATATGTTTTCCTAAAGTTGAAGTTTATAGCTGTTGTTAAAAAACAAACAAATTTCTTATGATTGCTCTAAATGAATCTTTTTCTTTATTGTTTTGCTTCCTAATGACAATAACTAATAATTATGAATGCTGTCAATAGTCACTTTTTTGTTGTAGTTCTTATTCAAAGACCAAACTTACAGAAATAGAGTCCACAATGGCCTGGGCTTTATCCTTGACCTTTTGCACTTGACTTTTGACCTTCTCTGCAGCCTGGGCCTTCACAGTGACCTCTGCCAAGACCTGGTCAGCTTTCTTGGAGGCAACAGCCAGTTCTTTCTCTTTGACAGCCAGCTCTTTGCTGAGCTCATTCACAGATTCAGTGGCTTCAATAAGCTTTTCAAGACCTGTTTGTGAATACATCAAGTTGAAACATTTGGCTTACACTTTAAGGGAAGATTGACACTGTCATTACTTTAGCCTTCCTATACTAAAACATGTAATATTTGAATGCCTCTGTTTAAAACCATTAACATGTAATTAAAATTACATTGTTTGTAATTTGTAATTATATAACTAGTTGAGCTGTACTTGAAGGATACAATTAACCAGTTCCCCTAGAGCTAAGTATTAAACTGTGATGTCAGAACACCATATAAATTTACCTAAAAGTTAAATGCTTAACTGTAACTGTTGTCTCATTTATACTTTCCATTTGTACTAATAATGTAAATTATATCTTTGGATTAAATAGTACCTTTTATGGGAAAATGAAACTGTAACTTTAGAATACACTTAAAATGCTTGTTTAGACCCATGTAATAGTACATGGCTACTATATAGTATAATAGGCCACTGATGTTTACCTGTGTTCATTCTTTGCGCCAAGAGACCAATCTCTTCCTTCTTCTCCTTGTATATCACTTTGTACCCAGCAATGAATGAGAGGTAGGATTTAGGAGTCACGTGAGTCTGGCGTCGGAACCTCTGAAAGTAGTCTACGCACATCTCAGCAACCAGGTCCTGGAACAAGTCAAAGATTTTTTATAATAACAAATAGTTATACTGACATTTGCAGAGCAACATTCCAGGAAACTAATGTGAAGTAAACAGAAGAAAAATTTAATGTGGAACGAATTTTCATAACTAAAGATAAATTCAACCTGGAATATAAATCTAACCTGGAACATAAATCTAACCTGGAATATAAATCTAAACTGAAACATAAATATAACCTGCAATATAAATTTAACCTGCAATATAAATCTAACCTGGAATATAAATCTAACCTGGAATAAGCCCATGGTGTTCACGACTGCAGACTTTACAGTTGGTGTGCAGGTGATGTCGAAGGATGACAGGAAATGGTTGGATACTGCAATCAGAGCGTCTTTTGGCCATCTCTGGAACCAGTCCATTGTACATCCGGAAATCAGGCCGGGAAACTTAAGGGAGCGGTTACGGAACTTTTCCCCCACCTGTAAACATGATGAGCAACAGATTGTTAGTTCGTTTCATTTATCTCACCACCAAGTAGGAAGTTGAGCAAGACAAACTGAGATCTGTACTCACTGGTGAGAAGCACAGAACAACGTGGAGGTTTTCTCTGACGCGGGACAGGTAGAAGTCGTACAGGTTCTCGTTTGTTGGCGGCCTGCGTGGATGTTCCCTTTTCATCACACCAATCAGTTCTTGCAATATTTCATCCATTTCATCACGTGCAAATAAGCCTGATACCTAGAAGCATATTTTTGTTTCAAAAGTTAATCACATACAAACTGTAAGAAATACATGAAACTACATTTTTAATCTACAAAAAAAAAAGACGAGCGGCAACTGTGAAAGTTTGGTTGAAGGGGCTTGAAAAGTTACCAAGCTTTGTAATTTTAATATGTATATGTCAGTGCAAATATGTCTATTCAACTAAAATATAGAGTAATGTCCTTGATTATCTAATATTATTAACAGAGGATTGGTACCAATACATATGTGAAAAGTCTATGGGGGCAAAGATGGCAAAATTAACATTAATGTTGAGCTATGGAGCCTGTTTTATTTATAGTCATACATAGTGTTAACTGGACTACTTTTAAAGTGAAAAAAACCTGAAATATCCATATAGAAATTTAAAAGAATTTGTCAAAACTTGTAAAATGGACAAAGAGACTCAGTCCAACTTGAAAACGAAATATTTCAAAACTACAAAAGTGTGACTGCAATTTTTACCCTTGGACTTTTCATGTATGTACAAATAGCAGTGGTGTGTGAAAATTGTTTTAAAAAAACACTCAAAAAGCAACTACACTAAGTAGATGTAATGATATGATATTAATTTAGCTTGTTTGCTTAACTATATGTTCATCATTTAGGACAGCATTGAGCTGTACCTCGAACATCAGGCCATAATAGGCGTGTTCCAGAACAATTTTGATCTTGGACCACATAGAAATTAAAGGGGGAGGAATGTTGTAATCGTTATGTCGATTTGTTGCGTTGTTTCCCCGCTGTGAACTGTGAGAGTGCTTGCCCTTTTATTGTTGGCCCAGTATTCCCTAGTGTGTTTGCTGTGACCTTGTCTATGTGCTCCGTGTAACTTTTATTCAGAATAAAGCCTTGTGTTGGGTACTCAAGATGTTTTGACATTCATTCATATTACTATTAGTAGTATTACATTTCAATATATTACAACTGTCAATAAAACATAATGCTATTCACACACAAATTTTTAAAACAATGGTTTCACTGACCTCTCCAGACGACAGAATGTTGTTCATGTATTCAAGAAAAGCTTCATCTTTAATTTCATTGTCTGTAAACAGGAAGGTTACACCTTTGCCAGATTGGCCAGCTCTTCTGTACAGATTTTTCAAGTCTTCCAACAGATTGCTGGTGTTGTATGACCTATTTACAGAGAAACACACATTTTCAATGACAATTCCATCTTAATTGGCACAATTATTATTTAGTAAAGTATTCCTTCTTAGTATTTCATCTATAAAATAGAAAATTTGTTTGTAATGGAAATTTGGTGTTACTAATAAGAGCCAGATAAAATATTGTAATAAGTAACCATGTAGGAAAAGGTTATGCACATTAATTTAAATATAACTCACCTTGTCAATGTAATCTGGAAAGTTGTGTAGCCAGCAATAAATGAAGCCAGTCTTGTAAGGCTCTGTTTACCTGAGCCTCCAACACCCACCAGCAGGGCGTGGCCACGTGGTGTGCGGATGATACGAGAGATCTTCACCAAGTTTGTCATGGCATCCTGGGATCAGATTCAAATTTTGTTATGAGCTTTGGTTTATATTTGTTACTTTCTTGGATCTAATATCTCTATTGACCAGCACAGTTCAAGCAAAAGTTGAAAAGAAACAAATTGATATATACTAGAATGTATGCATTAACTAATTATATAAATAGACGTTTCTGTTTTATTAGTTTATTAAGGCCCTATATTTCTAGATATTGATGTAGAAAAAAGGATTATTAAGTAAACCGTGGATGGGCTAACTTTGTTTTAAAACTACTATCATAACCATCAAGGGATTTCAATGATGATATAGTGTCAGTATATTGACTCCATAAATATAAAATATTACCTTGAAGAAGACAAGGTCCATGCCACTTCCTCTGATGGTTTCATTGTAACCTGTCTGATACATTTGAAGTTTCTCTGCCAGGACTTCCAGTGTTGGAATTGGCTCATAGATTTTGGGGGCTTCCAGGTCAGCATCCTCTCCTTCTTCTCCTGTATCAATAGTTTAGTATGCATTGGGCATTTTACAATTCAAACTCATAGTCATTAAAATTTGTAAAAAAAACTAATTTAATGAATAGCATTAGGAGTAAAAATACACATGTTTAGTTCACCCTAATTTAGCCATGCCTACACTTAATGCTTTCTAAAATTATACTTTATTTAGCTGTAAACACATATGATATTTCTGAAATCTTTGATGACTTTCAACTAAGATTAATTAATTAATTATATGAAATGGATAGAAAAATTTAAAAGTGTATCGCCCAAAAAAGAAGTAAATGAAACAATTTTTTTTTGTTGTAAATTTTAAATATGTAACCTGTAGGTTCAGGGGCATCTCTCAGGAAATCTACAAAGTAGGGTTCATCATCCATGGCATTAGCCATAGCAGCACCACAATCTTCTTCAGCTATCTATATAAATAGAATTTGTCAAATCTCTTAAAACCAAAACAAATATAGATTTTTTTTTTATTCTCTAAAATACTTCAACATTTTGAAAAAAAAATAAACTTAACTCAGTGAAATATAAATTTAAGCTATCAACTGCAGTACAAATTAGCAGTATAGTAAATACAAATTAATATCATACTGCTGTTTTTCATATTGTGTGTAACTATACATTTTTTTAGGAAATATTATAATTTTTAATACATTTTTCTTTTCCTAATATATAACTAAGATCATTCCTACATAACATAATTTGCTTCTGTGCCATCACAAGTAGAGTTAGTCTAAATTAATTTTTTACATTCTGCACATGCAAGTTTTTCACCTAAGAAATAATTGGATTTATTTATGGGAAAACGAATGATTTTGACTACCAGATAAACAAGTTGAGGCCCGAATATCTGACAAACAGAAACAACAGACCATTTACCTGTCTGATCATCTTCTCAAACCATTCCTTATCTGCATACTCTGTGAATCGGTCAGCTATGACTCGAGTAGCCTCGTGCTTCCAGAGGGACATAAGGACACCAGTACTGGTCACTACTTCACCAATAGTCTTCAGCATGCCCTGTGGACAAAGTCAAACCATAACCATGCAATCAGCCTTTATAGTGAAAATCTGATTCAAATTTTTTTAACAAACCTGATTTTATAACACTGTCACTAGAGGTTTAACTAAGTTCAGAAACCCACCTGCCAAATTCTAGAAAGATCTCTCAAGTTGAAAACATAGTGGAACTTTGCAGGAGTTGGCAGCATCTTAATCTTAGTTTTCTGCCACAGATGCCTTGTAGCTGGCACCAACATCTTCACCAGCTCATGAACTTCATCAGGGAAGCCACGTTCCTGTAAAAAAAAAAACATTGACAATAAATGTATTTAAGTTTCAAGAACATAAACTTTAATCTTTACTAAATGATATTCATTATAGGAAAATCGAAAAACAGCTATACTGAATATTCATTCCTCAACTATATATTTTTCAGTCTGTAACAAATTATGAATTTATTACACAAAATTATAACAAGATATCTTTTTTTATATAAAACAATATGGAATATATTAATAAAATATAATAAATGTTAAAAGCTGATATACAAACACCAGGCTAAGCAACAGTAATAAAACACTTTAACAGAATCACAAGCCAGTCAAACTAAGAAATACATTATTCCAACTTATATTTTGTTTTGAATACATTGTTTTACAAAGTGTATCTTTACCTTAATGAAGTGACCAAGTCCAACAGTGTTGAAGATTTTGTCAATGGAGGCATTGGATGGCAGGGTGCAGTTGAAGATGTTAAAGGCTCTCTTGAGTCGCTGCGGGATGTCATTGCGGCCGCCTCCAGGGTGAATCATGGCGGCGATCATCTGGACGTCAACCAGATTTGTGTACTCACCAGGTTTTTCCAAGTTGTAGAATCCTTTGTACTCCATCATCTGTCTTGTGATTTCATTGGTCACCTTAAAATGTAGATAAATGTATGCCTTAATAAATAAACTAGGTTAAAAGTTTTAAAATAAAAAAATCTAACAAGTATCCCTTTAAGGCCAAGCTGGTATGTAAGTCTAGTGAAGCAGTATTCACACATTTCTGTGGCCAGGGTATACAATGGGATTGTGTGCACAACACAATGCTCAGTGGCCTTTACTTTTCCCCAACTAGTTTCAGTTACCCATCAGAGCTGGGTTAGACTCAGGACCACATGCCAATCATGGGGACAAAATCCTGGCACTTAGACTGGACTTGAATGCAAGACTATTGGAATCATGATCCAAACTAGACCTCAGTGTACCATTTTTATAACTATTGTAACTATAATTAGGCGACATACAAAGTAAACCAACACATTAACAAAACAAAAACTTGGGATATTTTATTGAAAACTACAGAGATTTTTGTACAAAAATTAATATAATTTTTAACAATCCACAAACAAGTCACATATGTCAGCCTAAATTCTGTCTTAAAAAAAAAAGCCCAATATAAACAAAAAAATTTGACCAGCTAATTTCTATTTATAAAATTATTTAAAAAGAAAAATTTAGCTACAAACATTCTTCTAGATATTTCAACTAATTGTAAATCATAAGATTTAATGGAAGGTTTTCAGTTATGAAAGTGCACCATGAGAAAATTTGAGCTTACTTGGTCACCCCATTCATTGATAACAGGCATGTTGATGTCGTCCACAAAGACTGTCATCTTTTTACCAGCAGGAGGCCCATATGTGGTACCCATCCTCTTGTCAACATAACTCTCTATGGTCCTCTAAAAGAGACAACAAAACATTCACTTAAAAAAAAATATGCATTAAACAAGCAAATAAAAAAAGACAAATTTGAAAACTTTGAAATGTCTGCCCTTTAAACCTCCTGACAACTTTTAATTGTCTGCCCTTTAAACCTCCTGACAACTTTTAATTGTCTGCTCTTTAAACCTCCTGACAACTTTCAATTGTCTGCCTTTTAAACCTCCTGACAACTTTCAATTGCCTGCTCTTTAAACCTCCTGACAACTTTCAATTGTCTGCCTTTTAAACCTCCTGACAACTTTCAATTGTCTGCCCTTTAAACCTCCTGACAACTTTCAATTGTCTGCCTTTTAAACCTCCTGACAACTTTCAATTGTCTGCCCTTTAAACCTCCTGACAACTTTCAATTGTCTGCCTTTTAAACCTCCTGACAACTTTCAATTGTCTGCCTTTTAAACCTCCTGACAACTTTCAATTGTCTGCTCTTTAAACCTCTTGACAACACTGAATTGTCTGCCCTTTAAAACCCCTGTGTTGGAAAAATCGTGTCACCTGAAACATCATAGGTGTTGTGGCACTGGAGAAGTTGAAACTCTTGAAGACATGGGACTCTGGGTCAAACTTGTTGCAATAACCTTGCACCATGACAGTCTTGGCAGTTCCCTAAGGGAGGAAAACAATCAATAAATCTTGGATGAAACTCAAGGGATACCATATTATCAAATCAATGTTTGTTGCAATTAAGACGTAAAATCAATTAAGCTGGAGGTATATGATTGGAACACGGCCACACCCTGCTAAAGAGAAGGAAAGGCACTTCTATAATAATAAGTACAACAGATGGAGAAAAAAAATACAACCTTGTTATATAAATTATTTATTAAGATAAAACAACAACATGAACATGATATGCAGGCCATTTTAAGTTTCAACAGTACAAACTATGACATATATGACCTTTAAATGACAAAACAGCAATGACATTGATATTTATAACTGTTATTTTGATGAACCAACAATACAGCCTTGATGTACACAATTGATGTACTATTTGATGTCTATAGTGTTTATTTACCTGTTCACCAATAAGCAGGACAGCTTTGATGTACATGTATTGATGCACTAAGAGCTCATGTCTATAGTGTTTATTTACCTGTTTACCAATAAGCAGGACAGCTTCGATGTACACATTTGATGTACTATGAGCACATGTCTAGAGCGTTCATTTACCTGTTTACCAATAAGCAGGACAGCTTTGATGTATACATTTGATGTACTATGAGCTCATGTCTATAGCGTTTATTTACCTGTTTACCAATAAGCAGGACAGCTTTGATGTACACGTATGATGTTCTATGCGCTCATGTCTATAGCGTTTATTTAGCTGTTCACCCATAAGCAGGACAGCTTTGATATACATGTATTGATGTACTAAGAGCTCATGTCTATAGTGTTTATTTACCTGCTCACCAATAAGCAGGACAGCTTTGATGTACATGTATTGATGTACTAAGAGCTCATATCTATAGTGTTTATTTACCTGCTCACCAATAAGCAGGACAGCTTTGATTAAATTGATGTACATGTATTGATGTACTATGAGCTCATGTCTATAGTGTTTATTTACCTGTTCACCAATAAGCAGGACAGCTTTGCCTTTCTGTGCAATGGTCTTGATCAAGAAATCAGTTCTCACATTATCAACGTTGGGTACAAGGATGGAAGTGTACTCAGGGGTTGAGTCTATAGGATACTCATATTCAGGCACCTGACATTGAAATTACAGAAAGTTGCATTATATTACTAATTCAATAATTCTATCCATGATTTTAACAAATTTCTATTGGATAGAGAAAATAGTAAATATTTTAGGCATGTTCTTTCTGTAAGTTATGGTTTTATAGATTCATTCTTTTGTATTTAACAATTTAAGTACAGAGAAATTTTGCAAGAAATACAACAATATATATGTCAGTGCTATAATTCACTTCTGAGCGGACTAAACCAAGGACAAAGGAGATAGTCTATGACTAAACAAGCTATTGTTATATATTAGTATCAGCAGTAATTCTATATATATAGAGAGAGATTAGTGATAAAAAAATTAATAGCACAGAGGGTAATTTCTTCACCATTAATGAAATAAAACAATAGTATAGTTAACAGTAAATTTGGCTATGAATTTTAAATGTTAATCACATGGTGAATTTTGAAATATTTTTTTTTAAAGCTCATTGAATTCATTAAGGTAATAAGGGATATAAATTTATATTAAAAGGTTAGAATGTCACTAGGTGAAAAACAATTATTGCTTATGTTTAAGCAAAGCCTTTAAGTTAAATGGTGTAGTTAAACAAAGAGAGAGGGACAAAGTTTAAGCAAACCCTTTAAGTTAAATGGTGTAGTTAAACAAAGAGAGGGGAACTAACCCTTGATATCCAATGTTCCCAGTCTCCAGTGTCTCCAACAACATATTCATAAATTGTGTCATCGTTGGTCAGCTTGGGTAAAGGCAAGTCACAGTTTTGCTGAAGCCAATCTTGCATCTGAAGACAATGTTTCAAGCAACATTCATATTTAGTTTTTATAGTGAAGTAAAAGAGCCCTCCCAACTTATGGATACCTATTTAAAAAAAAATTATCTTTAAAATAATAATTAAGTTAAAAAAGATTAATTTTAAAAATAATATATGGAACACAAAAAAAGAAAAATTTTAAAATCAGAGAAACATGAGATAAGCACACTGGTAGGGTCATCTAGTCTTCATGATCAAATTGTGGATTACTAATGGGAATGTGATTCATAGGTAAAGCCTGAAGTGGCTTGACCATCTCTGCTAAAGACTATCACCAGAGCTATCCAAAGGACAAAGAACCGACTCAACTCACCATCTCTCAACAGAAATAAAAAGCTTTCTAACACCCATAACTAGATCAATACTGTCAAACCCACAACTATATCAATACTGTCAAACCCACAACTAGAGCAATACTGTCAGGCACAAACCATGCAAGTCTGAGAAAAAGTAAAAAAAAATTGGGGTATCAAAACCTTCCCTAGGAAATCCCCCATGTCTAAAAATATCTTGCAATATCATGCAAATAGATTTTCTACAATTTCATTGTGAAAAAAATGGCTATGTCGATTCTTTCTTTACTTTGACCTCTGCAGAGTTTTGCTTCTCCTAAAAAAGTTGCTCTTTTTGGATTTGATAGTATTCATATATACTGGCTCTGGGTCATCTATGAATGTTGAAGGAAGCAGTGAGTCGATCGGTCTTTCAAATAGACATAAAATTTCTTCTGACCAACAGTTTAAATACTATTTAAGTACATATCAGCAATTACCTTCTTTCTGTCCTCCAGCTCAAGCAGAGCCCCAAGGGAAAACATGAGGGCAAAAACTATAAGTCTTCTCATGTGTTCAGCAGAAATGTCTTTTGGATCCTCACCGCCTGGGAGTAAGCCTTCAAGGAGATCAATAGCTTGGCGAATGTAATTACACTCTAGGACCTATTTGAAGAAAATCATTTCAGTGATTAAATTTAGCCAGAAAAATCCTTGCAAAAATATTTTCATCAGGAAAATTTAATTCTTATAGAAAAGTTTATAGGGTCAATAAAGGTAAAAGATCAATGTGTTCTTTGCTGTTCTGCAGAGAATTTTCATTTTTCTCACAGTGTTTATAAAACTGTTTACATACAGTAACAATTCACATATAGTAAGACTTTAAAGTCTTAATAACAATTTTAATTCATTATATGTAAGGAAAACAGTTTTTAACATCAACTTTAAATACTGTTATGTATTTAATTAAAAAAAAACTATTGTTTCAAAACAAAAAAAGAAATATCCCTGAATTTACCTCCATTTTTGGCTCTAAGTTTTGTGTGACATAAAGATAAAGTCTTTGGAAAACTGATTCAAATGCTGTGTAGATTGTGTCTTGCTGTTGTGGTGGTCTCTTCAGGAGCCAGCCTTTTAAAAAACACTTAAAGCATTCAGTAAACACAAAATACAAGTGGTGTCAAGCATTGGTATATTTGTTAAAGGTATTGCTATGTCTCAGGGTCAAAGGGGGAGTCATTTATCTTAGATGATAGTATCATTTTTCTTCAAAATAGATCTTTCTCACATAACCTCACTCTGAAGTAAGAAACTAGAACTGCTGAAGATATCAATGAAAACACTACACAACACTTCAATGATTCAATCCTTATTTAATTACTTAACATAGAAATCACATCAATGTAGCTAGACTAGTACAAGTTTAATGCAAAACAAAATAGATGCCTCTATACAACCATGGTCTAAAGTTGACTAACTAAAGCCCTCTGTCCAGCCAGTGACCACTCTGACCCATCAGACAAGGAAAGAGTTAAAAACATAAACAGGAGAACACAAATAAGGGAGCTGATAAAAAGGTGTTGAGGATAGGAGTGAACTCCCACGTCACAACATGTAGTGGACTCATAAAGCAAATTTCAGTATCTAATCAATGTTCTTTTAATAATTTACAGTGATCACAACTAGACTCAAAAACTAAATTCTAAACACAAAACACCAATAACTAAATATTTTTTACATATAATTATAAAACATAAAACTAATAAATGTTTTAGACTGTTTAAATTTTGTTTATATAAAGTGATCTTTTAAAAAAGCTAAGACTAATGTAAAAAAAAGTAGAGGTATTTTTTAAATGTGTATAAAGTTTATATATTTGTTATCAATAATGTCAGCTGAAATGGTTAGGTGGTCTCATTAACGTTCCATGTTTTACCTTTAAGAATGGGGTTCCAGTCCAGTACAGAGCTGGACATGAAGACCATGCCGTTCCTGGACACAGTGGCCGGCGATGCATTGTCAATGTTGTGGACTTCAAAGATGATCTTGCAGTTGGGTGCCATGGGGATTCTGTCACCGTTAGCCAAGGTCAGGGTCTTGTTGTCGTCCAGGACAGAGTTGAGGTTCTCAATCCAGATGGCATCGACTGGGCCATCCAAGACAAGCCAGACATGCTCACCCTTAGACAGAAAAACAGCTGTGTTCATCTTCACATAGGCAAGTGACATTAGACTGCCGAACTAAACTGCTTCACATAGCATTTAAAATGTTTGACAGTTTAAATAGAAACAGTAACTTACTAAAGTAAACATCTCAACAACTTAACCATAAAAAAAAAAAAAAGAAATATTTAGTAATAGTCTAAAATGGCTAAAACAAGTTATTTTAGTTCTCAACATTCAGTTTTGTTAAAACACTGATGCCAGTGTGATTTAAAACGTATTTTTGGCCCATAAAGTAAAGAACATACGTTTTAGCACTCTTTTCTTAGTATGATGTAAATTTGAACAATTAAAACCTCATTCCGATAGTAATCTTTTTTTTTAAATGAACAACTCTGAAGTAAATTTATACCTAAAAACTTGCATCAAATATAATAAAAATTATCTGATAAAGCAATAAAACAGAAACAAAAATATAATCAGAAACAAAGCTATATAAGGTCAAAGATCTCACCTTCTTTGTTTTATGAGTTCTCCTCCACAGCGTGGAAAATATGCCGTCTGTCCAATCATTGGTGGCCACGTCCAGCCTGCCGAACATCTGCGGAGCTGTGATGGCCTTGGGGTTCATTCTCATCTCCTTGTGCGGGGTGCCGCACTCGGTCATGGCCTTCATCAGGGTGTGGATGCAGCAGGTCTTGCCCGCCCCGCTGGGGCCCAGGGTCATCATGCCGTGACGCACGCGCTGGGTCTCATACAGCTGAATTAGTTTGAGAATCCAAGGGCCGTGGTTGATGAGACCAGCATCTGTCACCTAATAAAAAAAAAATCCTTTTTTTTTATCTTTCGCTATAATACAGTCTAAATAGTATTATGATATTAAATGTATTTCAAACTGTTTGAGCATGGTAAATATATAAATCCTTTTAAAGTATATATAGAAAGTATATATATATATATAGAGAGAGAGAGAGAAAAGCTGATATACAAAAATTTCAAGCCACTTTTTTCTCTCTACTCTTTTAAAACAAACTTTTGAATTTTCTAAATGATTATTGTTGACATATTTTTTTAAATATTTGCTTTTGTTCAAGGAGCTAGAAAGTTAACAAATATATAATTTTCTGTTGAGCTTCATTGGTGATTTTTAGTCAAGAATCAAATAGAAATAATCTAGTGAAAACATGTAAACAGAGTTTAACTGAATGTATTTAAAATGTCTGTAAAAATTATTAGTAAAATAAATTTATAATAACAATGCACGCTTCCCAGTTTTACAAAAAAGACACAAATACTTGTATATTAAAAATGTAAGCCTGGAATGATTTTTTTTAAAATGCTAACCAGCTAAATTTATTCCTACTATAATTCTTCAAACTATTGTTGTACACGCTAGCAACAAATAATTGTATGTCTTCAATTAATTGTTTATTTTACCTTGCGTTCAATGGCTGCTTCCATATCGGGGTAGCCTGCCTTGTCTAGCGTCATGCCAGGGAAAAGGTCCTCAATGAGAGACATGAACAGCGGCTCATCCTCATCCACCAGCTTAGACAGGTTCATGTCCCTGAGGACACGCATGACGATCATCGGCTCCCCGTCTTCAGGGTTGGCTCTCTTGAAGGCTCCCAGGGTTCTCAGCACAGACAGGATGTTACGCAAGCCAAAGTCATAATGGACCTAGTCAGGAAAAAAGGATGTTTCACTATTACTTATATAGTTACATAGGTAAGGGTAGTTAAGTTAAGCACACTGATCTATATATACTTGGATGGGCTCACCATTATCTCTTAGTCCTTCTCAACTTACTTATAAAGATGAAAAAATCTAATAAACCATTTCAAGTATACATTTTTTTTTTATAGATTTACAAAATTATTGATTTGTTTACTCTACAAGTCTGAAACCAATATTTGTTTTAATTTATTCATTTTCAATGTACTATAAATGCCAAATGATATTTTTTTTTATCATTTTGTTACAGAAAGTCTTCTATATATTTTAGTTCAGTGTAGTTCAAAAAACATATTACTTTTTCATAAGCATTGCAAATACAGGTATCTATAGATCAGTGGCTAAGCATTATTTCCCAATTGCTTCAACAAAACTAACAAAGTAAACTCAAAACAATGCGCACAGCGTACACTAAACTAGAACAGAGGCCGGCTGGTCCTGCGGTTAGATCACCGGCCTGTCAACCGACACGTCGTGGGTTATATCCCTGCCGCCGACCAATCCCTGCCACCCTGCTGGAGTTTTGGGCCTAGTGGACATTATAATCTTCTATCAAGAGAGGAACGTCTATAAAACTTATAAGTCAAGTCAATAGGACTGACCTGCTTGGACAGCTGCTCCTCACACAACTTGTACAGCGTGAAGAACTTCTTGGCCAGGACAATGTTCTGCAGGAAACCACAGCTGGCCAGCTTGACACGGATAATAATGGCTCGGTCAGGGACCATCATGGCCACGGTGCGGAAGTTGATCTTCAAGTTCTCAGGCAACTCTTGACGGCCAGCATAGCCAGGATTCTGGCGGGTTAAAAAAAATATTTTTTTACAAAAACATAGTCAAAACTGCTCTAATTAAACATGTTTTTAGGTTGTTTCAATTAAATTGTAAAATACACTTTCAGAAGAAATTTTTATTTACCATGGTCAAAAAGAGGCCAAATTCTGGGTCAAGGTCAACAGTATCACCATCAGTGAAGATAAACTGAACCTTCCTCTCTTTCTTGCACTGTAGTACAATAGCAATTTGCTGGGCAGCCACAGACAATACGGGAAGCTCAATACGGTTGAACTCATCAAAACATCCCCAGGATCCAGATTGGGCCAAACCTAAAACCGAAAAAAAATAATTTTTGTTTCCCTTCTAAATTCTTTCAATTAATAAAATTAAAAGAAAAAGCAAGAAATATTCTGACATTATCAAGCAGAAGATGGTTGGATTAACAATGAAAACGTTTTGGAATTCTTTTAAATGCTGGACATGAAAAAGAAACCCCATCTAACAGTTGATCCAGGTAACTATTATTTTGCATGGAGCAGTCCACACAACACAATCCACTTCCACAAAATCTGACTTTGAAAGAAATGGAGAGGTTGTTGTTTACTTAGGAAGTAAAAGCATTCTCAACAAAAACTGTACCTTTGTAGATTCTGCCCAGACCTCTGTAGTCCATCTGGTCGGAGCAATTGAAGACGACAACATACTTCCCCAGGCACCTGCCCATGTCTTTGGTTGTCTCTGTCTTCCCTGTTCCTGCAGGTCCAGCTGGGGCGCCACCTAGTGCCATGCCCAGTGCTTGAGCTAGTGTGATGTAACATCTAGAAAATCAGATAAAAAAATAAGTTTTAAACACAATGTGTCAGTGTTTAAAAATAGTTTGAAAAAAGCAGTATCCAAAAAGTTATCAGGAAAAAATTTCAAGTTTACAGATACACCCATCAGTTAGCCCAAATGTCATTGTAGTAGACTGTCAGTGTAGTCAATTGTCAGAGTAGCCACATGTCATTATAGCAGACTGTCAGAGTGCCACATGTCATTTTAGTAGACTGTCAGTGTAGTCAACACTCAAAGTAGCCACATGTCATTTGAGTAGACTGTCAAAGTAGCCACATGTCATTATAGTAGACTGTCAGTGTAGTCAACATTCAGTGTAGCCACATGTCAGTGAAGTCAACTGTCAGTGTAGTCAACTGTCAGTGTAGCCACATGTCATTATAGCCAACTGTCAGTGTAGCAAACTGCCAATGTAGCCAAACAGTCAGTGTAGCCAACAGTCTGTGAAGCCAGTTGTCAGTGTAGCCAACAGTCTGTGAAGCCAGTTGTCAGTGTAGCCAACAGTCTGTGAAGCCAGTTGTCAGTGTAGCCAACAGTCTGTGAATCCAGTTGCCAGTGTAGCCAGCTATCACTGTAGCCACCCATCAGTGTCCCCAGCTGTCAGTGTAGCCACCACTCCGTGTACCCACCTATCAGTAAGAGGCGTGATGACCAGCCTGTCAGTGCACCCTAGGAACTCCATCATGTAGGTGAAATCCACATCAGTGATGGAGATGAGGCAAGAGTCTGTGTCTTCCTTGTAATAAAACCTGGACTGCTTCAGCCACTCAAAGTCATTCACAGACTTGACATGCATGCGGACCTGAAATATGACCATACAGAACTATAAGAGGCCAGATTACACAGACCTACATAATCTTTCAAAGCAAGCATAGCTGTACCCTACTGGATCAGTATAAGTTCTGAACTGATGATTTATGTTTGCTGCGACATGAAATATTGATGTCATAACATACATAATAACATAATTTTTGAATTTTTGCTTGCACCCATGTCTTGACAGGTATAAAACTTTGTGAGTCCAGGGTGTGATTGTTTCTGCAGGATGTTTTAAATGATTTGGACATTAGTGTGTGTTTGGTTATCATGCATTTCCTAAACATACAACTAAATAAAGTGAAGCCGGCTGGTCCAGCGGTTAGTTCACCGGACTGTCAACCAAAAACCAACTGACAGGTCGCGGGTTCTATCCCTGCCACCGAAGGATCCCTGTAGCCCTGCAGGAGTTTTGGGCCTAGTGGACGTAATAATCTTCTATCTAGAATGAATGTCTGTTAACTAAAAAGATATTTTCTCAACCAAATATCCTATTTTTTTGGCAGTATTTGTCTTGACATTTACTACTCACAAATAGTTACAAATTAAAAGACAGAAAAGTAAAAATGTTCTATATCAATAAACATCAACATTTTTCCAAAGTCCGGACTAATGCTATTGTTGGAAGCAAACGCGTAACAAGACTGGGAGAGGGAAGAGAGATTATGAAGAGAATAAGCTTTGCTGCGACTACTCAGTCCGCACCAGGATCTGGCAAATAATACATACAAATACTCTGATTCTGAGCTTGGTGGAAATCATCTAATCGGCTAGGCCCCAATTATGAAGTCAATATTATATTAAGTCCACTTATAACTTTACTGACCATGTCATCAAAAATGTCCTTTTGGTGGACGTGTATTGTGATAAGGGTCTCGAACTTGGTCCTCTCCATCTTGGTCAAATCCTTGGTGGTCTGGTCAATCAGCAGGTTCAGCATGTCCAGGAATTTCTGGTTCATGTTGGCCATAATCTTCTTGTCTGTCCTGGCACCGTTTAAGGCCTCCTCAGAATCTTTAGTCCAAATCATCTGGATGCCTAGCAGGCCAACCTACAGTTCAAAAAACATAATTTAGCTGACAGAGTATATATCAATTAAATGTTATAGAAAAATATGGAATAGGACATATTGCTATTAACTTGAACTAGCAGCTAAACAGAATAAATTCAAAACGCCCACCTAACTGCAAACATTACCACACCCGAATCAAACTGTAGTACACTTCCTGCATGAATGTCATCAACTAACCAATCTTAGATATGCATTATTACCCCCGCATCCTACCACTACTTTAAACAACAATAAGAACAAAAGACATTTTAATATGTTTATCTGACATAGACTGAAGGCAAACAGCTCTACGGGCTGGTTGACAGAAGAAGTATAGAATTTTGGCACAAAGCAAAACCAAAAAAGGATCTATTGTAGTTATTTGATTTCCATCATCTTCTAAAGCTGAATAATCAATTAAGGAGAATTGATCGGGAGAACCCAAAACAAGTTTCATTTTTCTGTACGGGTGTGAACTCTTAAGATAAACTTACAGAAACCAACACGACATATGGCAGATCAGAGTATTGGGGATTAATCCATACAGAGCACAAATAATATAAAACAAGACTGGGAAACAGGGTTGACTCCAAGTTTGGTCAGTATGTTCTGACCACTGATGGGTATTAATGGCATGTGTCCGAATAACAAAAAAAACAAACTCTCAGGAGCATGTTCCAGGAAGAAAGGAAAAAAGAGCTGGAAATTTTCAAAGAATAAATAATCAAAGACTTTTGTATAACAGATCAACAGGAAGACAGAGGAAGTGGGATTAAAACCATCGCTCTATGACCCTCTACAGGAATAGTCAAGTAAATATAACGCTATCTGACTTGTGCAACAAGAGAGTGGTTAACTACATCTTAAACAAAATATGGAAAAGAAGCTTGGCCATGGACAGGAAAAAGCTTCAAAGCCCTGAGAAGGACTCCAATTGAAAATGGGTAGACAACTAGGCATATAGAAAAGAAACATGGAAGAAAAAGTTAAGGCCATGACAAAAAGCAAGGCATGAAATTAATTGGCTAGTCCAGGATAAGGAGATGTGGCAGAGTTTTGTTTCTGCCTTATTTTCATCAGGAAATGACAAAGTCTAAGATAGAGAACTGTGCTTCATGATTTGTATTGTTACATTTTTATAATTAAAAATTATGTTTGACCTGTGAAGGAAAAGTGTTTTCAAATTCCAAAAGGTTGAAACCCTGGTCCTGTATTGTGATGGCAGCCATCTTGATGATGCCGTGGAGTGACCGACGTCCAATTCTCAGCAGGTCACTCAACCACTGCTCCACATTGCCCTGTTCAACAGAGGATATAGATTTTAACCCAGAACATTTATACAAACAAAAAATAAATATTTGTTTATTCAATTTTGTTCTATTCAACTAATTTAAATGTACTATTCTTATATCTATTTATAGTATATTAGTAAGTAAATAATAAATGTCAATACACCATTAGCATTTTTCACACAAGCCTTTTATTCTATATAGCCAAGACACACACAAAACAATAAATAAGATCACACAACAGCCACACTGGGGAATTCTGGGGTAACAACATAGGGGGGCCAGCACTCTAACAATTTTAACAAAGGAAACAACACAACAAAAAATAATAACAATCACCACATTCCTCCACCAAATTTATTTCGTATTACGTAAATACTTTACAAATTTAAATCTTATATTTTAATTATAACTGAGTTTCTCTTTGAATTTAATGTTACACTATCAAATGAAAGGCTTTTTTCTTTAAAAAAAAAAAAGAACATTTAAAACTATGACTCATTTTGTTCAGCTTGAATTACTTCCAAAGGTTTACCTGTGCCATCACAGCCTCATCTAAATCAATTTTCTCTCCTTCCTGTGAATTGATGGCCAGAATTTTGTCGTAAACTTTCTCATCAAACGTCACCAGACGGGTGTTGTCAAACACACTCAGTAAGTGATTCTGAAATAGTACAGGTCAGTTCTTTCAATCACACAGATGGGGACAAGTAAAGCACTCATAGCAGCTCTGCTGGCACATAGGATGTGGTGGCAATACAGGTTTTAAAAAATCTTCATTAAGCTCAACAAAAGACTTTACTCGATTTACTTTAATTTTAAGGCTTAATATTGGCATAAAATCCATTTTTTACTGAAATTATTAGTTCAATTTTATCTATTTGCATCTTAATATTTAAAAAATAAAAAATACTGTTGAAATTGTAGAATTCTTTACTTTTATTCTTCTAAAAACCTTATACTACATATGAGAAAAAAATGGGGCTTGGTGGTGAGCAGCAGCATGTTCTGCCAGTTTATCGAAGGTCCTGGGTTTGAATCCGGGTGAAAAAAATAGAATTTGTTCCCAGGACGGAGGGAGTCCCTGAGTCTACCCAGCTCTGATGGGTATCTGACTTTAGTTGGAGTAAAGTAAAGGTGGCTGGGCATTGTACTGGCCGCAAAATTCCATAGTATGCAGTGGCCATAGAAACTGGTGAACAATGCTTCAAGGGCCCTATTGATCAATTTCGTCCAATTGGTATTTTACTTTTACTACTTTACATATGAGAATGACACTTTTCACTATCTTGATTGTACATAACATATTTCCTATATGTTCAGTGTTGGACAAATTACCTGAATAGTATGAGAATCACTGGCCTGACCTAAAATCTCAAGAAGGGCAGGGTCAGACACGAAGAAGAATCTAGGGAACAGCAGCCTCTTCTTTTCCAGGTAGCCGGTGAGCGACTTCTGGCATATCTCCAGCTGTTCCAGGAGATGCGGCAGCAGCTGACTGAGGGTGTCGTCCCCGACACAGCAGCCGACCACGTTGGAGTTCTCGTGGGCCCTCTGCATGATCTTCTGCCAGGACTTGTCAATGTTGCTGAACCTTTTGGCTTCCTGCAACAGCACAAGAAAAACATAAACACTTTCTAGACAAAATCAAATTAGCAAGTACTCCCTTTAAAAAATTTTGGGTAAAACTTTGTACAGTGGTTTTTGTTCAGCAGGAGATTTAAGCAATTTAGTAAATTGAAACTTTTCATTATTTCATTTATTAGCTTAGTTAAAATATTTTTTTCTTTGAGATTACCTACACAAAAAAAAGCAAAAACATTTCTATTTTTAAAATTAATTTTAAAAAGTGAATTTCAGAAAGATTTCATGAATGATCATATTTTACTTATCAGTGTTATTCTTGGTAAAAAATACTTTGTTATAACATTTTAAATGTATGTGAACAATGGAAAACACTTAGTGAAAGAGCATTTCAGTGAAACAAAAAGATCACAAACATTATTATAACAATTATTTTTAAATTTGTTCTATGTAAACAAAAAAAACACACATAATTCCCAGAGATATGAGCTTCTCAATACATTGCGCAAGGAAGTGTGTTTTATATTCTAAAATAAAATAAAATAATTTAATATTAATATAGCACAGTGCATTTTTACTTTTTTTTTTCTGTGCACTAGATAATAATTGCATTAACAATAATAATGATAATAATATGGGATTGTGAAACTAAATTATTTCTGTGTATTGTGAACATTATTTATAATGCTCTTCATTACCTTCCTGGCTTCCTTTTAATTGTGTAAAGAGAAATGTATGGGACAATTATTTTTGTTAAATGCGTTATGAATGTAAATAGAAATAAGTTGATAAAAAAGCATTTTTAATCCATTGTTAAAAAATCTGGATTTTTTCCTGGCCCGGAGTTTGGTAAAGGCATGTTTTGGGCCACACAATCACTGAGTACATTGTAACCAATGAAAATGAATGCCCCTGCTTCATCGGCTCTTCATCAACCTTATAAGCAAGACTAAATATGGACTGCAAGGGTTTCTTTATTTTTAATAACATAAATTGTTATATTATCAATGAAAAAAAGAACTAAATGTGATTGTTATATTATTGATAGAATATTAATGAAACTATACATAAATCCCATGAATAATTCTTATCCCCAATTAGAATGGCAGGTAGTTTATAACTTGGGTACAATACATGATATAATAATTTAACAAATCCTAAAAAAGCACACCGAACATTATCCTTTCTGTACCTGTGGCAACTGTTTGGCAATATCTCCCCCAACAAAGACAGCCTCTAGATAAATCCAAAGATTTTGTACAATCAGCCAGTTCTCTATAATCTCTGTTGTTCCTGTGAGTTTTTGCACCCATTCTTGAATCTTGGGCTTGAATGGGGCATTGTACCTGGAAAGAAACCAAACTTACATGTTGATGTTTTTTAATTGTTTACTTTTGTTACCAATTCAAGATGAGAACTTCTGGAGTCAGATAAACTTTTTTGTAGGCAGTAAATGTTCAAGAAATGCAGTTGTAAGTATGAGTGTACCTGTTGCTAAGTAGAGCACCCAGTACCATTAAACTGTCTTCCATCAGAGCCACTGTTTCTGTTGTTGTATCACCTTAAAAAGAGAGAATTAGGTTTTTCTGTAATTGGTTAATTTTGTTTATGTACATAAGATAAGATTACGATAAGATTGCTTTATTGATCCAAACCAATGGAAATTTGACTTGATTACACAAGTTCCATCCTTTTCAGCATATTTGAAACAATATCAAACAAGTATTTGTTCTCCAGCACAGAAATATACTTATAAAATAGACATGCACGCACACTATCATACCATTTATCAAAACAAAAAAAAGTATCATCAGGAGTATACATGTCCCAATACAGTTGTAATGATTAAAGAATATTTTTTCAAAGGGAAAACACACGTATCTAAAACACACGTATTAGGGTTTACCTTTCAAGAGTAGTTCTCCCCTAGATTTGAAGTTGCCAAATTGAAAGTTTTGAGCGCTCCAGTCATTGATGACCTGCTTAAGTTTAGCTTCAATGTCTTTTTCTTTCACAGCAGAAATACAGACGTCCTGAAATGCAAGCCACAAACTAGACTTTTTTTCTTGACTAATAGATTCAATAATCATTTCAAGAAAAAACTTTGAACACTTTCTTATCAACACTGTTGTTTTTTTTAGGTTAATGAGATAGTTTGCTATACTCAAATAATACAAATAAAAATGGATTTTAATTTCATCCTTTTGGTTTTATAATTGTTTCTTATGTTAGTTTGCCAATGATATAGGAAAAATAAAGAATGTAAGATGCTCAAAGTTGTAAAAGTGATGGCAGATCAAGCCACAAAATGCATTTTTCAGTAGGGAAAGTGACAAAATATTTCAAATCTCACTTAGAGTGAAAGAATGTCTGTTTTGTACATAGGTCAGGCCAGTTTACCTCAATGTCTTCTTTAAACTTTAGTATAGGTGCTTCCATCAAATTGCGGAGCAAGAAGTTCTCAGACTCCACATCAAATGTGTGACCAGTGATCTGGGCAATTCTCTCCCAGTGGCGTTGCTGCATGGCTTTGTTTGCCATCATCTCAAGGATGGGGCAAGTTTCATTGAAATCATCAATAGTCTTCCTCAGATCTTCATAAGCTTGCCATTCTTTCAATGCCTTTGGCAGTTTGCGACATCTGATTTATACAAAATTTACAATAACCTTTTTTCTGTTTTAAATTTCAGACTTTTACTATTTAAAACATGCCAAAATCAATAGTATTCATTTCATTATGACAAAAAAGTAAAAAATATTCCACATATATTAAAAAGTCTGAATTTGTAATATTTTAAATGTAGGAACAAACTCTTATTATATTATAATATTAATGTTATGATATAAATATTATAATAATAATATTAAAATAAAAATAATGAAATTTTAAATTTATTACATATTGTGTTATTTATTTGAATGTTTAATAATATAAAAGACATCACAAACCTATTCTGAAAGTCCAGTAACTCTGAATTAATTTTTTCAATGTTGATTTCAGACCACGGGATGTCATAGTAGCCGTTCACATTTTCCAGGACAGCATTGTACAGCTGGTACAGCTTCTGCAGCAGGTTCAGCTCCTTCTTGATCCGCATCAGGTCCGGGTATTCTGTCAGCGGGAGGCCAAACAGCTCCTCACCGCCAGAGTAAGTGGTGTACTTGCGCCACAGTTCGTCAAACTTGGCCTGGTAAATGTTGAGGCGGTCAGAGGCTTCTCTTGGAGGGATTCCATCTTCCATTGGGCCACTAAAAGGGTTAGGATAATATCACAATTAATAAAACAGTCAAGCAGGCAACAGAACTTTTCCTGAGCACTATTTAAAGAGATCCATATAGCTGAAATTGATAATAATTATATGTCCAATGCCTAAGTAATTGTGTATAAATATTTCTATATCTGTGCCTTGTTTACATTTTTCTGGCTATATACATTGACTTGATTTTAGAGATTGCTGGCAACCACAGAATACATAGAATATAAAATTTTGTTTTTGAAATGGCTCTAGAAAGAAGCATGTTTTAATATTGAATGTATAACAAGTATCTTTATATTGGGTAAGCGGATATGATGTTTTTATTTGACATCAATGCCAAATCCAGTTTTCCCAATTCTGTACAAACTATATTTTGTTATTGACAATTAAAGATTATTTTCTTTCAGTATGTAGGGAGGAAATAATCAAACTACTAGCACTGTACCAAAGTCAAGACAAGATTCTATTTTCATTAGATTTAATATTAAAATGTCAAAATACAAAGAGTTGGATATCTCAACACTTTTAATGTATGTAGCTGTTCTCGTTGAACTTCAAAACTATAGTCTTACTACATAAATTTTATTAGGCTATTTTTACAGTTCAGCTCTAATTGGTCATATTAAAACCCTTAACTAAAATAAAATAACAATAAAAGACAACTCTTCCTCTTCCCTTGTGCAACCTACCATTTGTCATAAGAAGAGACAAACTCATTGTTGGCCTGGATGAACTGCTCCACACCTGACAGGAGATCAGCTTTGAATGCAGGTTGAATTACAAGTAGGTGCTCTTGGATGGTGGTGGCCTGGTGCAGATAATTTTAATGTAAGATATGAGAAATTTAAAAGCAAGTTTGAAGAAAAAGTGTTGTTGTTTTTTTAAATATAAGAATATAATGTCTCTTTACACGATGTGAAAGTCAATGTACTGTAAGAATCTTGAAGTTTTAGTACCTTTCAAGTTGAACAATAAAATTCATTTAATATTTTTATTAGAATTTATAATCTATATTTAGAGTTAAAATAAATTGTCTTTGTCTAGTTAGTAAATAAAATATAATTTAGTTTTTTTAATGAACGTAATCATCTGTAATTCATAATCTTATGGTTCATAGTATTATATGAGGCTCAATTGAATAAATTACTGATGTATTCAATTAGTTAAATATAAATGAGAAAAAAAAAAGAAAAAATGTATTTTTAAAAAGGTACAAAGTAAAGAAATGACATTTTGTACAACAAAAAAAAAAAAGATTACACAACAAAACAAATAAAAAATTTCATCTGAAGAGAGAGATAAAAAATAATGTCTCTTAATTATTCTTCAGTCTTCCTGTGTAAGTTGTAGGTTATTTAAATCTAGTGGTTCTAATTGAATAATTGGAATAATGTACATATTTATATTTCCAATATCCAAATGTAAAATATATAAAGAGATAAATGTTTAAAATATATTTTTTTTCAACTTTTTTAGACTAAAGAAATAAAAATATATATTAATCACAATTCTAAAAATATATTTGCATGACAATCAAATAAGTGGCTTTAAAAAAATTTCCATGATAATGAATGTAATGTACTTCACACTTAATCAGGACTAAACAATGTATGTAGCCTTTTTGGTATGGTAATTAATTTTTAACCCTGTCTATTACCTGATGGTCATGCAATTTAAAGAATATCAAAAAAGCAGTTAAAAATCAGAACCATTTCTTGGTCTAGAAATAAGTTCCTCAGAAATAAAATTTATATTATATACTTCAAGTCAATCCATTAAAAAAGAAACTACAGTACTTTAGCTTTTTATTTACTATTTAATATCAGTGAATATAATTGCTTATTGAAATGATTTTTTTTTTATATAAAAAAAAACACAACAACAAATAGAATCAACTGTAACATAATTCTCTATTTACTAATATTTTTCACTGCTTAGCCAATATGTTTTTTTAATATTTAATATGTTTAGTTAAAACCTTATATTTAAGATTATTCTTCTTATTCCTATCAACAGGACATATATTTACAATTTAAAAAGCTTAATGAATAAAGCGAGAGAGGTAAAAAAAAAGCTCAACAGCCTAAATGATCATCTATATGGATATATTATTCAAAGCAAAGATTACATTAGAAGAAGATGAGATATATTTTTTAAATTGT
This sequence comes from Anisus vortex, assembly GCA_949126835.1. Classification (NCBI taxonomy): domain Eukaryota; kingdom Metazoa; phylum Mollusca; class Gastropoda; family Planorbidae; genus Anisus; species Anisus vortex. Next base: position 40,213,429 of record OX421497.1, on the reverse strand, counting down.
TAATTCCTAAAAAAAATAACAAATCTAAAAATAAAAAGTATTGATCCTTATACATTAGCCAATAATGTCCTATTCATTAGCCATTATTGTCCTACTAATAATGTAAAAGAGACTAAGTTTTTATTATTCGGTACAAATAGTTTACCTTCCAATCCAACATTAAATGACCTAGTGAAACATTTTAACATTTTTCATGGCGGTAAACCAATAAATATTATTTATTTATTTACTGCTGCATTATGCCGAAACCTAAAAAAATGAAAATCTAAACAATAAAACAACAAGATTTGCTGCTTGGACAGAAGAGCCAGTTTACAAAAATCATTTTTAGCTCAAAACATTTATTGATTTGGTGAAATGTAACTACAAAATTATATGACACCAATTTGGTTTTGTTGAAACATGTGTTAATAGATTTAATGAATGCATCAAGCTGTTAGTTCATCCAGAGCAATTCCAGCATCAAGAAAAAATCTTTTTTACCAAACAACAAAATTATAAGAATGATAAGAAAAAAATGTGTGTAAATATTTATCAAGAGAAGTTTTGCAATCAAAACCTGAAAAAATCAGCAGTTTTTAAGGGCACAGCAAACTGTTAGATAATAAAAACCACCAAAAAGAGTAAATAGGCATGTTCATGCATGTAAATAGCCAAAAAAATATTTTTTTTCTCTCTGAAAAACTACACACACACTTTCTAATGAACTATGATCTATTATGATGTATTTACAATTAACAAATCAATTTTAATATATTAGAATGTGTTAGTTATTTCATCCCCATCCATTTTTATCAATGTTCTATATAGAATTTTATATTTCATTTTTCCATTTATTAATTTGATTAGTTAATAATATTGATACATTCTTTTAGTGAAATTGTATTTCCATATTATTATTATTCTTAATTAAAAAAATAAAAAACTATTTATTAAAGAATAATGATCACATGATATTTTTGGACCAATCAGATCTGTTTTATAATTTTTACCTGAGTTGCAAGTTTCTTCCAACCATAAGATAGTGAGTCCACCCTCTCGGCATTGCCATCATTGAACGATATGGAGTACTTGTTCAGCAAGGCGTAGGTCTCCTCTATTGGGGTTATGGTCAGGTCGATGCGAATTTCATTGTCCCTTATTTCATTCAGTGCCGCCATGGCCGCCCTCACGTCATCGAGATCTTTGATTGGCCTGGACAGCCGCTTCATGAGATTGTCAACAAACTCGTTGAGAGAATCCATCTCCCTGCTGCACTTTTCATTCAGGGCTTTGGCGTAGGCCATCTTCCAGTTCCTTGTCTCGGTTACCAGGGCCATCTTCAGCTGCTCAGTCAGGAATATCACGGAGCCAACTCTAAACGAGGGAACTATTTCCTCTATGCTCATTTCTAATTTCTAAAGCAAAAAAAACAAAACAACATCAAAATGTTTTTAATTCAGTCGAGCACAGTTTGATTTTCAAATATAACATATTTTAAAATCTGTATTTTCTAAATTAACATATTTTAAAATCTGTATTTTCTAAATTAACATATTTTAAAATCTGTACTTTCTAAATAAACATATTTTAAAATCTGTATTTTCTAAATTAACATATTTTAAAATCTGTATTTTCTTAAATAACATATTTTAAAATCTATATTTTCTAAAATAACATATTTTAAAATCTATATTTTCTAAAATCTGTATCACTACTCAGCCTAAACTAGCAGATAGGGCTTTTGTTGTTTTTTGTTCATTCCAACCTGATAGTACTTGATCTGTGCTTCTATCTCAGACAAGATTGGGTTGCTGCCCATGAATTGCTTGACTTTGCTTTCAGGATCCTTTGGGTAAAAAAAAAACAAATATGAAGGAAGGTAAATGGTTTATATATTTTTTATACTGCTAAATTTGAAAAAAAAAATGTGTTGTTTGTAACTATAATATGTCACATGATCAACCAGCTAATTTTGCAAATCATGGACTAGTGGGTTAAAAGGTGGGCCCTAAAAAGAAACATGTTTTCTTGTCTCCCTTAGTATGGTTCTTGTTTGATACTTCCTTTACTTCTTGAAAATGTTTTTTTTTACATAGGCAGTAACAACAACTCTGTTCCTGGCCCGTTTTTTTTTTTAATCACTGACCAAACAAAATTACTCTAGTAGCCAGAAAAATTACCTGTGTCCATAACTCTGAGTAGCCGGTGAAGTTGTCCAGTGATTCTTGGACATCCCCTTTGAATGTGCTGAGAATTGAACTGAGCTGGATGGCAATTTTTGCAATGTCTTTGTGCTCTCCAATCACCTGTTAGAATTCATTAAAACAGTTGTTTTTTTAGTTTGTATTTACAAACGTTGAGCTGCCTACCATACTTCAGAATAGATCAAGTAGCATACATTCTTTTTAAAAGATGTATAATTTATACTACAATTCATTTTTCTATACTTTACATTACTGTTTTTAAAAAAGCTTAATAATATTAAGTCTTTATAACACATACAGGAGTTAAAAACATATATATACTAAAAGGCTTAAAAGCTTAAAACAGTTTGTTTCTTTTTAAGAAAAAAAAAAAGAGTTTTCATTTGAAGATTTAAAAAAATATTGTTTGAAAACCAACTGAAAATATTTTTAAATATCATTTTAGCTTACTTTGTGAAGTGGTTTGGCTTGAGTGGCAGCTGGCATAATTTTAGCACCTTCATCTTTCTCTTCCAATGCTAGCAGCTCTAGCTCCTTTTGTTGTGGAAACAAAATAAAGTCGCTGTTTATATGGTGATTATGAGTAAGGTGCCATCATACAACTATACTTACCGTATATACTCGCGTATAAGTCGCACTTTTTTTACCGAAAATTTCGACAAAAAGTAGGGGTGCGACTTATACACCCGACACTGTTTTTAAAAAGTTTGAAAAACATCACTACTCTGTCATAAAGTTTCTTACATAACCCGTATAGTTGATTGTAGTGATGTAGAATTACTAGGATATGCCTAGGCCGACATTTTACATTTAGAAAACTTTCGTCTGTGTAAATATTACTATCTATATGTAACTGAAATTGAAATGGACAAATATTTTAGTTTTTCTGACACCCACCCTCTTTTCTTTTGATCTTTTGGGCCGATTGTATATTGCCGAAACGTAGCGTAAGTTTAAAGGCGGCATTTTTTTGGTAGGCTTATTGAACGCAAATTACAGTATGGAAAGAATCGTAAATGTATGAAAGCCTGTCTATGTAGGTAGGCCAATAAGCGTAAGATGCGTTATATTTAGTATTTAAGGTCTAGGCTTATAGGATATAGCCTACTAATAAGGCAGTGTGGAGCATTCCGATAAGACCGCCCCAGGTCTAGGCGATGTTTCCAAAAGTATGATCGGCAGATGGACGCGCAAAATGTCAATAGTGTGTTTTATTTTTCATTAGTTGCATGTAAGAGTTGAAAAAAAAACACAGCTTATTATTTGTCGATCGCGCAGACGCACTTGAAATCATTACAAACAATGTAAATGGTAATTAGGACACATGTATAGCGCGTCATAAATGCCGGCGCCTCCCAGTCTCCAGTCTAGGCGACATTGAGTCTAATGGTGTACTTCAAAGACTTTTTTATGTGTAGGATAGGACTTGTGTAGGGAAAGACTTAGATGAAGAAACACATACCTTACTTTCCCATCTCACTAATGTCTGTAGGCCTATTGATCGGTTGTTTAAAATAAATGAAGCCCTGCCTTTATTTGATTATGTTTGCCTTATGCACGATTAAAACCATTTTTTAAGGAAAGTTTCCAAACTAAGGTGAATATTTAGTAATTTTTATGTTTAAAAGTTATGCATTTTTTAGATATTAAAAGGCAGTATAACCCGGAAAGTCGGGGTGCGACTTATGCGCGGGTCAATGACAACATATAAGAAAAAAAAACTTAAACTAGGGGTGCGACTTATACACCGGTGCGACTTATACGCGAGTATATACGGTAAATAATTAATCCTTGTTATATTTTTTTATATTCTATCATAAACATAGATAATGTATATTTAAAAACGTATTTTTATACTTAGATATGCAAACAAAATATCAAGATAATACCTTCTGTAACTGTTTCTGCTGAAGTACTTGATGATCCCAAACGTTCATGTTCTCTGAAGCCTTCAGGATGATCTGAACTCCCTTGGTCAAGGCGTGCTGGAGCTCATCCAGGTTTGGCCTGATCATCACATTGGGAATCTCCAGCACCACATCCACGCGGAACAGCGGAGGCTTGAACTCCTCCCGAGATTCGTCCCCAATAATGTACCTGTTGGACTGAAGCCGGCGCTTGATGGCATCAAGAGTTAACCGAGTACCTAAACAAAAGAAAATTTAAACAAGGATAAAGATAAAGTTTGAGTCATTTGGAAATGACTTCATTAATATTTGTTTATTTTATGCTACTTATAGTTGGGCAAAGAGGAACTGAAATGATCTAATTGTGCTACTAAAATCATATGAACATGACCAAATTCAGAAGACTTTGTTTTAGGCTCTAGAGGTTTCCTTTGCATGGTGGCTACTCCAGGTCAGACCTTGTATGGGCTTCACTGTAAAATGGGCAATTTTGCAAATATTGTCCTGGATTTGGCAGTCCAGTTTCACCTGGGCACCCAGGGGTGTGTCTTAGTCTGATGCTGTCCAGCAGTCTGGTGAGTCTGTAAATGGTGGTCTGCTCATATTTGGCCAGATGTTACCAGTCATTGTTTGCTGGTAGATTGTGTTTCTCTGACCGTATATTCTTTTTATGTTTTTAGTAAAAACATAAAACATGTCCTCGTAACATCTATTTAATAAATGATCTAAGTATTTGTGACTCACATTTGACAAGTGCCTCTGTGTTCTTCTGTGTGTATGTGTTCAGGAAGGCATAGTAGCAGCACGGCTGACACTCCTGGCATCTTAACTTTTTGTTCTTCGTGTCTGGCTGCACACACTGATAGCCCTCTTCCGCCGAGATACCCACTTGTTGCTCAGGCTCCAAGTGGCACTTGAGTGTTTCCACAAGTTCATTGACAGCTTTTTCAACCAGCTGACTCTGGCTGTTGAGGAATTGAAAGTTACTTTGATTACTCAAATATTAAAGATGATTAATTGAATTAAACTTATAAAAACTTGTTAATGTATGCCTTATTAGACAATTGATATGAATAATATATAATTATTTAGCCATTTATTTAAGGATTTTAAAAATGCGTTATGAGATTTAAAATTATTAACATTTATTTATATATATATATATATGTATGTTGCTTGTTGGCCATTTGATTATATATGTATATATAATTTTTTTTGCAAAATTATTTACCAACTTCAAAACAATGCTAGTAAAATCTTTTTTTAAACATTTGTTCACTTTATATTCTAAATTAATAATTTTATAACACTGACATTGTGTTTATTATTTCTTGTTTTGGTTCTAACTTATTGTATTTTATTTTTAAAAAAACACTAATCCAATTTTTATTTTTAAACAAAAAACTAAATTGCACTCTTACCTGGCCAAAACCTCTGCAGCAGACTGCACAATGTCAGTTGTCATCTGCAAGAACTTCTCTGCCGTCACTGGATCGTCTTCTGGTAGATCACAGAGGGCAGTAGCTGACATGTCATCAAGAACAGCTTCAATCCTGCAGTCCAGGATGTCCTTGACAGTTTTTGACAACTTTTCCAATTCTCTCATTGTGGCATAGATTTCTTTAATGTCTATGGAAAAAAAGTAGGATGCAATAATCTTCTGTATAGAATGAATGTCTGTAACATATAAGATATTGAAGCGTACATTTTTCTACATACATGTATCTACATTGAGTGATGTCCAGGTCAGAGTGCTAACACCTGGCTTAATGGCTTCATCGACTTTCTTTTGGAATGGTTTCATCAAAGTCAGAAGCACTGGAGGAATGCCTTGAATGATGCGGTGGTATTCCAGCAGCATCTCAGTCAACCTAGAGATAAGCACAGCCATATTGTAACATCAATTTAAAAAAAAACTCAATTATAACTTTATTCATTGAAGAAAAATATCTTTTTAAACTATTATGCATCGATGTGTTTTGATAATTCATCAAAAAATTCATCCATTTGTCGCCAAATTAAATTCAGTAGTCCAATTTCAAAAGGTGCTAAGTAACTTTTTAAATATAAAAAAAAAACAAGTTATCCCCAATGACTTCATGTGTGCCTATCATTAAATGTAAAATTCTGACATTAAAAGTCAATTTCTGTAACATTGTTATTGACTTAGCACTATAAGGCAAGCTGAACAAACTAAATTGTGATATCTGTTTGTTTTTTTTGTTTTTTTTAAACTTACGCTACATGGTTTTCCTTGAGACTTTCTTCTTTAACAATAAGTTCCTTAGCAGCATCAGGTACATCAAGGTTCATGACCTACATCATTAAAGAAAGTGTAAATAAAACTTGTAATTATAAACAAACGATAACATGTATTATTTATAAATACCCTTTCTTTTCAATTTATATATACTGATTTGAAAGGCACACTGCCAAAAACTAAACAAACAAAAAAAGATTTTAAGATTTTGTGTTATGATTGATTTTGTTTTTGGTGATTTTTGTATTTAGGACAAATCTCTTTCATTTGAAATCTCCTACATTCGAATTAAATCTCCTACATTACAATTGATTTTGATATGGGCCTACATTAGGGGAATAGTTATTATACTTACAATTACTGAAAAAAAAGTTTTAGCTTTAAGAACTAACATATACCTGCAGCCATCTGGCTTCTTGGGCAAGTTCCATGATTTGAATGTCAAAGTTGACAAAAAGCTCTTCTGTTTCAGGGTGCTTGATAAGAAGGGAAGCATGGAGTCCAGATTTAGCAGCTTCAACAGCTCTGTACCAACCTCTGTGATACAGCATCTAAAAAGAAAATTGAGGGGAAATGTATAAATTTTATGTAAAGCCAGCAAAAACAAACCAAAAGAACTAATAGACAAATATATATTAAGACATATATAATTTTTATGAAAAGCAAGCAAAAACAAGTACTAGTAAAGCAAATATACTAAGATAAAAAAATGGTACCTCATATTCCATAAGAACTCCAGCCATCTTATTGAAGTTTCTGATAATTTTCTTTGATTCTGAATTCTGAAATATAATTGTAAATAGCTGTAAATAACTTGAACATTCTATACATTCTGAGGCTGGCTGCTGGTCCTGTGGTTAGTACACCGGACTGTCAACAAAATACCCTGGTTCTAGCCCTGCGGCCTACCTATCCCTGCCACACTGCAGGAGTTTTGGACCTAGGACGTATAATCTTCTAATAGAATGTCTGTAAACGTATAAGTCTCCTACTTATAACATTCTGATTATATTTTACAATAAATCCACTTGCCTTCAAAATGTCAGGCTTATTTTTGAAGATTTTCATTGGAGTCTCAATCTTTCTGTACAGCTGCCTGGCCCAGGCTATCTTCCCTGCGATGGGAGGGAGATTTCTGGGAATCTGGGGGTCGCTCTTGTGCTTCTGGTAAATTTTGCGGATGGACTCCAGATCACGCCCGTAGGCCATCATCACACGCATGTACTTCTCCGTCAGGTCCAGCTGGGCAGCACTGATGGCCTCAAACTTGTCCAGAAGTTCTAGAGCTTTCTCAGTCTGGATTTAGCAGAATTAGAAATATTTCTATTAATAGGTAATATTTTGCTTTGCCTAAAAAAAAAATTATGTGTATCTTATATGTATTGTGTATCCTATAGTATTCAGATCTTAAGTACAAAATATTTATAGAACTATTCAACAAAATGGTTGTACTGACAAGAAAATGGTACGACCATAAAAAAAATACTATTCTACTCACGCTAAGAGATTTGGAGAACCAAGAGTCAACAAAAACTTGGATTGAGCTTCGCAGATTTTCTATTTGAGTCTTAAACTCAACATAATCATTATCAAACTGTTCAAGAGAAGATAATTCAAGTAAAAATATAAACATAGCACTAACAAAAAAAGTTTAATAACTAGAGCTCATGACATTCTTCTACATGACTGATTAATTACCTCCCCTTTCCTGTGGTCCAGGATGTCATAGCTTTTCTTCTTGGTTGTCTCCACAATAGTTTTGTACCTGACCACGATGGTGTCAATGCCTTCAATTTTGATGCTCGGGAGGCCGGAGAACTGCTCCATTGTGTTGACCATGTCTTTGATTTTCTCAAGGCGCCTGCAGAATGTATCAAACTTGCCGAAGATGTAGTTCTCACTGTTGATATAAAACAATTCATGTCTTATGTTGATACTTTCTAGTAAACAGACATTGCTTGGTGGCAAATTTGATTAAATTACTAAATTCTCACAAAATCTGTTAAGCTGACTCATCATTCTTTATATCACAAAATATAAAAGGATAAAACTTGTGTTTAACTTAAAATCTGATCTTATATACAACTCTGTATCTTATCTATTTAAATAACCTATCAGCTTATTCGATATTAAATAACCTAAGAAAGCATAATAGAGTTAATGTCAACCTTTATCTCATATAAAATCTAAGACAATAATTTTATGTAGACTAAGACCTTCTATTACATATATACTAGGACCTTATCTTATAAAAAAACATGGTCATTTTGTAAAAAATATTGATATAATCTTTCTTATGTAGGGCTTACACTTAATTATTATATGACTTTATCTCATACATACATGATAATTTTTTTTAAGTAAATTGTATCATTTAACGATCTTAGATTGTAAAAAATCACCAAGGATATGATAGTTATTTATAATAATAAACACATATAACCAAAATCAAACTGTTTTACCTGAATTCAAACTGTCTCTCATTTGGCGTCTCTTTCAATTTTTCTTTTGTTTTCTGAAACTGCCTTTGATGTTCCTGATTCAAATTAATGCATTCATCCAACCTCTTCAGCAACTCCTCTCTGTAGAGTCAAATGGTATTCATCAATTAGGAAGCAATGTTCATTTTTAATGATAACAGGTAAAAAGTAATGAGCTCAATAGCCATACAGTTTCTTACTTTGTATGTTCCCAGACTAAAAGCCATACAGTTTCTTACTTTGTATGTTCCCAGACTAAAAGCCATAAAGTTTCTTACTTTGTATGTTACCAGACTAAAAGCCATACAGTTTCTTACTTTGTATGTTCCCAGACTAAAAGCCATAAAGTTTCTTACTTTGTATGTTCCCAGACTAAAAGCCATAAAGTTTCTTACTTTGTATGTTCCCAGACTAAAAGCCATAAAGTTTCTTACTTTGTATGTTCCCAGACTAAAAGCCATACAGTTTCTTACTTTGTATGTTCCCAGACTAAAAGCCATAAAGTTTCTTACTTCGTATGTTCCCAGACTAAAAGCCATAAAGTTTCTTACTTTGTATGTTCCCAGACTTTGGTGACATCCTGGTAGATGTAGGCTTTGCATGTTGTGATCATCTGGTTGGTGACTTTCACAAAGAGTGATGTCATGCGCTCTGATGTGTTGTAGTACTGGGAGATGCTGTAGATCATCCTGATGGCGTTCATCAAGCTTGGGATATGTTCTACCATACTGGCCTGCAACACACACACACATAAGTCACACAATATTGGGTTAAAAATATGAGAACAAATGTTCACACAAAAATATCTTTTTCTTATAATTCTCTAGGTTTAACTCTTGCAATTGGTTTCACATTCTGTAAAATAAAATGTGCTTTATTTTTTAAACATAAGACATTTGCAGTAGCACAGGATGATGTTAGCATCATGAAAGATTAATATCCTGATTATTTCTGTCAGTGTTTATCAAGGTACATGTTTTGTTGTTGAGAGTGTGAGTTTGATAAAAGATGCTCTTTCTGGAATTTCTCAAAAGGCTGCATGAGTACTGGAGTTGATGGCAATTTGTTTAGCTGCTAATCAACTAATCTTGATATTTGTATAAATATATGTATAAAGTTTCATTTATCTGGTAGTTTTGTTATAGAATTTACTCATTGCATAGGCTAGTATCATTAAACAATAAAAGTAAAGTAATACAAAATTAATAAACAAAGTTAAAATACAAGTGTTCATATTTCATACCGGTGTACACTTCACAAGTGGTCCAAAAAATTTCTCCAGTGTGTACAGGTACTTCACATTGTCTTTGGCTTCATTAGCAGCATCTGTGATGCGACCATCCTGATAAATTCAAGCATTTCTAAACATTGGTTATTGGAAAAAAACAAACTAAAAACAAGATAATGATGATGTTGAATCAAAGGCCACCGACAGAACATGGCATGAGATTGATGGCTCGCCCAGGATAGGGAGAACTTTGTTGCTGTCTTATGCTCCATGGGGAGCGATAAAGAATAAGAGAGAGAGAGTTTCTGCATCAAGTCTTCACAGGGCATGCAGTAGACTTCAGCCATTTACAAGGGACAAAACTTCAGTTATCATATATTACTTGATTTATGTGGTAACAGAGCCATGGCCTTAGTAACTGAGGCTCTTTACCTTGTGGGGCCTGTGTGGATAACTGCAGTGCAAACATATTCTATGGTACAGAACCCTTCTAGGACATGTGGTGTATGAATAATGTAGATGTCCATTGTAATATGTAGTCATAGTTAAAAGCATAATATTGGGTTTAAAAACAATCCCACCTTCAATCTACTAATCCTCTAAACGTGTACTTACCAAATATTTCCAATGCTTTAAAGACTTGGATTTAGCAACTTGCAGCACACCAACAACGGCCTTCACCCTTGGACTCTTCATTTGCTCTAAAAGACTGTGGAAAAAAAATTTATAGAGCATCAAAGTTTTTTTAATAACTTCAAACAAAGTCTTGTTGTCCAAATGTACTTAACTAATCTTTTTTATTTTAATATAAATACAATATAAAAAACAACAACTATTATGCTTAATTTGATTACTTGTTAAATTTTGCCATCCTAGTTTTCCAGTAGGCCAGTTCTGCTGTTGGTCCAATGTCGTCTGCCTCTCTCCTCATCTGTTCACTTTCTGCAAGAACTTGTTCAATTTGCTTGGACCAAAAAGCAAGAAGTTCCTCCAGTTTCTCCAAATGTTCAGTGTTGCTAGCTGGCAGCCAATGAAAATTTAACAAACCATTAATATTTATTTCATTTTCAATTTTTTTTTAAAGTCATGACAATAGAATCAAAATATATCAGCTTTTAAACACACACATTCGATTCAACACAGCAGCTCAAAGAATCATCGGTCCAGCTACATGTGGTCTCACCTGTGTCCTGGTAGTCAGCTGGTGATTTGATGTGATCGATGATCGCACTCTGCCCATTCTCCTGTAGGACAACCTGGCCCTCCATGTTCTTCAAGGCAGACATCAGGCTGTTGACGAACTTCTCCAAGTATTCCAGAAAGTCTTCCACCTGAGCCAACGTTCCATTCTCCTTAGACAGACTACCCCATGTCTTAGAAGATAATAAAATAATATATATATATATATGTAAATGTATATAAATATGATCTTAAATGTAAAAAAAATTAATGGAAAAGGCATAAACGCTTCAAATAAACATAGTTTTATCTTACACAAAAAAGTAAACTGATTCTTGGAAACATTTATTTCCAATTCTTTCCTCCATAATATAGGTGGAACATTTTTTTTTAAAGACCAAAGTTGATCTAAGACAGCTAACCTCTAAAGACTTGAGTGAGGGTAAAAAAATCTTTGACAAATGTTTCTCGAAGCCTGCCAGGATTTTCCCACCAGTACAATCCACGGTTCCAAAGTTGACTTCCTGCGCTATGTTTGCTGGAGTGATGGCCTTGGTTGTGGTCCTCAGGAAGAAAAGGCAGATGCCGTTCAGGCCCTGTGGGACGGGTGAAAATACAACAACAATAACACTGTAATTCTTTCTTTGTAAATGTCAAGAAAGTGACAGACGAGTTTCAAACTCAACTGTACAAATTGACTTTACAAAGTTTTGACTAAGAAATATACTACACAGAGATACCACATATATATACTCTATGGGTATACCACACAAACAAAATATATTAAAATGTATATACTAAACATGTATACTTCAGAGATATACTAAACTGATCATGGATACACTGAACTGATATACCCCATGGCTATACAACACGGATATACTACATGGTTAAACTACATGGATGAGACACATTCGGTGAGCTGCATATGGAAGGTGCTGGGTTGAGTACTGATGAAGGCTAGAGTTTGTTCCTGGATCTGGAGGGTGTCCTTGAGTCTACCCATCACTGATGGGTACCTGATTTTGTTGGGGATAAGTAAAGGTGGCTGGGCATTGTGATGGCCACACAATCCTGTAGTATGCTTCAAAGGCGCTTTATATCAAATTGGTCAGACAGGGATACTTTACTCTTTTTACATTTTATACTACACTAGTTAACTGAACAATTATACTATATGGATATACTACAAGGCTACACTACACCCTTTTACTATACAGATATACAATATGAATATCCTACATGGATATACTATGCAGATATACTATACAGATAAAGTAAATTGTGAAGTAAACATACCTCAGCATCTCCTGGTGTAATGAACAATTTCTTTTTCTCCGCATTACCTCTCTTTAATTAAAAAAAGAACAAAGATTACCATGAATGTATAAACAATACAATAAAAATATTTTTAGAATGCCTTTATTGATTGCAGATTTTTTTTTTAAAAGAAGAAATTAGAATCATTAATTACAATGTTTAAAGTGTATCAAAGAGAGAGAACTCACATTAACTTCCTGGTAGTAAAACATGATCTTACGTGAACCATCAGCCTTGAAAAACTCACTGATCATGTCAAACTGACAACAACAAAAACAAAATTGTGTATATGCAATACACCGATTCATGATATTTAAAAATACTTTCTACAAAACACAAAAAAACATTTATAATAAACAAGCTACATTGCCCAGGTTTGCCCGGGTGAAAAAAAAACAGGACTGTATAAGGTGCAGATAACAAATTTATAAACTACACTTAAAAGAAAGCTATAAATCTTATATTTAAATTATTATTTTTTTACTGAATACTTTTAGGAAAGTAATTTAAAATAAATATTGTAATCGGGTAAAAATAAAAAGGCAAGTATTTTTATTTAACAAAATCTAAATTGCCAGTCGATTTACAATGTCTTTTGTTTTAAAAAGTTTGAAAAAAAAAATTGTGGGAAAAAAAAGGAAAAGCCTAACAGGAGAATCGAACCCGGATCGCTCGCATAGCAGTCCGCTACGTTTAGCATTGAGCTATCGAAGACACATGTCTGATGTGAAAAATTATTACACAGTATACAGACCTAGGCCTAAATAGGTCAGTGACACAAACTCACGTGATTTCAAATTGACCAACGGGGATCCGTATGAGGACAAACAGTCTCATTTTATATATATATATTTTTATATATATATATATATATTTATATATATATATATAGATAGTATCAAGGGGTATTTGTTTTGTATTAGTCATTAATATTACTTACCATTAATCTAATTGAAGTTATTTATTTTGTTTGAGTGTGTGTGTGCTGCTGTTTTTAAAGAAGAGTGGGGGGACAGAGGGCATGACTATTGAAAACAAAACAAGGGAACTTACTCTGTCATCTGACACAAAAAAGTCTTCTACCACCCCTGTGTCCAGGTTGAGAGCATTGGCCAGTTGCTGCACAAGATATTTATGCCGAGCATCCATCTAAATGAAAGGAAAACACAAGTTTGTTTTGTTTTTTTATAGTGAGCATTTCATAAATTAAAGAATTTGTCTAGTGTTTTTTTATATTGTTATTGTAATTTAAACAGGGAGATAATTTAAACAGTGAGATAATTTAAACAGGGATATATTTTAAACAGGGAGATCATCTAAAAAGGGAGGTCAACATGGAGAAAAATCAAAACAAGGAGAGATTCTTAAGAGGGAGATAGGCCTACTAGTCATGAAATAATGTGGAGATATCAAGAAATAATTTATAAAAATCAAAATTGAATGTTTATCGAGTGGTGCTGTGGTAGCTTAATTCTATTTTCTTTAAATCTCTTCACTATTTTCAAATCTGCTTTCCAGCACTTTAGCTGTTAAGTTTTTTTCCAGCCCAATTTTATTTAAACCTTATCAATTCATGTTCTTTTTTCTGTGTTTTCTGGCAAACTTTAATTTTATTTATTGAATGTGCTGCCAAACTAGTTATTCTTTGAGAGACAATTAAGTAGGTCATGCTGCTAATTAAAAAGATTTTAAAAAAATTGAATTCATCCAATGCAAATTTAGAACCTTCCTTTCCCTTTATATTTCTCTATTGACTTTATCGGGACAATTATAAACCAAACGTGCTCTTCTTTTGTTGGAGAGCTCTTGCTAGCCTACCAATACATGAGTGGAACAACATTAACGGTACATTGGGTTTTAGTGACATTATAGAATCCACTTCATGGCATTTCCATGGTGCTATCAACAACAAAGAGGGAATCAGCCAGCTTTAAAGGTTTGCTCTTGATAAGCCTGTTGTGTGTGTGTGTGTGTGTGTGACTGAATTTACATTTCACGCTTCAGTGAATAAAGAAAAATAAGTGTGCAGATTTTTGGTATTGTTTTGTTTTTCAAATTCAAGAAAATCACAAGTTAATTTTTTTTAAACTATGGAATCCTTGCTACATGATGTTTTTTTACTTTATGCCAGAAGTTTCTGACTTAACAGAGACATCTTACTTGTTTTTGTGAACGAGAAAAATACTAATTATCTTAGAACAAAAAGAAGAAAAAATTTTTTTATAGTATTCTGATTTGTTTGGTCACTTGTTGTAGTTTTTGTTCTGTTAAACAGATATTAAATACTGATTATTTTTTTTATTATTCACATTGATTAATCAATGACCATCTAAAAAAACAAATCTAACAATTGAAATAAAAGTCTTGCTTTGGTTGATGTTTGCCCAATCTTAATGAAAATGAAATATAAAAAATGTTCATGTTTTCAACCCATTGTTTTTGCATATTCTCCTCGTTATTACTTTATTCTGAAAAAAACATTCATGTACCATCATAGAAATTATCAGTGGTCAACATCTCTCTCAGTCTTTCTTTTCTTCCTTTAATTTCTTTCTTTTTCAATACCTTGCAGTATATATATATATATATATATATATATATATATAGTTTAATTGCTTTTCAGTTGTGCATGTACATGAGGAAAGAACAAAAGAGAGAGAGAGAAAAGAAGCAAAGAGAAGTGGAAAGCAAGAATACAAAAAGGACAGTTCAAAAGACAGAACAATTCAATCTTATTGGTTCAACATTGAATTTATAACAGACATGCAAAACTCACCTCCAATCTGCGTTCATCTTTGCTAGCCTTGGTCAACTTTACATCCCCATTTGTAGAAGGGACTGTCTTAGGTTTCAAGGCAGTAGCCTGAAGTATATAGAAAGAATTGCCAATGATAGTATTCCATTCTCCTGCATATGTTTTTATCAATTTCACATTAAAAAAAACCCACTAAAATTCAAAGCATATGAAGGGTAAATAATGGTGGAGAAACATCATAATTGGTCCTGAATCAAATTCTTTAAAATCATTTTTGGCTTTCTTACCTTTCCTCCAGTTTTCTTTTCTGTTTTTTCATCTTTTTCAGTATCTGAGAACATAGAAAAGATTTTATATATAAAATGGCTTTAAAACTTATCTTATACTTTTCATGCTCAGCAAAGATTTATACATCATATTACATGAGTTTAGTCTGGTCTTGTATTCTGATAAATAATGTAAAATTGTTGACTTTCATGTCTTTTTCAGGCTACCCAATCCAAATCCTGCAAGCCACTTGGGAAGAAAGGGACTTATATATTTGTCCTCGCAGAAAAGATCTTTAAAGTATACAGTTTCAACAAAACATTTTTCAAGTTGCAAGTTGTAGTTTGCTTTGTACTTTGCATATATTTGTTTCATTGGTGGATATGGGTGTTTGGTGGTTGTTTTGGTGAGGTATTTTTTTTATTGTTTAATGGTTGTTTTTTAAATGGGAAGGTCTTTTTTTTTAACATTTTATACAGGTAAAGTACTATTGAATACTTGTTTAAGGAAGATAATTGAAGATGAAATAATATAGGCCTATACTATAAAATATTATAATATAATAAAATATAATATAATATAATTATAGTAAGCCTATAGTATTATCAAAAGTAAAATCAGGGTCACCACTCTATATTGGCCCAACATATCCTCCATATTCGGCCAATGCTTAACTCTCGGCCACATATTAACCAGATATTGGTCCTGCTGACAGGGATATTGTTTAACAAGTAGCACTAAAAAAACGTTACAGAGAGACAATAAAACCCATAGGCTGCCCGTTGGGTCAAAGTAGTTTTCCTTTCATATCACACAACACACACACTACACAACACCCACACACAAACTATCCAAATAAATTATGTGCAGAATGTCTGCCCCCCACTTAAATGTTATTTTCTTTTTTCTGCAGTTCTCTGACAATATGGTAAATTATTCTATTCCAAGGTTTAGGAAATTCCCACAGATAACCAATGTGCATTTAGACCTAAGGGTATTCTGTCAAGCTCAACAGTCTTATCTCAAACACACTTGTGGTGTTTTTTTTTCTTTTGAATGACAGCAGTAAAAAACAACAACAGAAAAACAACTTTCCTGCTGATTTTAAACTGCTGTCAGATCCAGATAAAACTGGTGATTTAAACCTGCTTAGAGTCTTGAGTGAAAGTTTGTTTACTCTTTCATTTCAACTAATTGCATTGGAATGCAATTTACCTAAATAGAATTTGAATTTTCCAGACAAAAACCCAAAGCACTTGTTATATAAAGGTCAAAATCTCATAGTCGGGATAAGTCTGAAACTCATTTTCTGCATTCAAAATGTGTATATCTTTTCTTTAAATATATATCTAATATAAAATATAATGATATATAAATGATGTATAAACATTTTTACAACCAATTATTCTTATAATCTAGTACTTAAAGCTAAAATTCTAATAGGCTACTTGAAGCTAAAATTCTAGTACTTAAAGCTAAAATTCTAGTACTTAAAGCTAAAATTTTAGTATTTAAAGCTAAATGTTTTAATATATTTTCATGGTACTAATAGTATTAGTAATACTTACCTCGTTTTTTAATTGTAAATCACATTTTTTTAATGGATTTTTCAATTTTTAGCATGCTTCTCTTTTAAAATGTAATGTTGATCATGTTAATAGATTTGTTTACAACTGTTTTCACAGATAATCTATGGAAAGATTGCTTATTTTACAGATAATCAGTCTTAGGAATGTTTCAATTATATAACTTTTATGGTGGACTTGGATAGTTAGGAGATCGACCTATCTGAATTAATTAGTGATGGTTCAGACTGATTGGGGGTGGAGCTATTGGTGATGGTTCAGACTGATTGGCGGTGGAGCTAGATTTATTTGGTAATCGATGTGGACAGATTTAACAATGATAAGCTTGGACTGATAAGTGTGATGGTGGATTGATTGGGGAGAGTGCCTTGACAAGTGGTGGCTTTTTAAGACCATCTAATTGCAAAAGCCAATACAAGTTTGCTTGTTTTTTGGTGGCTATTTATATTTATTCAACTTACAAAAGAATAACAAAAGAATATCATAATTATATTATCAAGTTAAGACATTTCTGTAGACAGAAAAAGAACATAATAAAATTGAGCTGAATTAATTCCAGTACAAATATATATATATATACCTATATAGACTTCTCAGTTACCATGGGAACCACACTCTAAAATGACCTCATGTGGGTCTTACAATTAGCTTATGCCGTCACTAATAGCCTACTTTTTTTTTTGTGCTAGGTCAAAAGAATCAGCCACACAGCTGCGCCTTAAATTTAATGCAGTGTATTAATGTAGGTCATTTAGCATGTTACACCAAGGTATTTGGCACTCAGCCATACTTGACTGAAAGGTGGTTTAAACTTATTCTTACAAAGAACCTAGCCTAGAAAAAAAATACATTTTATCATATCTTCTGTTTGACTTACCCCCCTTACAGACTGCTGTCCAATAAAATTTGGGGTAAGAGGAGGGAGAGGGGAACATTGAATAAATTTAAAAAATGGATTCATAACAGGTAATGTGGATCAAGCTAAAGTCTGAATAGTCTCCCCTTGCTTACATAACGGTTATCAAAAGGTAATGGCATGTCTAGACTTAAATAATAGTTTACTGTTGCTGGTCTGATAATAAGCCTTAGTAGAGAAAGTAATAAAAATTCTTAACATAAAGCTTTAGCATAGACATATCTATAGAATCAGCTCTTTATAATATTTACAAACAAAATAAAAATAATGTGCAACAGATGAATAGTGGAAGGCAAAAGAATAATGCTCAGATATAATTTTAAAAAAATATTATTAACAAACATTATTCTGCAGCAAAGTAAATTTGTACAACTTAGATTCATCAGGGTTCACTATCTATCCCAATGTCTGACCTGAGATTCCATACTGTGTGTAACTGCTTATTAACCAAATATGCCATGTTCAGATCCACCTTTTCTCTCTTACCTCAGGGCTGAATTAACCATTTAGCAAAATGTGCACATGTTTATAGAGGAACAAGTGAAGGGGCCACCACAGACATATTCCTTACAACACCAATTTACTGTAGTCAATGGCTCATATGGTGCAATACTGCATATGGTGCAGATGAACCAGGATACACAAAACTTAAAGGACCCAGCATTAAATCAATACAATCTTATAGAAGAATTAGCAATTTAACAACTTTTCAAATATAACAAAATGGAAATGTATAACAACAACATAAAAACATTTGTTTCCATCTTACTCTTTTTGTTTCATTTCAGCAAGAAAAGTATGTAATGGTTTCTTAGTGTTTATATTTGGCTTTGATTACACATTGGGAAGCCACCTAATTTTTTTTATTGCTAGGGCCTTTAAGGGACTTAAATTAAACCTGCCCATTCATTTGGAGTATGTAAACAGCTCAAATGTGTACATCATTAAAAGAGAAAATGTTTGGACATATGGACACTTTGGCCTATTCAATGTGCATTAATATTTGGATTTATATATCACTGAGAGTGATATTTAGATTTAAACTTAGGATATCAAACATAGTTTGAATTTACTGATAGTTAATTATTTATTATATTTTCTTTATTCAAGTCAGATTACCTTCATATAACAATAAAAACTAACAGCTTTAGAGAGGCATTTCATTAATTATTAAAGTTTTTAAATAACGAAAACAAAACTAGCCTTTTATAGTCTACCTAAATAGACTCATTATTGTAATAAATAAAAATTTAGTATTTGTTTCTTTCATTGTAAGAAGGTCAGGTAGGGAACAAAATACAAGATCTATCATCTGTCATTATAATTGTCATTGGCACCAAGAAAATCAATAGCTAATTATTTCCTGCATGAATACAGGCCAATGGAGCTATAAAATAAAATCAATGATTCTATTGTGGCTGTCCACTGTGCCGTTGACATTCCCCTCCCTCCCTCCCTTATTTGCCAATAAAAAAAAGAATGACAGGTCCTTAAAGTATATACCCCACCACCCAATATGGCTGTTATAGTCTGTGACTATAAATATAGTCCTATCCAGTGCTTTTTTTGTAAAAAAAAATAGGTGCCGGTACTCAGTGATGGATTGCCTAACTTTTAAAGCAGTTTTGCATTTTATATTTTAATTCTTATTGCGCGCAATTTTGAAATAATTCAATTTTAACAAATTAATAATATAATAAATTAATAATAAACATTAAAATACAAGAAAGTAATAATTTTTCCCCACATTGAAAAAGGTGCTGGTACGCCTTACCGGTGCGTACCGTCACAAAAAAAGCACTGGTCCTATCTATAATTATAAAGCTAGGTACACCTAGTGATAAATTAAATTTATTGTCTAAGCGAGGGATCGGCAACCTACGGCACGCATGCCAAACTTGGCACACAAAGCTATTTTCAATGCCACGTGGAGGACCACAAAAATTAGCAGTTTTATTCTCTTCTACAAGATATTGAGTGCTGGAGCTGGATTCCTTTTTAGTCTGTTGGCACGCTGAGTGAATTAGAAATCCTACATTGGCACACTATTATCAAAAGGTTGCTAACCCCTGGTCTAAGCAAGCAGTGGCGGAGAAATAGAGATACGTTATACAGTGATTTACATTACAATTAACAATTAATAATATTTAATGATAAGTAAGATTATAGGCCTAAAATAGTAGCAATTAATATTGGAAAAACTTTTTTTAATTTCTTACCCTCATGCTGGTCGAGTAACCAGCTTGATTATATTTTAAAGGGTAAAGTATGTTGTGTTTCAACTGGCATATATAGGCCTACCATGGAGCGATATATATATATAATCTTAAATTAGTAGGCCCCATAGACTATTAATTAGTATTGTTAAATATAGTTATACACATAGTTGGCATTATTCTCTATAATATGTATGTATAGTAATAATAGCCCATACTGTGTCATATTATTGCTCCATCCATATTAGGCTTTCTAGCCTACATGTAGTGTGCAATAAATTTCAATAATTATAGGCCTAATAACCCTAATAGTCTACATTCTACATAATGTGATATGTAACATATCATAAAACAAGAATCTATTATCTTATCATTTTAAGAAAAAGAAATAGCAATTAATATCTTATCTTATACATTACAGACGCTCCTTCTATAAATAAGATTATTGCGTCCTACGCTCATCCGTGGTCCGAGTCTAGTCTAATACAATTACAATATATCAGGCCTAATATTAAATCGCAAATGAAAAAGCCTTTCACTGTCACTTATCACTATCTAAACTATCTTGTTTTTCTTCTAATTAAGTTTAAGTTGAGATTGTTTAAATTTCACTATTTTAAATTTGAACAGGTAGCCTACAAAAGTACTAAAACAATATGAATATAGTATATAGCCTGCAGTATTTATTAATTTAAAAAACCTAAAACGTAGGCATACCTTGATCTGGGTCTTTGCTTATCAAAGGTGGTGCTATTTCATTATCCACTGTGTCTGGCTTTGGACTGTCCCTCCTGTTGGCTTCCTTTTCACTAGGAACTTCATCATTATTAACAATATCTTCTTCTTTGGGGTCACCGTCAGACATTTCTTGTATAGGGCCTAGGCCTAGTGTTTGATTTTCTTATAAATAACTCAACGAAGTCTTCTTAATCTGACATTTCAAGCAAGAAATGTTAATTGACAAAATAATTTGACTGTCTTAGACTTGGTCTATTGCTCGTTTCTAAGCAAGTCGCCACGGTCCGCTAATCCTATCCGATTAGTTCAATATTGACGAGCGCACTGCCGCTCACTGGGCTAGCGCAGTCAGAAAATGTTTTTAATGAATAAATAAAATATCGTCTAATAAGACACTTTGGTACCGACACTCTTGTTAAAAGTCCAAGGTATATTTATTCCCTTGTTGGTTCATTTTAAACCGAAAGAAAGTTTGTAAGGATAGTGTTTTTATTTCACTCATTTAAACAGAAGCCTCTGAATTTCGGACTATAATTTGGTGAGACAAAAATGAATTTCCGGTTCAACACCATGGCAACACAAACAATGACAGGGGTACGGGTATGACTAGATCGATTAGTGGTAACGACCCTCGTCAAATGTTTCTTGGCTATTAACCCGGGCTTACATTTAGCTATTGTAGCTAGTAGCCATAGTTCTAACAACAATAAAAGCCGCTTCACATACTTAAACATATTGATTGGCAATCCAGCTTGGGGACTCGATAATAAATAATTAAATTGAAACACCTCGTGCCTCGTGGAATCCCTACCCCACCGACTGTTTTTTTTTCTGTTTTCAACTAAACTTGGTCAATTTATTGATTAATCTAATCAGGCTACAGATTGATCTATACAGAAATAAGCAGAAGAATATATTTTAAACAGCTGTGCATTTTATATACTAGCAACAAGTTTAACAACTCTATTTTATTTTGTGTGCACATTAACAGAATTGCAAAGTATACTGAGCGGCAAATAGAGCATGGTGGGGGAAGGGGCAATAGCAGTCATATTCAGAGATTGTGAAGGCCTAAATGTATCATAATAAAATCCGCCATCCCTCCCCTTTCTTCAAATTTTCCACGTTGAGCCTCCTCTGATATTTTATAGGCCTTTACTTAGGCCTACCTACTTTGTAGACCTAAAAGTGTGTATGTGAATATGAATGGAGGAAGGTCTATTTTTTCACATTACCGTATCTGATTTTTCTAAAATGTGATATTGTAGATCAGGTGTCGGCAAACTACGGCACGCGTGCCAGACTTGGCACGCAGAGGCGATTTTCAATAGCACGCGGTAGACTTTCAAAAAAAGGCTATTGAAGTCTCATCTAAAAGACATTGGGTGCTAGAGCAGGATAACTTTTAAGCTTTAATTATGGCACGCGGAATGACTTAGCGTTCTACTTTGGCACACTTTAATCAAAAGGTTGCCGACCCCTGTTGTAGATGACTGTATTAAATTGATATTGTGTAGGAAAAATAACATGTATGATCATTTATAATGCTTGCTCTGCTTTTATTTTTTGCACAAGGCTCTGCCCAACTAATGCTAGTCTTTCTAAACATTCACTACAGACTTCTAGTCTAGAAAGAAGATTGTTATACTATTATAGTTAATCCTTTGCCCAAACCTTCAGGGTGGCATACCAGGCATAGGATACATGAAAGCTAGGTTTGAACCTGAATCATCAAGTTGTCAGTTTGAAGTACTAACCACATGGTCATATTGATTAGCCTAGATTACTTTGTCCAATTGTAGAATGACACCTATTTCCAATTTTTAGGATGGTACCTATGTCCTATTTTAGGATGGCACCTATGTCCTATTGTAGGATGACACCTATGTCCAATTTTTAGGATGGGACCTATGTTCTATTTTAGGATGGCACATATTTTAGGATGGCACATACATCCTTCTTGTATCAAACCAATCCTGATGCACTATCTTCTTGGCTCCATGAGCTACAGTCTTAGTAAAATATAGTCATCTAAACTACTCTCATTTCACAAAAGTCGTGGGTTATACTTATACAATGTACAGTGTATTTAGTAAAAAAAAACAAAACAAGCAAAGTGAGGCACACAATGATGATTCCACTAAGATTTGTATTACACTTTGGAATCAGTAGTCTATCAAAAATAAATGGACTGTACATTTAAGGACCTCAAGTACACATATAGTAAAGTTGAGTCTACCTCACTCTAATGGTTATCTAACATTTGTAAAGGTAACTATATAAGTGAATAAAACAACTAAATTCAACAACAAAGTAATTGTTTATTCTTTAAAGAAATTATTCTCAACCAATTTTGCCTTTCAAATGTTAAGAAAAGCAATTTGCTATTTCAATATTTAAAATGCATAATTATAATTTGTTAGAATAAGACTAAGAGTGTTTCTAAAATGAACAAATTCTGACACAATTGTAACAATATTCTACAACAATTTAAACAGGCTTTAAACATCTTTTAAATTCATAGCTTAAATTTATTTACATTGAAAACATTGTGTAAAATAGGGATGTTTATAATATAGTTTGTTTTTTTCAACAACAATTATTCAATTGTTTGTACAAATCCGATTTTAAACTGATTATCAGCTTTTTTACTTTCATACCCGTCTAAGAAAACATTCCTCCATGATGTCACTGGTAGGATAAGCAAAATGGTATTGTTTTTACTATACTAACATAAGAAATAACAGGGATTTATCAAGAGAAACTATTGTCTAATTAGTGTTTTTTGCAAAATGACTTAATTTGTGCAAATCAAACAGGATTCTTAAAAAATCATTCATTCAGAACCAAATGAAATCTTGGGTTACTTGATGCTATTTATACTTATACTTATACTGTGTCTTGAGCATTATCCGATGATTTTAAACACTATTTCTAAGTCTAATTAGTGTTTGCAGAGTATTTAATTACTTGTGTGGGAATCCATTAGGGTGACTAAAAATATTCCCTTCAGAACCAAAGAAATTTGTATGCCACCACACATAATATTCCCTTCAGAACCAATGAAATTCGTATGCCACCACACATATTTCCTTCAGAACCAATGAAATTCGTATGCCACCACACGTAAAACGACAATCTATTTATGGTTATCGCTTTTAAAACTGATAATCAGATTACAATTGCAGAATTATTTTAAATATAATATTTAAAACCATATTCAAATATACTACAATGAATCAATCTTCAAAACTTAACCTGACTATTTAATCATTGAAATATTTGTTTTAAACATTTTTTTCACTTTGATACAACAAGGATAAATAAACATTTATATTCAACATAACTGACTTTGTATATTGTAAACAAAGGTTAAAAATAACTTGAAAATTGAATACAAAAAATTCTGTATCTACATAATTTACAATATCATATATACCAGAAACAGATCAAGTCATGTTAATTAGCTGATGATGTGTGAATCTACATTATAATGAAAATAGAGATTGAGTTGAAAAACAAACATACACATCAAACCAAATATCTGTAAAAATCTGGCTTCTTCATTTTGTAAAAATTATGTTGCTGAATTTCAATGAGAAATGAAACTGTTTATCACATGACTCATAACTAGCATGATGATTACAAAAAGAAATAACTTATATTCACTGCGTGTGAACATTACTTATAACCATTCTGATATACTGAAATATTTTCTTTCTTTCTCAAAATGTGACGATTGCCATGAGTGGAAAAAAAAAAGGTGATAGCTTACCACCTAAAAGCTCTTGTAAATGCAATGGATGTAATGATTATTTTCTGGCACTGAACATTTGAATAGAAAAAAAAACGCATACACACACATTTAGGCTCTGAGGAGCTAAGCATCTGGGACCACAATAATATTTGGCTTGGATTGCGGTGCACAGTAGGGTGCCCCAAGGAACTTGTCCGCTATGCGCCCGGCTTCACGGAAGCCACTGAGCATTGCGCCGTGGACTGTGGCAGGATAGTTGCGGATGGTGTGCTCCCCGGCGAAGAAGAGACGAGCTGGTGCCCCTGCTGGGTGAGCGATGGGTGAAGCTAGCAGATCATAATCATTGCCTGGAAACACAAGTAGAGAATGTATTTATTACATAATGTAGCTAAAAAATGTTGTGTTAAGTCTGAAATAATGACATGCAAATTAATACAAAAAAATATAAATATAAAGAGATGTAATTATAATAATTTCAACACATGAATGATTTAAAATATAATCTAAATCTGCAAAACTTTTCCTTGAGCTTTTATTGTATCGGTAAAACAAACTAGTTTAAAAGATACCTGATGATCCTGCAGCTACGTAAGAATATGAGCCTCTAGCATAAGGATCTGCCCTCCACCTCGACACTAAAGATTCTTTAGGCTGTCAAATAAATATGAAATAAAATTTACTAAACCAATTTTCTCTCTCTTCAGTATGTTATTTTATCACAACCCAACGCAGCAAACAAATGCAACATTCAAACCAACGCAACTGTCTAACAAACACAACTGTCAAACCAACGTAACCCTCAAATCAACACAACTGTCAAACTAATGCAACACTCAAATTAACCTAACAGTCAAACCAACACAACAGTAAATCAAACACCAACTAACCTGTGGAACAGCGTTTGCCCCAAATATTCCTTTCATAACCACAAGACAGCGCCCAACAATAACGTCATCGCTGACATTTTCCATTATGGCCGCTGCCTCCCCGGCTATAAGAGCCAGCAGGACAGGTGCTTTATAGAGATTCCAGAACAAGAAGAGCTCCCCCCTGCTGGCTGTAGTGCTTCCCACATGGCCAAAGAGATTGGCGCTAGGGTCCCAGAACACTCTGTCAAAACATAAGACAACCTGAAAATAAAATTATCAGAAAAATTAAAGTAAAAACTCATGGTTGGTCGATTACAGAAACATTGGGATGCAATACAAAAATATTGGAAAAACATTGTTACATGTGTTTACCATGTTTAAATAGTTTCCATTTTGTATTAAGAACTATTTTTATAATTCAAAGAGGTTAAGATTATTTGAATACACCAAGTCTCTACATATCTAACATGCATTTTTCCTTTGCAGTTTCTGCACCAAAACCTATATAAGGCAGGCTGAGGTGTAGTGTGTTGTTGTTTTGCATAGTGTAATAGAAGCTACTGATTACAGTGTTTACAATACAAAAATTATTCTCTGTTTAGACTGGCTTTTAAGCTTTTCTAGTTCATGTGGGAATTACCAAACCACACTGGACCATATTCTTACTACAGCAACAGTGGCACATAAGTAATATTTTGTTTATGTTTGTAATCATTGTAAAGCTTTCCCCCTTTGAAGATCCCTAGTTTTTTTCTACAAGTTTCTATCTATAAAAAGTTAAAAAAGGCAAAAGCAGACCTTGTTGAGATTCCCAAAGCCCAGCCTAGCTATGGCATCAGCTTTCCAGTCTGGCAACGGAGGAATGAAATGAGGCACATTTGGAACAGTGTTGATGCACTCCTTCAACACACCCAGAGGCAGTGTGCACAGGACGGCATCTCCCTTGTAGGTCTGTTGATTGGATCCATTCTTTGCCGATGTCACCACCTCAACACCTAGATGAAAAACCAAGATAATTTCTAATTATAAAAGCAATACAATAGATTCAACATTATCAATGCAGCATAACACCAATACACTACAGTGGCAAATGTCTATTAAAGAAAAGCTTTTAAATAATGCATCTAGTCTACCAATTGATAAAAAGGACAAATGTGATGGTACTGAGGTTTAGGCAAAATAAGATATTTAGTTTTAGGTGTTTAATGAAAGCTAATTCATTTATCTATAACCTGGTGAAAAAAAATCTCTAAAATGTATTAATTAGTTCAAAAGTTACTCAAAATTACATGAGTAAAGGTATGGGAAGTTGTTTTGGAAAACAATAAGAAAAACAGTACCCTTTTTTAAGAATTTAACATTGCAAAAGATAATCTAATATTACCAGGATAAATAAATATTAACCAAATGCTTCAAAATTTAACCAATGCACTTATAATGAATCAATACACAAGCTGTTACAGTTTTTTAAATATTTTAAATAATATTTAGTTGACTTTTAAATACTTTTATGGTTATTGAACATTTTACTTGGCTGCATAAAAAACACTTTTTTAAGTAATTTCTAAACATAATTTTAGTTTTAAAATTTCGCAGCTATAATTTAGGGGATTCAACATAAAAAATCAATCATAATGTCAAAAATGACCCATTTTTCACATTATTTTGCATTTATTGATAAAATCAGTTTTGCCATCTTCATGGAGTAGCATCACAAATACACTTTTCTTATTTCATATACAATAACAAATGCATGTAAATACTCTTTCTTCACAAGTGGCATGGAATGGGTTGCCTGAACAAACCAGGAAAACCAGTATCATACATCATTTAAAACAACAATCAAAATGCAAGAATAGAATCTAACCACAGAAAGCAATGGACACAATAATCGTATGTTATCTTATATATTAAACACGCTCCTTCTATAAAAAAGATTGTTGCATCCTACGCTCATCCGTGGTCCAAGCCTAGTCTTGCATTTTTATTAATGTTTTAAATGATGTTAAGTTACTGGTTTTCAATAATGATATAAGTATAAAGTCAGCTCGGGAAGAAAGAGTACTTATATGCATTTGTTCTCGGATAAGGAAAGTCTTTTTGTCTTTATGTTTATCTGAGCATTTCAACAGGTTGTTATTGGGTTGCATTTCTAAATTAGAGTTTAATGCCTTATGTATTATTACTATTTTACTCTTTGCCCTTCTGTCCTCTAGTGTTTCTAGGTTTAGTGATTTTAAAGAAAAAGAGTCTGTAACATAAAATACTCAGTTCTATATGCAAAAGTATGTTAACTATAAAGACAAACCTTTCTCTAATATTTTAATTTGTTTAACAACTGTATTCAGCTTGTAATCTAAACCTTCTGCAATAGCCATAGGAACACAAGAATAGCCATTTCTCACTGGAATTAATAAAATAAATAAAAGAATGTTAATTTTTCTTTTAAAAATAAATGGTTTTGTGACTGTAATATTTAATAGTGACTGTGTAATTGTGAGTGTGTAAGGGACTGCATAATTATAAACTGACTGAGGCTTAGTGACACAGTGGACTGTATTATTGTAATGTGTAGACTGGACTTAGTGAGCTGATAGCTCTGTGTTGTTGATGTGAATGGCTGGAAATAGTGAGTAGTGTTCATTAATGTCTTGTTTGAGTGTGTGAATATTCAGTGAATGCCTAGAGTGATGAACTATACAAGGATTGTAGAATGAGAATAAAAGTTGTTACGCCAACCAGTGGGTTGTCAAGTCATACTTTAACATGTTGCATTTCAACTTTGGAAAGAAATACACATAGTTGTTTTTTGTGTAATCTAATGTAAACAATAAACTAAGCTATAGTATTTTAAAACTAAGAGAGATGATAAAAAAAATATATACATTACCAGTCAGATGGCTTCCGGAAAATTCATAGTCGTCATCCTGGTCCCAGTGTTTGAGGGAGAGGTTTGATAACGGTGTGGCATTTGCAAACTCTAAGTTGGCGAAGTGCCAGTCCAAAATCTGGCGGTCCCTGGATGACAGGTAGACATCACTGGAAAGAAAACAACCAAAAACATCTACATTGGCCTTCTCAAATCTACAAACTAAAATATGATACAAAATAATGTCTTTAACCAACAAACAAAAAAACACATATTAAAACATTACCTTGGAGGATTAGCTTCTAGTTCATGAAGTTTATCTTCTATTTCCTTTTGTTTAGCAGTTAACTGATCATATTCCTGTCAACAATCAATCGCAATAGCCATTTAAATCAAAGATAGCACTTTATGCCAATTATATGTAAAAATTTAAACAGAAATAAACAATTGAACACTTTAAAAAATATAAATAATGAGAGAAGAAGAAGAAAAACCAGCTCACTTTTATTGCAGCGCTCAGATCTCTTAGTTTGCTTTTGACTAGGAACTCTGCAGTTATGTCCCTTGGGGGCTTCACGTCTGAAGCTTCTTTCCACTGTTTGTGTAAATCTTGTACTCTGTCTTTCTGGGTCAGCATCTGCAAACATTACAAATATGGCTGGGATAATAACTTCACACATATCAATCAAACCTATATATCAGTAATGTAATTTATTGTTACACGGATGGCATTGGGGGAAAATTTTGTTTAAAAATCATCTACATTAACTCTTCCTGTTTCTGGCTGACTGGCAGGCGAGCAAACCAATCTTTGGAGTGCTAACCGACCTGCTTCCAGTCACCCTATCAACATGAAAGTTGCCACATAATCATTAGGTCTTTGACAACATATTTTATCACTTATTCAGCCACAACCCCCCCCCCCCCACCCGGCCACAATAAAATGTTTTCACAGCACATCCCCAAATTTGTTTAATCATTATAAATGAAGGGCCTATATAGCAATTAACTTCACTTTTTATGTTGTTTTTTTGTAGTCTGCAAAGGCCAAAATCTTTGTAGTTACGCTAAAGCATATAAAGGATTTATATGAAGAACTGTGATTTTGAGGGTTGTTTAATTTCTCTACCAATTACAACATTTATAACTAAAAATTAGCTTTTCCAGCTGGAGGTACCTGAGCCTGGCATTTCCTCAGTCTTTCTTGCATCTCAATGATACTCCTCTGATGTTCACACTGTTTATCTTTGACATGTTTCTCTTGTAGTCTAGTTTATTCAAACAAAAGAAACAATTTTTAAATACATTCACATCTGCAGCGGCAATTGCTATTGTTTCTGGAAAAAAAACAACACTAAAGTACCAAAATCCTTTTTAGAAAATATGAGTAGGTATATTTAAAGAAAAATTATCCATTATTGAAAGCAGCTTTGAGGGGTTTTATAAATAGAGATTAAACTGCGCAGGATTAACTGACTTGATGACAGCCTCCAAAGCTTGCCCCAGTGATGCTGGCTTCCCGTTAATTTCATTAAAGTTGACTTGATGGGAAAGGTAGGAAGTTGTCTCCAGCAGTCTGTTGAACTCCCTCTCAACCATTTCATCTTTCTCCTTCAACACCTGCAATAATTAGAAGACTACAGTCAGACTTACTCCATTCAAGTCTGTCTAGCAGCACAGGAGTCAAAGTACTAAGCTGTAAAGTACTTAGATGTAAAGTACTTAGATGTAAAGTACTAAGCTGTAAAGTACTTAGATGTAAAGTACTAAGTTTCAAGTGTTTTATGGTACAGCAGAGCTCAGCTGATTCATTCATCATCATTTTTCCCCCCCGAGGCCATGATCAATTAAACCCTTCAATTATACCTGGAAAGAAATTCTCTAGTTTACTGCAAATTGTAAAATGAAAGAATACACGTTTTAAATATTTGTCACTTTGAGTACTTTGAGGCTAATACACCTTTAAGTCTACTACAACAAAATCCTATAGTCTTAATTTTTTTTAGTGAAAAGTGATTGGAATAAGTCCCACAAATAGTCATGAACTTTAAACTAGAATTATCTATTCAAATAAACAGCACATATTCAAATTAAATTTCAGTTGTTTTATTTTTTTCAGGTGAATTAGAGCTTGTGGATTTTTGTGGCCACAACGACAGGAACAAATTCCCTGGACCAATCAACTATCCAGGCACTCTGTTACCCAATGTCCGTAGCCCAGTAATTGTGCAGATTTGTGTCCTCATGTTCCTAAATAAAATAAGCTTGACCTCTTCAGGCCTTGGATCAAACCCAGGAACTCAAGCAAATAGTTTTGTGCCCTTCAACTAGATCAATCTGCTCCTCGAGATACTTAACAGACTTAGACTAACTGAAAAAAAATATACTTACAGTGCAACCATTGCTTTCATACAGCGGACATTTCTGTTTGATCTTATGTAGCTCCATGTTTATCTGTTTACTTAGCACAGTGACAGGGTTTCCACCTGTATCAACACAATCAACAGTTACATTGGCTAGAACAAATAATGGTATAATGCTTAATGGTGTTATCTATTATGGTAGTATGAATAATGGTTTTATGTATAATGGTACCATGTATTATGGTTTCATGTATAATGGTACCATGTATTATGGTTTCATGTATAATGGTACTATGTATTATGGTTTCATGTATAATGGTACTATGTATTATGGTTTCATGTATAATGGTACCATGTATTATGGTTTCATGTATAATGGTACCATGTATTATGGTTTTATGTATAATGGTACCATGTATTATGGTTTCATGTATAATGGTAATCTTTAAGTTTGAACTGGCTTTTTACATATACTAATTTACTCATAAAAATTGTGTCAAAAGAAGATATATATGTGCTAGAAAAAAAAAGAAGTCTGACACGCAGGGTTATTGCAAATGGCAGAGAATAAGCGACATTCATTTGTAACTGCCTTATCCACCTATCAGCATTGAGAAAAACAACTTATGTACATACCCAGTCCAGTCACGACCATGGCTCCCAAGTCTGCCACATAGCTCCCCCGTCTGAATGTTTGTATCCTCCCACCAACTCTATCCTGTAACGACATTATAATGAAATAAAACAATTTAGTGAAGTGAGCCAAGGCACCAAAATGAACAGCAGTTTTTTAAGATTGAATAGCAAGTTGCTGGCCACTTACCCTTGCTTCTAAGATAACAACATCCACACCAAAAGACTGTAATTGTCTAGCAGCACCGAGTCCTGCAATGCCGGCACCAATAATGATGACTTTGCAGTTCTTCTTGGCTATAACAAAATGCATGTACACATTTTATTTCAAAAATTTGAAATATTCAAAGGAACTAATTAAATATGGGGGCCATTAAATAATGAACAGAGCTGCATAAGCTATTTTAAGAGATCGTCAGCATAAAATGCGACACAAAAGACTAGCAGAAGCGCAGTGTAGTACCCTCCCGAAAGTATTTGTTTCAAACCCCATTTGAAACATCAGGATTAGTTCCTGAGCCTCGCATCTGAGTCTACCCAATCCTGAATGATACCTGACATTAGTTGGGGAAGTAAAGGAAGGCAGGACATTGTTCTGAGCATACAATCCCATTGTATGCCATGGCTGTGAAATTTTGTGAGCACTGTTTCTCTCGCACTACGAACAAAAAAATCTAAAAATGGAAAACCTTTTCGTTTCTAACATTTTACAATACACATGTGCAACAAGGGGATACTTAATCTAAAATTCAGCCATATATAAAAGAAAAGTAAACCTAATCATAAATGTGTGACTATCATAAATACCTGGTAGTGGTTTCAATCTCTTGTAAATGCCAAAATTGATAAAACTGTAACGCTCAAGGAATGCATGCACTCTTAAAACCAACTGTCCATCACCTAAACATAAGCAAGAATATGGTTATGTTCCTAAACCTTTCACAAACTTTACATTAAAATCAGAAATTCTGGTTCGTGTGAAAACATTATAGTGACTTATTAACTAGAAGAACTTATAACCAAACGAGTAGGCATATATATTATCCCCAGTGGACATTTATTTTTAAATCCTGTATATTAACTTTGCTTTATTTTCTTTCTTTCTTTCTTCTTATGTGGTGGTTTGAAAAATCCTTTTAAGGCTTATGCGTAACAAAAAATGAGTGTAAAGGATATATACAAAAAAAAAATTGTTTTTAGTAGTCATAAAATTTGTATTATTCAATGTAGTGTCTCTGTTTCCTAATTTCACATACTGTGACCAGCATGAATTTACTCACTATTATATGGTGGTTCAATATCTTGTAGTGCTGATTCAAATGTTAACTGCTGCTTTGGATTTTCTAGCCATAGCTGCAACTAAACAAAAGTATTTAACAACAGCTCATTAGGAAGTGACCAAATATATATATATTTCACTTTAGTTCATTTTGTAAATCGGATATACAATTTTAATACATATGTTAAATGGTACATTAAGAACCGAAGCTGAAAAAAAAACAGTAAATTTACTTACAATTCTATTCCTGAGGTAAAGAAATACTTTCTGAGACTGGGGGGGACCCTGCACAATATCAGGGAAAGCTGCTGCTTCCTGGGCTGTTAGTTTTTCCACTGGCAATCTACTCTGAAATGCAGCACCTTCAAGCCCTAGTAATACATTTTGACACAATTAGTTTACAAAACATTTTGACAAAAATAGTTTACAAAGCATTTTGACAAAATTAGTTTACAGAACATTTTGACACAATTAGTTTACAAAACATTCTGACAAAACTAGTTTACAAAGCATTTTGACAAAATTAGTTTACAAAGCATTTTGACAAAATTAGTTTACAAAACATTTTGACAAAATAATTTTACAAAACCTTTTGACAAAACTAGTTTACAAAACATTTCGATCAACAAAAGCACTATTTTGTTATACATTTTCATATTTAACTCTTGCCTTATCTGTAAGAATATTTATTTATTCATTTTCTGTAGGGAATGGGTAAGGACATGGGGGCTATGTGTTAGAACCTTTTCAGTCTAAGAGTCCAATAGGTGAATGGTAAAACACAGCCCCAGAGACAAACTACGAGTAAGGTTATTCACCCCTTCGCTCCTGGTATTGCATGAGGTGTGTAGATAAGGCAGGCCCAAAGCTGCAAGTCTATAGCACATGTTGAATGGAAAGTGCCTGTGTTCCTACCGTTTCCCCTTTACAAATTAGCATTTGTTGCTACCGTCCCTGTATACCGTAAACTGGTGAAACCGGTTTCAACAGCCCCATGGATCAATTTGGTCTGACGGAATACTTCTAATTTTCTCCGTATACCTGCAATATAGCCAGGGATTGCTGAGGTCAAGTCATAAAGCTTGTTAATTAAGCATAGTTGTGCCCATTCGGCCACTCCACCAATCCACAAGTCCCCTCCCCCCTATGCATTAGCCTACCAATTTAAACTTTCCAGGCTTTGACTTTGAAACCCATACACAAAGAAGAGGCTTGAACCTTACCAGATGGGTCATCCGCTGAATGGTCACTCTCTTCGGCAACAACTTCTTCATCAGCTTTGATGGGAGCCTTGCTATCTTTATCTTTTGTAATTGTATCCTTTTCTTTTGGATCTTTTTCTTTTGCATCTTTCTCTTTGGTAATGACGACTTCTTTGGATTCCTTCTCTTTCTCCTTGGACTTGGCCTCTTTATTCTTCTCTCTTTTCTCTTCTTCAGAATAGAACTCATCTTCAGAAATGTGCGCTAGATGCTCATCCATTTCCTTATACTCAACCTGTTCAATATAACTCAGTTGTTGAATTGCACCATTTTATACATTTTATGAGCATGTGACATGAAACTGTCCGACAAATAAAATTATATTGAATGTCGCACATCAGGAATAAAACGGGCGTTTCCATGCTATGGTACCAATTTTATACAAATTGGATTATTGCTTTAAAAAAGTATGTATTTTAAATTGATTAAATTTATTTCCGAAGAGTCCGTCAATGAAGGAAGCTTGTGTGAAGACTTAGCCTAGCGTTTCTTTCTGCGACATAACTCTATTATAATCTAATTTTTCTTACAACCACATAGATTTTTTTGTGAAAACAACATGTAAAAATGAATGTGTCAGAGAGGTGTGTGTTGTTTGATTGTTATAGGCTTTTTACTATTGATAAGAAAATAATAGAGCACACAAAAACAAAAACCAATATCATACATCAATATGGTGTCAAACAAAAGGGAGGGGGTGAATACATTGCAAATTGGCAAAAAAATTAAACAAATGAGTGCTAGAGACAAGGGGGGAAATGATGTTGAGGGTGATAAAAAAATGTGTTAATAAAATTATAATCATGACGAAATACTTCTAGGACAATATAAAAAGCCTACATATTTTTTACCTTGGCTTATTATTGTGGACAAATATATTGCAGACATATGTATAAATTTAGGCTTTATTATATCATATAGCTTTAAAATATCCATGACGGTCCGCTTCGTTTTAGTCTTTTATCCATTCAAAGAATCAGACAAGTAGGCCTAGTACTAATCTATTTAATAAACTAAAGTCTGCTAAATATCAACTATTTGGTGGGTGACCTCTTGTTACAAGGTCTACCAGAATATTTCTTGTGCATGTTGTCTGACGGTTATGAGACACCTAAGACAAATAATAATAATTTCCCCTGCTTGTCGTCCGGCGGTAACATGACATATCCACCAGAATAATATCTCCCGCACTATTTATTTGGTCGCCGGACGTCTAGACACTGCCAAATTATTAACCTACCTTCCAACAAAATTAAAAATTGTTTTTATTTTTTAACAGATTTTAATTTGCATCTAGTCTATTATCCC
Organism: Anisus vortex; assembly: GCA_949126835.1. Lineage (NCBI taxonomy): Eukaryota > Metazoa > Mollusca > Gastropoda > Planorbidae > Anisus > Anisus vortex. Next base: position 40,178,051 of record OX421497.1, on the reverse strand, counting down.
AATAACTATTAGGAATTAGGAGGAATTTTAAAAACTACTAATTATACAAACACTATGTCCATTATCATTATGTAACATATTCTGAGGCTATACTTTGGTATAACTTGTTCTATTTTTTTTTTTAAGTTTCATATATCACTTTAAAGATCTTTTTGTCCTGAATACGAAAATCGAGGTTTCATTGAGCGGTTCCTTTTCTGTGATTTTTTATTTAATGTTGAATATTTGTTAATTTTGCATGTTTTATGAAATAATTTTACTTCCCTTGAGCACTTTGTGTTTTATTGTGTTACGTCCCTTTGGTTTGTTTATTTTTTTTCACACATGTACTGCACGCTTCTCGGACCAGATTTTTAGCCATTATCGGTTAGTTTCTAAGCTTTCTAAGTATTTGTTAATCATTATTATCGGTTAGTTTCTAAGCTTTCTAAGTATTTGTTAATCATTATTATCGGTTAGTTTCTAGGCTAGAGATGGGTTTTTGGTATTTTTTTATGTTTACTATCAGTTAGTTTCTAAGGTTAGGGAGAGCTTTGTAGTTTTTTTATTTGGCTATACATAGCCAACCTGGCCATATCTTGGGAGCATGCTAGTCTAGAGGCAGTTGTCAAGATGTCCTGATCTAGGCTATACGATTTTGTTTCTTTTTTTTTTCTTTTGTGCTATTTCTTATTAAATATGGTAAGATTAATTTTATTTTTTTATTGCTTCTAAGGAATTCTGATTGAAAATTTTGGTACGTGGAGCTATTGATAGTGTCTTAATTAAGAAGATCGGCAGACAATAATGTATTGTGTTTGATCAGCCTGTGACCTGTGACGTCACAAGACTTTTGTAAAGACAATACAAATTATATTTTTTTTTGGAAAAAAAATTTATTTTTTTTCATTTTTAATAGTCTACCGCTCTTTTTAAGACACTTATCAACAGCCCCACGCGAAAAAATTTTCAGTTGGAATTTTTTAGAAGCCTACTTTTCTAGAACCAGCTACACTAAAGTATTACCTATTCCTATTCTGAGTCAAGATCAAGAGAAGAGCCGCAAGTCAAGCAATAGATAGACTGATAGACTAGAGTAGAGTATGACTCAATATGCTCCTTCTAAAATTGTTATCAATGGAAGACAGTTTTTCAGAAAGCTTTTCGTGTAGTCATGCCCCATCAATATTGCAATTTTAAGCATCTGTATTAGTATTTCACCTACTTGTAAATATTTGTAATTATCAGTTCACTGTTTGTGTTTCACATGTTGACAACATTGTTGTTGTTTGTTTGTTTTTTGGTTATGTGGTAGGCTACTTTAATTTAATTTAAAATTAATTTAAATTAGAGTCGAGTGAATTGAATAGTGAATAGAGGAGTAATAGTAATAGACTATAAATTATAATTAATAGTAATAGAGTTAGCCTAAATAGAGTTTAACTTTATAGTTTATAATTTATAGTTATGTTATTTATAACTGTTATAGTTGAGCTAGTTTAGTTTAGTTAACCCACGTCCACAAACCTTGGCTCGTTTACGTCTACTTCTGCGTCCAACATCACTACTAGAATTTCCTCCATCTTGTTCCTCGTCTCCAGTTACTGGTCTTTTATTATTCTCTGCACTGGCTGTGTCATCTTTTTTTGGCATCAAAGTTGTTACTTTCGCCGGGTGATGGGTAGACGCCATTGTTGCTATTGCTTTAACACTGCCGGATAAAGAGACCATTTCGGTGCTAAAATAGGGTTTAAATATCTCTACCACAAAGGCCTAATTAAAGACAAAAACACTAAAAGGTTAATCCTGGCAAATTTAATTTAAAATTCATTAAAATAAAAATGAAATTAAAAAAAGATTAACAAACTATGCTATACTAAAAAAAAAGAACTTAAAAAAACATATTTAGTTTGAAATAATATTTTAATATGGCAAATCTCTACAAACTGAACACTTCCGGGTGCTATGTTATTGGTATACAATTCATTGTCAACATCACATGAATGAGAGTCTCAACCTAATTTTAAAACTAAACTATGAGCATATTGTAACGATATATATCCGTTTTAGTTTTATTACATTTTCTTTGCTTATAATAGTGGTTCTGTAAAGATGGCTGGATTTTTTTCCAAAAAACCAACTGTCCAAGGTAATTCTAATTGTTAATCAAATTAGGCCTAGTCTTAAGTCTAGACTAGATCTAGATCTAGATCTAGATCTAATTCTAATTAATTAATTCGTAATTATTAAAAATTTAAAATTAGTTAGAAGGCAGGCAGGATAATAATTTTAAACTATTTCAATTTCTTCTAAAGCTTAGCTTATATATAACTTATAAGTAAACTAAGTTAGTCTTAGTTTCTTAGTTAGATAGCAAGTAAAAGACTTAAAAGTAGCCTAGTCTAGTTATTAGTTTAGCCTACTAGTCGTTATTTTAAGACTTAGATCTAGACTAGATTCTAGACTTAGTAACGTTTATAATTTATTAGTAGTTTAGAGTTTAGTTAGTTAAGTTAGTAGCCTAATTTAGTTAGTAATTAGTAAAATTAGAATTACCACGTAGGTAAGCAGTAAAACTTAAAAGCTAAAATAAGTAGGCCCTATAGAGTATAGATAGGCAGTTTAAAAATTTAGAAATTAGACTTAATTAGTACCCAAAACTCCAAAACTCAATAACATTTGAATAACAATAGTCAATAGCCTCAATAGGCTGATTACATTTAGCCTACTTATTACTATTATTATTTTATTAGTCTTATTCTTATATTGAATTAATATATTAATATATATTAGGCCTAATAGTAATAGTCTAGAGTCACGGCCTCATTCTAGACTCACAACAATCTGAGGCTTTCAATAGGCCCCCGCCTAATCCTAATGAGGATCATTTAAATTTATTAGGCTAGACTAATTTTAATAATTATATTTTCATTGTAGGCCTATATTTATATGGAAGAGGCTAGATACCCCAAAAATTTGGGGTATCTAGCTGGCGGCCTAAATGCCCCAAAAATTTGGGGTATTTAGCTGGCGGTCTAAAGAGCCCAAATTTTTGGGGTATCTAGCTGGCGGTCTAGATGCCCCAAAAAAAATGGGGTCTCTAGCTAGTGGCCTAGATAGACCAATAATTTGTTCTATCTAGCTGGTTGCCTAAAGGGACTAAATATTTTTTTTGTTGGCCAGTAATATACACTATGCCATACCATTTAAAACATGCCTGTGTGGCAATATATTTTTTCTCCTATCAACGTGTAGGCTACTGTATATAACAATGAAGGCTGCCGCTATTCGGACCCGGCTTCAGTCAGAATTCCTTAAAACTCATAGAAAACATCAAAAAAGAGGGAAACAAACACAAAAAATGTTTGTTTTACCATATATATTTTAAGAAGTAGCACAGAAAACACCAAATCTATCCCTATCCTTTATAACCTAACCGATACTAACTATTACCAAAAATACTACAAATCCATCACTAACCTATATAAACTAACCGATACTAATATTTATCACTAAGTCTACCGGGTCCGAATAGCCACTTCGAACAATGAATGTCAACTTCAATAAGTAAACAAGGAATGATATTCTTTATATAGCACATGGCATATTAAGCTTAGTCATTTATCCTGAGCAATGCATTTATTATAATTATCCAGTATTTAAATTTTGTTTTGAATGGTTAGGTACATGCTCATATGTACTGTCACTATCCTTAAGGCAAGGTGCAAAAAGTGTCCCCTTAAACAAGAGGCAAACCAAATATTAAGTGCTATCATTTGTTCTGCATTTGCTTTTTTCCACAGTCACAAGGCCACCGTCATAAGATTAAGTTAGATAAAATTCCATAATTTAGATCATTAGGCCCATCATATCTTGTCAAAACTAGACATGAATAATGAAAGGATGATCTAGCTAAATCGGAAGCGAAAGCTTTTGAAATCAAAATAATGTCATGCGCAGTAGGCTAAAAAACTTTTGGGGTCTCTAGGCGTACGCCTAGATACCCCAAATTTTTGGGGCAGGAAGACACTTCGTATTTATATATAGGCTTATTAAATAGCCTATTAGATTTTTAATAGGCCTACTGTCCTACTATTAATTTTGTTATTTTATTCATATTATATGTAACCTATACAAAATAACATAACTTTTCTAAATTCAATAGTCTAGGCGACAAAACAAATAGGCTGGGTAAAATTGTTCCGACGGGCAAGTCATGTTTCCACCGGACAGCAAGCACAGGAGATATTTTTCCTGCAGACCTATGTCTATCATGTTCCCTTAGATTAGTGGCTAGCGTATCGACTGCCATGCGGGTGCACGGGGTTCAATTCCCTAGTGATAGCTTTTTTTTCTTTTTCTACTTTAAAAAAAATGTCCATTAAAATAGCTTTTTTTAAAAAAATAGATTGTAAAGAATTTCAGGACTTATAGCTTTCTTAAAATGTTTTCAGTTAGTAAAATCTAATAATTATACTATAGATGCATGGGGAGACAGATGTTCGATTCTCAGCCAGGGAAATTTCTAACTTTTTGTTAAATAAAAATACATGCCTATTTTGAACCTGGGAACCATATTTACTTACCTAAAGGTTTACAGTAAATTAGAATTATATTTAATGTATTTTTCCCCCCGGTCAACGCCAGGGAAATTAGCTTATTGTGCATGATAGACTTATGTCTGTCGTAATAAATATCTCTGTCACTTGTCATCTGGCAGTCAAGTGACATGCCCACCGGAACAATATCTCCCAGCCTATGCGTCCAGTCGCATAACGCCTAGACACTACCATTTATATAATATAAGTCTGTCTAAGTATTTGTCTATAAGATTATAAGTTTACAAATTTTGATAAACCTGATAGGCCTACTTATATTCTAACTAAAAACTTGTTAAAAGGCTAATGACTAATGCAATTAAATGCAATCATTGTTATTGTCAATTGTCATTACAAGTCATAGAAAAAGGCAGACCTATATAACTTTATACCCTTATGTTCTAGGTAATTACCATACAGATGTTTATGTCTTTTTTTCCTCTTATTGTTAGTGAAACCAATAATCACTTTCAATGCCAGTTATCTCTTTTGAAACTGATAATTGAATTTCTGGTCATCATATAACATCCCAAGCTGCTAATAAGATGTAAGGGGAAAAGTCTAAGTCAATCTAAAACACAAGTAAGATCAATCAGATATCAATAATGTCTACCTAAATTCTCCCCAAAAAAGTTACATTATAAAACAGACAATACTCAACACTATGTCATAGGCAGGCTAAAGATAAAACTAAGGCCATTAACATTCTTACCTAGTAAAAACAATAGCTATATTTTTTATGTGTCCTTTAGTAAATAGTCATTATATGCCAAAAAAGAAGATTTTCCAGATTCTAAATGTCTCATTAAATGTATATATATATAATAAGTGGTCATTTATATAGCGCCTCACTCCATGCTAATTCAAGTATGCTCAGAGCGCTTATAATAACAAAACGACAATAACACTCTGAAATAGTTTTAAACAAGGTTTTTGCAGATGGAGGAACCAAACGACAATAACATTCTAAAATAGTTTTAAACAAGGTTTCTGACGATGGATATATATTATATAAAGTCAACAAATATCTCTTTTCATTTCATTAGAACAACTCAAAGCAAATGACAGAGTCCTTAGGAAACAGACAAGAGATCTGGATAGAGACAGAGGGACTTTAGAGAAAGAAGAAAAGAAATTGGTGAGATTTTATTTAATGATTAATGTTGATGTATCATTTTTAATGTATTACTTGTGGGCATATTGCTATATTATTATGCACAAAAATTACACATTTCATTACATTGAAAGAAATAAAATGAGTATTTTATAATATATAATATAATGCCAGTGTAGACCCTTGGTGATTTTTATCTACTCCGGTCAGACAGAAACGCCAACTGTGAAAAGGGTAAAGGAGGAGGATTGGAAATTTATATAAACAGTATTAAATTATAAAATCAACAGCATTGTAACCAAAAGTAATATATGCGATCCTGACATTGAATTATTGTGTGGTGAACCTCTAGCCATTTATTTCCCACAGAATTTACTAAAATACACGCTTATAAAAAATAACCCACTGTCAGTAAACAAGGACAACATTATCAACCAGTTACTAGGCATTATAATGCATGAATTTTAATTATTTAAAAAAAGGCCCATATTCTATTCCTATCATTATCGGAGATTTTAATCATCTAATGCTAGATCAGTCTTTGCCGACATATTTTTTTTAAGTAGTCAAAACCTGAAACCACATATATATTCATTAATAGTCTGATGCAATGGTGAGGAGATGAAAAATTTGTCTGGATCAAACAGATTGGGATGCTTTTATACAAAATAGTTCAAACATTGGTGAACTGAAAGCTAATTTCATATATTCTTTTTTGTTAAGATCAAAGTAGTCCTCTGAATAAGATTAAAGCATTCATGAACAACATCCATTTTGTATAATAATATTGTAAAAGAAAAGGGTGTTTAAAAATAGTCATCAGAGTCTATTTTGACCAAAAGTACACTTTAAAAAATAGCTAATGAAGAATATAAACATATAATTAAAAGTCTCTTTCATATGAGCAACTCAAAGAAGCCTCTGAAAGAAAATCAACCAAAAGTTTTTCTATCTCAGAAAATTACACAACTGCATCATAAAAGTTTCTGATACAGCCACTGTTGGTAGTCTCATCTCCTTTGCTGGTATTAGTGATATGGTAATGCTATGAAATGGCAACAATCTAGCGGCGCAAGCTGACATGGTGCGGTCATGTGTTGCGGCATAATAACCTGCCAAAAAACACCCTACAAGGCACTGTAAAAGGTAGACGCCGGAAAAGCCATCAGTGCAAAGGCTGGTTTGACAATGCTTATAGTTGGACAAAGCTGCCAATGACTATTGACTAAATCAATGACAGCCGCTCAAGATAGGCAAAAAATTAAGAAAGATGACTGCTGTGTTGTCCATTCTCTCCCTCCAATTACCATAACGATCAAGGAGTTGATGATAATGAGTGCCACTACTTCACACCACCATGGTTTAGAGTTAGACCACCTTTAAAAAAAAAAGACCTCTCATGTCACTACCATCTCTTGAAGAATTGTTTAAGTGTCTATCTGCAATTAGAAATATCCCACTACTCTACAGAGCCATCAGTATAGACCATTTGTTTGGCTCCTAGAGAGATTTAAGAACTCTTTTGTTCCACAAAATTTTCTAAAGTAAAAAAAATAAAGTGTGCCCATATATTAGAAGTCCATTTTTCAATGTTTGTTTTTGTATACTGTACGTATATGAATTTCTGTCTTTCAATACTGTTTAATAATAATGCTTAGTAATAATTACCGTAATTAATAATGAAATCCCAACTACTTTGTAATCAGGTCAATTTTTTTTAATCTTTGGATCAATAAAGAAGTCTTGTCTCAGCTTATCTCAACGTCTTAATCCAATCTTTTGCTAACTTAAGTTATTTTATATGTTCATTTTGTACAATTAATACCGGTACTGACAGGTTCAAATGTTTGAATTTAATCCTAGGAACTGGAAATTAAAAAGGCAGCAAAAGCTGGAAACAAACAGGTTTGAGATTTTTCTCTTTTTTTTATATTTATTGATATATAACTTACAGTACATTCTGACTTTTTAATGATATTATTACCGGTATATTAATGACTGTGTTTTTTTTTTACCTTTTTACAAATATTTTATTTTTACTAGCTGTTATTAAGCAAAAAGGAAGATCATTCCATTTCTAAGCAGAATTTCTAACAATTTTAACTTGCTTATGCTGGAGTTGTCTTCTCACTGATATGCTTAACATTTATAAACTGGTCAGTGGAAAGTAATAGACAAGACATTATTCTGACAAAATTATTTCTCTGAATGTTTGGACAGCATACAGTGTGATTACAAATATGGACATCTGATTAAAACTTTCTTCTTGACCACTATATGCTGTTGTTGTATTTTTCCAAACTCCACAGGCAGCCACAATCCTTGCAAAGCAGTTAGTAGCCTTGAGAAATCAAAAAACAAAAAGTTATGCAATGGGATCAAAGATTTCATCTATAGGCATGCAGCAAAAGGTTACTTTAACATTTGCTTACATATATATTTATATATATTTTGTATGCCTCATTAAACTTTTAAAGCAATTTTATTTTTACATCACTGAAAATGATTATCAGTTAGAATATTACCGGTAAGTAAGACAAAATCTAATTTATAATACTAAATGGAATATTTTTCTATCACCTTACAGGTCATGCATTCAAATATGAAAATGGCTAACGCAATGGCAACAACAACAAAGGTGAGAACTGCAAATTACCTTTTCATAGCGTCTTCTTTTTTATGTTAGAAGAATTGCAGTATTCTTTTTACTTTTTAATAAAAGTAACACACAAGTTGGATAATAATAATAGAGCAATGGACTTGTTGATTTATAAATAGACAAAATTTGAGATCATAGAATCATTGTTTAGAGCCCATCAACAGCTTTATCTAAAAACTCAGATGAAAAAAAATAGCACTGCTATTATCTACATATTGGACAAAGCCATTTCTTCATGACGTTCATGCTTGTCTTATTTTCTTGTTCATATATATATATACATATATATATATATATATATACTACTAACTTCTAGACAATGACAAAGATGAATAAACTTGTTTATATATATCTATTTAAGACAATGACACAGATGAATAAAGTAATGGATCCCATGAAGACAGCAGCCATGATGAAAGATTTTGAAAAAGAATCTGCCAAAATGGGTATGACAGAGGAAATGAGTAAGTGCTTGTTAAATCTTTTGGTTCTGACTTTTCTATGTATAAAAAAATACCTTAAACTCTTACACCCTGCAACAGTTTTTATTTTATTGTTTAGGCTTACTCTCAACAAGGGAAAGCAAATAAAATACAATACATGTACTTATGAGAAACAGTTCGTAGTTGTTGACTAAGTTAATGTTACCGTATATACTCACGTATAAGTCGCACTGGTGGATAAGTCGCACCCCTACTTTTTGTCGAAATTTTCGGTCAAAAAAAAGTGCGACTTATACGCGAGTATATACGGTAGGTGAACTACCATATATATTTACTATTTTAAGTCACTGACTAGTGAATCAAAGGGGAGGCAGTTGGGTCGAGTGTTCAATTCTGTACAGAGCTATGACACTCTATTTTATTGCCTATATAAATATTTCTATGTGTATTCAACATTAACAATAAAAGTGATATATGTCAGAGTTATTTAGCAAATTGATGTTTAGTACCTGTGTGAATGTTGTGTTTGGCCTAACTAAGGGGCATCTAGTTCTTAACACTAAGCCAGATATTTAGATAATTAATTAAGGGAACAAGCTTTTTTTTGTGTGTAAATCAAAATGATTTAAAGAGGGTAATTAGGAAACATAAGAACAATTTGTCATATGAAGTTGAGATTGTTTTCATGAACTTTTTTTTAAAATACTGTTGAATAATCAATTGATGAATATTTTTGATCATGTTTTTTTGTTTGTAATGATGATTACAGTCGAGGAAACATTGGATGATATTTTAACTGAATCTGGGGATGAAGAGGAACAGGATGCCATTGTTAATCGTGTTTTGGATGAAATAGGCATTGAAATCACAGGAAAGGTAATGGCAATTTTATCATAAATTTTTCTTCAGTGATGTGCTTAAAAATTGTTTTATAGTGCCTGCTGTTGGATCATTGATCTACAGTTATATGCATCTACTTTTGTATTAAAGTGACAATTTTTGTACCTAAGATCTACTTTTTAATCAGGCTAGTTTCACCTGAGCTAGACAATGTTTGGCCGGTACTATCCAGGTCACATTATCTAACATGCAGGCTAGACAGAAACTGAAACTTTTACATTTAGCCACCAAGCGTGTTTTTTTTTTATGTACAATCTTACAGCTTGCTTTATTTGGCTTCGAGCCTTCAAGACACATACTCATTTATTTGTAATTTCGCTATTCTCTATGTTAATTACTTATTATACAATATATCCCTCTTAATATATGCGGGTTCATATATTTGGGGAAAACCGACTCGATTTTTAAAGTTTGGGAAAACTTTTTGTGTTTTGGGAATGTTTGTGAATTTAACAAAATTAGATAAAACAGCTTGCAAAATACTTATTTTAAATTAAGAAAAAAGTTAACTATTAAATTAAGAAGCCATTAATTAAACTCCCATTTAGTTGTTTTCTTTTTAAAGTACTGAAAAAACATACTATTTGGTCTACCGATTTATACACTGCCAATTAACATTAAGAAATTTGTACACTATTTTGGTGAAAATTGATTTGTGAAATATGGGGGAAAGTTTGGGAATTTTGACATGATTTTAGAACAAGTTGAACAAGAACACTGTATACTGTATATCTTCAGCTTGCGGACGCCCCTGCAGCCCACAGAGGGAGAATTGGGAATACCACAAGCACAGCGGATGCCGACATAGAGAGGCAGTTAGCAGCCTTGAAAGATTTAGATTGAGGACAGTAGATGTTTGTTTTATTTTGCATTTTAGTTTACTTGTGTACATATCCTTGTGTCTCCACTGGACTGGTTGCTGAAATTAATTTTTTGGTTGAATATTTGCTTGCTTGTGTGTTTAAGCGTGTATGTGTTAAGCGTAAATTGAGTGTGTGGCACGTCTGCTGTCAAATCGTTTCACTGTTGGCCATGTTATTGGCTTTGTGATTATTATCAAAAGAATAGTGATTGGTTTTTGTTTGTTTATAAAAGTAACTTATATATCATATTTTTGTGCATATACTGAAATTATTTTTTTTTATCAAAAGTGTGCTGACCTCATAAAGTACAAATATTTCTTTGCTACACAACCTTGTCATTCAACAATTTATATTGTAATAACTGTAATTATTTGACTTATTTAAAGAGCTATCCATTAATAGCGTCTAGTTGGGTTTGATTACAAACAGTAAAAGATCATACAATTTCCTTTTTTTTTATTTACTTTGATTTTATCTTAGAGACTGTTTTAATTCACCTTTTTATCTCTCATATCTATACATTTCACTGGTGTGCTGTGTATAAAAGTTTATTTTTTTTACACTATGCCATCCCGAAATCTGCTGCAGACAGTAACCAGTTGAAGCATATATATATAATAAATCAATTCTCTTTGTGTGATTTTTATGTTGACATTGGGTAGCCTTACCATAAACATATGAATATGCATTTTTCTTTTATGTTTTCTTTTATTTCTCATTATGTTTTGCTAATTTTGCTTAATGATAACATGGCTTGTTTGGAATTGGGGACTTAAATGAGAAGAAGAATTTAAAAACAAAACAACAGTAAATTACAAAGCATTGATAAAAGAAAGACATCCTTTAAGGCAGAGGTCTCAAACTTCCTGGGTGAAGACATGTTCCATTTTATCACTTAAGAGATGTGTCAAGGGTCGCACCCCCCCCCCCCCCCCCACAACCCAACCCTAGTAAACAAAAAAACACTTCATAAAACTTCATAAAATTTTACTGCTTATCACTAATAATATGCTAATTTACAATTTAGACACAAAGAATTATACCAAAGTGAACTATCATTATCATTACTAACATAGTAACAAACAGTGAGTACAAACTACATTTGTATATATATATATATAGTATCAGTATTAGCTGTCTGAATTTCACGAATAGTACATTTTTTTTGTAGCTTACATGGCGGGCCACAAAAATCCACTTGGTGGGCCTCATGTTTGAGACCCCTGCTTTAAAGAAAGTCATATTAGTTATTTCTGGTTATATGTGTACATTTACATGATAATCTACCTGAATAAAAACATATATTTGTAAAAGTGTTATGTAATAGTTTTTGAATGATTTTTCTTTCTCTAAATATTGAACTGATCCATCCCTGTATTTGATATTGCCTAGTTCTATTTTATTTACTGATATCACATTTTTTCCAATGAGGCCATGGTGATATATTTTTTTTAAAGTTTAAACAAATATTTTGATTAGGCCTACTATGTTTTTTTTTAAAATGCATTAAAATGTTTATTTTATAATCAATACAAATACAAGTTTTTTTCTCTTTAGTTCATTTTAGGCTTACCGGTATATTAGAGAATATAAGTGATTATCTAAAAGCAATATCTTTAAGTCCCTAAGTTGTGACTGTTTATGCCTTTTATTATTGACTGTTAACTTAAGTCTCTGATGGTGTATGTTGTTGTAGCTGCCGCTATGCAACATAATTTTTATTTTTCACCAGCATAGAATATTTGGGGACGGTTAGTAATATTAAAGTGGTTTCGTCATTGTACTGGCCATGGTAAACCGCTGCACGCGGAATAAAAAATGGTCTGAAAGCGATTCTTTACTAATTTATGATTTGAGATTAAAATATCGGTGCATAATTAATTTACCACTATCATATGTTTTGTAGTTTTTGTGTGTGTGTGTGTTTTAATTAAAATGTTTATAAACCTCTTTTAGCGAAAGCTTCAATCAAATTATTGCCTGTTGTCATTATCATCATCCTTTGTGGTGGTACAACCTTCTGGCCTCACCATCTTCCATTCAGACCCATTTACTGCTTTGTTTCTCCATGCCATGACCCCATGCGTTTGCAGATCCATCTCTTCTTGGGTCTTTCCTTTAGCAGTTTTCTTATTGGATATTGGTTATGTATGACCCGAACCCCTCTGTTGTAAAGGCATTAAATTATCATTTATTTGTTTTAAAAAAAAGTTGGTGGTCATATTATATTTATAAATATTAGTCTGAACTATAAAAAATAGTTAAGACAAAACATTGAAAACAATCATTAGAAATACAAAGAGACCCCTCCGCCAATACCATTATAATTCCCACTCTAGGCTACATTTGTGGACTTGAAAAGGCATTTGATAGCATTAAATTTGGTCATTCATGTAACACTATGGCATACAAAACAAAATAATATACTGGTAATCATCATAAAAAAATCTCTAAGAAAACTTTACCTGCCAAGTAGTCTAATGCCAATAATGGTAGACTGTCATATGAATTACATGTAACAACTGGAGTCAAACAAGGATATTATGTCTTCTTTTACCACTCTTGTTCCTTCAAGTGCTAGATTGGGTCGCAAAAGAAACTTACGTAATGCAAACTCGGTTGACCCTAATGCAAAAACTAGAAGATGTGGCTGGCGGAACAGATGAGGACTGAGGACATTGAACGTCGAATAAGTTTGGCACGACAGGCCTTTGCCAATCTGAAACCAGTCTGGAGATCAGTGGCGTAGCTAGGGGAGGGTGGGTCCAAATTCGAAAGTCCCCCCCCCCCCGGGCCCCTAGCCTACTTGAGGGGGGGGCCTCCAAAGGAGTGTCCGAATTGTTTTTTCTCATGTCATAATCTCGAATGTTAAAATGCAGGGGCCCCTAAAGAGGCCAAGCCTCCCGGGCCCCCAAATCCCTAGCAACGGCACTGCTGGAGATCCACGCACATCTATGCCAAAACAAAAATAAGAAATTTCAACTAAATGTGATAGCGGTTCTACTTTATGGGTCCGAAATATGGAGAACAACAGAAAGAACTCCAGGCCAGTAGCGTATCCATAATAGGGGGGTAGGGCCTCACCCTACGACCATTTTCGAAAAAAAAAATGGGCCTTTTCGGGAATATTTGTTCGTAAATATTGATTTCTCTGCCATGGTCATAGCCTATTGACTATTGATATTCAACCAACTTTGTTTTTATGGGTCGTTCACCTCTTTCGTAAATCTTCTAGAAGAAACTTTTGAATTGCCTTTTCGGGAGTGTACGCGTGCCATTGAAAAGTGCTCTGCGTGACAAGTTTGGTACGGGTGCCGTAGATTGTCGAGCCCTGGACTTAGTGCATACAATTATTGTCATTTCATTTAATTAGGTAATATTAAATAAGACAATCAAATTAGTCCTAGCGGAACAAGATTTAACATGCTTACGTCCCTTGGCAACACTTGCCCCCCCCCCCCCCTTCCCCCCCCCCCCCCCCAACTAAATAATATAACAATATATACTTTAAACAGTTATCATGTCAAATTACTGACTATATTAAACTTCATAGTAACGGTTTTTGCGATATTATCTGAATGTAATTAATCAATCGTAAAAATTCAAAAGTATTATCGTAGTTAAAATATTATTAGCAATATAATATTTAATAGACACACTTTGGCATCTGCCCGGCTAGCTCAGTCGGTAGAGCATGAGACTCTTAATCTCAGGGTCGTGGGTTCGAGCCCCACGTTGGGCGCTTCTTTTTTTATTTATTTATGAATATATTATTAATGGCTATGAATTTTATTACACGATTTTCAGTAGTGATTTCATGTAGATTATGAATTAATTCCTGTTAGGCAAAATATCCGAAGTGGCTTTTCCTTTTTCAATGCCCTAAGTCAGGGGTCGGGAACATTTTTGTCTGAGAGAACCATGGACACAGTGCCCTCACATAGGGTAGAGCAGAGGGGGCATATGCCCGGGAGCGACCGTTCCAAGGGGCGGCAAATGTAGTCTAAAGTCTAAATAAAGCAAATATATCACTAAACAAGAAGTTACAATATGCAAGGGGGCGCCACATAAGCTTGTTAAGGCTCTGCATGGACACCATATATTTTGAAAAGTAATTCTGTGAGAGCCAATCATTATGTTTAAAACTAAAAATTCAAGTAAATGTGTGCATTTTGTGTAATTTCAACACTAAAAGTACAATAATTATGTCTCTGAATTCTTCTGATGCTGAGCTGCAGTAGACTTTAGCTCATTTTGTAGAATGAAATATTAATATGCAATTAATATGTAGATCAAAAAGTCTAAAAAAACATTTTTTTAATAATCGAACATTTGTCTGCGAGCCAGATGCAGCCATCAAAAGAGCCACATCTGGCTCGCGAGCCATGGGTTCCCGACCCCTGCGGGCCTAAGTAGATTTTTAGAGACCCTACTCTCTCCAACACGCTTCAATATTTACCTAGAAAGGATAATGACAGATGCACTGGATGACCACGTCGGGACAATCAGCATACGTGGGAGACCAGTCACCAATCTTCGCTTTGCCGATGACATAGATGGCTTAGCTGGCAGCGAAGATGAACCGAGGGAGTTCAGCCAAACTAGAGAAAATATCAACGGCGTACGGCATGGAAATCAACGCTGAAAAGACCAAAACTATGGCAAACATGGAGTTTGAACCCGAAATACAAGTGGGCGGTCAGAGGCTCGAGAAAGTCTCCTCCTTCAAATATCTGGGATCCATAATATCCGATGTAGGATCCAAGCCGGAAATACTTGCAAGAATATCCCAGACAACACTTTGCAAGCTAAAAAAACATCTGGTGAAGCAAGACAATCTCACTTTACTCGAGGATTCGACTGATGCGTTCCCTGGCGATGGCAGTTTTTATGTACGGCTGTGAAACGTGGACACTTACAGCAGTTTTCTAGAAAATAATCAGAGCCCTGGAAATGAGATGCCTGCGTAAAATTTTAAACATCTCAACAAAGATCGAGTTACAAATGCTGGTGTCCGTGAGCGACAACTGAAAATCTGAAAACTCAGATGGTACGGGCATGTGCAAGATCAAGACCACCGTAAGTATTTACTATGGTCTTGGCAAGATCGGAAGGCCTGGTGAAAACCATCATCCAGGGCATAGTGCGGGTGGAAGGAAGAGAGGTGGGCAGAAGAGACGATATGATGATGATATCGAGGAGTGGACCGGCTTGTCTCTTGCAGACACCCAGAGGGCGGCGCAGGACCGAAACGAATGGCGTAGGATCACCCAACTGTCAAAAAATTGTGCCCCAACGACTCTCACTCGGGTTATGGGATAGAAGAAGAAGTAGATTTTGTTTAATTAATGGTAATTCCAGTCTAGACATTGGATATTTTCATATATAAAAAGGTATTAGATATAGCTCTAATTGTGAGGGGGTGGGGACAAATTGTGCACAATAGGTAGATAAGGTGAGGTCGAGGGGTACTAGCAAGACCATCTTAGACCATTGTAAATAGGCTACTTACGACTAAAAACTCAACGGGGAATATCGCATGGTAGGGGAGGTAATAGCAGGCTAATTGTGAACTGGTGCACAATAATAATGTCATCCTAACCTATTTAATTTAACTATCAATATTTGAAATATGCCTACAAATTAGATTGATACAATATTTAAAATGCTTAAATTCTTATTTTCGGGTTAACTTTTATTGTTATGATAGTATTCTTATTATTCCTCGTCCACTGTGATCCAGTTCGGTGTTAATCATATTTTTTTAAAAATACGGGCAACGAAAATAATAATCCCATCAGGCACACCACGTCGTATCGACGGGGTAACAACGTGGAAATCACTAGTTTACGTGGTTTCCACGTTGTTTCCAGGTCGATACGACGTGGTGTGCCCGCAGGGAATAATTGTGCAATTTAAAAATACTTTTGGGGAGTGATTTAATTAGAGTTGTGTCCCATCTGTAGAGACTCGTGCTTATTAAATTGGGCTACTTCACGCCTCATTTCGGCTGTCACCCAACACGTCACGACGGGTTCTATCCCTGCCGCCGACCGATCCCTGCCGCCCTGCAGGAGTTTTGGGCCTAGTGGGCGTAATAATCTTCTATCTAGAAGGAACGTCTGTAAAACATAAATCACTTGTGTCAAATATCACAGTTGTTCTTTTTCAGCCAAATCTGTACGCCACGCGCTACATCGCGTTTTGTCTTTTAAATGTGGCGATACTTTGCCATCAGTGCCTTCATAACGATGAGATGCCGTATCTCCTGACTCCTCTCTTTACTGGGGGTGCCCCGTTTCTCTCTGACGACCGTTGGTCTGCGAGAACCTTCTCAATATCTGGCCCGAAAGTATGGATGGAATATATACTTCCCATCCAACTCAGGTGAACAAGTTCTATCCCAGCGGCCACACGACGTCGTATCGACGGGGAAAAAACGTGTTTTTTACGTTTTTTCCCCGTCGATATGACGTGGTGTGCCCACTGGGATCATCACTATTAAAAAGAACTTGAAAACACATTATTTTAATATTTACCGTCGTTGCCTGGACAAACCAGGAAAACCAGTAGGCCCTATAACTTAAATTTAACACATTTAAAAACATTAATAAAAATGCAAAACAGACTCGGACCACGGATGATTGGAGCGTAGGACGCAATAATCTTCTTTATAGAAGGAGCGTCTGTAATATATAAGAATATATAAGAATATATTTGTTTAGATCCTTAAGCTACTGTTTTATTAAAATTTTTAAATTTAAATTAGGTCGGTTAATTAATGCTACATTTATTTGCATTGTTCTGTTTGTAAATTCTTAATTTATTAGCTTTATAATTATATCCTCTCCAGCCTAGGGCCTAGGGCCAAGAGAATTATATCCGTGTTGCTCAATTGAATGCGCTCTGAGCTTAGGCTACATATTTATTATGTTTGTTGTCACCAGCCTGCGCTATAGCCCACAAATAGATTTATTATTATTAAATTTTCGAGATTTTTTAAAATTATAAATCGATCTAGTGTTAGTAAAAAAAAAAGTAGGCCTATGTTAGGGCCTTAAATTACGTAGGCCTATCCTATAGGCTACCACACTTTTTTTTTCTCGACAAGAGGCCTAGACCTATAGACTTGTTTTTTTCTTTATCGTATTGCCGTCTATTTTTCACTAGGTCTATAATATAGGCCTACGCCCCAAATACAATTTTAAAATGTTATTATTTGCTCCCCCCCCCCCTCGTTTACTCTCTATGGTAGCCTACGTAGGCCTAGGCCTACGACCCTATGCAAATAGTAGTACGCCTATAATATGAACCCTTTTTTTTTATAATAGACATATGTCTTATATTTACCAAGCTGTAGCAGGATCATCTTTTATATACCGCGTATACAGGTAGGCCTAAGTGTTTACGTATATTTTTTTTATTACTTTTATTTTTATTTCGAAGCATTCTTTCGCATTGCTAGATCTTATAATCATCAGAATAGCCCTACTTTCTTAAATGTAGGTCACAATATTCACCAGAGAAGGTAAAATTAAATCAAAGACTTTTTTTTTGTCTGCTTTTTAATGCAGTTTAGCCAAGTTAGTATAGATTTAGTGTTAACTTTCCCCATTTATTATTTAACATTAGCCT
Source organism: Anisus vortex (assembly GCA_949126835.1). Classification (NCBI taxonomy): domain Eukaryota; kingdom Metazoa; phylum Mollusca; class Gastropoda; family Planorbidae; genus Anisus; species Anisus vortex. The sequence continues at coordinate 40,159,860 of OX421497.1, read as the reverse complement.
AAAAAATCATAAATTTAAATATAGGGAAACTCGCCATAAAAAAAATACATTTTTTAAAAGCATTTTATACAATAATTTTCTTGTGTTAACGGTTATTATTTAGGTTCCGCCGCAAAACTATTTCCTTCCTTCCTCTTAGAAGCAAACGAAGAAGTGTGTATAATTCTACGACACACACAGTACCAAACCATGTCCACGCGACTCTCTGCCAGAGAAATAGATAAAACACATGATCATGGAATGTCAACAATGTCATAGGGGCGGGGCTTATGTCAATCACGCTTTAACTTGGAATGTGTGTCTTCAAAAGTCGGCAGCGTTGTTTTTGAGGGGTGGCAGGCTATTTTGTAACAGTTTTATAAAACCAATTTTCATTGTATTATCCGATACATTGATGTCGTTGGAAATTGAATAATGGCAAATATTTACAATATATGTCTGTTTAACAAGCATCGGTACTACAATTATTAAAAACACACACATCATAAGTTTGTACGGTAGAAACCTAACACCCCTTTTACAGGTATAATCCTCCGCGGCGTTTGGTATTAGGGAGTCCTAAGTGTTGCTAATTCGGATTGATTTTTTAAGTAAGTCATTATTTTATTGCTTTAATAAATTTATAAACATGTTTATAATCATTAACTACGTGACCCTCAGGTTTTACAAGTAGTTTTCATGTATAGTAGAAGTTTTAAAAGTGAAATTTTAAAGCTAACAGTCTGTTGTGCGAAGCAACATGGCGGAGCTGTGTCGAGTGCTTACATTATATTTACCGAAGGTCGCATACCTTCAACACTTACAATATAACCCGGAGTTTTAAATCAAAATTGTATACGTGTAACAATTTACAACTTAATCAAAATATATTTATTACATGCAGTGCATGTTATTGTTAGAAAAATAAGGTTTTATGCTCGTATTTCGCTAAGATTACGTTACAAGTCACAAAAGAATTTAGGTCCTCGAGGTCGCAAAGCTCGGTTTGTGTATCACTGTAGCGTAGCCTACTGCCTACCCAAAGGTATGCGCTACCTGTGCCGTAAGGGCCAGAATGAGATGCTCGCTATATAATGGAGGCTTAAAATTAATAACTATACGTACTTGAATAAAAAACACAACTTTGCCTTCTATCATCTTACATTTTAAAAGTCTTAGTCTTAGTCCTAATAATTTACTAATAAATAATAAAATGAAAGGTAAAGGTGATAAAACGGAATTGTCAATTGTTGTTTATGTTTAGAGTTTAGAGTTAGTTTAAAGACTTAAAACTTAGCTCTACATGCCAACTGAAATTTGATTAGTCATTAGTATTACTAATTAAACGTATATATTGAAGTTATATTATATAACTGGTATGCCTCCTATAATTAGTATAGTAATAATAATTATAATCGTAGTCAAGTAGTAGGTAGGCTTTATAGATGGCTATATGGCTATATTATAGCAGTATATCAGTATATATAATACTTATATAGCTATTGTTGATACTCACTTTAATCAGCATGCTTATTTATCTAGTCTATTCTATAGGCCCTAATCTATTTAGTCCATTTATAGGCCTATACATTTTGAAGTTTTATAAATAATTAAATAGGCCAACATATATATATCATAATGTGACTATTGACTCCATTCCCCAACGTTTAAAAATACTAATACTAATTTAATATAATACTAAATTGAGTTTATCATTAATCATGATTATATAATGTGTGTGAGATTAAAAGGTTATTATTATGATTTTTGTTTGATTTTCTGAATAATCATAAATAATATTGTGAATCAAATTACTAAAACTGTTGGTAGGCTTAGATTAAAAAATGGCATTAATGTTGCATTTGTAACATTTTCCTTTAAAATTTCCTTTTTACAGGATAATGTAGCCTATGTTAATTTAAAACCTGAAAAACTCATTTTTCACCCATAATTAATTAGAGAAGAAAAAACAACATTAAAAGTTTTTGGATGAATTATTTTTATTTTTCATAAAATCCTCCTCATACTTGAAATTGTAAATTTACTGCAAAAAACAAACAATGAAACCAATTTACCGTATAAGTATAGCCCTGTCTTATTGTTTAGTAAAATTGTTTAAAGATAAACAAATGATGTTATCTTGGGCAGTCCACAATTTAAACTAAAAGCAAATAAAATGTGTTTTAACTTTTCTATTTTTACACAAGGAAGAAATATCATGAATCAAGAGACATTTTCTAGAACCAAGTTGCTGTGTTAGTTTGTAAATCCCTTGTTTATATTATTTCATTGGTTCACTCAGTTCATGTGTGATTATCTTGATATTGTAATGTGGTTTAGATATTGGGGTTATCAGTTAGCTTTTTTTAAAGCCCAATGGGCTGTTACATGAAGCAATGACCCTTTGTAACATTCTCATAAGCTTACATAATAGCTGTAACATTACATTACAAAATGAATGTAAAAAAAAAACAACCAATAACTGATTAACCTTAACTTTTCTGTAACCTATTCAGTAACTGTTACAACTTTTTTCTTATAGTTACACTGTTGAAACTTATTTCTTACTAGTTTCTTATAGTTACACTGATTTGAATATGTTGAAAATGTACTATATGTTTGGTGTTTATTTTCTAGGTTCAGTGGATTAGTAGCAGAATACTAATGGAGTAAACAGATTCTTTCACTGGATTCTTTAATGGGATAAATATCTGGATTATGATGTGCTATTTCGAGTGTTGTTTTGCTATACAGTTCAAGACTCCCCAATTCCAAAAAGTGGTGGTTTTAAATAACCAAATTGAAAGTATGTAAAACCTACATACCAATTTTTTTTTTACAAAGAAAGTAAAAGAAGCAACAAAAAAAAATTGTCAACGTAAGAAAAAAGTTAAATGAGGCTCTTCATGTATCTGCCTGTGAGGTACGTACTAAACTTGTATCTTCTCCTATTTATCAAGTTTCGCAGTACGGAAATCATTGTTACTTATGATCCGAAAGGAACCAGATAGACCAAGTGCAGGCGGAAGAAGACCACTGCTGGTAACATTTGTCGGTAATAACCGGCAGATGTTGAATGAAATTCGAGACAGCCTCAGTCACCTTCGGAAAAATGATCTCGAGGGCTTCAACGATCTGTCCAACCTCCAGCACAAGCCTGAGTTGTCGCAGAGCACCCCGAACCTGCTGGAAAAGTCTGCCGGGAGCAAGATGACCAGGCGGGACAATCAGCACGACAAAGCCCTCGCGGAGATACGCGACAGCCTGAGGCCATACCAGAATGCGTCAAACGGGCCGAGCAACGGAACATCGGGTGCAGGGAGCGCCGGTGGCAGTGACAACAGCAGTACCAACAGCTCCACCAGTTCTCATGCTGCCAGTGAGGCAGATGCCACGTCAAGCAGGGTCCTCAAACTGGTGCAATTAGGATTTGATGAGGTAACTGCTCACTCTTCTGTCTAGCTGACAGTTTATTGTATTGTCTTGTAACAGTGTAAAAGCTGTGTGAAAAGTATTTGTGTCGATCTATAGTAGGTAGTGAGGTAAAATAATGTTTATTTCTTGTATAAAAAATTGCTATTTGAATGGGTGAGAATTCAGATGAGTGTTTGATGATTGAAACTTTTGCATACATCAGGTGCAAGAAAATGTTTTAAATTGGATGTAATTTTAACCCTTACAGTCCCGGGCGCGTATATAGCGGAACTGAAGGCAGCATAGATAGAAGTAGGTCGGTACAGGAAGGGTTAATAGCACAAAGTCATAGGAAGAGTGGAGCACAGTGGGTTATAGATCTGAAGCTCACTGAGCTGGTGTATTGAAGGTTCCGGGTTCAAGTTCTGGTGAAGGATTAGGATTAGTTCACTTGTCTGGGAGGGTTTCCCTGGATCTACTCAGGTCTGATGGGTACCTGACAGTAGTTGGGGATAAGTAAGGCAGCTGGGCATTGTGCTGGCCACACATCCCCTTCATATGTTCTGACCACAGAAACTTGTGGACGCTGCTTCATTCGCCTTATGGATCAAATTCATCTGAAAAAGATTCTTACTTACATATATCATATAATATGAAACATTCACACAATAGATAATGATTTGTTGTTTTATTGTTAATTAAAAAACAACAATTTGTAATTTAGTTCCAGGGTACTGAGCATGATTAAGTAATCAAGTAATCTACAGAAGTCACTTTTGCCTCTCCCCTTCTTTTTTATCCTTTTCTTTACTGAATTCCATATTAAATACTATTAATTTAAGTAAATTGGACATTAAAAAAAAGTACTTCATCTATCCAGTCCAGGCAAGTTGTGTTGGACCATTTTCTCTTGCTCTATGTCTTTGTGTCCACACAGTCTTAGACACCTTGCTAATATTGAAATAGTACCAGTAGACTCAATTTGATGTGTTTCAATAATCTCCCTCAACCCCACAAAACCCACCCTTCCCAAATCTGGGCTTCATTCACACTGTACAAGATTGTTAGGCTCCAAAGAGTACCTTCCAAATGTGTCTTGTGTATTATAATAATACTACAGCATAGGACAATCCTTAGCCTCCTGCATCCCGTTCTTATGAGTTGGATATCTCGCCCCCCCCCTCACCCCCCCCCTCCCCAAATTGTAAAGCACCGCTTATAGTTAATTTAATCACCTCAAGTACTATGGTTCTCCTTTTCCCACTCCACTGCATTTGTGCCCGTGTCTTGAAAAAGAAGGGGGGGGGGGTGTGGAGAACCAAATAAAAATATGTGTGTCTGCTGGGGAGTTGGGTGGGTTGGTTGGACATTCCTGAAGTTCAAGCACAATCTCATTTAGCTCTCTTCTGTTGCACTGTACATTCTTTCAGGCAGAGACTCCTTATTTCCTTCATCTCTATTGAATAGAGTCTAGATATCTACCGTACCTCTTTTCTTGCTTCAGCGCCATTGCGGGCCTTTGATCGGTTCTGTTTGCCAATCGAAGATCGGCTAAATGTTTTTATTTATTTATTTGTATTTTTTGAAAATTTTTATAAGAGTCAAACGGTGTTTCTTCAAATTTTAAACCCACCAGTTGTTTTTTGTTTTTTTTTTCTAAAAGGATGGTCGGTCACCTTAAGTCAAGTAGTAGTAGTAGCCTACCCCCATGGCTGGGTCTAATCGCATTCTTTTCTTTTGCGACCATAAACAGCAGGTGAGGAGGGAGACTCCAATCGTAGTTTCGCACGGATCACTGACACGATCGGAATGCGGGGGCTTTTTTTCTTTCTATTCACTGCACACCCCCCCCCCTTCCTTTCCCCCAACACCCCACCACAACATTTCCTTTATATATTTGTTTGTTCTGACATAGCGGAATGCCTCACATCTGTTGGTTCGATCAATTTCTTTGGGTGAACTGCTTCAGGCACTGTTGTGTGTGTGTGTGTGTTGAGGGGGTAGCATTTTGCTAGTGAATTATTATTGTCTTTATCGCGCTTTGCTTTTTGAGTCCCGTTTTATTTGCTCTCAGTTTCAACGTGTATGAAATAAAAGAATGCGGAGGTTGTAGGTTCTACTCTTTGACAATGAATATACTTTCTTGTCTCTTATGAAATACTATATTGTTTTTGTTTACATATTTCATCAGCGCATTGCTGCATTGCTTTAGTTTCGCATTGCTTTAGTTTCGCATTGCCTTAGTTTCGCATTGCTATATATACATTATATATTTTTATATACAGGTGCGTGTGTACCGGTAGTGAACGTTTTTGTTTGGTCATTTATTTGTTATGTTTCCCTACGAACGCATTTTTATATTTATTTCTCTCATAGATAACATAGGAAAGGGGTGGTGAGGGGGGTGACTATATCAGCCATCTGCACTGCTTCACCCCCTCCCCACCCCACCCAGCTTCCCTGGAGTTGTGTTGACGCATAATATACATTCTGCACTCCTGGTGACATGTGGTAGATTATGGGATTTAGGGGCGGGGGGGGGGGGGGGGGGGGGTACACGGCTTTGGAGATCGAGCTACCCCGGTTCCTGTATTTACAGCGTGCAGTTAGCCCAAGGTGCACTCTTGATTCCATGATTTGATTCTCTCAAAGACTCTCCCATGACACAACATACATACATACATACATACAACATTTCACCACTGTTGTTCAGAGCTATTGCCCCCGCCATTCAGTTATGACTTACCCGTTCATTATAGAAACAGATGATGCAGGCACACCTTCTCACCTTGTATGTTACAAGACGCTCCTTCTGTACAGAATACTGTTGCATTATACGCTTATCCTGTAGTTTGAATCAAGTATTGCATTTTGATTAGTGTTATATATAATTTAAAAATGATGAGCTGTTGGTTTTCATGGTTAGTTCGGGTAACCCATTCCCTGCCTGGATTCCACTCGGGATGCATAGATTAGTATTGGTGTATGAAATGTAGGTAGCATTTTAGTTGTTTTTGTAATATTTGTTTAAAACAAAAAATCGTTGGCTCTGACTTTTTGAAACATTACGTCATCAACATATGGATTCCATGATAATTTGTTACAATTATCATTATTTGACTTTGTACATGACATTTTTCGTTTAATTTGAGCTAAATCTGGTCCATGAATTTAATAGTTGTAAAGTAAAGTATCCCGTCAGACCAAATTGATCCATGGAGCAGGTGAAGCAGCTTTCACCAGTTTCTGTGGCCCACGGCATACTAGTACTAGGGGATTGTGTGGCCAGCTAAAGTCAGGTACCCATCAGAGCTGGGTAGACTCTGGGACACCATCCAGACTCGAGAACAAATCCTAGCCTTCAATATAATTCAAACCCAGGACCTTCGGTACACCAGCCGAACGCGCTGCCGCTCGGTCACCATGCCTCTTAGTTGGTTTTGTATTTGTTTCTTTTCCTTTGACACTTTTAACCCTTCCCGTACCGACCTACTTCTATCTATGCTGCCTTCAGTTCCGCTATATACGCGCCCGAGACTGTAAGGGTTAACAGTTTACCGTGACATGTACTGATAATGTTATACTTCTACTAAAATCTAGTTTTTCTTTTATTCCGGTACTGTTGTACTTTCTCAGCTTTTATGCATCAACGGCTGTCAGTCGTTTTCTAATGCATTCCAATGCATTTTGTTTGTTGTTTTGTTTACTAATGATTGAAACTAGATCTACATGCTTTGCATTCCCTATCTTAGGGTGCAATTTCTTAACAAGATATCAACATCAAACACTACTTCTCCCGCAGACTGTTTCTTTACTTACAACACAGGACTAGTGTGTGTGCTCGCATCACGTGTGTGCGTCACATCTTTGAATTCCACCTTTGTAGTACAAGACAAGCACGAATACCGGCTTTTAACCTTCTCTCTTTTCACAAATGTTCTCCCCGCGACGTATAATATGCGATGTGTAAGACAGCAGAAAAACTTCTTTAAAACAAAACAATAACGACAATGTATGTGTTAATATATGTATATAATCAAACACGCATGTGCACACATTCCCGGCGGTGCACAAGTGTCTACTTTGCACGCTATGTGACAGGTGCACATGCCGTCGGGTTTCTTCTTCTCCCTTTCTCTCTCACGCAGGGGAAGGTGTCTTAATGACTAGCGCAGGGGAAAGGAAATGAGACTGTTCCTCTCCAGTCCCTTGTTTATACAACTTTGAAAGATGCGAGGGGGGGGGTGAAAAGAAAAAGAGAGAAGAGAAGAAGAAAAACATGAGGGGGTGGGGAGGTGTGTGTGTGAGCGAAGGCTGCAGGATTACATGGTAGAGGAAGAGTGAGGAATGCGCGTGTGGGAGTACAGGAACAGTGTGAACTTTGTGTGAGTCTTGGTCACGTGCATAGACTACTTGTCTTTCCTTTTGATAGATGTGTACATGTATGTAAGCTGGCGCAGTGCTTTTTAGTAGTTGCTGTTTTTTATGCTGCCCTTTAAATGCCCGTTATAGAGGATTCTTCCGTCGTCTCTTTCATCTATCTCACATTCAATTTGGCAAGTCCATTTTTTGTGTGTGTGTAAAGAAATGAAATCAATGTTTTATCAGATGTTGTAAGTGTAAGACGTGTTGGTATTGTTTTAGCAGGATGTTTCCGCGTTTCTGACTGATATACAAAGCCCTTTTTTATACTAATTTAGCTGAAACATAATGTATATACATATAGATAGAGAGAGAGATAGTTACAGATATCACCATAGATAGATAAATAGATAGATATTGATACACTCACACTAGTTTTTCTCCTATTCAAATGGGAAAACTTCCTACTCGGAATTTCCGAGTTTCCGACTTTCCCACTTCAGCGAATGTACCATTAGATTAAAATAGAAAGTTGTACACATCGGAGTTTTATTGGACAGCATTGTTGACTGCGCACGGAAGCTCTAAAAATAGAGCAAGCGGTCCATCTTATTTACAGCCTTTGGTTTTATTTATAACTATTGACATCATATTATCACTTCGGCATGAAAATGTTTTTAGTGATACTTTCGTTTATAAGCATGTGTGCCTTCGTATCAACGACGCTTTTGTCTATATTTGTGTTTCTATTATGGGTTGCAAAGGGCAAACATTTTCGGGAGGCTAAGGCATAACTAAAGGATTATAAACTATATACACCATACTTGCGTTTCTCTCTTTATACAATATAGTCAATACGTTTGTTAAGGTTTTCATTGATATTTTTTTTTAAAGAAGCCAGATTATGTGCCTTTATATTAACTTCGCTTTTGTATTTTTACTCCCTTTCTATTTCTATTAACTTGTATTTTCTGTCTGTCTGCTTGCTTGCTTGCTTGGTTGTTAGCAAAACATCGATTTTTCGACCACTTCCCGTCGTCCAATCGAGCTGAAAATTGGGCAGCAGACTTGTCTCAATTAACAATACATTCTATCAAATTTTCAGCATCGTAGCCTTTGGAATAGTCACGAATTCCTTCGACCAATTTGCGAATCGAAGAGTATATTTCACGTCAAACATGGCTGCCTCTACCGGAAGAGACGGAAGTAAAGATTTTTTTCGAATATGTTCGATTTTACGAAATAAATAGAATGAAAACGACACAATATAGCTGAAAAAAAACGAGTTTTCTTTTTATGTTTTTTGCGGGCCAAAGCTAGAACAAAAAAAAAAAGGATGCGCAAAATTTTAGTGTGGAAAAAAAATCTACAGAATGCTAAGGCGTAACAAAAAAAATATTATTTTAATGAATTCGTAGGGAAAAACTTGGCTTTTAGGTGTTGTTTAATCAAACAGTAAAGAAATGGTTTGTGGTTTGATAAGTACAGTTCATGAAAAAAAAATGGAAGTATCGTATTCATCACATAAGTAATATCTGACTCCCCCTCACCTTTTTCCTCCCACCATCGCCACTCTATTCATAGTGAATGGGTCTATGTATGGTGACCACAGTGAAAGGATCGCAAGCCAACGACTTAGTCATTGGCATCAATTATACAATAGTGGGGCACCGGTGACCGAGCGTTCGACTGGCGTACTGAAGGTCCTGGGTTTGGATCCTGGTGAAGGCTAGGCTTTGTTTCCGGGATTGGAGTCTGTCCCTGAGTCTACCCAGCTCTGATGACGTTAGTTGGGGTTAGGAAAGGCGGCTGGGCATTGTGCTGGCCACACATACGCCTGGTATGCCGTGCCCATAGAAACTGGTGAAACTCTGCTTCACCGGCCCTATGGATCAATTTGGTACGACTGGATACTTTTTATACAATAACAGTATATTAACTTGAATTACATCTAATTTCGGCCCACATATCTACAGAGGGCTCTCTCTCTCCCCCCCCCCCCCCTTCCCCCCCCCCACCACTATTTACTGCCAAGTGAATGGTTATGCATCTCGACCGTAGTAGATTGATTAAATATGTTTGACGTCTGATTCCAATTCACCGATGAAATGTGTTTCTGTTTCACCTTCTACTTCGTCTTCTGTTGGAACATCTGCACAACAGTTTTTTATGGGTCTTTTTGGGTGCAGCAAAACAAAAACAAAACCTACCACAAACTAACAAACATAAAGAACAGTAGATCTAATACATTTTTTTTTTCATTGTTGGTATGTGACGTTACCCCCCCCCCCCCAACACACACACGTCACCCACACACTCACGTCACCCCCACACTCACGTCACCCCCACACTCACGTCACCCCCACACTCACGTCACCCACACACTCGTGTTCCCCTCTATCACGTCATCAGTGGTAGGGGGGTCCCTGTTGCTCAGCGTTCTGTGCGGGGTGTGGCTCTGTCCAATAGGAACGCTTTGCTATTGTACCATTTAATCGATAGTACACGAATCGGGACTTTTCAGCTGCTGTTGCCTGTGACAAATGAATTGAGAAAGAGAGAGAAAATCTATATAGATATATATTATGGTGAGGATAACAATCGGGTTTATCGGGAAGTTCACGCATGCGTGAATACGCCGTGGTATTACCTCATGATATGAGTAACCAAACAAAAATTGAAGGGGCTTTTGGGTGCAGTGTGTTTTTTTTTAAAGCTGTCACAATTTTGTCAGCCTCCACTCTCCCCTCTTTATTCTTTATTTCATATTTAAGATTACTACTAAAATACAACCATAAATCGAATTACAGTGTAGTTTAAATTTAAGATTAGGCCCTACTACTAAAATACAACTAGTAATCTATTGATAATCAGTTATGCAGTTGCTTTGTTTTAAGTTTTGCTTTCCTTGTTTGTTAAAATGTCGCAAGGTTATGCTGAAGTTTCCAAATTCAAGCTTGATAGAATAAAAGACCACTTTAGACTATAAGCACCACTGGTATAATTTCTTGACAATTTCTTTTTTAAGTGCGTGTGATAATCTTTTAATTGAGCGATGATGGACTTTCTGTCGGGGAGATTACTACGTCTGTTTAAAGTACCGAAAACCGTGGGATTACCAATTTTACAGTGCAAGAAGATTAAAGTCAAAACTGCGACTTGTGTAATGTATTGAAGTAGGTTAGGTCTAAGTAAAACTGTATGTTGTTGTGGTAGTTTTAAGGAAGAGTTACTTTTTCTTTCAATCTTAGAAGGTTAGTTGGAATAATATGAAACACTAATTTCTCGATTATGATTACTGTCAACCATAGCAGTGGGAATCATTTGCATTAATTTGTTGTTATCTTTTACCTCCTCACCCCTGCCCCCCCCCCACCCCCTCCGGTCCCTCTCAACGTGGACGATTATAATATTATATTTACTTCGCAATCGTTAGGAATAATTAGTGCAGGCTAAGACACAGGCGCTTAATTTGGTGGCATTTAGCCTCATAACTTTCTCTCTCTCTCTCTCTCTCTCTCTCTCTCTCTCTCTCTCTCTCTCTCTCCTTCTATCTTTCTTTCCTTAAGACCAGGGGTTCTTAAGCTGGAGTACGCAGACGATCTCTAAGGAAGGAGGGGGGCTACGCAAACAATACACGGGTAAAGGCGGAAAGTAAAATTTCGCCAACTCGGTCGTTATTTAGTAAAAAGTTAATGCGGTCAATAGTTCTATTATATGTTTGATTTGTGAAAAGGAAACCTAAACAAAAATGGCCTACAGATGTTAATGGGATACTTACACTCGTTTAAATTGCTTTGCTCAAATATTTTGAAATCAATTTTTAGGGATTAGTGGTGCCGTATAGGAAAGTATTAGGGGAACTCTTCAATTCAGCTTATGTTCATGAAAACGATGGGAAGATATACCAGGGGATGCCATAAGAACAAGACAGAAAGGCGTGGGGGTGTTCATCTGTATCGCCCCAACGGTCCAAAAGACCTGAAGTTACATAAAGGGTGTATGTCCAGGTGTACGGGGGAGAGAGAGAAAAGTTTGAAAACCACTGCTTTGGCGGCATTTTATTTGATCAGCATTTTTGTGTATGATTATTGTAAATAAAAATGTATGTTGATTATATTTTCTGAACATTATTTTAAATTAGTAATATATATTTTTTTTTATAAAGCAAAGGGTATTACAATCTATACAGAGATTTGTACGAAAATGTATTTGTGCCACAATGAAAGTTAACATATACTTTGTGTGTATTTGTACAGCCATGAAAGTTAACTGTATACTGTGTGTGTATTGTACCACAATGAAAGTTAACATATGCTTTGTGTGTATTTGTACAGCCATGAAAGTTAACTGTAGTATACTGTGTGTGTATTTGTACCACAATGAAAATTAACATATACTTTGTGTGTATTTGTACAGCCATGAAAGTTAACTGTATACTGTGTGTGTATTGTACCACAATGAAAGTTAACATATATGCTTTGTGTGTATTTGTACAGCCATGAAAGTTAACTGTAGTATACTGTGTGTGTATTTGTACCACATGAAAATTAACATATACTTTGTGTGTACTATACCACAATGAAAGTTAACATATGCTTTGTGTGTATTTGTACAGCCATGAAAGTTAACTGTAGTATACTGTGTGTGTATTTGTACCACAATGAAAATTAACATATACTTTGTGTGTACTGTACCACAATGAAAGTTAACATATGCTTTGTGTGTATTTGTACAGCCATGAAAGTTAACTGTATACTGTGTGTGTATTTGTACCACAATGAAAATTAACATATACTTTGTGTGTATTGTACCACAATGAAAGTTAACATATGCTTTGTGTGTATTTGTACCACATTGAAAATTAACATATACTGTGTGTGTATTGTACCACAATGAAAATTAACATATACTGTGTGTGTATTGTACCACAATGAAAATTAACATATACTGTGTGTGTATTGTACCACAATGAAAATTAACATATACTGTGTGTGTATTGTACCACAATGAAAATTAACATATACTGTGTGTGTATTGTACCAAAATGAAAGTTAACAAATAATGTGTATGTATTTGTACCACAATGAAAGTTAACATATACTGTGTGTGTATTTGTACCACAATGAAAGTTAACATATACTGTGTGTGAACTTGCAGGACATTGCTGAAAGAGCTTTAAAACTGAGTGGCAACAAGAGTGTAGAAGCAGCACTGCGCCTTTTGTATCAGATTATGGAAGAAAGGCTGAATGGAGGCAGAAAAATTACAGGTAATTATATTATATAATATACTTTATAAGTTTCTTTTTTTTTTGGCTTCTTACAGCAGTGTTAATTTTGGAAAAATTTACTGTATATACTCGCGTATAAGTCGCACTTTTTTACCGAAAATTTCAACCAAAAGTAGATGTGCGACTTATACACCCGACACTGTTTTTGAAAAGTCCGAAAAACATCACTACTCTGTCATACAGTTTCCTACATAACCTGTATAGTTGACTGTAGTGATGTAGAATTACTTAAATGAAGAAATAGATCGGCTACCTTACTTTCTCATATATGACTAATGGCTGTATTGATCGGTTGTTTAAAATAAATAAAGCGCTGCCTTTATTGGATTATTGAAACCACTTTTAAGGAAAGCTTCCCAATAGGGGTGAATATTTAGTAACTTTTATGTTTCAAAGGTATGCATTTTGGAGAAGTTAAAGGGCAGTGTAACCCCTGAAGGTCAGGATGCAACTTATACGCGGGTCAATGAAAACATATAAGAAAAATAATCTTCAACTAGGGGTGCGACTTATCCCCCGGTACGACTTATACGCTGGTATATATGGTACTTGATTTGTTTTTTTAAGTTTTGGAAAACAAACCAAGGTTTTTTTTTAAAGTTTGTGACTTTTTGAACAACTTTAAATTTGATTGAAGAAGTTCTTAAACCCATTCATATATTTTTTTTCAAAAATTATTCACTAGGTACTTTAAAAAAATCCTCAACTATTTAAAATCTGGACTAACTAAATACACCAACAGACATTTCACTCCAAGTGTTGAAAAAGGCTAATGTGTTTTCTGAACTTCTGTGTATGGCTGTGTAGTTGGCTTGGTTGTATTGTTTATTCTATACCATATGAGGTGTGGATTTTAAAAAAAAGTGCATTACTTTGTATGGACACACAATGGGTAATGGTCAAATAGTTGAAAAAAAATTATTAATTTGAAGATACAGAGCAATAGTCTTGCCTTTTTTGCCTAGAAAGTTGTTTCAATATTGTCTCACTTTGTGTATTTAATATTTTTAAAAATATATTATAAGATATATACATTTTTATATGTTGTATAGCAAGTGTAAGTTTATCATATTGTATTGAGAATATTATTGACAATTCATTTAAAGTTATTTATTTTGGTGTAGAGATTATTTGCTTACACTAGTATGCGTTTTTGTAGTCTGTACACCAGGGGTCAGAACCTTTTTTTCTGAGAGAGCCATGTACACCACATATTTTGAAAAGTAATTCTGTGAGAGCTATACATTATGTTTAAAATTCAAGTAAATGTGTGCATTTTGTGTAATTTCAACACTAAAAGTACAATAATTATGTCTCTGAATTCTTCTGATGCTGAGCTGCAGTAGACTTTAGCTCATTTGTAGAATGAAATATTGATATGCAATTAATATGTAGATCAAACAGTCTAAAAAACCAAAAAAACATTTTTTTAAATTATCGAACATTTGTCTGCGAGCCAGATGCAGCCATCAAAAGAGCCACATCTGGCTCGCGAGCCATGGGTTCCTGACCCCTGCTCTACACCGACGACAGAAGACCGGGGATATAATATATATATATATAAGGCAATAATTTTTTTTACTTTTCTAAAATGATCTAAATAATTTTTATTTCAAAAAGGTCTTCCAAGAGCCACCTTCGGCCCAAGCAGTCCAGCTGCCTCAGAAACCAATAGTGTAAGGTCTGATAGCCCAAGCCTCAATTCTACCCAACAGAGACCACCATTAGCCAATGGATTTCAGACTCCTCCTCCTTTACCACCCCGTGTCCCCATTTCAGCTATGACCACAAACCACATCCCACGGGGCCAGACGCCTCCCCCTGTCACAGATGGTGTTGACAGTGCCATGAAAGCTGGTAGCAGCTTACAACAGCAGGTGAGTGTCAAGTTGAACTTTCATAGGAATGTGCAGGAGTAATTACAGTAAAACCTCTATCTATAATGAATTTAGAATTGAACGTTGAGTATATCATGTACAGTAATAAAAACATTCTAACCAAATATTGCTTATAAAATTAAATATGAGATTAAAATTATTGTTTTAAACACATTTTAAAAGCCGTTTTTTTTTTTTAAAGATAACTATAACCAAATACAGTATTGTTTGCTGTCACGGAGGATATAATTTATAACAAAGGGTTTAATGTTGGAGGCAAATGGGCGAAACGTGTTTAACCACTACTCTAGATTGTCAGATAGTTTTGTGTTTGGAGAATGCTTATAATTTCTCATCATTGAATTTATCAAGCAATTGTAATGTATTTCTAAAACATTTTGTTCACGGGTCATGGTTGATATTTAAGAAAATTGTAATGTTTTACTAATAAACTACCGGTATTGAGAATGAAGAAGAAGAAGAAAACTAATACTACTAATAGACCATATCCACAATTAGTCTAATAAACTGAGGTTTTACAGTACTTTCTTTGTTGGTATGTGCTTACAAGGCCAGGGGAATATTTGACGTTTATTATTATAAAGTTCATTATTTTATCATTGCCTTCTATTAAACTTATCCAAACTAATTAAATGATTAGTCTTAAGTTAAACCTACAACCAATTTTTAAATGAATGTATTTATGTAGTTTAAAACTAGATTCATTTGTATGCAATTTACATATTTTAAAGATGTTTTTTTTTTAAATTTTCTTCTTAGTTATTTTGTTTGTTACATAAGTAAAGCCTTTTACATATATTTTCATTTCATGACTAACATTGTTTTCAGAGTTCTGGGCTGCTACAGTTAAATCATGGCCAGGCAATGAATCAAGCTTTGTTACAAAGCCATTTACTTGCTCAGAACAACGTGGTGCCACATGGTCATGTACAGCAAATTGTGAAACGCATCTCCACTGGCCAGAACTTTTACCTACAACAGCAACAGGTTGGTGGTCTAGTTGCTCGAGGAGTTAGTCCCAATCCAGCTCTGGCTGTCCAGCAGCAGATTATCATGGGAGGCAGCACCAACGGGGGCACCCCGTCTCCCAGCCCTCTCCTCTCCCAGCAGTTGCAGGGCATGATCATTGGGACACCAGGAAGTTCGAGCTCTAACAGCTCATCGTCAGCTTCTTCTAACAACGGAGCCGCCCCCACCATGCCGCGGGGGTACGCACAAGCTCCCCCACCACCTTACAGCGAGGCTCAAGCGCAGATTCAGGCTGCTCGTCTTGGAGTAGCTACCATAACAGGAATAAACGGTGGAGCCGTGGGACACGTAGAGGGCATCCAACAGCAAGATCTCCACCGCCTTGATAACACCATCATGTCTGTCACGTCCGAAGCCCAGCAGATAATACAGAAGAAGCTGGTGGCCTCTGCAGCTGTGTCTGCCACACGGACACCCATGGGCTCCAGTCATTTGCCCGTCATCATGCCGTCCGTGCGGAGCAAGGAGGTCCACAAACCGGTGCCGCAGACAGCCACAGCTCCAGTCGTCCCAGCTTCTCAGAATATCAGCATCAATGGAGGTGTCCCACAAAACTACATTTCGCAAGTCCAAACCCACAGTATCTCAACTATCCCTGCCCAACAGCATCTCAAAGTGAGCCAGCACACAGCAACCGCTGTGCCTCAGCCGGCCAGTGCCATTTCAACATCGCGCCGAGACGTCAGGTTTCAGATCACGCACTCTCAGCCCACGCACCAGTTGCCGCAGGGGCTGAGAAATGGCGGTAACAACAATTACCCAGCTGACCAGTTGATCAATATTACAGGGCAGCCCACTATTCAAACCCGTCACCACACCAGCCCATTCTCTCCAAACCACCTGCAAAATATCATGCTACAGAACAACAGCATGTATCCTCAATTTACAAATGAAGCGGTTATGTCCACGCCACGCTCAGACTCACCAGTGTCTCGTGCAACAAATCAATCTCCTATGTCTATTTTATCTACAGCCTCGTCCCCCTCTACAAATTCCGATATACCTGACAAACCTCCACCTCCTTATCCAGGGAGGGGAATGGTTAGTCTGGGCATAGGGCAATCACCTCAGATGAACCCACCCCCTCAGCTTCCTCCTCGTATTCCCCTCAAAGAGAAACCCCCGCCTCCACCTCCACCAGAACATGAATCTTTGTCTCAGCAAGCATTCTCTTCACAGCTCCCGAAATATCCCCCCTCTCAGTTGTCTGCCAATTTCCCTCTTACTCCTAGCTCTACATCCTCATCACCGTCCCCGTCATCCCCAGGCACTCCCCTCCCAGGAAACAACATGCCTCTGGCCATCATGCAGATTCACTCAAATATAAATATCAATATTCAGTCGCCTACAGAAGTGAACATTACTAGTGCTCAAAATGGCAACATCCTGAATTTGCCAGGCCCCCAGGTTGCTAACAGCACACCTGTGTCAGAGACAGATGAGACAGATACTGACACAAGCCAGGGTAACATTTCTTCCTCCAACAATAAGTGTTCATCTAACAACAGTGCACAAAATGAAAAGCACAGGTGCATGTCTCCGCTTCCAGAGCGCAAGTCTGAGGCTAGAGAGAGAGACAGGTTGCGCTGCGACACCAAGGTGAAGATGTACTCTCCACAGGCCTTCAAGTTCTACATGGAGCAGCACGTGGAGAACGTCCTGAAGTCACACACTCAGAGAATCAACAGGCGGCTTCAGCTGGAGAAAGAAATGGCCAAGGTGAACCTGTCAGAGGAAGCGGCAAAGCAGATGAGAAAAATGCTCCACCAGAAGGAGTCCAACTACATTCGTCTTAAACGTGCCAAAATGGAGTCTGCAATGTTTGAAAAAATTCAGACCCTTGGGGTTGGAGCATTTGGTGAAGTTGCACTGGTGAGGAAAAAAGATGTAGGCTCTCTGTACGCGATGAAAACTTTGAAAAAATCTAACGTTATCAAACGTAATCAGGTCGCTCACGTGAAGGCAGAGAGAGACATCCTGGCCGAGGCGGACAATGAATGGGTGGTCAAGTTGTATTACTCGTTCCAAGACGGAGACAACCTGTACTTCGTCATGGACTACGTCCCGGGAGGTGACCTCATGGGGCTGCTCATCCGCAAGGAGATACTGGATGAAAACTTAGCTCAATTTTACATTGCAGAATTGGTGCTAGCGATCGAAAGTGTGCACCGCATGGGTTTCATTCATCGTGATATTAAACCAGACAATATTCTTATCGACAAGGATGGTCACATCAAGCTGACTGACTTTGGCTTATGTACAGGCTTCAGATGGACACACAACTCAAAATATTACCAGAAAGGTTGGTACTTTTGTGTTTTAATATACATTCTGACTTCATTTCAAAAGAATTTTTTTTTTTATAGAAAGCTTTAATTCTTCAGAAAATTGTAATTAAGATGTAATCGATTCTCATGTCATATTTTATTCTAAGTTTGCTGTAAATGTAATAATTTAAAATATTTCTATTATACCTGTCCATAGAAGTCTCTTTATACCTGTACTCAATAGTGCTGTAATTACCGGTATTTGAAATGTATTGCTAAAAAATTCTTTTCAGTTAAATTAAAATTAAGTCTTTACATGAATGTGTGATAAAGTTAAAATTATCATTTTAAATATAAAATTAAAATGAAAAGAAATCTATCGTTGAAACAAATATTAGATGTGTGACAGTCTCAATAAGTACTCTATGAAATGTGTCAATTGAAGCCACTTTTATAACGATTAGTATATCTGACTCAAATAATATTCAGTTTAAATACCCACCGTCCTTTAAGAAAGACAACTCCTTATTAAGTTTCCAAAATGTTTTGCTTTCATCAACAATATTTGTTAATGTAGATTCAAATGAGACATTACTAAACACTATTCTTTTTTTTTTATATATAACTGCTAACCAGTGTCATTGCATTTATTTTTATTAAATGTTTAATAAAATTAATATCTGTTTAAGCAGTCTGTTTGACTATAGTTGAGTTGAAGTAAAATATTCTTTCTTATGTTCAGAGGAAAAGAAGTCCTTAATTATGAACATTGTTGGAATCTTTTAAAGCTAATTTTAATCAAGAAAGGTTACTTAAAACTGTAGTACAATTACTTTATTGGCACTAAGTAAGTAGTGCATTTGGTTAAGATTTTCTATATTATCACTAAATCTATATAGTAATAAAATAATTCAACTTTTCGGCATTTCTCTTTTTTCTTAAATGCTGAAGATGAAGGCTGAAAATTCTGAATAGAAGAGAAACAATTACAATGTTAGTTTACAGTTAAAAACAAAAGAACATTTTTTGAAGAGTGCTGCCCTGCTCAGAAGAAGTAAATAGGCCTACATTAAAAAAAAACACTTTGCAATATTGTTTAAATGACTGTTACATATAGACTATTAATTTCATACAAACTTTCTTAAAATTATCTTTTCTCTAGTATTTAGCTTTGAAAGGAAATATTTAATACTTTATGCATTTAATTCAAATTTCTCTTGTTAAATTTTGTTGTTTAGATGGCACTCATGCTCGCCAGGACTCCATGGAAGTCAGTTGTCAGTTGGATGACCAGTGTCGATGTGATGTCATAAAGCCTTTGGAGAGGCGACGGCAGCGTGAACAAAAGCGCTGTTTGGCACATTCCCTAGTGGGCACACCAAACTATATTGCCCCTGAGGTTCTTTTACGTTTAGGTAAATATATTTTTAGTTTAACCTCGATAGATAATAAAGACGCTGTTGGAGTTTTACTATCTGCGTGGTGGTGTGTTGAGCGGTTAAAAATATAAACACTTCAATAAATCAAGACACACTTTTTAAAAGAAAAGTAACTCCAATTTTTATTATTTTTGTCTTTACATGAAGGTCCATATTCGAGACCAGTATATTTTGTTACTACAAAAAAAAACAAGTCTCCGCTACCAAAAACAAGCAATCAACTCAGAAAAAAAAAAAAAATTACACACGTCCGTAATGATACAAAATGTCACACTCATAAACATGACGCTTAGAGATTATGCAACAAAAATATACAAATTATGAATACAGGACACGTATGTTCGAGACATAAAATAGCTTACAGCAGACGCACTCAAAAGAAATATTTCAGATAGGATTGGTTTAAACTTTTTTGAGAACACAAGCCAGTAAAGGAGTTGGCGAAACTGTTTTTTCACTAGATGCAACATAATGTGAAAAAAAAGGGTCCAAAGTGTTTTTTTTAGATTTCCATTGATTTTTAATGATGAATGTCTAGACTTGTAGCTGTGAAATGTTCAAACTTAAGCTATTTATAGAAATGACTTGAAAATTTGTTTCATGCGGCTATATCATAAATAAAGTTTAAATGTCTTCTGCTGATAAAACTATTTTAAAGTGATAAAAGTGAAGTGAATTATATTTTATTTGTTTAAAACTTTAACTACCTGTTTATTGACTCATTATCAGTGCATTTGAAAAATTTCATTGCAATTGGTTAATCAATTGGTCTCTAAGGCGTTGAAAATTTGTACTGTTAAATCTCAACTTTTCAGAACATCAACTGCCCTTACCTTAAGTAATTTTTCTATAACTAATGAGCTAATTACTTTAAGATTAGTTTCACCAGTTTATGGGTATATGAATTTGATTCCATAAAATGCCTTTAAATATCTTTCATTTGGTGAGCTTGGATCACATTTATGATATACGGTGAGCATAAACTGATAGTGTGTTGAAATTTAAAAAATGTGTTTATATTTACAGGTTACACAAAAGCTTGTGATTGGTGGAGTGTTGGTGTTATTCTGTATGAAATGGTGATAGGTCAACCCCCATTCTATGCTAATACGCCGGCAGAAACACAGTATAAAGTAAATCCATTTGATATTTTGAACAACCTTCCATATTTATGTTGTATTTCATTTGTTTATACCGGTACATCAAGACAGCAAAATGTAAAGTCGATATAGGAATTAACATGATATTTTGTTTATGTTACAGGTGATAAATTGGAAAGAGACGTTGTCCTTTCGCCATTGCACCAGCATATCTCCATCAACCAAAGACTTGATTGTGCAACTCCTTCAAGGTCCTGAAACAAGGCTAGGACGAAACGGCGCCTCAGAGGTCAAGGAACATCAGTTTTTTGCCGGAATCAATTTCGAGGGGCTGCGCCGGCAGGCCGCTCCTTTCAAGCCAACCATTCGCTATCTCACGGACACTTCCAACTTTGACCCTGTTGACCCTGACAAATTAAGGACAAACGACTCTGAAGGATGCAAGAAATTGGACTCGAAACTGGAGAACGGCAAGCACCCCGAGCATGCCTTTTTCGAGTTCACTTTCCGCAGGTTTTTTGATGACGGCGGCCACCCGTGCTCGCTGCCGTCGCAACAGGAACAAGAAAGCAACTCGCCGGTGTATGTGTAGCTCAATGCTCATGTACTCATACATTCACTAAGTCTTCATTCAAGTAGTAGAGCCTCAAACAACTGGACTAACTTGTTGTCAACATTGTCTTATAGCGTCATAACAGAGAATTATGTGGTGAATATAATTCTAATCGACATTCATTTTTAGTTCTATTTTTTTTACCCCTGTTTTTATTCCCAGTACGAAGATGTTCATATGCCTGGGCAATTTTGTATAAATTCCTGAAACTGAGTTTATATTATATATATATTTAAATATATATATTGTGTTAAGGACCACATGGGCATAGTGTTGGCATTAAGTCCATTGTTTGAGGCTCACTGCTGCAATGTCTTTCTTTACTTACAGCTTATTCATAAGCTGAGTATCATATAATATTTTCAAAACAAATACACACACACACACTAATGGACAACAACAAATGGAACTGTACACATATTGGAAGTACACACTAGCTTGGAAAACATTTTTCTATAGCACAGATAGTGAGAAACATTATAATCCTCTGTGCACACTCAGAGCCGATAGTTAGGTTGGAGAAAGAGAAAACGTTAACTTAGAGTTAATAAGTTGGTATGACTACAAATAATGTAATATATGGATTATTAATTTATTCTGATACCATGATAATGGGTTAGGCGCTCTAAAGACTGGAACAAAGGAACTGTACATTTCAATTTCTAAGAGATGTGATATCAATAATTGTTTTTTTTTTAATTATTTGTTTGTATTATTTCTCCAGGTGAATTCATTTTTTTAAATATTGTATTTAAAAGCCTTTTTGTTGAAAAAACAAAAAATGAAATTGCAATACATTAGCAAGGAGTAAATTCAGATCTTATGACAGTTTATTGTGCCTTTATTATTTCTGAACAAAGAAAACAAAAATAATTTCTAAAACAACAACAATATGGGATCAGCAATATTTCTTCCTTACTCTATTCAGGGGTTTCCTTCATCATATGCTCCCCCCATCCCGCCCCCCCCCCCCCCCGCCTTATCTTCTGTCTCTCTCTGGTAAGAAAACCTGTGTGTGTGTTGTTATTTTTTTTTAAAAGAGAAGAAAAAAAATTCCTCGATGCAATCACACCTATAATTACTGAGATATTACTGTAATGCAAAGACAGGCAGCAGCGTCGATGTTAAATTCAGTTGTTGTTTCTGTTATAAAAAAAAGTCCTTTTTAAAAAAATGTATGCCTTCTAAATTGTATTACAGCTAGGACTGTACGTCCTCGAAGGTAAATTCTTTTCATTTAAAAACAAATATTTTTTAATCGTGGAAAATGATTCTCTGTTGAAACACTATGCAACGTTTACATTTTTTATTTTGTTTTTAAATGCATGCAAATTGTTTTTTTATTCACCTAACTTTTGATGGGTCTTTATATATATATATGTAATTATATATATCCAAGTTGAAAAAAAACAAAAGGCAATTTCACCTGAAACTGAAAATATCCTTGTGTTTTACTAAATGCAAATAATGTTAGAGAACTGACTGGCTTAATAGTTTACAAAAAATGAAGAGGGAAGGCTTGGTTTTTTGTAAACTCATTTTCTAGTTGGGCTCCCACTCTTGTTGTTTTGGTTGCAGCCCCGGTTTGTTTATTTGTGTGTTTATCTTTGATTTCTTTCTTCTCCTTCTCCTGTCATTTATATAAGCTGGTGGGGGGATCATATGAACTGTTTGCGGTGCCCTTGTGTCCCTCATGATCGACACTGGAGGGACTTTTAAAACTATATAGATTGAAATAATTGAATTGAAATATATTTTTTTGTTAAAGTTTAATGGTGATTGTATGTGTGCATCAGAGATGAATGCTTGTACATAGATGAACGGGAAACTGTTTTAGCGGAATAAGTGTTGTGGGGGGATGGAGGGGGGTTGGGGCGAGATAAATGGAGATATTGCATGGTTGAATAAATGAAAAGCAGGGGAGACAAATGGTTTCTGACATTGACTTAAACAGGCCAAAATTTTAAGCATAAAGGGGAATAACTACTGAACCTTTTTAAAAAAAACAAAAAAACAGGGGAGACTAATGCTTTCTGACATAGACTTAACAGCTAAAATTTAAAGCCAAGTGAGGGGGGAACAACTGATACTGAAGACAGTATGTCACATTCCTGGTCTAACTGCTGTTGATTTGTTAAATTTTGTTTGCCTCATTCGACCATCTGGACATGTGTATTTGTTTGTACTTAATTTAACCCAGACAATTAATATTATGCAAATTGCCATCCACAGTAACATGTATACATCAAATCATGAAAGAAACAACATACTTGTTTTAAGATGCCTACCTATGGACAGTTTTTAATTAATTTGCTTTGTTAATCAAAACAAAAGAAAAATGATTGTATGTTTCTATTATTATAACTGCTGGCAGCAAACACAGCAGCAACAACTTTTTTAAAAAGATGATCAATTCAATGTCCATAGTATCTGTTTCTATTGTTTGAATCTGATGGGTTAATGTCATTGAACACTTAATCTGATTGGTTAATGTCATTGAACACATAATCTGATTGGTTAATGTCATTGAACACAAAGTGCTTGTCTCCCCTTTGTTGAGAATGTATACTTTTTTCTTTTGTTGTCACTATTGGATCTCTGGGAACAGCAAGGAAGAACATATGGCAATATTCCTACAGAAATATAAACTGTTTCATGATTTCTTCTTGGTGTCTTTTATTTTATTTTAGATCTTATAGGAAGTATTGTTTTGTTTACAGAAGCTTTTTTTTTTTGTATTAATACTTTGTAGTATAGTAAGTATTAGTACAGATCAGAAAATTTAAATTTTACTTACAAGTAATAAAAGTCTTAACTTAAGCAAAATTTTTAATCAATAGAATTCTAAACTGTAATATATAGACATTCTAAGACAGGACATCTAAATCTATAGACTAGAATTCTTAATATATAGATGGAACATCTAAATCTATAGACTATAATTCTAAATGGGACATCTAAATCTATAGACCATAATTCTAAATATATAGATGGAACATCTTAATCTATAGACCATAATTCTAAATATATAGATGGAACATCTAAATCTATAGACCATAATTCTAAATATATAGATGGAACATCTAAATCTATAGACCATAATTCTAAATATATAGATGGAACATCTAAATCTATAGACCATAATTCTAAATATATAGATGGAACATCTAAATCTATAGACCATAATTCTAAATATATAGATGGAACATCTAAATCTATAGACCATAATTCTAAATATATAGATGGAACATCTAAATCTATAGACCATAATTCTAAATATATAGATGGAACATCTAAATCTATAGACTAGAATTCTGAATATATAGACAGGACATCTAAATCTATAGACTAGAGTACTAAGTAATAATGGGACATCTATATCTATAGACCTTGTTGCTCAGTATCAGATTGCCATTACAAAAGATCCAAAGGCTCCCATTATCACTCAATAATGATTTGTCGGCTCTAAGATAAATACTGAAAGATAAAATAATACTTTGGAACACAGTGGCGTACTGTAGGTCCTGGGTTCGAATCCTGGTGCAGGCTAATATATGTTCCCGGGTCTGGAGGAAGTCCCTGAATCTACCAAGCTCTGATGGGTACCTGACATTAGTTAGCGAAAAGTAAAGACCAGTACTAGCAGTGTGCTGGACACACATTCTCCTAGTATGCCGTGGCCACAGAAACTTGTGAACGCGGCTTTGCATACTACTACATTATTTTATGGATAAATTAGTATGCATTGAATCGTTACATAATATGTAGTAAACAAACGTTAGGCCTAAGCTTATACTAAACATTTTGTGCGTCCGTAAACCACTATTCAGACAATAGACCTACAGCTAGCGGGCCATGAATAGTTTGGGAAGGATTTTTTTTTATAAGAAGGTCAGAGGCTCGAGAAAGTCTCCTCCTTCAAATATATGGGATCCATAATATCCGATGTAGGGTCCAAGCCGGAAATTCTTGCAAGAATAGTCCAGACATCTGCTGCACTTTGCAAGCTAAAAAAGCATTTCGTGAAGCAAGACAATCTCACTTTACTCGAGGATTCGACTAATGCGCTCCCTGGCGATAGCAGTTTTTATGTACGGCTGTGAAACACGGACTCTTACAGCACATCTCCAAAAAAAGAATCAGAGCCCTGGAAATGAGATGCCTCCGTAAAATTTTGAACATCTACAAAGATCGCATTACAAATGAGTATGAGGCTATCCATGAGCGAATAACCAACGTCATAGGCCCTCGCCCTCACAAAGATCTACTCAACGCCATTAAATGTAAAAAAAAAAAAAAATTATATTGAGTCAGATCATGTGGCAAGATTTGAAGGCCTGGCGAAAACCACTCAACAGGGCACAGAGCCGGGTGGAAGAAAAAGAGGCAGACAGAAGAGACGATGGGAGGATGACTTCAAGGAGTATAGAGTCTGTTGATTTAAGTGTTGTGATCTAAGTCTTTTCATAAACACTCATACCCTAACCAACAGCACTCTATATTGGTCCAATATTGGCCCATTATTCTTCCAATATTTAAATCTTGGCCAGATATTGAGCAAATATATTGTGCTGATAGTCAGTGCTAGGGTAGCTCACTAGCTTGCGCGTGCAGCTCCGAAATCATAAACGTTATCAAATTTTTAATGTGATAAAGAAATGTAACACTGACGACCCCAATACACAAGTGAATTTTTAAAAGGCTTATAAGAGTAGGCCTAGACCTCTAATTTTTAAGAGTTATAAAAAGAAGTTGACGTGTTGATAAAATTACTCATTTTCAATTTACATCAATGTTCATTTACTTCCCGGTTGGTCAAAAGATTCGTGAATTCAATCCACATTTTTGCATTCATTATGGACTGCACCGCCCACTGAGCTAAAAATAGGCATTGGGTTTCCATCGGAGATTGCGTAGTGTTCGGTATTTCGACATACTGCCAACTCTGGAATTCTACAATGCAAAGAAAAAAAAAAAAAAGCACTTCGCGGGGAAAATAAATCAATACCGGTAACAGCACCAATTTGTTGAACAAGAGAAATGTTTTCATACTTCAAACTGATTTGAATGCTCTTTGTGTGGATTCCCCCCCCTCTTTATTTGATTATGGTTTGAAATCATAAAAACATTGTTTATACATAACGCCTTATCAAATCAGGTTAAGAAACTAACGTCTACATGGTAAATTACAAACGCCTATGCAAACTAGTCTATGGTAAAACTTATAAAACTATACTATTGTTAATAAGCATGGCTGTTTGCCAAATTGAAACAATCAGAGACTATCAGATATGAAAAAAAAAAGACACAGAAATGAAGAAACACCCGCTGTTGATTTAAACACGGTCAGGTGTGCTCCGAGGCTAAAAGTACCTGCGACACGGGCAGTTGATGAGGTGTGACATCAAAGATATTCCATAAAAGAAGAACTTGACAAGAAGTGACCATACCATAGTAAACAAAATATTTTTCCCACTACATTTTATAAATTATGGGAGAGAATTCAAATAGAGAGAGAGAGAGAGAGTCGCTTTAAAGGTTAAACTATCGTGTTTATAGGATGTTCCCAACTGGGTGTTGTCACCTTTCAATCTGGGGGCGCTACATTCTTGAAGGTGGGGGGGGGGCGTTCTCTTGGCTTGTCCAGGGCACTAGCAACCATAGCTGGCCCTAGCTGTGCTCTTTTAGCGAGTGCCCCGTTAAAGAAAAAAAACGATTGGTTTGGTTGCAAGCCGCACTACCCGCCTACCCACCTAAAGTGGAGACTGTAAACTCATTCATTTTGAAGTAGAAGTCACCCAACAAATTGAAAAAAAAACTTTTTTAAACTAGAAAAACATTAGAGAAAAAAAAACTGCAATAGGCTAATTAATACATACAAGTGAAGCACGACTAACAAGTATAACACCATTAATCCTACCTACATCCTACATATCCCGAAGTCTGTTGGACCGTTGGGGCACCACAGTCCACAGATGACATGTAGGCCTAAACCAGCCTCCTCCATTCATCTCATCTCTCAGCCTTTCTCAATGAGTCGCACAGTTTTATTCCTGTCCACTCCCTGATGTTATCCTCCCATCGTTTCTGTTGTCTTCCTCTCTTTCTCCCTCCTCTGGTGTTGTAGCCTACTGCAGAATGGGGTACATTGGAGTTGTGGTCTTTATAGAAGATGCCGAGAAGGTTTCTGAAGCATCTCATCTCCATGGCATTGATCTTCCTCTCTAGTTCAGCTGTTAATGTTCAGGACGCACAAATATATAAGAAAATGGAGAGGACCAGTGAGCGAATCAGCCTGATTTTGGTGCTGAGGGCTAAGTTCTTGTCTTTTCATATTGTCTTGACCCGATTGATGCTGTCCTGGACATTACTTCTGGTTTGGAGCCCTCTTCGGATAACACAATTATTAAAATCACTAAATTTAGAAATACTCCAATAAAGATGTTGAAAAAAAGCTAAGTAGGCTATTGAAATAATACTTTATAAAACATTAAATTCTAATTTAGAAATAAAACAATGCGCAGAAAAACAAAGATCTAAACTGTTTCTTAGCGAAATATACATTATTAGGCTATTTCAATTTTATGTTCCATGTACAGAGACAATTTCATACAAATTATATTTATTCCCGAGTGACATTTTAGCACGGAATGGGTTTCCCGGAGTAGTACAAAAAATCAACAACTAGGCCTAAGTCAAATTAATCTTATTAAAAATTCAATATTGATTAGGCCCTATTACCGGTACTCTTGTTTATATTAATGCAATAATAGATTCGAAATTTTCACTATTGAAAAATTGGGTGGGAATTAATATTAAGACAATTATTAATGTAGGCATAAGCGTCCAGTTTAAGACATCGACGTTGAATTTTTAACGTGAAGTCTACTACTATTAAAATAGACACAGAGTATGGTATAAGCCAACAACGAAGCTAAAACAAAAAGGTATTTTTATATATAAATTATTGTGTAAGTTGGCGTCCACTAGACTCGAGAGACTGTGGATTTAGTGAGCCCATAGAACTTCACTCATGCAAAGCAGTAGGGCGTTTGCAATCCCGTGACAAAAAGCACGTGATTTGTGTTTACTTTGAGTAATGGTGTACAATTAAATATGGCCGCTGTATTAATAAAGTTCCATATAGGCTCGAGCTTTTTTTAAATGATGTGTTGTGTTTTAAGTCTTGTTAAGATTTAAGCTGTATTATGTATGTTAAATAAAATAGGCTATTTTATTATTATCATAGACAAAGATCATAGACGATGTGAGCCTAATAGTGACTTGACTAGATAGCCTGTTCATCAACACTATCACTTGACATCGTAGCCTAGCCTACGAAACATTAAAAGTGTAGGCCTATAAAGTGAAATTGAAAGTGTAAATAGGTCTAGCCGGCCCTAGCCTAATCACATTAATCAATTAATCTACAGTACTACTATTTACCTCCTTATTTTTGAGTAGGATAGCCAATGTTCAGATGTGAATTTTGCATGATAAAGAAGTAATTTACTTTCACCACGTTATGTTTGTACCTCAAGTGGGTTCTATATTTACACAAATACGTCACTAAATGTACACAAAAAAACTTAAGCTCCGCCTACTGAAAACGCTCTGTAGCCTTCAGTACTTGTCTATTTTTAAACTCGATGGAAATTTCGAGCCAATCGCAGGAAGGCTTTTGAAATGATAGGATATAAATAGATTTAAAAATTAATGTATGTTTTGTAATGCTATTTTCCTGCCTTATAAAATTTACGTGCCCATAATATAGCTTATACTATTTGGTGTAATAAAGTGGCATAGTCTGTTTAAACTGCCAAAAAAAAAAGGTTGATCTAATTTTGATTGTTTTGGGTAGGCTATTTCGTTCCGTCCTCCTAAACTTTACAAACACTCCTTCAATACACCGAGGATGAGTGCACTCAAAGCTTATAGTCGTAAAGAGAGGGGGAAAGCGCGTGATAAAACGCAAAAGGTATATATTACAGACCTGCTACCAACATTTAAACATAATACGATATCAACAGGAGCCTAATATTGGGACAGCATATGTTATTTATGTATATATATTAGGCTTATATATATATATATATATATATAGGGCCTAGTGTGTGCTGTTGGGGCGTAGTTGCATTGAGAGAGGCAAGGCTGACATTGAGAATGTTATTTCCACATAGATCTGAGAAATAATAACACATTTATTAAAAGCAAACATCACATCAGGGTCTATATACAGACATTTAGGCCTATGTATAGGCTCTTGCTGGGGATGTTGATATAGCTTATTTTCCAATTAAAATTATAAAACAACTATAGATCATCTTCGTATAAGTTACAGACGTTCCTTCTAGTAACTTCTAGATAGAAAATTATTACGTCCATATATATATCGTTTAAAAAAACAATATTTTAAGGGGAAACACTCATTTTACGTCTAATTTATACAAATGTAAGGTCTACTGTCTATATTTTTGCCATTGAAATATTTTTCTTAAACTATGTTTTAAAACCGCGGGGAAAAAAACGTATTATCATTAGAATAAAATCTGGGGGAAAGGGGGGGAAGGGGGGGTAAGCCTGAATAAGAGCCCAGATCTGGAGTGTTAAAAACAAAGGGTTCTTGAGCAGATTTGTTTTAGGGCTCCGTTCTAGCTCCGCTCCACAACTCCAGTTACCAGCTCTCAATGGTTCGATTCCAATGGCTTCGCCACGCAAATTTAGTTTAAACATTGAACCCCCCCCCTTCCCCGGGGCCCACACAAAAATACAACATAGATCTAGCAAGAAAAACATATAATAATGTCGTAACCTATAGGCCACTACCATTAATAGCAAAACTGAACTTTTCTGCTCGCCCCCCCCCCTTCCCCCATCGCTTTTTTGTTTTTAATTTTCAAAATATTGACTAAAAATGTCTTGCGTCACTTGGAAAGGTTGTGTCCCAACTCCCCTCACCTCCACCCCTATCTCCACCACCATTTTAAACGTGTTCGACTTACTACTTGACTGGCGTCTCGCTTCAGTGCGTTCCCCGCACTTAACGTTATATTGACGTCAGAAGTAAACAGTCACACTGACACGCACATGTGTGTGGGGGGGGGGGGGGAATAGGTCTGCCGGTAGTCATTTTGTACTTAAAAAAATGGTAACCTCACCACTTTAAGTCTTGTGGAGAAAAAAAACATATCAGGCTACAGGGTACCACTTATAATAACCTTCTCTTGGAAGGAGCGTCTGTAACATATAAGATTAGATTTAGAAACACTTCAGGAAAAGCTTGAAAAGCAAAGTAGACATTAATAATAGACATACTACGTAAATAAGCCTGAAATTTTAATTTAGGAATGCAACTCTACAATTATATTATAACATACACAGAAAGTGAGATAGGCGAGTGGCGAATTTTAAAAAAAAGATAACTTTTCTTATTATTACGCATGCTAATAGGCCTACAAAGTCAAATAAAATCTATTTCTTCTATTTGGCATTCGGGCATGGAATGAAATAGCCACTGTAATTGTAACAAGTTTTAATCAATTAACTACACACACAAAAACTAGTTATTAAATTTTCCGTATCACTTTTCTTACCGCTCTGCGGATGAAGCAAATTATGATAAGAGTTATGATAAGATTATTTCTAATGTTTCTACAGGTTGAATTATACGCCTAAACACACACACACACAAGCTTCATGTGAGAAAAACATAAACCTTGGCCCTTTTTCTTTATTGACATTCCTAATATTTCAGCTTTTCAACTTTACTTCATTATGTTTAGAATCAATAATAAATGTCGATCTATTTAAATCTAGACCAGGGGTCTCCAAACTTTTCAGCCCGAGGGCCGCATTAACTATCAAACAGCAGCTCGGGGGCCAACTACACACTCGAGGTCCAAATAAAAAAGAATCAAAACATGGCTGTTGTTTTTAATTATTTATTTAATATTATTGTATTCAGTTATTATTTAATAACACACTGGTACACTACACTTGATCACCTGTATTAGTGGTAATGGTGAAATTGTTTCCTGGATGCCAAAATAGCAGACATTTCTGGCTTTAGATTTGATGTCCCTCATATCAACATTGACCTGAGATTATCATCGGATACGTTTGTTCTTAAATTGTTCTTTACGTATTTCATTCTTGAAAATGTTTGTTCACACAGATATCTTGTTCCATAGATTGAAAGGTACCTTGATGCAAAGTTTTGATATTAGGAAAGTCTTTCTAGGGCAAAAACTGTTAAAAACCCACCAGTCCTTCTTTGAAATTATTCATAAGGAGGTCATTTGCTTGCAACTCAATGATCTCCAGCTGCAGTTCATCTGGACAACTGGCCACGTCTGCTTCAAATGGGTTTTGAAACAGTGTCAATTTTTCTGCTTTTGAATCCAAATCAGAAAACCGCTCCTGAAACTGCAGCTGGAGCTCTTTGATGATCTCGCATGCAAATGACGTGAGGAACTCAGCTGTTGCTTCAGCCATGAATACCTTGCACTGTTGACAGTGCGTCAAGTTGATGGCCTGTACTTGTTCCAAAAACAAGACAAGTTTGGATCTGAAGGCATTTACGTTGGTGTATAGATCAGAAACTAGATTTTACTCTCCTTGTAGTTTTTGGTTCATAAAATTTAAATAACTAGTCTGTAGTTATGTCTGTGGCAAAGGCCAATTTCCACACCATCTCTTCATCAGACAGTAATGGCTGTGGCTTGCCTTTACTTTCCAGGGACTCACCTATTTCCTTTCTTAACTTAAATACTCTGCTCAGAACTTTCTCATAACTTAGCCATCTTACTGCTGTGTAATATGGTAAATCTTTCGATTCTGTGTCTGTATCTTTCAACATGGCTCTGAACTATCTATGACTGAGCCCATGTGACCTTATTAAATTGACCATCTTCACCACAGGATTCAGTACACTGCTAATATCCATATATTTAGCACACAAAGCTTGCTGGTGAATAATACAATGTAGGAACATTGGTTGTGAACTTTTTTTTCATTACACATCTGCTTCACTTGTCCAACCACGCCTTTCTTTGTGCCACTCATGTTCTTTGCTCCATCAACAGTACCGCAACTGAGGTTAGTCCAGTCCAAGTTATAATCAGTAAATGTTTTTTTCCAACAAATTGAATATATCCTCTCCGGTAAAAGTGTCATACATACTGTGTAGGGAAGCCAGCTATTGTGTTTTTTTCATGTCTTCATCCACACCTCTAATGAACACAATCAGTTGACAGGTGGAACAGCTGTCCAGCGACTCATCCATTGAATTGAAAAATGGTAAAACGTGCTTGCATTCTTCGCTATTTGATTCACAATGTTTTCACCCATATCTACAACACGGCGGGCAATGGTATTTGCACCCAAAGCTACATTTTAAAATAATTATTGTTTGTTAAAAAGTTCCTCCGCCACCTCCCAACAAACATTCCTTCACTACTTCACCATCTGTAAACGGTTTGCCACTTTTAGCCAGAACGTAAGCATCTTTATAACTGGCCTTAGTTAAAGATTTGTTTTCATTTGAGGATTAACTGAACAATGTCCTCTGAGATGTGATTGTCATTTTGTAATTTAGCTAATATTTCTGCACGGACTTCACTCTGCAAATTTTGTGCATATTTCTCCTTATGTTTGCTTTGATGCAAGTCTTCTTGGTGGGACGAAAAGGCGAGCATGCGTGGCATTGTACTAGAAACATTGTTCGCGTTTAAAAGGTGTGCCCAATTTGAGAGTGGGGGAAACAATTTTTCATCCCCCCACCTTTTCCCCCTTTATAGGCCTACTATTTGCTTACAATTTGTCTCCCTTCAGCCCTTCCTAAAAATGTAAAAGTAAAGTATCCCGTCGGACCAAATTGATCCACAGGGCCGGTGAAACAGCGTTCACCAGTTTCCAAAGCCACGGTATACTAGGTGATTGTGTGACCAGCACTATGCACAGCCGCCTTTACTTTACATCAACTAATATCAGGTAGACTCCAGGACACCCTCAAATCATGGGAATAAATCCTAGCCTGCATTAGGATTCGAAGCCAGGACCCTTGGATCGTCAGTCAAACAAGCTGCTGCTCGGCTACCGTGCCACATTCAGAACTTCCTATTGTACACTAAGCTTATTTGTCTTTCCTCCAAACTCGCATTGTTTTTGTCTCAATCCTTTCCATTTGAAAAGTAGAAATATTAAGCAGCGAATAAAGTTTTGCATTGTAGGCCTATAAGTGATCGGTTGGAAAACATAACGCATGCCTCAATTTTAATTCGGTAAAAACATAATGTCCACGTAAACGGTGGTTGAACAGAATACAATTAAAATTCCAAAATTTTTTTACGTAGATAAAAGGGACTCCGCGGGCCGCATGAGAGGGCCTCGCGGGCCGCATGCGGCCCGCGGGCCGTAGTTTGGAGACCCCTGATCTAGACTATGCGCCATTTATAGAATATATATCTAGGTTAGAGCGAATGGATATGTCGAAATGTCAATGAAACAGGATGTGCAATATCAAATTAAAATTAGCTTGACAACTTAAAATGTTTTAATGTCGCCAATAAAATAAACAGGCGCCATGAAAATTTACATAAAAAAAAAAGTAGAAATTTGAATATTGACGTTAAGAATTTTTGTCTCTAAAGGGTTAGACTAATTTAAGTAAAACAAAAACAACAACTAACTATATCATTCATAGGCGGCTGGCTAGCAAAGTCGACAGCGAGCTCGACTCCCAAGCGCCGCATCAGGGATTCGACCCTCGGTGCAGACAGCTATAAATCCACCGCTGACTTGGAGAGGAGATGGGACTAAAAAAAAATAGCATTCAGCGGCTCTATGTCGTAGAAATGAATAAGCGAGAAAAAAGAGAAGGTAGAATAATAGTAAGTAAAGTACCCTTCGGACCAAGTTGATCCATAGGGCCGGTAAAGAAGCGTTAACCAGTTTCTGTGGCAACGACATACGAGGGGGGAAGTGTGGCCCCAACAAGTCAGCTACGCATCCACCCTCCAGTCCCGAGAACAAATCCTAGCCTTCACCAGGGTTCGAACCCAGAACCTTCGGAACGCCAGTCGAAAGCGCTGCCGCTCGGCCGCCGTGTCCCATGGTAGAATAATGGTTTGTCCGTTATATTTAGTTTGCAGGCGCACTATTTAGATTTGTACTA
This sequence comes from Anisus vortex, assembly GCA_949126835.1. Classification (NCBI taxonomy): domain Eukaryota; kingdom Metazoa; phylum Mollusca; class Gastropoda; family Planorbidae; genus Anisus; species Anisus vortex. Next base: position 40,125,292 of record OX421497.1, on the reverse strand, counting down.
TAATATGCTTTGAGTTTATAGTACGTTTTAAGTTAATTATGCCTAGGCTACTACCCGGCACCCTTTTAATTTTATTCTACATGGCGAATTTTGAGAATATTTCTCTGGTGCATCTGGGTTTTTCGTCACCCATGTCTGTGCTCGATAGTCCAACTCTCCAACCGTGCGGTGTAAATTCGCAGTTGGCGTCACGGCTTAACATTATTGCCAAACCCGTACAACGCCACAAAGTTTATCGGCACAATATTCTCCAATAGTTGATGTCGTGAGTATTACGTGTGTCATCTGTAGGCTGCTCCTAAGAAAGCCACGATGTCTTCTGTTCGCTCATCCAAGCCATTTTAGCGCCATGTGCACGAATCTGACGCACCCACATATTACATTATCTATTGCAATGCATTGTAAAACTTTAATGTTTTTTAAAATTATACATATTTTTTTATTATTATTAGTTGCACTTTACAACTTTAATTCTAGTTTTTATATGTGAGTAAAATAATTGCAGAAACATAATTAATTTATGGAATAATTAAAGTTGTTCCATCCCCTATTTTTATTCCTTTCTATTTTTGCGCCATCTACCTCGTTACGCGCGCCCATATATGTGTACACACACATTCAGATAGCTAAAATTTGGCCTTGATGGTATTGTCTCTATACAAATATTCATATATAAGAAAAGGAAATTTTTAAAAACTTAACCCGCCCCCCAATTTTAACATTTTTAAACACACCTAACTGGTGACTACGCTAAATATGATTCAATATGAATGTTTCAATAAAAAAAGAGTTTTTAAAATCTATAATTTTTTTAACCGGGTGGGTTTGTTGTTAAGGCTCTGGCTGTGTGTAAAACTTGTTTTCTTTTTAATGTAATTCCAGTAACACCCACCCACACACTGGCGCACACACCCACGTTTCAGCATCAATACAAGGTGTAGACGCTATTCAGTAACAGCCGAATTGAAAGCCTAACCTTCAATTCAGGAGGAGATAAAAAAAATTATTACCAACTGACTGGTTTATTTACAGTTAGATCTATAAATCCTTGGAAGTTTGTTATTTTTTTAGTTAAAGCATTTCAAAACTTTTCAAGGCTTCAATTGGTCTTTCCTTTTACAAGTTAAGTGTGCAAGGGCGGCTGCAAACAAAATAGAAAAAATTAATGTTTCAATTTACTTTCAATGGTGAATTGGGCGCTGGTGAAACTCTATATTTTATGCTTTCCGGTTGTGGTGGTGGTGGAGTAAAAACAATTATTTTGTGTATAGTTATAGACTTAGACTATACTCAAAATGTATTCCCCTATAGGACGAATGCCACTTGACTGATTCCGTTTTGTACGCCCATGCCAAGGACTACTACTCCAAAAGAATCTTTGGCCCATGCTTATAAAAATACAAGCGCCCACGATATAAACAATCCTATCCATGCGTGCAAAAACGTTAAACTTATTCTGCTTTTCATCAAGAATAGCCATCGGGCGTAGGCCTAAGCAGAAATTTATTCCAAGGGTAGGCGTAGGTAGGAGGGGTAGGAGAAATCCAGAAAGGTAGGATAAGGGGTAACCTACGTGGTTTAAAAAATAAAATAGAATAAAGTCATTATAGTTATAGTAATTAAAACAGGCTTAAAATTATTTGGTATAGGAGAATATGAAAATCAACATTTTTCCTAACACTCGGTATGAAGATCTTATAGTGCGCAATAAAATGTGTAAGCTTATTTAATTGTAAGAACCTTTTTTTTTTAAATGTTATATTAAAAAAGGCAATTACATTACAACTTAGAAATACAGCACTATGGATATATCTATATATATATATAAAGTAGTTTGTGTGTGTCAAAGCCGATTCCCATTGGATAATTTAACGACACGCGACCTTATTGTCTTATAGGTTACTTTTCGCTTCATGCATGCCTACCTCTAGCTGAGTTGTTAGTGTCCCGACTAGCCCACGGCTGAACTGGGTTCCCCAAGGATGCCAAAGTTTATATGATAATTTATGATTTAAGTCTGTTGAAGTTGATTTTTTTTTTTACTTCATTTAAAATTATTAGATCCATAGCTTTCTCTGCTTTGTAAAAAATGTTATCTGTAGCTAAAGGCCAATGTATGTTTTTTATTTGTGCAATTTAGCTAGTAATCTAATAAATTAATGTACCCCACAAAGACATGGAGATAAAAGAAAATACTTTACTTGTTCTTTTCTTCACTATTGGAATTTAATGCATTGTGTGAGTTGCCCGAGCAGCTGGGAAATCATATATTTTATCTTCATAATAACAAAAAACAAACATGTTCAAAATGCAAGTCTAGACACGACCACGGTTAAATGCAGCCTAGGGCGCAATCTTTTTGTGCAGAAGAAAGAGAGATACGCACTCAGGAAATTATAAGCTAATATAAATATCAATAAGTATTTAATGTTTATAAAGGCTTATAAATCGACCTCCCTCTTTTGAATCAATAATAATTATTGTGATCAAGAATAAGTTGGACATAATTATGACGTAGGCGAGGAGGACAATGTGGCTGGCCACTGGGGTAAACATCAGATATAAGTTCTGCCCTGTAACTGGTATTTGGTCCGAGGGGGTGCTTCCTTTAGAGTGGTAGATGAATATTCCACTTTCTCCAGTTTGGGTAGTAGGGTCCATAGAGCCAACGGTGTATACAGAGTATACACGGGTCCATTTTGCTGGGTTCTATAAATCACCACATCTTCAAGCACATGTGCGAAGCTACAGAGGATTACAATTGTCTGTTCTACCACAGTGAGGTTCGATGTCTCAGTCGTAACAATGTCTTGAAACGCGACTTCGCAATCCACCAAGAGATAATGTCTTCATTAGCTTTTAGAGGGGCCTAAATGGATTGGTTTCAAAAGATCTGACGAGGTTCGGCTCAATCTATGCGGCTTCCTTACTTTCACCTGAGGCTGCAATGACGTGAAGCGATCATCACAAGTAGCCCACGTGCAGACATTCGAAGCAAAGCTAATTCTGTAGAAGAAACCACTGTATATGAGTGACTAGGTCCTTTCTATTATCTCACCCAGTTTGCTGATGTCTATGTTAGAATGCATCAGTGAGCATTCAGGCTCGCCGAATGAATTATCTTCGAGCTTCACTGATGTGTGTGCTCTCGGAAAAGTTTAAACACTCGTTTCAACTTTCTCTAAGACGACGCCAGTCTCTGATGTGGGCTTGGAGTTGATTAAGCAGCTAAGCTTCCAACAACATCTGGGATCCAAGTTTACTTTTCGCACTGCCCTGGTTGACTTCTATCATAAAATACGCTCTTAATTTCCAATGATGTTAATTAGCCCGTGCCAAGGTGTCTGATCACAATATCTGGGGTACTCATTTGTGCGAGCAGTTGGGGTACAAGTCTGGTGCCATGGGGTTCAAGTCTGTGTGAGCAGCTGTTCTCCAAGATGCAGGACCGGCTCTAGGGTTTTTGACGCCCTTGGCGAAAACAAATTCTGCGCCCTCATTAAAGTGCCTTCGGTGGGGAGAAACCGAGAAGGCTAGTGTTAGGGCATACTTTCCTATTTTCTAAGACAACTTAAATAAAATACCCTTCGTCTTTCATTACCTAGTAATTCGTCTGCCAATGCTACTAGCGTGCAGAAGTACTAAACTTTAATTTTGTTTATATTCTTAAATCCCGAATTAAAAAAAAACAACTCAATTATGCACCCCCACAAATTTTGCGCCCCAAGGGGCCGCCTAGGTTACCTATATGGACGAGCCGGCCCTGCCAAGAAGAAGCTGTGTAAAAACACAATGGTCTCTCGGTTAATTGGCGTTTTTAACATGTTCATGTATCCTATCTATCTCTAATAACAATTGAACTTATCTTACTGTATTTTTTTAGAACAACTTAACTTAATACACGGTAGTCGAGCGGCAGCTCTTTCGGCGGGCGTTCTAAGGTCCTGGGTTCAAATCCTGGTGAAGGCTTGTTCCAGGGTCTGTAGGGTGTCCCTGATTCTAAAAAGCTCTGGTGGGTACCTTATTTTTGTTGAGGTAAAGTAAAGGCGGCTGGGCATTGTGCTGGCCACACAATCCCCTATTATGCCGTGGCCACAGAAACTGGTGAACGCTGCTTCACCGCCAGCCCCATGTATCAATTTAATCCCACGGGTAGGCTACTTTACTTTTTTACCTCCCTATAAATAGGCCTAACACTACCCCCCCCCCCCCTCCGCCAACCTTGCAATCCTGGCTACGCCACTGTTGTGCAGCTAGTACACACACACACACACAAAGAATAGCAATCCTTATTTAAGGAACACTACCTACTGTGCCTAAGCTGTCCAGTAGTAGCTTATGTTGTTAAAAAGCTCATTTAAAAAAATCAATGATCATTAACTACCAAGTATCGATCCAGTTACATCACCTAGAAGCCTATATGCGCGATCTTATATAACCTATATAACTATATAGGCCTACTTTAGCCCAATCTCCTAATTCTGCTTTCCCCCTCTCCGCCATCGAGGCCTATATATAGGCCTATGCTTATAGGCCTATGTATATATATAATCTATATATAATCTATATATATATATCTAATACATATATATTATATTCATTGTAGTTTATCTGTAGCTTAAATATGCTACAGGCCTATTTAAATCCCCCCGGACAACACCGCAGAATTTAGTTTGTATATGTAGCCTATATTATAGAGTCACAGTTTAAAATTATCACAAAATTATTATTTTTAGCCCTTCCTCATTTCTTAAGAGCGATGTATTATAGGCGACCCGAACGCCTTTACATTGTGTATTAATGAGTGTAGCTATCTCCAGGGCCGGCTCTAGGGTTTCGGGCGCCCTAGGCGAAAACAAATTCTGCGCCCTCATTAAAGTGCCTTCTGTGGGATCTGCCGGGTATGGAGCTTCGGAAATGTTTTTGTTAATAATTGTTATAACAAAGAATTTTATTTTATAACCTTTGATTTATGACTGGGATCTGTAGGCCTAAATAAAACAGTTGAATGAAAAGTAACAACGGATTTGCATATAGATTCTACTAATTCTAGTCTTTTATTTTTACGACTTAGACCTATAGATTAATAATTAGAAATCTACATTATTATTAGAAAAGCTACATAACACACAGTTTTACATTTGGTTTATAGGTTTTATAACTGCATTATGTACAGTTCTCTTAATAACAAACAGAAACTAACTGATAACTGTGACCGTTATTTCGTAAATGTTATGTAGGCCTATACAACTCTCAGGGAGATCACATTATATAATAACAATCAATAAACAAACTGCCGGCTTGTAGTAAAATGATAACTCAATGTTTAATCCAATTTATGTACAAGATGAATTCAAATATACAACAGTTTCTATAGCCTAGTCCAACACGTCTTGCCGCTACCAAATCCTAAGGTCGTCTAACGTTCTCTGCCAAATCTACGCTACGTTCAATCTAACTCCTACGTCATTGTTTCTATCGTAAAACGTCACTCGTTTATTCCATACATTAACACCGGGTTAGAGATTATACAAATTGTGTCCTACTAAAACAACTATATATATTTTAAATCCTCACACTAACAGATTACAGATATATTTTCTGTTTTTATAACACTTAAAAAAAATACACAAAGACACGTGATATTGTTTGATATTGGATTATTGTTTTCTTAACTTCCGATCCAAAAGTCACACTTGAATACTGATTAACGGTATTTATACTCATAAAGACTAAAACCCTAATGGTAGCCTACTTTTCTTTCATAGCAAATTATTGTATGCGGGCTATTTAGTCTCACTTTCAATTGAAATTGTCGCCAGACCCCTAAGTCTCTCTTGACACATTGTACTACGCAGATAGGTTTTAAGGTTTTAATTAGCTTAAGTTTCGAAAAACTTCGTTCAGCACTAGCTACGGGAAGTGGCAACGTAAGCAAAATACGAAGGGCTACACAAATGTTAGGAAATCCATTTTCAAGATTATGTTGGTAAATGTAGTTTATGACTTCTTCAGGGTTTGATACAGAGTCATGGAGATGATAGAAATTGCTCCTACTCCACAGTCCTACAGCAGCAATGTCAGATTCATTCACACCTTCATCTTTTTCGATTGTTAATGCTTTTCCCAAGTTTTTGCAAATCGACTTAACCTCTGATGTAGTCTTGTTTTTAAGGTCAGGAATGTTGTAAAAAAATCCAAAGACACCAGATACTTTATTAAACTGGGGAAAATATTTCTTTTACCACATTAGCAGCTGTGTCTAAAGCAGCGAAATAAAAGTGGATCTTGAAACTTTCTTAGGGGTCACCAGCGATATTTACAGATTCATCTGTTGACTCGTAATCAAACATGTTCTTCTTTTTTCGTTTTCGGACCTTCTCTATCTCAAATAATGGTTCTGTTCCAACTTCTTCTGCCACTTTATTAGCATCAACCAGAACTCTCTTGAACTCTAAATCAATTCTAGCTCTAACCAAAAACTCTTCGCATCCAGGGTATGGCCGGGGGAAGTTAGGGGTTGCCTTTTTGCACTCCGCTACGCACAGCAAGGATGCCAAAATAAGTACTTTCTAAGACAACTTAAATAAAATACCCTTCGCCTTTTATTACCTAGTAATTCATCTGCCTATGCTAGTAGCGCGCAGAAGCACTAAACTTTAATATAGTTTATATTTTGTAATTACCAAATAAAAAAAAAATCCTCATTTTTTGCGCCCCCCCCCCCAAAAAAAAAAAAAAATTAAAAAAAAAAAAAAATTTGCGCCCTAGGCGGCCGCCTAGTTTGCCTATATGGATGAGCCGGCCCTGGCTATCTCCGACTATGTGTTAACGTCTTGACGTCTTTTTAAGATCTCGTTCTTAAAAGTATTGTTCATAAATTAATATAGACTAGACAGAGTCGTAGACACGCCATTTTTATTTTCATATTGTTTTCATTATTTTTTTATATTTCATGAATTTAATTTCACTACTATTAATGTTGATATTTAGCCTAGATAGGGCCTACAATATTAGAATTAGCCTGCTGTATTAATTATATATTAATAGCCTACCTACCTTGGCTCTATATCTGCCTCCCCCCCCCCCCCCGCCCCATAGACCTAATAGTTGCCTTCCTTGCCCCCACCCCCTACATTAGCTTACACTAATTGCCACCCCCCTCCACCCACCTTGCAATCCTGGCTAAGCCACTGATAATTATTTAAGGCTACATATTATGCCTCGTAGGCCTCTACGTATTTTTTCAAAACATGATAATTTATAACTGTTAATTTTAATTATTAGCCTACTCCCCTCCCCAACCTTGAAGTTGTCTTCAGTGCTGCACACTTTGAGAAGCGTCGAACACTACACTCAAGATATAGTGTAGGCCTACCGCGAAAATGAGGTGAAAGTAAAAAGGTAGTCTGTTATTCAGCAACGGAAATTCCAACGAATTTGTGAATGAAAGAATTACTGTAGGCCTACACATTTGACCTAATTTCATTGTTGATGTAACTTATGTGGGTGTTAAACGGTCCAATCCGAATGCGTCTTCTATAATCTAACTGTAGGCTACATACCTTAACATCTTATTTAAAAAAATGTTTCAATTATGTTTGTCTATAATATATGCAAAATAAGCACTACTTTATAATACGGTAGTTTCTTCATCTTCGTTAGCTTTTATTAGATTACTTGACGCCACTTTACTGAGACTGGGAGAATGCTGACGAATTAATGCACATTCCAGTTTTATTTTTACTTCAGTAGTCGTCAGAAATTGGGTAATAATCGAACAAGGACGAATATAAACCCAAGACACCACTACATGACTTGTTTAAATCGATAATTAAAAGCCTTGTGTTTATTAATGGAAACAGTTCAACGGACTATTTTGCAACCCATTCGGGTATGACGTCAGCGAAACCAGCTCAACGCCTGATCGTTCGGCCAAAATATCAAAGTTTGGCGGAGCCGTGGCAATAAAGAAGTGACGTCGTTGTGTTGAATATTTTTTTTACGCCGGAAGTCGGTGGTTAAGGCTGACTCATGGGATGACGACTGCTTGCACTGAAGTTCAGCGAATCCAGGCAGGGAAGTAGGCTTTCGCGCTGTTACCATTTTTATTTTAACGATTTTCGTGTCGGCTGATACTTTGTTCAGCATTTGATTCATACTATCTGGAGCTTTACATTTTGATTCAAAGTTTTATCGGATCTATGTCTGTTAAAATATGTGCGAGGATCTATAAACCCTGGAGTAAATAAACCCATCGCCCCTCTGGTTTGAACTAAACCAGTTAGGTCAGACTTCTGTTGTTGATTGACGTCATCAGGTTTGCGACATGGATCCGTCACCTCCCGATAACAGTGAGAAACAAAATGGAATGGAGACTCGAAAAAAGGAACCACATCCGAAATTAGCAGACACGGAAGGTTCAGCAATGACACTGTCTGGGGACGATCTACTGATATCTGAGGCTACTCAAAATTTACTCGAGTTTGCTGTGTCAAAGGGACACACTCTACAAGGTGTGACGCATATGAGTCGACCTCAACTCGCGGACTTTTTGAGGGATTTTTACGGTAAAGTAAAAGTAAAGAATGACGATTTTCTCACTCTGAAAGATTTACGTGCGGGTCTCCATAAATTTTTTCTTGAAGAAGTTAGCATCGACATCTTGCGTGATCGCACTTTCGAGCTGGCGAACGCAACATTTGATCTGGCATTGCGGGCCAACCCACGCAAGTGCCACAGAATGAGGATAGAGATGGAGGATTTGAAAAAGATTTATCTTAGTGATGCCATGAACACAAACAAACCCGACACACTGCAAAACAAAGTATTTTTCGACATAAGCCTCTACATATGTAATAAAGGAAAGGATTATTTTCGTAACATGAAGAAGAATGATTTCGATGTATCCACGGATATCCACGGCCGTCGCTATGTTTGGCTAAAAGACTCATCCGTTCCTCGTGAAGAGGAGTTGCCACCTAAATTAAAATTGAAACGATCTGAAGATGAGCATCCTCCCTACCAGGTTGGAGAAAGAATGTACGAAAGGCCTGGTAAGCTATAATATTAGACTATACAAATACTACGAATATATTTAATTATTTATATAGGCCTATTTAATATATATAGGTATATAGGCCTATACTATAACTATACACAGGCCCAATTAGAGAATTAGACCCTTTTCAGTAGGCCTAACCAGCTATTCAGTACTATTCAGCCTTTACTACTTAAGTTTAGCACTTTACGTAACTTAGTTTAGCCTTAAAACTGAATATTGATTAGGGATTATAAGTTAGCAAGTGGGCCTACATGTTTGTTTTAGTTTGTACAGGCAGTAGGCCTACTGTCCATTTTCAATGTCAATGTCAATGCAATTTCAGTTAGGCCTACTATTCTACTAGACTGTAACTAGACTCTATCTACAAATATTTATTATCTTCTTTTTGCAATGCAAACTAACCTTACTGCTACAAGTTCTAGCCTATGTTAGACCTTTCACGTTTACATTAAAATTAAATTATTAACCCTTGATTTCTTTAGTCTTTGGAAAATTTGCCACACAAGTAGGCTTAATTTCCACTATACTATGACTATAGGGCCTAATTGTCTATAATGCCTATTATAATTAATATATTATATATATATATTATATATAGGCCCTATAAATATTGATTTGATCAATCACAAACAAATTAATGCAATTTGAACTGTTAAAATAGTCCTAATTTTTTAGAACATTTTAAATTTATTTAATCGTAAAATTATAAAGCATAAAATGAGTGAACGGTATGGTAGATGAAACCGGCATTCATAGCATAGCAGGGAATGCTACATATGCCACTAAATTTTCTATATATATATATTGAATTGACCTATATATACAAATGAAATATATATATATATATAATAAATAATAGTATAAGTTATATAAATAGCTTATCTACTTGACCATTAACTTTTTAGCTCATTTTACTCATTATAAAACATTTTGTTTCCTGATTCTTATTGAATAAAATTATGTTAAAATGTAGAAAATATTTTTCTGTTTATCTGTTAGGTGACCCCAGGTGTCCTTTGTCTTCATTCTTGAAATATGTCACACACCTACACCCAATGACTGATGCATTTTGGCAGAGGCCAAAGCGAAATGTTTCTCAGAATGATTATGTGTGGTATGATCATGCACCACTAGGCAGCAGTACACTAACAAAGATCATGCAGAGAATATCCCTGCAAGCTGGTAGATGATCCTTTTATTTCAATATATTATTTAAAAAAATTGTGTAGTTGTCATTCAGATTGTGAGTTTCAGCAATTTAACATTTGTTTTGGGCCCTTTTTTTAAAAATATAGTTGGGTGTTGTTGACAAATTGAAAATATCAGCAATTTAACTATTTTGATTCAATGGACCATTGTTCAAAGTATATCACTTGCTGAGAAATAATTCGTAATAGTTGTCAACTATGGTCTTTTGAATTGCCTGTCTGTAAACATTTACACAAACATTAAAAAAAATTAATTTTATGATAAAATGTTGTTTAGTAAAGGAACAAAATACAATGAAAAATTCCCTTAAAGTTCAAATTGAAATGTTTCAATGATAAAATAAAAAGCTAGAGTTGCATAGTAAACTCTATGAGAAAAGAGAATCAAGACGTTCAATATATTTGTTCTCTTACTGTGATGAATGAATAAATCTTTGAACATCTTAACTAAAGTGTAATCTATAGGGCGTTTGCAATCACGTGACAAAAAGCACGTGATTTTTGTTTACGTTGTGTAGTAGTGGTGTACAAGTAAAAATGGCCGCTGTATTAATAAAGTTTCATATAGGCTCGAGCTTTTTAAAAATGATGTTTTGTGTTTTAAGTCCTGTTAAGATTTAAGCTTATGTCTGTTAAATAAAATAGGCTATTTTATTATTATCATAGACATAGATCATAGACGATGTGAGCATATTAGTGACTTGACTAGATAGCCTATTCACCAACACTATCACTTGGCATCCCTACTTGCATTAGCCTAGCCTACGAAACATTAAAAGTGTAGGCCTATAAAGTGAAATTGAAAGTGTAAATAGGTCTAGCCGGCCCTAGCCAATTCACATTAATCAATTAATCTACAGTACTACTATTTACCTCCTTATTTTTGAGTAGGATAGCCAATATTCAGATGTGAATTTTGCATGATAAAGAAGTACTTCACCATTTTTGTACACCAATAGTGGCTTCTATTTACACAAATACGTCACTAAAAACCTAAGCCACGCCCATTGGGAACGCTCTATTGGTGTGTGACCATGCCATGTACATATCAAGATATAATTATGCTCCAAAATTAATCAATTGTTGAACAAATTGGGAAAGAAAACATAACATGCTGAAATGTGGATCTGAAGTCTTAAAGATTTAAAATAAATATTAACACCACATAGGTTTTTCTGCAAAACATTGATTGACTGAACAGATACACTAGGTTGACTGAACAGATACACTAGGTTGACTGAACAGATACACAAGGTTGACTGAACAGATACACTAGATTGACTGTACAGATACACTTGGTTGACTGTACAGATATACTAGATTGACTGAACAGATACACTAGGTTGACTGAACAGATACACTAGATTGACTGATCAGATACACTAGGTTGACTGAACAGATATACTAGATTGACTGAACAGATACACTAGGTTGACTGAACAGATACACTAGGTTGACTGAACAGATACACTAGGTTGACTGTACAGATACACTAGGTTGACTGAACAGATACACTAGGTTGACTGAACAGATACACTAGGTTGACTGAACAGATACACTAGGTTGACTGTACAGATACACTAGGTTGACTGAATAGATACACTAGGTTGACTGTACAGATACAGATACACTAGGTTGACTGAACAGATACACTAGGTTGACTGAACAGATACACTAGGTTGACTGAACAGATACACTAGGTTGACTGAACAGATACACTAGGTTGACTGAACAGATACACAAGGTTGACTGAATAGATACACTAGGTTGACTGTACAGATACAGATACACTAGGTTGACTGAACAGATACACTAGGTTGACTGAACAGATACACTAGGTTGACTGAACAGATACACTAGGTTGACTGAACAGATACACTAGGTTGACTGAACAGATACACTAGGTTGACTGAACAGATACACTAGGTTGACTGAATAGATACACTAGGTTGACTGTACAGATACACTAGGTTGACTGAACAGATACACTAGATTGACTGAACAGATACACTAGATTGACTGAACAGATACACTAGGTTGATAGAGTGGAATGAAGTAAAGATTGTTTCTGTTTTCAAACATTGTGGTATAAATTAAATATATCCCTGGCATCACTACTTGTAAAAAAGTTATTGTAGACATACAATTTTGATTGTTGATTTTACCATTAATTTGTAATCCAATATTAAATGTTTTTTTTACATTTTCAATTTAAGGTCTAAGTGATAATTACACAAACTACTCAATTCGCTCTGCGTGCATTCCACTTGTTGAAGCTGTTTGTGAGGCAGCCATGCATTCGGAAAATGGAACAGTGATTCAGAAACAAAATTCTGTTGACATCATAAAGCCATCAGGTACAATAGTGAAAGCGGTGCAGCAACTTAAATAACTTTTTATACATATTACATTAGTATTTGTTATCAACACTGCATAGTTAGTTAAAGTATTCAAGTACTCTTTATAGTGTAAAAAAAAAAGATAATGGTTTTATTGTTTTTAGTTGCTTTCATTAGTAATGCAACCGTATTAGTTTAAGTATTATGATTAAAGCATTCACTCAAGTCTTGTTGTTTTTTCTTACCTGTATTAGTTTACTTAATGATTAATCATTTGTGCCTCCCAACAAAGGTTGACCATCAAGGTTTTAATGTAAATATAAGAAAAAAAATTTTTTTCTGCATTCTTTATTTGTTGTTGAATGAAAAAGCAATTACATCATGTGCAACCAGGCAATGTATTCTTTTTTTAACTTCCGCTTTCTATTATCTTGGCCTTTTAAAAAAAACCACACACTACTCTGCTGTTTCAGGTGGCATGATGTCCCACTCAGCTTCTGAAGATCTATCCAGCGATGACGGCATGTCTCATACTTCTGAGGTACAAAACAACTGCAAGGATCATGAGACCAGGGAGAGAGCTCCAGGACTCTCTAGTTCAGTCGGCTCGGGAAGCATGGATACTGACGACGGGGATCTGTTAAGTAAGTAATTCATTTCTAAAACCACCTGCCCTGGTTTATTTAACTATGATGTGCTTTTAATTATTTTTATTATAATGATGCATGTTAAAACAGCGTCTAAATATTGGGGATAACATTTTCCAAGGCCTGTATTTTTAATTTGCTGCATTGCTTTAGCTTGTGTAAGCACTAAAATTCTGAGAAATTCTCATGTATTGATTTCATGGCATTTGGTAACCTGGCCAATCATAACTGACATTAGGCTGTGACACTAGACAGACAAACCCCATATTGATTAATGGTAGCATTTAAGACATTGAACAAGCAATCCTAAAAAATGTCACTTTTGACGTCAGCGTTAACATTTTTTAGTTTTCATTATATGTACTCTAGGGTTAATATTAGCTGCATCCTTGTCCTTCATTTCTTTTTTATTTGACTATCACACATACCTGGCCTCGCCCATGTCTCAGCAGTATTCCAAACATTAACAACACTGTACCCAAAAAAAAGCCATGAACTCAATGATCCTTTCCTAAATTGTTTTTTTCATAAGATATACGTAAAAAGTGTTTTTTTTAACTTATTACTTTGACACATACTATTTTGAATATTTGGTTTTCACTTGGTTCGTTTTGATTTTCCTAATTATAGTTGTCATTGATTGTAATATCAATAAGGCAATTGGAAAACTGTGTTTGCACAGACAGCAACCATGGTTTGAATTAACACCTAAAAAATGTTACAAATAGCTTCTAACACCTGTCTTTCACTTTTGTAGGTTTAATGCAAGCTAAAACTCAAGTGCTGGATCTCATTCGTGGTTTGATGGTTAAAGATATTCAGAAATTTGTGGACTGGCTTAAAACTGTTAGAGTACAGTACAGTGCTGGGGGTAAATGAGTGTTTAGTTTATTCAATTTTATCAGTTTGTAATGATTAATAAAATTGAGATTTTGTACCTTCAAAATGCAAGTGTATATTTATAAAAAAAAAAAAGCTATGTATAATTAAAACATTTTAAAAATATTATATAAGTTAGCATTGAGCTTTTTTTTTCTTCACCCTTACAGAATTGATCGTATTGTGCAGCCCTGTGGATAAAAGTAACGTAGAGCCTATACCAGAGGATGTCATGGTAGACAGAAATGGCATTCCGTCTCGAACAAGCACTCCTGATCCAATATTTAAGAAAACCAGCAGCCTTGACCTGTCAGAAAAAAGGCAGCTGTTGAAGAAAGAGGCTTCCTTAAATGGAGATCACCCATTGGACAAGCATGATTTAACAGAGATGACTGGAACGACCATCAAGCAGGTTGAGTTCGCTCATGTGGCTGGTGTTTACTGCTCCACAGAAGACAACGGTTCCCTCAAGATAAGCATCCCGACGCCAGACACACTACTGATCACTGGCGTACCGGAGAACCTGCAACTCATGCTGCACAAGAAGAGGGGCCCTGTCTTTAACCTTGAGCCCCTACCCGAGCGAGTGTTTTGCTCTGAGAATGAGATGGATGTGGCGGAAGTGGTGGCCACTTTAGGCACAAATAACAGAAAACCCAAACAGCGAATAGTGAATAATAACATCACCGTCGCACCAACAAGCTTTGTCAACAATTACCAGATCGAGTCCCAAATCAAGCATGAAATGAGTGCTCTGCAAAAGCAGCCTCATCAACCGGCAATGGTGACCATACCAGCAGCTCACACCCCTGTGGTTTCTAGTCACTCTGCTAGAGAGCATTTCAAAGACCATAGAAACAAGTCTCTGGGCTGCCTGGACACCTCGCCAGCTTTGCCAGAGGGGGTCATGCTCAAGCGGGTGTCCAGCACAGGAACCCCCGTGCTCAAGAGGCAGGCTCATGTCCTCGACACGAGCATGTACCCAGAGAATCTGACAGTTAAACGGGTCACCGAGGACATCCAAGCCACTAACCTTTCCATGAAACCCCTGAAGAAAACCGAGTCCATGGAAGCTAAGCGAGCCCGAGCAGATAGGCTGGCTGATTCTCTACGCTACCATCAAGAAATCCTACAGAATTCACCCCTGATCAAGCGTCCCGGTGAGCGGAATTTCTCAGGCTTTCGCCACTGTTATGCCAACACTGTTAATAATAATAGTACAGTGAAAGCGGAGCCTCTGGATACATCTTACAGTTGATCCAAGACTGCCAGCATCTTATGGTTCTAGTTTTTTAAAGCAGTACCCTTGCTGCTTTTGGTTCCAATGCTTGGAGCCTTTTTGTGGCCCTGGCAGATTTTTCTGTCTTGGGGAAAAAATTTTGTTTTCATCATGCCATTGTCTACGAACTTCCCGTGAAAGTTGGTCTTTTTATTGATTGGTTGTTTTACTATATAAAAAAAAACAGGGTTGTACAGACCAACTATGAAGTTTGCATTGGTTAGGGTTCTTGGTTTTGGTTGTCAAAGCCATGGAGATTGTTTAACCTTTAAGGTTGGCTCCAGAAGAACGTCTTTGTTTTGTGATATCGTATGACTTGGCATTTTGATTTTTTTTCCACTCGTGCATTGTCACCTAGTTTGTTCGAATAGAACGAGCCGAAATATTGTGAATATCATTATGCGTGCTTTGTTGATGTTTATTTTGTAGCCAAGGCTTTTTAATTTTAAGAACATGTTAGCTGTTAGTATCATATTAACTTGATATATATATTTGTATATACTTTACATGATAAATATAATCACCTATAAAAAAAATTGTCAGTTTTGGACTCAATGTAATTGTGATAAACTATACTTAAAAGTTGTATCATTTTCAACACTGTGCTTGAAAATCAACATTTTGAACACTTAAGACTACGCTTTAACTAACCCTGCTTCAAATTGAAGGGTGTAACTCATAGCAATGCATTTTTATTTTATTCGACAAAGCTGAAAAATTGAACTAGTCCAAATGAAATGCATTCTTTCTTAGTTTGAAGATTTGTGAATTACTTTTAGAGTTTAGTAGGTACAGTAATGGTTGAATTTTTTAAATATTTAAAAGCAGCCCAATAATAAACACATAACTCACCCCAGAAATCCTGTATGTATATATATATATATATATATATACATTATTATGCTCACATCACTAAAAGTAATTGATATGGTTGTTGTTTTATTTTGGCTGGTAAACATTTCTAGACCTGTTACTTATAGTTAAGAAGCTTTAGTCACCTAAGTACATTCCATTTAAAAACCTTTTTGGTCACATTTTCACAGGAATGGGTAAATGTTTTAAACACCTGATCATTTTATTGGCCTAAGTGGTCATGACTATCATAGAAAAGTAAATCTATTCAAATACTCTATATATCTTTGCTACTTTTATTACCAACATTGAACTATTGTGGAGTTGATGATGATCTTGTCAAAAATTTTTGTTTGTTTTATATTATTTTAAGCCTGTGCTTTTGTTACTGAAGTATTGATTTAGTAAGCTACTGTAGCTCAAGAAGAAAGTTTTTGTCAAGCATGTCTATGATTTCTTTTTGTTAAACAAAATATTGTGATAACCTGTTGGAAGTTAGCATTTACTCTATCGGCAATTTCTCAAAACCAAACCTTTTTAATGTAAAGTGTTGTTGTTTTTTAAATTGTTCTTTTTACTTCCTTTGTTTCACTATTACTGAAAGCCATATTAACAATGTCATATATATACATGTCAATAAATGTTGTGATTTCTTTTATTTTCTCAGAATGTTGAGTGAAAAAAAACAACAGATTTTTAATTCTTTTTGTTTATATTCAGTAAATTAGATTTCTCTTTGTTTACTTGTACTAAGTAATATATAAATATTATAACAATTAGATTTGAATAAATCAAGCTATGTTTGAACTATGTACTTGTTAGTAAAACAAACACCTCTTACCAATGATTGTTGCTCTTTGAACATTTCACCATTTATATATTTTGTATTATCAGTGATTATCATGTATCTCCTTTAGTTTAATGTAAACAATAATCATTGGAGCCTGAACGTTGTTATTGAACGCGTGTGTTTGCTTTTTTGTTTTTTTTATACTAGGTTATTCAAGATCCTGTTAAATAGTATATCAAGGGTTTATCGTTCTTGAAAATTTTGTATTTGTTGGAATTAATTTTTGATGTAAAAAGAATTCTGTGTCCAAACTTCAATTTGGTTCTAAGCATTTGTTTATTTTTTTTTTTCAGGTGTTACAAATTGTATAAATAAAAATATATATATATATACTACAGTATTTTGATACACCTTATATGCTCATTAAATTGCCCGGTGAAGTTTTTTTGTTTGCTAAATGATGAGTGACTATAGTATAACTGTTTTAAAAAACAATGTCATGCTCTTTAAATTTGTGTTAAGAACGTTTTTTTTGTGCAGGCACTATATTATATTCAAACAAAAGTGCAGTGAATTTTTTCTTCTTGCTAAAGACGTGTAATTCTAGCTGTGTGAAGGTTGTATAGTGTAATTCTAGCTGTGTGAACTGTGTGAAGGTTGTATAACATATTGGGGTCAGTCTTTTTCTCTTTACATTTTGTGAATTTTAAAATTCTTTAGAAAAAGAATTAAATTTATTTTTTGAATATTTTTCTTGTAACTTAATGGTAGGGATAAATTTAAAAAAAAACAACCAAAGAATTTTTTTAAATTAGTAACTGGTATTCTTAAAGGCTAGCAATCAAAGTTTTTTTTTTCTTCTGTTTTTTATTGTGACTGCTCTATAGTTGTTTTTTTTTATAAATCTAAAAGCACAAATGGTAGGTTTGTATAGTGATGGAACAATACACATAATGCCATTGTCTCTAAGGTTGTTTGTATTCATTCCTTTTCTATTTCTTTTTTACTCTTCAAAATGTACAAAGTGCAATACTATCAGTGATGCTTTATCCCTTTTTAAAATGTTTTCATTTTCTTTGCTTATTAAAAGAAACTGTGCATGCAAATTCACAAAGTTAGTGGAGTATTGCATTCTCTATTCATTCTATTTTGTTCATTTACTTTTAACTTCATTTTTGTTTTTAAAAAAATATTCTAACTATTGCACATGAAAGAGCACACATTTATGTAGTTGTTTTGTTTTTTTAAATACTTTTTTCAATGCAAATTAGTGTTTATTGTTATAATAATTGTGAAACCGTAGGTTTTTTATTACAGTATAATTCTCATATTATTCTTATCTAGCTTTTGTTCTTTCATTTGATTGAAACATTACTATTTCCACTAATTATATTGCCTGTGTGAAAAACAACAGCATCAACATATTGTATCAACAATTTCATGTCAAAATTAATTTTTTTTTTACGTAATGGCAGTTTTTTTTGTAAAACCAAACAACAGTTTAGAAAGTAACAGTTGTTAAAGGTAGCTCAATGTATTATTATTAAACTAAGTTGTGTTAGTGTGGTAGTGTTTTCGGTGGAGTATGTACTTTTGACTTTAGTAACAAAACAGTAAAAGTTTACATTTCTATGTTCTCTTATTCTAATGGATTTATGGGAAAATTTACATTAGGAAAAAAAGACAGTTTTATATAGTTGTTTTGGATTTTCATTAAATACCTACGCATGTACACAATATATTCTCTAAAAAAAACTTGTTGGAACAAAGAAATTTTATGATGAAAATATAAATAAAAAAACACTGGTCAGACCTGGATAACTGTCTATCATTCAGGACACTCTTTCATAAATCTTTTTAGGGTACAAGAAAAAAAAGATTACGGTATATTTTTACTGGGGCTTTTGCTTTAACATCTTTCTCAGGTAGCTGAGAGCTTTTTCCCCACTTTCTTTCTGCCTTCCTCTGTTTCTGATAAGGTCCAGCTTTCTCTTTCTATAAATGACTTTTAAAAAAAGCTCACAGGCTACTCTACTGCCACAGAAAAAAAAAAAAAATTATAAATCTCACAGAAACTAGTCCCATTATAATCTTCTGTATAGACAGGGGTTTTGTAAGATAAGATTTTAAAAAAAAGAAGTGAAAAAACTCGTTTCAATTGAATATCCATCATCACATCCTTTTCAAAATTAATAAACCCTAGTTCATAACTTTATTAGTAAACTCTAATATAAACGGGCGTCCACAATGAAATAATGAAGAAAAACTGTTAAGATTGAAATAAAAAATCAATATTTTTTTTAGATACATTAGAGTTTATAGAAAACAATTTTGCGCGCTTACATAATAATATGTTTCAGCATTGTTTGGCTAAATCTATTTAGATAAAGCTATGTAGCTATTCGATTGTCAATTGTAAAAAATTTCATTTATATTGTTTTGATAAAGAGATAGTTTTAATACTTAATGGAGTTTGGGTGAGGCGTGGAATATGAAAAAAGCTTGCTTCGGAATGTAATATTTCTTGCCGCAGTAAATCATGTCATGGCCCTTGATGGCTAGCTAGATCCACCTTTCTGTTTCTATAATTGACTAGGTAAGGTTTACCTTTTCTCTCAGAATACCTTCATGTCTATACAATTATAATAGAATAAATCCCCGCAAAACAATCAGAACAAAAAAAAATTCAATTTGGTGAAACATATCTTTTCAATCTTTTTTTAAATATTATTTTTGTTTAATGACAGAAACGACCTACCAATAGTATGTTGCATAATATGGTCAATCAAAGTAGTTAGTACTTCATAGTTCCCAGGTCTTATACTGCAATTTTAAGATATTTGTGTAATTCACCAGCAAATTTAAACTGTACTCCCCATTGTTTATTGTCAGGGTGTATCTATAATCTAGCAGTATGTTGGCTTTATAACTCATTATTTTTATTTTTTTCTGTAATTTGTATACAGTATGGTGGGAACTGAATTATATATATCTAAAGTCTAAAGCAAAAAAAATAAATTTTCACACAAATTCTTGAAATCAACCTATTGTATATTTTATATAGAGCGATTACAAACTGGTTGTCATGTTTTTCTGTATTTCATGTATTGATTTTGTATACTTTAGTTTTGTTTAACAAATTTTTTTACAGAATTGTGCAGTTTTTTATTATTTTGTATAGTCTATTATACACACTTGTAAAATGTTTATACTCTTCTGGAGTTAAAAGTTATTTGGAAAAAAAAAGAAACTGCCAAAGACAAAAAGTCTTGTTTTACCATTTGGTTTTCACTATACATTTTTCTACAATAAACTCAGTGATTTTTTTTAGAGTAAACAAGTTGTTCTGCACACTAATAAAGTTTTCTTATAAAAAATTGTAAGTTTTTTTTTAAATTTTTGTTCATATTTGTGATGCATGATTACACATTTGTCTTGCACCTAAGTTTGTTTATTTTCTCATTTAGCTGATTTGTTATACCCTGAAAAAAAAGGAAAATTATTTGAAAAAAAAGTGCTATTTTACGGTATGTACATAGACATGACTGACTTCACTTTAGTTGAGGCAAGTACTCCTTTAGCTATTTACTATTTAAAACAGATTTTTACATAGCGGCAGTTAAATGATTAGAGCCTCTATTAGGGTATAACGGTATAACAATATGCAAAAGGCCCACAAAAATCTTCGCTGATTAATGTACAGCAAACCAAGACATCAACTGGATATCAAGCATTTTATTTGTGTGTGCATGATAAGAAACTGACCCCAAACAAATTTAACAAGTAGACAATTGAAACAAATAAATCATAACATTATGCAGCATCATAATCTATCTTATCTTTTGAAATTATGTTAAATTTAGCTTCTTTTTTTTTTAAATGTTTTAAAATACATGATAGAGATAAGCAAAAGACCAATTAATTATAAAATAAAAAAAACTTTTGGATCTTATTTACTTTAAAAATAAATCACCTACAAATAATTTTTTTATTAAAAAAAAAAAATTAATAAAACTCCCAGTTTAGTTGAAAGAAAGAATTTTCAGCACAATGCCCAGCCGCCTTTACTGTACCCCAACTAAAGTCAAATATCCATCAGAGCTGGGGGGACACCTTCCAGACCTGGGAACAAATTCTTGCCTTCACAAGGATTCGAATACAGGACATTTTGTATGCCAGCCGAATATGTTGGCCATCATGCCCTCATTATTTAAGATTGTAGATTTAAAGTAATTGTCAACTCGAATTGGATGTAAACTAAAGTAAATACCAACTCGAATTGGTAAAACGGCTACCATAACATCAATAAATAACATAAAGACAAGAACAGCCAGTGTGGATGAAATTCAGAATGAGATTTATTTTGATTACAGGTTCATATTGTGTTTTTCCCAACACCACATACACAGTATATGTCTACAGTGACAGCCTAAATCAGTTGACCACTTTAATAACTTTCACTAATAACAGACCCTTCTTGCTAAACAGCCAAAAATTTCTATCAAATTTCAAGCAATCTTTCATTTGTTTTGCTTTATCAAACTAAAAATTTAAACAAAGTAAAATTGAAAGATAACAAAAAAAAAAAAACAATCTTAAAAAAAAACAACAACAGACAAGATTTTCTATAATAAAAATTCTGAAAGCAGTTAAAGGTTAAAAGTTGCATGAATGAATTATGTTACACCAGCAATAGCCAGTGTGCATTGACACGTTTGAATCAGCTGATTTAAAAAAACATTGTCTGAGTAGAGCTGGCGTTATCTCTCATGTCCACCTGAGGCTAACAGCAGCAGTTCTAGGAGTTGTTATAATAATTAGTAATAATCATAACAATAATATCAGATGCTAAGGAAAATAAGCATGTACAGTGGGCAAATAATAATAATAATTAAAAAATTCCACAACAAATAAATAGCATACATTTTGTTAATCATATTCATACAAGCTTCGAGAGGTAGGACATTTTTAAAAAAAAGTTTCTTTGGAAGAATTAATTTTCCTGAGAGATGATGACAGTCATTTCCCCTGCCTTCCCCCCCACCAACCCCTCTCTTACTTTTTTTTCAATTCTTACTTTTTAAAAAAATGTAAAATATTACATTAAAAAAAAAAGAATGCTCTCAATTTAAATGCCAATTGTGACTAAGTTTAGACTGGATATACTGTAGGTGAGAAATTTTGTTTTTTAAAAAGGAAGAAAAAAAATATTCCAGTACAGTGTAAAAAAAAATGTTGAGGCAGTGATCATTAGAAAAATGTTTTTGAATGATTTAAAATGTCATCAAAACGTTTTCAAACAAGAATATCCCCTCCTCCCCCCCCCCCCCCGGTCAACCCCCCATGGTACTTATTTCTCTAAAATAAAAGTTAAAAAACAAAATAATAGAAATATACAATTTATAAAAATAAAATAAGGGAAATAACTTAAAGAGACAGTATATAGATATATTTAGTCATGTGAGTTGCTCTCAACCATCAACAGTTTCTACATGAAACAAGAGAAAAGGAAATCAACATTAAAAAAACAACAAAACAAACAAAAAAACAACATTTGTTAATATATTATATATATGTACAGGCAAGTCAGACACTGTAACCAAAAAAAATAATAACCAAAAACACCACCAAATATCTCTCAAAGAGAGTCCGCTTCCAGATATCCGCATGATATTATGCCGACGTGCCCTACCAATAAATGCATCGGTGCTTCTCATTATAGGCTTGGATTGGAAAGAATTTGATCAGCTAAGCTTGTGATAACGGTGACTTGCAGTTACGAATTTTAAAATCAACAACAAATAATTATACAGTACAAGCAGTTTAAAAAAAAATAATTTTTCTCGTGATGGGGAATTGCTTGGAAGAAAAAAAAATTTTTTTTAAAAAAAAAAAAAGGTAAATCAATAATAACATGAGAAATTATGACTAGTGTCCTCCACCATTAAGAAATAAATATCTCTATAATAAAGAAAAAAATGTATTCATGAATAAAAAACAAAAACAAACGTGATCTATGTATAAAGAAAATGAAATGATAACATTTAACTGGTTGGCAGGATACGATTGCTGTCCTCATGGAAGAAAAAAAGGGAGTATATGAATAATCAATGTTTTTTCAAATTTGACGTGTACATGAACAGATCAAAAAGAAAGAACAACCAGGCCTGAAGTGATGAGATTAAAATGTAAGACCCTGATTCAAATGTTTATACAAAATAATATATAGATATATTTTTTTCTTTTGACAATATTTCAGTTGCATTTTCAGGCAATACAATTATTGGCTGTACTTATTTTTTTAAAATTTCAAACAAAAATGCAGTTCATGTTTTTAAAATTTGATGGCAACCTTGATGCCCAATATATTTACACTGCTCCACCCAGCAAGAATTTGTTTTAAATTCAAATTGTAATTAAAAGAAAAGATTTACCCATTACTGAAAAAATTATTTTTTTAAAAGTTGGTGAAAGATACAATGAACTCTATAAAAGCATATGTTGCAAACTATGATGCTTTGTTTCTTCCTTATCAGCTAAAATAATATAACAGCCAGTACATGCAGAAAAGGACTTCTTTTATTAACCATCTACAACAAAAAAAGTAATTTCCAGAAGGAAATGCTTGCTTACATCAACATTCAATGGGCATTAAATTTCAAAAAATTATAAACTGATAAGTACCATATATTATATCAGTGCTGCAGACACAACACAACCGCAGGGGTGTTCGAGCAATGTCACTCAAAGCAATGGGTTTTAAGGCCAATCTGCAGCATTAATGGTGACACACATTAAAATTACATCTATAAACTTTCAGACATAAAAAAATCCTTTGACCATTTCATTTCTATTTAGAAGAGTTTCAAGAAATCTGAACAAAAAAAAAAGTAAGATCAGCATTGGTGTTTCTAATCAAATGCAAGAATTCAACAAAAATGTTACAGTTAAATATATTGGAATAAAAAGTATTATTAGGTGTACAATAATCTCTTTGAAAGGAATTTTTTTTTAACTGTTCTTAAACGGTTCGTTGCTTAATAAAGAAAATACATGCAAATAGGAGTTTAGTTATTTGAAAATATTTACTCAAGGGCTGTAGCTCAATCTTTTAAATCATTCAAATTAATTTTTAACTTTAAAATCTGTTAAAAAAAATTTGAGGTAACAAATTGAACAATAATCCCAATTTAAAATTAAGTAGTAAAAATGAGACTTGAGCTATATACCACCATCCCATCCCTCCTGTCCACTTGCTACGATTCTACTGGAGGGGGGTGCAACTTGACTATCCCCAAGTATAAATCATCAAAATATTGAATATGTTGTTGTTTTATAAATTCACAACGAAACATGTCAACACAACAAGTTTCATAATGTTCATTCGTTGTTTGTTTTTTGCTTTTAGAAATTCAAAAAAAAAAAACACTATTTTATAACATGAAAATTTCTCTCTGTCTCTTAGCAATAAATGGGCATTAAATTGGTGACACAATAATATTTCATATGGCTGCGGTATAGATGCATTTGCTAGATTGTGCTTCAAAAAAAAAAAAGGAAAACTCAGTATGGCAGAATATAGATGCATGTGAAATGTGCTTGAAAAAGATATACATTTTATGGCCATATTATACAGTGCGCATGCACACCCACACAAAAAAAAAAAATGAATTAATAAAAAAGATATGTGAAAAAGAGATCACTTTATCAACAAATCGTTGGTAGATATTTTTTTCTTCTACTTTTGCCGTAGCAAAACATGTTTATGTGTAAAAAAAAAAAAGTCATACAAGTTTTTGAGTGAGGTAAACAACAAGAGAAAATTAAAACAACAACAGGAAGTCAACATGGTGACTGTACATTATTAACAATACAAAACTGTACATCACACAAAGACCCGCCGAGACCCAAATCAAAAGTCTTGAGGGTGACGTGCCATCTGCCCCCCCCACCCTCTCATGCAGGTCAATCCCACTCTCATGCCAGACCATCTTTAACGGAGGTCAGACCTACTCGCGGGCGGAGCAAAATGAAATTTCTCATGACATGGATATAGTCAAGATTTCTTGGTACTGCTATGTTCAACTGTTAATGTTTTAAAATTTAAATACATGTGATTCAATAGTCCAGAAAAAGATATATTAACATGTATCAATAGAAATCTTTGCTTTGAAATAAATTATAATAAAAAAACAATTTCCTTTTTCATGTAAGTCATCTGCTATAATTTAACAAAATAATATACACAAACTAAAAGATGAATTACATCAAATATTAAATTAAAAATTTGTTTTTGAAAATAAAAATAAATTTGAAGTATGGCTACATACTTATAGATGTGAAAATGTATATATTAGAATAATGGAATAGTCCCAGCAAGCTCAAAAGAAAATGCAAGAAGTAAAAAAAACATCCATATTAATATTATTAAGATAACAATGAATGCCCCACTGACTACACTCAATGTGTTTCACTAGCAGAGAAAACAAGAAGACTTCATGACATGCCTAAACATACAAGAAAATAACACAATTTGATCCTCTTAAACTTTTTTTTTTCCTTCCACCAAAACCTTGACATGACAGAAAACCCTAATAATAGCAAGTGTCCGTAGGTGTACACACACACACACACACACACACACAAAAAGACACAGGCTCAACTCTGAACATATAATTAAGGAACTTCACTTTATAATGGATGATTAATAACATTAGGAAGCAGCAAAGCTGTAAATTGGAAAATTAAAAACTCTACAATATGTATACATTTATGTAAAACCCAAAAAAACATTGTCTCAGTATTTTAGCATAGCAGCAACAAAAACAGATTGCGAATGTATTGAAGGAATCAAGGACGTCCATCTGGACTTTTTTTTAGCCAATCTTGTATTTTCAAAAATAAAATATGTGTGTAGAAATAAATATTCTCTGTTTCAAAAAAAAAAGTTAAAATTACATACAGGAACAAAAAGAAATATACTGCAAGTCAAAGCCATGGAAAAAGCAAAACAAAAAAAAACAAGAAATTATTGCATAAAACATGCAATATCAATATCCTCAAATTTTTAGCTGGTGTTTTAATAAAAAATTGTTTATCCTTCTGTGTGATCATGTCAACAACAAATTTACTCATTAAAAAAAACAAACAATAAAAGTATGTACATTTTGCAAGTTTCTATAAATGGTGATATGCTAAACCATTATGAATAGAGTTAAAAACTTGAACCAATGATGTAATCAACATGATATGAAAAGTTTGCATTTTTTTTAAATCAACGAAACAAATTAGTTTGATTAGCTTTAACCAGCGGGGGATCATTAACTAAAACAAAAAATAAAAAAGAGTTCACTAACAGACACAGCGTTAATTGGTTGCAATCAAAACGTCTGTTTCGTTGAGTCTATTTAATTAATCTTTGTGCTGCCTTTACAGTTGATTTTTTTTTCTTTTTCTCTTCATCATGTAGAGCAGTAGAAATAATGTACTCAAAGAAACATACCCAGAGCACTTTAACTTCACAAGCTTGAGACAAAAATGACGACCAAAATAAATGAGAATCATATAAATATACAAAAAGGAGTATGAGAAATAATGGGTGAAGAGGAATAACAAAAAAAAATAAGACTAAGATTTCTACTGGCTAGCGCGTTGCGTCTACGGTAATCTCAACAAAATAGTTCCACCCCACCCCCTGTAGAGACTCCATTCCATTGCACTTGTACATTTTAAATATAGTCCACGGTTTTAAAAAAAAATGTTTAATAATAATAAACAATGTTTAAAAATGACTAGAGAGGGGAATTTAAAAAAAATATTAAGACAGTGAGGGTGCGGCTATCTAAGTCCTGCTTTCATCATAGTAAACTTGAGAGATCAGACATAGACTACATGCCATATGCAGTCTTTTAAAAACAAGAAGCAGTAAGGAAAATGTTGTGCTTAAATATTTCAAACAATTTCATTTTCATTTCCTGCTAACTGTGTGAATAGAATATTGAAAACAAAACACACACAAAGTTATTGCTAAAAAAAAAAAAAAGAGATACAATAATTTAAACAGTATATATTCAGAATATCAGTTCCATGTAAACAATTGCAAGAAATAACATTACAAAGGAATAACTTATGAGTTTCAAACCAATAAAAGTTTTTTTTTTAAAAGAGTGTTTTTTCGTTGCCTGTTTCGACAGTTAAAATATTTGAATAAAAAGATACATTGTATTCCCCTCCACCAAAATCTACAGTGTTACTCTACACAGTCACCTGATATTCTCAGATCCAAGTCACACACACACTCCATCTATCAAGTTTCTTTAAAAGTAAATAGAAGAAAACATTTACGTAAATCCTATCTCTCAGACAAAAGCTCTTTCTAAATGAGTATTTTAAAAATAAATTGATTGCTAATAGAGAGCGGATAACTTTACGAAATAAACATTCTATAAATGTTCATTATTTGTATTATGGAAGAGGTTTTATTTTGGCCCTTAAGATGGATCAAATATCTGCCTAGCGATACAGGCTAATGTCCCTTTGAAATAATTCTGTTAATGACTATGTGGGCTCTGTTTTTCCTGTCAGCTTTAAATCCAAAATGCAATTATATACATCCACTCAAACACTGATGGCACTTTAAGGTTAAAACATAAGAGATATAAATATAGTTATATTTCCTACTGTTATTTATGTCTAGCATGCATTTGAAATTCCTTGGACACAAATTTCATTCATATATATATATATATGTTGATTATACATATATTTATTACTTTCCTTAGATCTAGCCATACTTATACTTTTGAGTAACACACAAACAAGTATCTCAGTAACATTTTGCATTTGTTACAGAACTCCCCCCTCCCGCAACAGACAAGTCATGTCATGATTTGCCCCCAAAAAATTTTGATTTTTCATATTATTAAAAAAAAAAGAAGAAATATTGTGACGCAGAAGAAAAACATACAAAATGCATTCATAAACTTGAAAAAAAGATTATCAAATAGATATCACATGTCAAGAGATCATTTAGAGATTTTTTTTTCCATTAAACATTTTCAAAGTCTTTCAAAAAAAAATGTGACCTTTATATTTTCTGAGTATAAAAAAACCCCACCTGAAAAGTAGGAAAGAGTAAAATGATGAATGGGAGATATGGAAGTGATCCTTAAACAGGAACCATAGAGATAAAACATTACCAAAAGTAATCAGCATATTTTTTTTTCTAGCTTAAGTGTCATAAATAAATAATCAAAAGAAAAATGTGCTATCAACAAACAGAGGTAGCAGATGTTACATGTATAAATAGCTGTTTGCGTTGTTTTTTACTTTGGTTCAGATTTGATTCCGTAGTGCTGCAACAGTTGGGAGCGCAGGGCCTCGGTGCTGGCCATCTCCATGAGGCCCGCCGTGTGCGCGTCCAGGCCGTACTCGCCCATCCTGAGGCCTGCCTGCATCAGCTGGAGCCGCAGCCTCTCGCTGACTAGATTGGCCGAGCTCAGGCTGGCCATTATGGATGCGCTTGTGTATGCCTCTGCCTGCTCTGCGGAGAGCCTTAACCTCTTAGCCAGAGTAGAGTCCAGGGGGGAAGAGCCGCTGCCAGAAGCCAAGGAAGGGAAAATCCCGTTATTCCCGTGCGACCTGCTGGCTTTAGACTGATATGTTGACGCTGATGATTTGGCGTTTCTGCCTACTGGGCTTGTGACCAAATCCAACGGTTCGTGGGGAGTGGACTGGCCAGCAGGCGCATTAACAAGGCCATGGGGCAGCCCTGAGAGGGAGAAAAGCGAGGAGGAGGAGTGTTTCAAAGACGACGAATGGAGTTTGTTTTGCTGATTGCTGAGTCTGCTGCTGGAAGAGTTTCGTTGCTGCTCAGAGGGAATGGAAGTGACTGCAGTAACAGTGATGGGCCCATCTCCTTGCATGGCTTGAGGAGTCAGTGATATGTTCAGAGTTATACTTGCCCCTTGAGAGCTAGTCACAGTGCTTGCTTTTACATTCATTGGCTCTTCTTCTTTACACACGACTTCACCTGATTTGAACACATTAAATAAATATGCTTTTATAACATATATTTTGTGATGCAATGCAATTAAACATTCACATTTATAGTTTACATACCTCTATACAGTTCCTTAAACATTCACATTTATAGTTTATATGCCTCTAACTCTAAGCAGTTCTTACTCCTTTTTTAAAAAAAGAAATTCCACTATAAAATATTCCAGACTTGCAAATAAAAATGTCTAAATGAATAAAAAAAAATTTAATGAATTTAATAAATTGGTATAATCATGCTTTAATTATAGAAAAAAAAAACAATAATATAATAACAAAATTAAATATATAGAATAAACTTATTTTTTTACATCGAATAAAATGTTTAAGGCCTGGAAATTTGCCTATTCTTGTCTAAAATTTCCAGATTTGGGTAGAAATCCTAGCTCTTCATTTAAATTACTATATATACTTGCAAACAGGTCACATGGGTGAATAGGCCACACCCTTAGTTTAGGATTATCCAAGTTATATTTTGTACTTGACTTGCAGAAAGGTTATGCCAGTCATTTAGGAAGTTACAATGATTTTTGTTTAAATTAATACAAAAATCAAATTTTTAACCATAAAAGTGACTAAATATTCACTTTCATTTAGAAATGTTACCTTTAAATAGTTAGCAATTATGCATAACTTATTCGTAAACAGAAACAAACAAAAGCTGTGTTTCATGTATTTTTATCAGCAATAAACAAAGCCAGTATGCAAACATTTTGGTATGCATCTGTTTCTTCATCACATTCCCTACTCGAGTTCCCAGAGTGGAAGGACATAAAAATAAGTCACTTGGAGTGCACAATATCAAATAGGCAATGCCTAAATTACAAAATGTTTTGCATCCGACATTGAAGGTATCCAAAGAGGAGTCATTTATTTTGATTTCATTTTCATCCAGAATTTTTTACCCTGTCCCAGGCCCCAAACTTTATGACTAAACGTGTAACCAGAGCACACTCATCATGTTAAAATGTTAAATGGCATTGATAGATGCTCTATATAAATGCCCAAATTACCATTAGTTATTTACAAAGATTTCAAAAGCAACTGCCTTGAGATGAGTGCTGGCTTTTCTCTCATTCTGTTCACAACCAGCAATATTTTTTTTTAAAACTCTTACCTAATACCTAATGAAATTAACACACTATCCACAGCTCAGATATTATTTCTAAATACATTTTATAAAGTTTTAATTATTATACAGGATTTTTATGACATTTGACGATAAGAGGTGGGAAAACATTGTTAAGCTTTCTTTGTGGTACAATTTTCTATAAACGATAAACTGCCTAAATAGATCCTACCCTCCCCTTTTAAAAAAAAAGATTTTGGTAGAACAAATGTGGCCTATATGCGAGTATATACGGTATAGTGACTTATAAACAAAAGAATAATATTTTATGCATTAATTAGCCTAACAATTTTTCTTGTAGAATGGATTTATTTTTTCCTTTCTTGTATAACCGTCATGAAATTTAAATGAAAACTCCAAGTGAAAATACCCATCCACTAACTTTATATTTAAAAAAAAAATGATTTTTCACCTGAGTGTGGATCAGTGGTAAATTTTACTCTCTTCAGCCACTGCTCAAACTCCATGATGTCCCTCAAATCCATTTTCTTCACCAGATTCATCAAGTGTTGCTTGGCTTCATCCACACTCAATAGGTCAGACAAACCAGCACCTAATGAGTCAGTAAGAGCAGCACTTATCAAAACAAGTACAACTATTATTACTATCATAGTATCATTGACAAGCTTTCTAAAGTAATATTTGTAGAAGATGTGATTTGTCTAATATAATTCACTCACCAGGATAGAAGAACTGGTAAAAAGCATCTGGTCCTGTGTAGTTCCTTTTTTTGGTGGAACAATTCAGAGGGAATTCAGGACTCCTGCATTGGGTTAGATCGATCTCCTTCTCATTCTCTTTACCATTTCTCATGTCCAGGCTGGCATCACCATTCATGTTGGAAGGGAAAGAATGTTGGGAAGAGCTGTCATTGCTGTTATCGTCATCCGAGTACACATTTGGCAATAAACTTCCACCGAGTGGATACACAGAAGATGCTGCTTCTCCATTGTGCTGAGAACAGTCCAACGGAGGGTCGCGCTGATCTTGGCTATAATCCACTGCCAAATTAGAATTACCATCGTCTTCATCCCCTTCTTCGGCAGCCTCCATTTTCACATCACATTCAGAGTCTTGCCTGTCTGTCAGCTCATGTAAGGGACTATGGTCCTCCTTACCATCAGGATCAGGCGGGTGTTTATCAGACAAGTTCACCTCACTGTGAAATTCCGAAGTACTACGGACACCAGTTATATCTCTAATTTGCCTTACCATTTCATTGAGTTTGTTGATTCCCATAGCTGCTGGTCTGTACCATAGCTGACCCTGGGTTGGGTATAAAACATTGATTCCAAGATAGAATGGGGCAAAATTAGTGTTCATAGATGCAGGCCTTTTCTGTGCATAAAATTTATAAATAGTTACAGGATCTTTTTCAGGGCAGCTAGGATCTGCCCAGACACGGAATATTCGTTGTTTTAAATTTAACTTGGAAGAACTCTGTGTTCGTCGCAGCATCTGACTAGAAAATGTTAAAAACTCCCTTCCATTGTCATCTTTACAAAGCACTATATCCCCCCAAAGGAGCTTTTTATTTTCTGTTGATTTGCGAAGTCTTAAGTACATGCAAAAATAAAAACATAGAGTGAAAACCACAGAGCTAGGAGTGTATGGTCCCATTTCCTGAGATTTGAAAAGATGTGCAATCTTCCCTTCCCTTGCTAGTGTCGATGGTGACACTTCACTTGGTGTTTTCTGCCCCTTGCCAATAGACCGCAAAGTCTGTTGTTTCAATTTCAGTACATTTCTCATGTTTGAAAATGCGGAATCTCTTGTCAGTGATAAGGGGTAATTTTTAAAGCGCAAATATCGTTCAATGCTGGCAAGCATTGCTCTTAAACTGCAAGGCTCATACTCACTGCCATCAGCTTTCCTCACCACTAGAAAAAATGAGGACAAGTACTTATCCAGCTCAGTGGGTGGTATGGCTTCTGGTAATCTCATTTCATTTAGTGATCTCATATATGCAGTTAAAATCCTCATGTCTGCACCTGTTTTTCTGTGTGTATTTTTGTTTTCCATGGCACTTGGTGGAACCCCAATCAATGGATCATCAATCCAACTTGGAGTTTGAAACTGGCATTTAAAAAAGGATGCATTTAAAGGTGGCAATGTTTCTGTCTCTGCCTCCCCTCCACCTTTAGATATATTCTCTACATTACTAGAATTACTAACACTATTGTTGCTAAGACTAACTCCTGGGCTGTTTGATTCATGGCAGGATAACAAAACTGATGCAGATCTTTTCAATGTTTTCAATGTAGCTGATTTATCATCAACTTTATCAATATAGGACAATATTGCTTTTTTCATAGCATTAGTTGACTGATCATCACTTACATCATTTGAAGTGGGCACTGTTAGGGCATCTACAGTAGAATGAGAAAAGGCTAACTGTAAATCTCTGTGGCGAGCAGGAAAAACCGGTCCATTATTATGAGCAAAGAATACCAAATTATCCTTTGTGCCTTGTTTTGGGGCTGTTGCTTCATCAGATGTACCCGTAACATCAGACTCTGAAGCTCCACTAAAACTCTCATCGTGAGATTCATGACATTCGTCTGTTATGTCGGAAGATGGTATATCTTTGTTTCTATTATTTTCGGAATCTTCATTGTCATACTTCTTGTCTTCCGCAATTTCGTCAATATTGCTCTGTTTTCTATCCGATACATTCTTTTTCGCATTAGATAATTCATCTAGATTTAAAGAATTCGCATGTATTGCTTCCATTGTATTCCTTTAAGCAGATCATATCAGATCAAATAATCGAAATTAACGAAATAATTATAGCATCTTGTATCGGTAAACAAGAATGAGATTCTTCCTCACACAGCCATTGTAAACAATAGCGCCACCTTTGTTGACGAGGGTGTATAACTCTTTCGAACGAAATTGTAAAATTGTCAGCGCGAAACAAATTAATTATATTTATGAAAGAAAGAAATTGTCCTTTATTTATCGTTCGCTTACGCGCACACCAAAGACCACGATATCAAAGTAAATAAGGAATAATGATCATATTCATCCTGGCTTAATATCACACAGAAAGCGTGCCTTTTCTTTTTTTATTTTATCTTGATGCAGCAAAGATACTGAGACGCACCTGTCAGATTTCCACAGACATTGAGACATGCATATCTTTTTATTTGCCATATCAGTTAAACGGTCCAACTATAACATAATAAAATAATCTCCTACGTAAAAAATGTTCATATGGTAATTTTCCGACAAACTTACAATCGTCTATCAACTAAGAATACGTTGAGTCAATAAATAATAATAATATAATTAGGCCTAATAAACAAAGAAAACTACACTATAAAAAAAACAACAGCTTTAAAAATCCTTGTTTACTAAGTTCATAGTTACTCCCGACCCTTTCTCTTTAGCGTCTTTAAGAAACAATAAACAATTAAAAATTATGTTCCTTGTTTTTCTACAAGTGATCAGCAATATTAGAGTAGACTATTTACTTTTAGCTGTTGTCGGGGTCGGCCAATAAAGAATCTACT
This sequence comes from Anisus vortex, assembly GCA_949126835.1. Lineage (NCBI taxonomy): Eukaryota > Metazoa > Mollusca > Gastropoda > Planorbidae > Anisus > Anisus vortex. The sequence goes on along the minus strand of OX421497.1, from coordinate 40,091,533 downwards.
GTAGGCATAAATTATAAAAAAAAATTCAGAAAAGAGCAGCAATAAGGTTCATATTAGGCCTAGACTACTAACGAATATTCAAAACTAACAAGAGTAACACCAATAGTTAAATCACTAAATCTAGAAACACCAGAGGACAGACTGGCAAAGAGTAAAGTAGTAGGCCTAGGCCCTAATAATACATAAAAGGAATTAAATTATAGCTTCGAAATAGGGCCGACAACACAATCTTTTACAAAACTCAGATAAAACACTTTTCTTATCCCATATGCAAGAACAAATACATGTAAGTGTAAACTGTGTAAGTATTATTTCTTCCCAAGTTGTCATCCGGGCATAGAAGGGGTTGCATGAACAAACAAGTAACTTAACATCATATAAAAAACTAATCAAAATGCAAAATTTGCACAGACCACGTTTGAGCGTAGGACGCAATAATTTTCTTTATAGAAGGAGTGTCTGTAGTAGGCTATAATATAAGATAAAACATAGGCTATAGGCCTAAGTAGGCTATCAGAAGTGGACATCAAATTCGTGTATGGGCATATTATGGTTTGGCCAGACTGCTTTAGCAACAGACCCTGATAGCGCAACACCAAAACGGTCGACACCAATGTAGGGCCTACAACCACACCCCTGAGTGCCCACGTGGAGCTGGGATCCGAAATCTATAACACATCCAATACAACAGTGACCACTCCACATAGTAGCCCATTAACCATGCATGCATTAACCATTAACCATGCAAGCTTTTGGACCAAAAAAACAGGTCTTCTGATTTATGAACCAGAGATAGGACAGCAGTAAGCTTATAAGCTGAACAGGGAAATATGATGAAATTGGTTTAGTATAGGGATGTTAAACAAATACTGGAATTCCGATTTTAAAACCGAAAATCGATTTTGAAACATAAAACCGATTTTCGGCTTTGTTATAAGTTTAGGGGGAAATTATCCAAATGTGGTGTCCCAGGTCGAGTTGTTGTGTTTTTTTTTTTTTTTTTTTTTTTTTTTTGTTCTCGCACAAAATAATTCCTCAACATTAAATGCATTGCAAACACTAGATGTATAATTTGTCATAGGTGTTGTTTTTTTTTCAAATTCAGAATATTGCTTGCGATACACAGACAACAAAAAAAAGCGCGAGTCTGCGGCACAATTCTTTTGATCCACGTCCATGAGAAGCAAAAACTTGATTTTCCCCACAGACGCTGAATAGACAAACAGATCGATAATCGGATTTCTAGAACCGAAAATCGGTTTTGAAAAGAAAAAAAACACGTTATTAACATCCCTATAGTTTAGTTCTGGTGTTGGTAGCATAGAGATGGGTGGGTCTAAAGTCGTGAAGGGGCCTGGATCCAGGATGTGACATTTCCACAGAGTATTCCCAGAATCTAAAAAACTAAATGGCACAACTGAGTGTCGCAACCATTTGGAGAGCTCTGTGAATGGCGGAGATTGGACCATAGGCCTGCACCACCTCAGCACAACTCAGCCCTGACTCAATGCAGCTAGATCCCGGATTACCACTCACAGGTGCTGAGCGCAGAATCGAAAACTATCTTGACCTGCGGGGTTTGAAAAAAAGCCACAAAGGAAAACCCAGAATAGGCCTAACAGTGCCAGTGTGTCTGACATTTACTTGACTGCAAGAGAGCAAACTGCTCTACAGTCTGGCTAATAGAAGAAGAAGAAGTATATATAAGCTTAGATAAGATGCATCTCTTACTCCCTCTATCCCTCGATTCCTCCTTCTTTATCCCCCCCTCCCCATCGACTCTCTCTCTCTCTCTCTCTCTCTCTCTCTCTGTAAATTTAACAATGAATATAGACCATTAAACGGTTGAACGGTTGAGGTAGATATCCTTCTTTGCTATTTTATTAAATAGGTCTAATGTTCAAACTCGACTAACACAAGATCCTACAAGATTATGTAGGCCCCTATACATTTATATTTCCTCTTATCATATCTTTCTTTCTAGCTATAGCCATCTGTTTGACATAGTTTCACTTAATTATCTAGTTCATATTATCTCATACCTAGCAAATAAACTGGACCGAAATATGAAATCGAGACCAGACAATAAAGTTCTTTTAAAAAAAACACACACACACATTTTAGTTTTAATATAAATGTGCTTTTTCTTTGCGATCATGTCTAGAAGCTAAATAATAGATTCTAGGCCTATAGTTAACACAATATTTGAAGGCTATATTTTTGTTTTTCATCTAAGCTGTCGATAATTCCATAGACTATAATATACATGGACCGCTTGCTTTAGTATTTCTGCTATATGATGACTCGAAACTCGAAACACTGATTTTCGGAATTTCCGATTCGTTGTTTCCGTTTTATTGAATCGCTTCCATTTTCTCAATGAAAAATTAAAATTAAAATCGAAAGTAGTATAAAGCGGAAACATTTAAGAAACAACGAGGAGCGTAGAAGTAATATAAGACAGCCTTATTGGTTGCGCACGGGAAAAAAAGTTGATAGGCCTATAAGCTCTAAAAATAGAGCAAGCGGTCCATCTTATTATAGTCTATGATAATTCGATAAAAATATTATTTTATCAATAGTTTAGGGTGAAAATATGCATGCATCAGTAGCCTGCATAGTCGAGTAAGGTCTGCTATAGCTCTCCTAAGCATACACCCTTTTCCTCCACCTTCTACTTATGTAATAACAATAAAATTCTTTCAATTTTATTACGCAGGCCTCGTCTGTGGCTTTGGCTGTGAAGGTAAATCTAGCAAGCCTTATTTTCAGTAAAGGCGGCCCATATAAAAAAAAAAGAAAGATTTATTACCGAATCGCACAACAACAGTTTTTTTTTTTTTTAAAGTAAACAAGAAATAGTATAGGCATAGATATAGATTATTATTTTTTTTTGAAGAAAATATTACAAAACTGAGAATTAAAGATATTTCTTAATTCTTAAATTAGAGCTTGAAATAGAGCCAATAAAGAGCAGGCAGAGACAAAGGGGGCCATACTCATACGCCATCTCCATTGAGTAGGCCATACGGACGGATGCTTAAGCTACAAACGCAGTGGGCACAAACACCAACACGTCTTCTCAGTGAATACGGCTTTCGTTGTGAGTCGGTGTTGGTGACACTATTTAAACCTAGTAACCGCACGCAGTGAGTTCAACACGACTTCGGACTTCAACAACACGCCTTCGCGCCAACTTTTTTGACGAGAGTGCTCAACTGGCTTGCTACATCTCATGCCTTCGTTTTTTTCACGGTTGCTAGTAGTCGCGTCGACCTTGAATGTGTGACGTCATATGGCTGGACTGGGGACATTTTCACTTTCCATTTTCTCATCGAGAAAGCATCGCAGACAATATCTGATTTCATTTTTGAATTCAGCGACTAAAAATCAAGGGGAGAATCGAGCAGAATTTGAATTTGTGAAATATTTAGCGAGATAAAAAAAAAAAAATACGGTAATAATATTGCACACTGCCGGGTTTCGTCTGGCGCCGCGGCCACCAAGAGCAGTACATTTAAATGTTTTCTTTTAGGACTTGAAAAGACAATCAAGAAGCTATTTCTTTTTTCCATAATATCAATGATTATATTATACACCACATTGGATCGGACTTTGATCAATAAAAGTTACAGTACTTTATAATAATCAGTACGTTTTCTTGTTGCTTCTGTTTTTGCTTTGTTCTGACTTGTTTGTTTTGTACATTAATTGTTGTTTTATGTTTGTGTTTGTTTGTATGTTGTGATCAAGGACTTGTATGAGTATTGGAGCTCTTAAAGTTTAAGTGGTCCGTAAAACCTGTACAGCCATGGCAGCCATGCTTTGTACCCTGGGGACTGGAGGACCTTAAATGTACCTCAAGATTCTGCTGAGTGCAGATGATGATGACTTACCTCAATGTAATCAAAAGTCGTTCTCTTGGGGACAACGGTTTTCGGAAGTTTGTGGTGCGCTCGGTGATGCTTGGGATCACTAGCTCTAAAAGTGTCCGAACAGTTGAGGGTCTCATCCTGATGTACGCGATACATTTTTCCTCGTCGTTCAAAACCTCGTATAAAAGATGATGGTATTCCCCAAACCTTTCTCTCTTTCAAAATATGTGATGAACCCAGTACCGTTGCCCTATAATACCTTTTCCCGAGCCAATAAAATAGAACAAGCTGCAAAGCTGCAATGCACAGCGCCTCCATTTTAGAACGACCTGTGTGTCACATGATCTCTAGGCTCTCGCTGGCTAAAAGTTGAACGCAAGTCGTATCGCGCACTGCGTTTGTGCCAATCCCAGTTCAATCGTACAATTGGCGTTCGGCTTAAGATACGTGCCGAAGGTGTGTTGGTGTTTGTGCCCACTGCGTTTGCAGCCTTAGTCTAAAGTCTAGAGACTAGATCTAGATAGCCACAGAATAGAAATATTCCATATTTATTCAATTATTATGTTCTGTGGAGAGAGCTATAAGGCAAATTAAAATGAATATACAAACTATATAGACTATCTATAGGCCTAGACTATTATATATCATGATTCATGATGGAATTAATTTTTTACTCCCTTTCTCTTAGCTCGTACTGTCTGTCTACTTGCTTGTAAAACTTTGCATCGATTTTTCGACCACTTCTCGTCATCCAATCGAGCTGAAACTTGTGCAGTAGACTTGTGGCGACTAACAACATATTCTATCAAATTTTCAGTTAAAAAAAACTTAATTATACTATATTTTTTTTAAATAATTTAACGGTTTGTTTTGGTTTCACGTTAAAAAATGCCGGTCCAACTTTTTATGTTTTTTCGTCACAAAGCTTAAAAAAAAGGATGCGCTGAGATTATTTTTATGACGTCATCAAATTTTGCGCTTTAGCTAGGTGAATTTGTGAATGAAGGGAAACAATTAATTCATGTTCACGGAAATCAGGAAAATACCACTTAGTACCAAAGAAGGCTAAAACAAAAGATATTTCTCATAAATTATTAAAGGGAGTTTAATAAAAACTTGTTTTTTATGGGTTAGTTCTGTAGGTGGTTTTATGGACAATATTTAAACAATTCGGTACAACTCAGCGAGCCACAGACAGCTGGCGGGCCGCAATTAGGGATGTTAAAACCGGTTTGTTTTAAAAACCGGTTTTCGGTTCTATAAAACCGGTTTAAAACCGGATTTCGTTCCCCCCCCCCCGCAATGTCACAAGTCACAGGACGGAAAAGACAAATGAGCGTAGTTTTGTAGGTGTATTTGAAAAATATTTCAAACTTAATAGGCCTAAGTGTTTGCAGAGCATTCATAGGATTGATTTGTGTTAATACATTATGATTTTGTACACTTTACCATAACATTATTTAGAAATAATTGATTAAAACCGATAATAGCTTTCAATAGTGATAATTTGTGCACCGTGGACTTATTCTTGTAAAATAATGTATTGAATAGGATCACGTAGCGCAGATCAAAAGTCAAAAGAATGTGTATGCTGTCGTTAATAATAAAGCACAGACGCGGTGTCTAGCCGAATTGTTCAGGGTCACAGGACAAAACTAGTTTGCTCTCTCCATTGCGTACATCAAAGAGTCGTCGTCGGCATATCCGTCCGTCTCGAGTGACGATGGTGTAGCTTCATGAGTGAGGTATCCAACTGCACCGCCGAGAATGGCTGTGTAGGCCAACCCGGGAGGGGCAATCCCTGCCGCACTTGAGGCACATCAAACAGTAGCGCACATCTAAACGATGAGCCGACATTTGGTTTGATGTTGTTTTTATCGCAAGCCATAGTTGGTATTTGGAGAAAAAAAAAGAAACACAATATCTAAGACTAAATAGTATTAGCAAGGCATTTCAAGAATTGTTTTGCGTGAATCCAACATTATTTTTTTTTTATATTTCCATCAGAACCAATAAAAAAAATAAAATAAAGGATGTGCTACTTGAAGTAATGATTACCTTCCAACCAACAAACCGAAATCCGGTTTTATAAATCAAAACCGGTTTTCAGATTCAAAACCGGAATCCGGTATTCCGGTTTTCGTTTAACATCCCTAGCCGCAATATAAGTTAATCACCATTTTGCTAAAGAAAAATAAAACAAAAAAAAAACAAAAAAATTCGCCCGATAAGGGACTTGAACCCTTGACCCTCAGATTAAAAGTCTGATGCTCTACCGACTGAGCTAACCGGGCTCTTGGTTGAGTGTGTTATAATATACTTAATATTAGTAACGCTGTGGAAATCTTTGAGTGCTTTGTTTTTTTATTTTGTTATTAAATTAGTCTCATTTATTTGGGCGATTTCGATATAGACTAGATCTAAGTTCTATTTTTTTTAAAGATGAGTTCCTTTGTTTTACTTGTCAGTAAGACATCTTTATAAAAAGAAAATTCAAATAAAAAGTAAAAGTTCTACTTCCGTTTTACTAACATTTCAAACATTTACCTTAGCAACTTCTTTACTACATTCCCCTACATCGACAATTAAGTCTTATACTTCACTTAGATTAGACGACTAAGTCTTAGTAAGTTAGTGTAAGTGACTTGCCTCCTGCTCATCCTCGTCCTGACATACTGACCAAGTCTCAAGTTGCCAAGACAAGTCACATTTTAAGATATTTATTATTTATCATTTTTCTCTCTATGAAAAAAATTGAATTGAAGCAAAACTCAGCAAAAGGAAGTTTCACAAACAAGCCAAAGCCAAAATCAAAAAGGAATATCAAAATTTAAAGTTTGATAAAGTCATTAACTCAACTAAGCCTATTTATGCCTCTACTACTTTCAAAATTAACTGATTTAGACTTGGGAACTTAAATTTAGCAGCCACAGCCAAGTTTTCTTTTAACGAGAATGTTAATATTAGTTATTAGTCCAGCAATGACAATGTATAATAAAATAATATAGACCTATGGCTATTGCTCTATTAAAAAAGCAACTGAAACAAGTCTACATCCTTAATTATCATGGAGATACAGAACATCAATCAAGAAAGCAATCCTAATGATTTTACTATTCCAATAATTCTAAAAGCAATAGAACAACATTTAGATGTATCTGAATTTAAAGCTCTCCTAAAGGGTTGTTTAATGAAGGCAATGATTAAATGGAAGGATGCAAATTCTTTGGATTTGTTGCACTACTGCATACTACACAATAACATTGTAGCTCTTATAGTTTTTTTTAATCAAGGTTGTTTTAAGCCCCCTTACACCCCTACTACATGGCCGTATTTGCATATGGTGGCATGTTTTGGATATACATCCTTAATATCAACAATAGTTCAAGAAACAAACTTTCAGAATGAAGGATGCATCTTGGACTGGGACGTTTTTGACAAATATATTCTTGCCAGAACAAATGTTGTGGCGTCATTAATTATTGACAATATCAGGGATCAGAAGTTTACACCTGTAGATATTGCTGCTATCTTCCATCACACAGAATGCGTTGAGCTTCTGCTTGATTTCTGGCAACTTAATGGAATGAAATCAAATCATGGTTTAGCAAATAAGACTAAATTTTCATCAGCATATTTATGTATGGCCTGCAAAGTTAATTCACCTCATGCTTTACAACTGTTACTGACAAAATACTCAGAGAAAAAAGAGGCCCTGGAAAGTGCAGTCAGAGTGTCAGCAGCTCAGTGCATTGATATTGTCCTCAGAGAAATGGATGAAGCAGATGTTAAAAAAGCTTTCCAAGGAATGAATTTATTTCATGTACTCTTTTCTTACAGTTGCTGTCTCACGGTTCAGCAGTATGAGGCTATGGTAGAAATAACCAGAATTCTTATTAAACATAAGCAGGATGTTAATGTGGTACGCCCCTCAAGAACATTCCCTCTTTACAGCTTACTATGTCATTCCTCGGCTGGCATCAGAATGGAAGAATGCGCTCAGTTTCTCAATGACAGTCTCCTTCTCCTAATTGAAGCTGGAGCCGATCCGAATGTAGATGAGATCATGAAAGAAGAAGAGTCAAAGGACGCTGAAGAAAACACAGCTTTTGGTAGACAGCCATATTCTTCTGCAATAAACTGTACTCTGAGCAATATTCCTATCCTAAAAATGAATGAATTTGATACTCAGTTAGCAGTAAATCCTGTGGATCAATATTCGTACAACTGCATTAAAATACTCTTGAAACATGGAGCCAAGTTATGTCATGTGGGCAAATTTATTTCATTTCCAGATAGCAGCTTGACTTTATATAAATATGACAGTGGAACAAGCCTCCATGTAATGATGTCAACAAGGCCATTGAGCCAGCTGTCCTTTTCTATTTTGAGACTTTTATTGCTTTCTGGAATAAATGCGGATGCATGTGCATCATGGCATATGTCATCTTATGACAATGACATTAGATATGCATTGAACATACTTCCATTATCATTATGGTCTTTAACGGCATCAGGTCATCATGACAGCAGGACTAATTTACATTTTACAGATGAAGACTTAAAGTCTTTTATTTATATTATTAAGTTCATGACACAAAGTTCACTAGTTCTAGCATACAGGGAGTTTTCAAATGCTGTAGAATTCCTGAGATCATCAGCCAGAGAAAATGATACATCAGATGAGCTAGAGAGAGTTCATTTAGGAGAGAACCAGATGTTTTTAAAAGTTATCAAAGAGTATGAATCAGCAACAAGAGAGCCTTGGCCCTTGGAGCAATTTTGTTCCACTGTTATCTGGAACACATGTAAAAGGCAAAAAAGAGTTGTATTAGCTTTGCCTATTCCCAAGCCTTTAAAAAACATTGTATTGTATTATCATTGAAGTTGAAGTAGTTAATGGTCTCAATATTGAATTTCAAATTCACTGCAATGTCAATGACTGTCACTGCTCTACAAAATTTAACATAACAATCTTCTATTTGACTGTTATTTAAAATTAAGATATTCAACAATTAAAATGATCAATTTTGTTATTACTTGAGGCTAGAACAACTTACAGTACTTATACTTGACTACTGTCAGCAAAATGTACGATTTTTCTAAAGATTCATGTTTTATTATGTTTAGTATTTTAGAGCATAATAGTGAAATTTACTTTGAAAAGCACAGAACTCATTTCATTTTTTAAAAAATCCTAGTCTTAGGTAGAACATTATTCTTCTCAGGGGGATGAATTGATATTCGGTATAATAAGTACCCTTCGGACCAAACTGATCATAGGGCTGGTGAAGCAGCGTTCACCAGTTTCTGTGGCCATGGCATACAAGGGGATGTGTGGCCAGCACAATGCCCAGCCGCCTTTACTTTACCCCAACTAATGTCAGGTACCCATCAGAGCTGGGTAGACTCAGGGACACCCTCAAGTCCTGGGGAAAAATCCCGGCTTCACCAGGATTCGAATCCAGGACCTTCGGATCGCCAGTCGAACGCGCTGCCGCTCGGCTACCGTGCTCACATTCAGTATAATACTGCCATACTATTAAGGGATACCATAAATTTCTCTTTTGTAGTGACATGTTGGTGGTGCCCTTTCTTGATCTCCCTCAGTGAGTGACTTAGTAAGTCCCATCAAGATTTTGTACTTTGTTCCATTCAGGCAACTGTTGCTTCGCTGCTTACACAGAATGTAATGGCCAACTGCCTATTTGTGCCATTAACTTTTGGCAAGTCCAAATTTATTTGATCGTAAATATATATTCTGTACAATTTTCTTCTATGAATGGATATTATGAAATTTTATCTCATTAGTTACATTCTAACTATCTGGTTGTAAAATCTCTCAGTATACATCGTTCCTTTATTTGCTATTATTTTCACAATATGTATGTTTTAAATAACCACTATCAGTATTGATGCATTGTCCTTATAAAAAATGTGATATGGTCAATTGTTTTATAATATTGACACATTGTGATATTAAGTAATATTAAAATCTTTAGGTGCAACTGGAGTAAATGAAATATACTTTTACACAATCACAATCATTACTAGCTATTATTTTCCAATCTTTATCACTATGATATTAAATAAAATATTTTGTTTATGCTTATAAGAATTATAATTTTTAAACTATGATCCTGTTTCGTTTGATTTAGTTTGGTTTTGTTTATGTTGTATAATATAAGTGAAGGGATGATTTTATTTTCATGGTAAAAATAACTATTATTGAACTATTTACTCAAAAACACTACTATTATTATAGCAATAAATTTGTTTAAAAGAACCTCATTAAAGTTTTGTTTTATAAAGAATTTTTTAAAATATTTTACACAAAAAAAGTTTTGTGTGTAGATGTTTTCAAAGTCTGTTTTTTTTATTTATTCAACCTAAAACATGACTGAAATTGTGTACAATCAAGTATTTACAATGTAAAATCATAGATATCTGTATATCTATGGTAAAATGAAAGGTTATTTAGTTTTCTATTCTAATAAAACATTTATTTTTAAAAATATAATCAATATTTAGGAATTGGTTATATCAGCATATTAACCAATTGCACTTTGTCAATACTGAAAGCTGTAACCAATAAAAAAAAATCAATGGTACATTATTTTATTTTAGCTCCGTTCCCCTTCTCATTTCATACAGAACCTATTTTAAATAAGTCTTTCAAAGTGAGAGGCCAGCTGGTCCTGTGATTAGTATACTAACTGTCACCATGACAACCAGGGTTCTAAACTCTAAACCTAACCCAGTCAAATCTCTTCCATTCTGCAAGAGGGTTGGACAATTTAATATTCTTGTATCTAGAAGTAATGCCTGTGACTTTATCTTATAAGTTTACAGACGTTCCTTCTAGATAGAAGATTATTACGTCCACTAGGCCCAAAACTCCTGCAGGGCGACAGGGATCCGTCGGTGGCAGGGCTAGAACCCGCGACCTGTAAGTTGGTTTTTGGTTGACAGTCCGGTGAACTAACCGCTGGACCAGCCGGCTTCACTTCACTTATAAAATATCACTGAAGGTTTGGACTAAATACCTCCAATGAAACTCTGTCGTCTCTTTAAAACTCTTGTTTGCATGTAATAAAATATTATAGGTAGTTAATGCACATTTTTGAGCAATCAAAATCACCCTTAAATTGTGGACTTATTCCTCACGTCTAATGGGGTCTCCACAGTAAAATAAAGAAGAAAAAGAAGATACTGATAACGAGAGTGATTACTTTTTTAAAGATAAGATGTAATACTAATTAGTACTGTATGGCACACAAAGAGTTGTAGTGGCATGAAGTAGGATGTAGATAAACCCTTTTTGTGGTACTGTCTAAAAACATAACCTTGAATTAGTGTTTTATTACCTTTATAAAAGAAAATATTCAAATAAAATAATTTTAAGATGTTTTTATTTAAAAACAACAAAATGTTTTTATTTTAAAACGATAGTATTTCTACTAAAATTAACATAGTAGAGATAAATGCTTGGAAGACTCTCTTTAAGGTAACAAAGCCCATAACCAGCATTAAAGAAAATATGAAACAATAAATACAATACAAATCTGCAATGTAGAAAAAAAGATACTCATGTACAGTTTAGACTAGTTTGTTAAAAAAAAGCTTAATGGAGCTGCAGCATAATAAATGTATAAGTATAAATGAAAGTTTCTTTTTTTATGAACAGGAAAACAAAAGCAGTTAAAATTTGAAATGGAGCATTATTAGCAAACAAACTAATGAGGGAATAATTACACGTCTTTGAATTCCTATTACGGTATATGATAGTTATAGATATATATTATAGTGTTTTCTTTGTTTGAACTCTACCAACCTCTTATGCGTGCACAAACATCATTTGGAGAAATTACAAGTAAGGACACTTCGGCATAGTGCTGGTTAGAAAATTGAAACTAAAATAGGCCTAAGAAACTAATGAGCTTTACTTCAAAAGCCCTAAAGGCTTTTTTTACAAGTTTTTTTAAATATTGTTTTAGAGAAAAAACTTGCAATACATTTTGCTGTCCCCATTGATTCCTAAACAACACAAAATATGCATTGATTCCAAAATCATTCTATAAAAATATACTTAGACAACTTTAAAAAATTTAGATTCAGCCTACCGGTATACGAAACATTGAGCAAATCTTATTAAATGGCTAGCTAAATATTTGAAACATTCTAATATTTGATTTTATTAGTTTAATAATTTCATATAAAGTTTAAAGCTTTTGACTAGATAATATTTAAGAAAGTGATATTAGTATTAGATAGAATGTTTTTTTTAATCAGGAGGTATATTAAAAAGTACTGTCAATCTCTGTTCAACCTCAGAATCCGGTGCCATCTGAAAATGAATATTTGTTCAAGAATTTAATAATTATTGACAATTGCTTTTGGCTAGATTAAAATTGAATGCATTTTTTTGGTTAGAAATATTAATTGGCATTAATTGAAATGTGAAGTTTATTGATAGTGATAAAATTAGATTACAGTAGATCCTTTTGCATGTGTTTGGATAAAGGCCAGTAACTTTGGGAAATGACTGTAACTTTTTTTCTGTAATTACTGCCCCTTTTCTTTTGATAAGCTAAGCTCCCTGGGTTCATTGATAACCTAATTTGGTTTCAATGTAACGCTTACTTTATATGATCATACAGTATACAGTAAGATAAAAATCATGCGATAAGTACCAGTAACTTTTTAAGACAAATGTGCATTTGTTACAATTTAGATTAAAGAGTAAACAATATTTACCTCAATAAACTCATCCTCGTGAATTTCACCTGGTCGTCTCAGACTGGGATGCTGCAAGGCTTTGAAAGTTAACGCCAAAATATGGTCATCGCTGATTGTGTGTCCCAGAAAAACTTTATATAGTCTATACAGCTCATCGTGGGTAATGCATTCAGTCTCATAAATGTTAAAACAGTCAAATAAAACTGAAATCAACAAACAATGTAAAAAATAGATATGTAGCACCTAATAGAGGCCCTATGTTCCACAAGGAACCAAAGGAATAAAGCAAGCACCTAATAACTTTGTCATGGATTATTTTTGGCGAGCTACTTATGGTACTTATACACTTACAAGGTTAACATTCAGACAAGACATGGTTATGTTATCATATTGTATCTATTTTTCAAGGTCTATTCATTATTGCTTTTTTAAAAGTTTATTTATATAAATTTAATTTATCACTAAATACAATAAAAGATAAAATAATAGAAAATTGTTAATGTCTATTTTACATTTAACTGCATCAAACTGTTAAAACAACAAGATTAACTTATTGAAATTAGGTTTATACTTGCCTTTTTTTTTCTCTTCAATACTTGTTAAGGGACTTAAAAATGAACAGAAATTAAGAAACTCTTGTGGGTGAAGTTTTCCAGTTCTGGGGTTGGCAAAATCATGAATCAGAATCGCAATTAGTTTGTTTCCCACAAATTCTGGCATTGCCATGCAAACATGGATAGGGATTCCTAAAAGCCCATTATCTGACCCGTCATATGAGTGATGTCGCTTTAGCAAGGCTGCTCTTTGCTTAGGTGAAACTGAAAATGTATACATTATGTTAAATGCTGATTAATGTCAAAAGGGTATAATAAATTTTAAAGACATTCAACATTATTTTGAAAATAAATCTGTTTATATACACCAATATATTTCTCTCCACTTCACTTAGTAAATAGCATACAATTTCTAACCATGTTAATGTTCGTAAAAATAGTTTTCCCCAACAGGTCCATAGGTGAAAGCAAATCCAATGATTAGCTTTTATCATTACATTTAAACTACTTATAGATCTAGTTGTTAGGCCCTACATATGTACAACACTATGCCTAGTATCAATAAAATAAATACTACAGTAAATAACGTATGAATTCAAAACAAAATTATTCTAATATGTCAATACTTTAGAATTTAGATAGGCTAATTATACCAATAGTCGCTTTTTGGTCTTCTACAATTTAGTATAATAGCTGGCCTACTACTTTAAATCTCTAGTTTAAAATTAAAGGTGGCTGGGCATTGTGCTGGCCACACATCCCCTCATGGCCATAGAAACTGGTAAATGTTGCTTCACCAGCCTTATGATCAGTTTGGTCCAAATCCGAAGGGTACTTTACTTTTAATATCTATTAGTTACTATTATTATTAGTACTAATATTAGTCATATACTATAATAATATATAGACTATAGACACTATAGTGTATAGATAGTAAAGGCCTAGTTATTGTCGTGAGTACCAGGTATTGTGAAATAGGCCTATACTATACTACTATAGCTAATACTAATATTAATATAGCGGATATACTATAGTATATATATATTACCATATTTTTAAGTATTTCAGACAAAGAGATAGCCTACATCAATGAGATTTGAAATATAGATAATCGATGTATTATTTTATTTAAAAAAATAATATAGTTTTACACGATGAGTAATTCCTTGGCCCTCTGCCATTCCTAGTTTTTTGGTTTCTCTGTCTTGAGCTCAATGATTGAGGAGGTGCGTTAGAATTGCCCTGTAAAATTGTAAATAGGCTAAAATAAATAGCAATCATCACAATGAACATTTTTTTTTTTTCATGCATAATATTACATATAATCAATATTTCAAATAAAAATGACTCATGATTTTTATTACCATTCTCTTTTACTTTTGGCAAAACTTAGTTTGGTTGTTCTAGTCCGGTAGCGTTGTTTACATTAGTTACAAATAATTAAAGGGCAGTAACTAGCGCTGACTGCACTGAGCTATGTACATAGATATAGAATATTCTGATTTGGAAGATCTCGTGTGGATAACAAAAAAGAGGTGAACTATCCCCAGGCGAGGTTAGAGGGGCGAAGATATAGTTATGGCTGTTGTGCAACCAAAAAACAACAACGCAATATCAGGGTGCTAAATCTTTGAGAAAAGTGGAGATTGATAGGTCACACCATCTGAAAAGGATATGGATAATAATATAGTCTATAGGCTACAACAGTCAATGCCGCAACAACATAAGAAATTAGAGTCAGACAAGTCCTCGAGTTGATTCTTCAAGACAAACGGCGCACATGACGCCCAAAGCAGACACAGTGACGCAACATTAATAATAATAAGGAGACAGTGAAGGGCGGCGTCCGTGGACAGGGACCATATCCTATATATATGTTCCTAGACGCACCAAAAGAAAACAAATGATGATGATGATGGCAATTTAATGATGAATGCTTATAATAGCAGCGCAAATCTAATCTAATCTAAGCCAATGATGATGATATTAGGCCTATTATTTAACACATGTCATATTATTGAAGCACTGACCCACAAAATAGATATTCAGGGCAATGTTTAAGCCGGGCCACGACTCGAAAATGCGATGTTTGAACCACAGCTCTTGCGTATAGCAGGTCAATAGTGTATAAAACTGTATGGAAATGATATCTTATAGGTTATTTCAAGATTTACCTTAGTTAACATTTAACATGCTTTAGACCCCTACTGTCTTATGTATAGGTTGGGTCAGTTAATGCTACATTTATTTGATTTTTTTTTTAAAATTATCAGTTAGCTTTGTCTCCTAGCCTAGAGTAATGTCCGTGTTCTTAGTTGTAGGCTATGTTAAATACGCTCTGAGCTTACATTATGTTTGTTGGTAGCGCTATACAAATACTATTATTATTTTTAATAAATAGGTGCTTTAAAGGTTAATTGCATGGCCACGATCTCGAAGTAAAAGAATACAATTTGTAGCGGATCGCGAGAAGAAAATGTGATATTCGCTACATAGTCTATATATAGATAAGATAAGATAAGATAAAGGCCTAATAATGCTTTTGGTTTTAAAATTATATTTTTCTTATCTCTTTAGTGTTATGTCTGGGTGTCTATGGTGTTGGTTCTATCACTAATACTTCTTATTTTACTAGAAGAATCAGCCGGCTGGTCCAGCGGTTAGTTCACCGGACTGTCAACCAAAAAACCAACGGACAGGTCGCGGGTTCTATCCCTGCCACCGACGGATCCCTGTCGCCCTGCAGGAGTTTTCGGCCTAGTGGACGTAATAATCTTCTATCTAGAAGGAACGTCTGTAAACTTATAAGAATAATTAGTCTTCCTTCAACTTCCTTCCAAGTAAAAACAAAAGATACTTCAGGACAGGAACAATAAATAATACTTTTAATATAAAATAAGACTGAGCTCCACAGTCCATAAAACAAATAAAATATTTATCAGAAAACATGTGTTATAAAACAAAAACAAGCCTACTCTGTAAATTCTAACTCTCTCTAACTGACCAAACTACATACTCCCCCTCTCTCCTTACACACGCTCTGACCTCACGCCTTCATCCGGACAAGGGTCATTCTGGGGTCACCAAAAAGACATTGACCACGAGTTATAAAAAAAAAAAGGTTAACAAAAACCAAGGGAGTTAATTATACGTTACAATAGTTACAGTAAAAAAAAAAAAAAGAAGATCACGAAAAGAATTTGAACACCGTGTTTTAGAAAGTGCTTGAAATTGAGTAAAAAACTAGACTAGTCGTAAACATCTGAATATAATTCTCAGGTCATCAGCAAGGAATATACCAAATATAACATTAAGGGTTTAAATTTTAAAACACTATTTTAAAAAAGGTTAAAGCTATAGATCTAGTCTAGGCCTATATATATACTCATCAAACATGCCGGATTCTCAGAAGGTTCCGAAGTGAAAGAGAACAGGCCTTATACTGCTAAATATATATTTAACTATTTAGGAGCGTCGCCAGAAAATGACCAACTGGGTTTAGTAACAGTCGTCCACACTGACCATGTTAAAGGAAACAGTTATTTTGAGAACCAGCAGTAGACTAATACTAGCATTCTTGGACCCAAAGAATCCAATAGCAATTTATTAACCCGATGCTGCGATGGCTATAGGCCTATATTGGTGGCGTAGAACCTTCTTCAGAAAATTATAACTATGAGGGAAATGTGGAGTGGTCGTCAAACTCAATAGACCTTGGCGGTTCAATTCTTGGCAACATCTGAGCTGCGGTTGAGTTTGTTATGCTCGAAATTTAAAATTTTCCTTTTTGCAGCAATACCAACTGACAGGTCGCGGGTTCTAGCCCTGCCACCGACGGATCCCTGTCGCCCTGCAGGAGTTTGGGGCCTAGTGGACGTAATAATCTTCTATCTAGAAGGAACGTCTGTAAACTTATAAGACATCTAATATGCGAACTATAATAAATTGTGCCACATATTCAGTGCCCTCACATGCCCGAGGCACACTTCCAGGGTGGGGGGGGGGCGGCAAATGTAGTATAAATATAGCAAATATAGCACTAAACGAGCAGTTACAGTATGCAAGGGGGCGGCGCTGAAACTTTTGCCCTGGGGCGCTACATAAGCTAGTATTAAAAGGCTTTGCACATATTATATAGACCTACTGACAGACGCCTTGTTGTCGACTGAAGAAAAAGGAGGGGGGGGGAGGATTTTTTGTCAAATGAATTATGGCCCTTTACATTGGCGACTCCAGTGAATCACTTGATTGCCACGCGATGAATATTATATACGCTTGAACTCATTGCGACAATCCCCAGAATCACACACCAAAAATCGTTATGCCTACATAACATTCTTAGGCTATATGCCGGAAGAACAGAGTATCATATAGCATGGTAACCTTTTTCTCTTCTTTTCTAACTTATAGGATGCCTGGTCTAATAGAACCGGTTAAACCATTCATAACACCAATGAATGTGTGTGTGTGCGCGTGTGTGTGGAGAGGAGAGATGTTCCCCACTTCCTGGATTTTTAAAATACTTTATGCAACAAAAAGATGTGCGGGTAGGCCTATGACACCCCCCTCCCTGCTCCCACTTCTTCCTTCTACTCCAAAAAGTTTGTGGCCTAGGCCTATATTATGAACCTCCCCGCCCCCCCCCTCCCCTCTTTCTCGCCAACCCCGAAAAACATTTGGCAGACTATTATGGCTGATAACATGTGGTGCGAGTGCGACAGTCTTCCGAATAAGCTGCCCTTCAGGAATGTGTAGCCTCCTGCTATTGTCACGTTACCAGTAGTGCAACCCACCCCCACCCCATTCTGACATAGTGCATATTTGCCTATAGACCTACTGGATACGTGCACACAATCTCAGTAAAATGCGACAGTAAAAGATTTTAAAAAAAAGCTCAATGTGGTTTATACAGTAGTGAATGACGCGTCAAACATGTAGAAAAGAACTAACGAAGCAAGATATCTAAGTGTATTCTCAATGAAGTGGTAACGTAACGTAAAATAAGGTTATAACAGAATGTCGTCATAAGTATCGTTAAAATCTTCCGTAGGCCTATCTGTTTTTAAATTATAAATTTTAGTAAGGCGTATTTTAAGGATAACACATTTTTTACCCATACACTTCCTTTTAAATTTCTCTAAATTTTATACCTTAATTGATAGCCCTCAATTTATGATAAAGTTAAACAAAGGTTGTGCATTCAAATTGAACGAATAATAATGAATTAAAAAACTTGAAATAAGAATCGACCCTATAAAATCTGTATTCGATTATCCATATTTTTTTCCCAGAAATTCATAAAACTGTTTTCTGTTCGCTTCGTGCGTATATCCGTTATGTTATGTTCAGTACAGAAAAGATAGGTTTCGGCCACTTGTTTATATCACTGAGGAGTATTTCCATTTTAAGTCTGGGCTATGGCAATAGTGTTATCACGCCTACAGTTGGGACTTAATTGATGGATCTTATTGATTATTGGTGTGATTTTCAAATGCAGCCAGTAATAAGTCAGTAATTTTTAGTAATAGTACTAATATAAATTATAATACTTAAAACTTAATAGTAAAGTAATGAGTCCATGTTTGATTCCTAGGCTATTTTAGCTATTATACCCTATCCTATACCTATACTATACTATTCCTACTATTTACAATTTTAACTGTTGAATTGTCTATTTCTATTGTAAGTGTAGTAGAGTTAGTAGAGTATTGAACTACAACTAGGTCTATACTATAGGTCTATACTATAACTATAACTATAGTATAGACTCAGTATAGAGTATAGGGTATAGGGCAGTATAGGCTATATAGCTATATAATAATATATTGACGTCAAATTGAGTCGTGACTTCACTAGGCCTATAATCCTATATAGGCCTACTTATAAATTATAAGACACTTTCACTTTGAAAAATTTAGCCTACCGGTACTAATTTAGACTCTCAGACTTAAATCCACAAGACAGGCTAAGATTTTTAGTTGAAGTTATTTTATTAAATTAATGATATGAAAAAATTTGTTATGATTTGCCGTACCGAAGGTCTGAGTCTGGGTTAAAATGCAGATTGACGCAAGGATTAAACAAAATAAATTAGCGAACTACCCAACGTTAACCATGATTGAAGGACATCATTATGATTATGGCAAATTATTCATTATAGTTATAGTATAATCCCATAAAGGTGGCGGGCATTGTGCAGTTCACACAACCCTATTGAGAGCCATCGCATTGGGAGCTGGAGACATACTAAAGCTGGAGCGTCTAATAGTTTATAGAATTTATAGGTATAGGCTGATTTCCAATTGGTAGGCCTCTCTAATGATCGAATATTGGCTCTTGCACTTGGTTAAGGGCTAAGACACTTTAAAGTTTATAGTAATTTAGAGTTAAGTGTATTTTAGAGTACTTTAGAGTTTAGACAATTTTAGAGTTTAAAGTACTTCAGTAGTATAGTGCTCAATTTCTTGTAGAAGATATTTGAATTTCCTTTTTGGGAGTTTTCCGCGCGCCATGTCAAGTCTGGTACTCGTGCAGACCCCTGCTTCAGAGTTTAGAGTGAGCTAGAAAATTCTGAACTGCTTTGATTTTAAGTCTGCATCAACTGTCCATTTGCTGGCTCACTTAATTTTGTCTAGCTTTTAGTTCATTCAAAAGTTAATTGGAAGGAATACTGTATGCTTTTTTCTCTTTTTCAGTGGACATTTTGAAATTTTCTGACATGCAAATGATTGCGTCTTTCTCTACATCTATACATATTTATAGCATAGATCTATATAAATCTGAAATAAACATATAATGTCTGTAATGGATACAAACTGTAATAAAAAGAAGACATTGAGACGAAGTAGGTCAATTGACGAACACCCCGAATTTGTGGATGGCCATACAACTGTGAAATCTGAATGCAGGCCTGACGTTTGTCCAGATGTGCAGCCTCTTCACATTTCAAACATTCAGGAGCCAGACATTGTTCGGTCTAGTTCTTCTTCCAGTGGCAACTTCTCAAGAGTGAGCTCATTTGCAAGTACCAGTAGCAGTGAAAGGTCCTACCATGCACAAGGAAGTAAACTGAAGTCCCTAGTTTGTTTTTCACAAAATAGTTTAGAAGAAGAGGGAATCCCAACTACATCTCCTGATGCCATAAGAGAGAAAAAAAGGCTTTTCAGAGAGAGAAAAATAGATAATTTGTCACAAGAGGGTTCAGATGATGTCTTTGAGGCAAAACTAAGTTCCCCAGCCACTTTTCATTGTAAAGAAAAAAACAGATTTTTCAGTGACAGCTCTGTGCTATCAGAAAAAGGAAAACGAAAGCGAAGTGAATTTTCTAGCAGGGGTTACGGAACTGGGTCAGGGGGTAGCGCTCAAGGTAACTCAGTCGGCAAAACTTCATCTGATTCTTCTCAAAACTCTGAAACTGTTGTCGCAACACTTGCAGGGGCTACTGACCTAAAGACTGTGCAACTAATAGCTATTGAAAATGACTTTAAACCCAAGTGCTCACAGAGAATGTTGATGACAACAGCCATTCCTGTAGGCCCTTCTCAGCCTGATCAGAATGATGCAAAGCAGGAGTTAAATGATTGTGCAAAAGAATCTTTACCTTTTGGTGAATTCAGCCATGAGGATTCATCTCACATGCTTGGCGAGAGCAAGGGGACTTCCTGCAGTTTATTATCATCTGTGGAGAAGACCTTCAGTACTTCAAACAGGTCAGACCTTAAATCTGTGAATGATGGCTCCAGTGCGCTCTACCCTCTAAGTTTAAGGAGTGCTCAAGCTGCTTCTAGCAGTTCAGGCAATGGCAGCTTTTACATCAACTCTTCAGACGAGAGCAAGCTACTTGTGTCTCATACTGCTGCAATGCCGGAGTTAAATGACAGTGCCAAAAAATCCTTACTGTTTGGTAGCCTCATTCAAGATGTTTCATCTCACATGCTTGGCGACTGCAAGGGGTCTTCCTGCGGTCCATCGTTAGCTATGGAGAAGACCTTCAGTACTACAAGCAGGTCAGACCTTAAAGATGTGAATGATGGCTCCAGAGTGCTCTTCCCTCTAAGCTTAAGTAGTGCTCAAGCAGCTTCTAGCAGTTTAAGCAATGGCAGCTTTTATATCAACTCATCGGATGAGAACAAGCTACAAGCTTCAAATGCTGATTCACTGCTAAAAGCGACGTGCAGCTCATCCGTGCCAGGTATTGAACCATTTTTTAAGCTTAGTTTGAATTTTTTTTTAAATGTCTAGCTAATCCATTTCATAATATTGTTTAACATTTCAGTTGTTGATTATTTATGTTATATGATACATTATTTATAATAGGTAATTCAGTGATGTCAAGTGAATCTAAATATCCTCTGGAGGATTTGCTCTATGGGAACTTTCCATATTGTGGAACAAAACATCAAGCCCACCCGTCCTATTTATCAGTAAGTTTTCTTCTCATGTTGGAGAACCTATTTGTTAAAAAAATCTGTTCAGCAATAAAAACACACAAATCTGTTTTAAAAAAACTATCTTGTTTTCATGGCTTTTTTTTTAATGATTTCAAGAAGTCTGCTAAGAAAACATAATTTAAAACAAAGTTCTTGACTTGACAAATTTTTTTTAGCAGCCCCTTTTATTAATAACTTTAATTTATTATTTTTCTTGTTAAAGAAGCCATAAAGAGAAAATTAAATTCAACTTAAAGTTAAATTTAATAAAAGAACACCCAAATCCTGTAAAATACTATAAAAAAAATTTGATTTCAATTCATTTTTAATACAATTTATATATCTATCAAATAATTCTTAAATAAAAGAAAAACACTAACTTACAATATTTGGAAATTGAATTATTCAAGAATAATAAAGAACAAGGCCTTGTAAGCAAGCACAGATACACTATAGTATAAATGTAGCTAATTACGTTTTAAGCAGAAATAGCCCGAGCAGTTAACCTTGCTAAGGGTCAACTATGCATGAGTCTATAGTAATAAAGTATAAAAAAAAAACAAATTGATCCAGCATACTAGGGCATGTGTGGCCAGCCGCCTTTACTTTACCCCAACAACACATTAGGTACCCATCAGAGCTGGGTAGACTCGGGGACACCCTCGAGTCCAGGGAAAAAAATCCTAGCCTGCAGCAGGATTCAAACCCAGGAAGGAACAGTCTCTGCCCAGCCTTAATATTACTTATAAACTGATGAACTGTGTCCTATAGAGCTAGTACAGGGAACTCATTGATCTGAAAATGAAAATACACTGTCATTTGTGTTCAAAGCCCTGACAGCATTGAGACAACAGCCCTGCTTGTTTGAGTTAAATGTCTTTAAAAACTGTACTCTTATCCATTTTCATTTAACTAATTTGTGAGACCGTTAAATGCATAACCTGAATATATTTATTACAACATAGTTACTAACATAAGGTTTGTTGAACCAAGCTTGTGAGGGAATTTTACATCTAAGATTACATTGAGCCTTCAATTAATCTACTATTTATGTTTTATTATTTTTTATTTTTAATAACACAGCACACTATCCTAATTCTACAAAGTATTAAGGAAGTTTATTTTTCAAATGCAATCAACTGATTACATTTTGTTTAAATTTCAGACTTCTGAGTCACACTTCCCTACCAGTGCTTTATTTGTGAACAATGAATTGGCTTCTATGTTGGAAAAATCTGGCAGGTGTGAGGAAGAAATATGTGATGATTATCAATGTCAGCAGGTAATCTTCATTTTGTTGTTCATGTTCTGCTCAAATCTGAGCTGGTTGTCACACCAAAAAAGTTTTCATAGCAAAGCTATGATTATGATTGACTTTAAAAAACTAAACTTAGTTTAGGCTCATCTTTACAAAGAAATCTGTTGCACATTTACAAACTGTTGAATAATAATATTTATTATGGTACTTTATCTTATTATAAGGATATAGAATGTTTCTAGGAAAGGTCTATTAGTAAGTAAATAAAAAGTGTCCAAAAATTTTTAGCGTTTTAATACAAGCCTTTTTATTTTGTTTAGCACTAGACACACATCGATTAGTAGAAAGGTCGCACCAGTCACACTGCACTCTTAAACAATTTTAACAAGGGAAACAACACAACAAATACTTCTAACAATATTTTTCCTTGGGCCTACTTATCACTATGATTAAACACTTAAAACATTGAATGATATTTCATACAAAAAGTTTTTTTTTTTAAATGCATGTTGTGTAAACAATACCATGATATTTTGAAAGTGCACAAAAATAAATATTTTAGGTAAAGAGCAGAATTAAAGAGCTTTCAAATGGAGGTCTGAAAGCTGTAGCTTTGAACGAAGAGCAAAAATCACTCTTGTACCACATGTGTCGGCATGTGAAGGACTGTACCCTGCCCAAGTGTCCATTCAGTTGGTGTGAGCCATTTTCAATTGAGTAAGATGATTCAAATTTTCTTCTCTTTCTCTAAAACCCATTTGTTTATTATTGATGAGTGTTTAAATAATGATACTAAAGATTTCACCATTGGACAACAAAAATCCTACTTGTGTTTATGATTCGATGTGATAATAAATAATTTTATGCCATTAGTTTTGCTACATAATTGCTTCATTATTTTTTTAGGCTATCTGATTAATTTTTTGCTTTTTTGTTCATTCAGAGAAAATTTGTCAGAAGAAGAACAATTGTTGTTTATGAAAAGAGAATTAGAAAATTTCACAGATGATAAAATGCTGCATGGTAACATGGTTGAATTCCTAAAGGTTTGTGATCTACCCTTAAGACTCTTAAAAAGGGTTAGGGGTTAATTATTTGACGGGACTCTCTGTGGCCTAGCTGCCAGGCACTCGGTTGGGGAACCAGATCTGAGATCCTGGTGAAGGCTATGACCTATTCCCAGGCTAGGAGGGTATCCTTGAGTCTACTCAGCTCTGATGGGTAGCTGACAGTAGTTGGGGGATGAGTAAAGGTGGCTGGGCATTGTGCTGACCACACAATCACCTTTTATGCCTTGCTCATGGAAAAAAAATTATGAGCACTGCTTTGCAGACCCTATATATCAGTCTGATGGGGATACTTAAGTTTATTTCCTTATTAACTTTTAGATTACTATCTGGTGGCTCAGAAGCAGAATGTTGGGTAAGGTATAGAGTTCAAATCCTGTCAAAAACAGTGATCTAGATCCAGGCCTGGAGGTCACCCCCCCCCCACCCCCAAATATTTATCCGACATTAGTTGGGGAAAGTAAAGCTGAACTTTGTACAGGTCATAGGATCACTTTGTGAACTTTGTAGGCTACTGGTCACAGGATCACTTTGTGAACTTTGTACTGGTCACAGGATCACTTTGTGAACTTTGACATCTGATGAGGGTGATATCTTTCTCCTACCCCCTTTTTGTGACCAAAGTGTTGTTTGTGAAAGGCTCTGTAGTTTTGAAATGATTTTATAGTAAGAGCCCAGTCATAGTAGTACCAGATTATTGGAGTTTGAGAATTCATAACTTATAGCTTACAAGAGCCCAGTTATAGTTGTACCATCTTATTGGAGTTTGAGAATTCATTACTTATAGTTTAAAAGAGCCCACTTATAGTAGTACCAGATTATTGGAGTTTGAGAATTCATAACTTATAGCTTACAAGAGCCCAGTTATAGTTGTACCATCTTATTGGAGTTTGAGAATTCATTACTTATAGTTTAAAAGAGCCCACTTATAGTAGTACCAGATTATTGGAGTTTGAGAATTCATAACTTATAGTTTAGAATTAGAAGAGCCCAGTTATAGTAGTACCAGCTTATTGGAGTTTGAGAATTCATAACTTATAGTTTACAAGAGCCCAGTTATAGTTGTACCATCTTATTGGAGTTTGAGAATTCATTACTTATAGTTTGAAAGAGCCCACTTATAGTAGTACCAGATTATTGGAGTTTGAGAATTCATAACTTATAGTTTAGAAGAGCCCAGTTATAGTAGTACCAGCTTATTGGAGTTTGAGAATTCATAACTTATAGTTTAGAAGAGCCCAGTTATAGTAGTAAGAGATTGTTGGAGTTTGAGAACTCATAACTTATAGTTTACAAGATCCCAGACTTAGTAGTACCAGCTTATTGGAATTTGAGAATTCATAACTTGTTCCATTGTATTTCAGATGCACCCTAAACTACCTTATGAAGACCTGCCCATTGAACAAGTTCACTGGAGTCGACTGTGCATGTTAGAAAACTCAAGCCGAGCAGTACTGGCGGCACACAATCAACCTGAGGGTCTGGAATACTGGGTCATTAAGAAAGTAATGCTCTTTGTTTTAAACCAGCAATGTCAAGCAGCTATTTATACAGGGTTGTGAACGAGAGGCCGGCTGGTCCTGCGGTTAGTTCACCGGACTGTCAACCGATACAATCACTGATTTATATAATTTTTTAAATTTTATCTTGGTATGGTTGGAATTAAATGCTTCAAAGAAAGAACAATTAATATAAAGGGCTTAAAGAATATACATTTTAAGACTTGTGCACTAATTCCTGGGTTGATGAGTGTTTTGCTATGTTAGAAATAAATGTGCCCTTAGAAGTGGATTTAAGAAATTGAAAAACAAATCTTATCTTTAGTTGCTTTTTTGTAAAACTCTAATTTTGCATTATTTCTTGACTTGTTTAAATTGGTATAAACTGGTTTAAGCAATTTCTGGGGGCTTACGTTGTTTTGGAATTTTATAGTAGAACCATCTATTTTGGTAGAAACCTCTTGTAGTAGAAGCATCTTTTATTCCTGGTTAATACTTTAAATCAACATTGTATTTGATTGCATTTTCAGAACCTGGTTGATGATGACTTTTTATGGAAAGTGTGCAGACAGCTGGGAAAGTTAAGCAGTAACACTTGTGTGGTCCAAATGCTATGGGCAGCAAAATTTGAAAGTCATGTGCTGATTTGTTCCAGATTTGAAGGTAAGTTTTTTTCTGAACACAAATTTTGTGGGTTTTTTTCTTCTTCATAAACTCATAATATGTCCAGGATCTATTAGGGAGTGGAAAAATGAGTTTCTCACCTTCACATATCCCATTGGTGGTTCGTTTGATCAAGATTGCTGACTGTTGCGCTGCCCTAGACATTTAGTTTTTAAAATTATGTTTTACTTTTTTATGACAAATGAATACTGTTAATATTATCATGTTTTAACACGATCAGCAAAAAAAAAAAAAATAAACATTTTTCTGTTACTGCTTGGCAGGATATCATTCTTTACAAGATAGCCTGAAAGCCAGTGCACCTTTTGGACTGGATTTGGGTCTGATCCAGTTTCTAATGCTGCAGTTGACATCAGCCACTCAACATTTACACGGTTTGGGTATTGTTTACCTCAACTGGACTAGTAAGTATCTCAGTGGTCAGCAAAGCTGGTTTCTGGAATTGTATAAAATTGTGGCAAGTGCCAAGTATTGTTTTAGCTTAATGGGCAATCAATCTCAAGACTGGGGGATGAAAGTTCAGTCTGCTAAAATGTGAACTTTTGTCTATGGGAAGAAGTGGGATCTGTTCTGTCCCTCCCCTTAAGCCTTGGGAAGGTGGTCTAACAGTTAAGCCTTTGGGTGTATTTTTTAGCCTTTTATTCAGCACTTTGTGTATTTTTCAGGTGGAAACATACTATCCTATCAGTCAGATCAGGGAATCATAGTCAAACTGTGTAACTCCTTGGGAAGGTGGTCTAACAGTTAAGCATTTGGGTGTATTTTTTAGCCTTTTATTCAGCACTTTGTGTATTTTTTCAGGTGGAAACATACTATCCTATCAGTCAGATCAGGGAATCGTAGTCAAACTGTGTAACTTTTCAGCAGCTGCCTCTTTGGATGGTTATGATGTTGGATTTCTCAAACTGGCCCTGCCAACTTATATTCTCATGCCTGAGGTATTTCCAAATAAACAATAATCTGGAAAAAATGATAATTTTTAAACAGTGCATTTTTTGTTTTAACCCGTACAGCCCCTGTCGTGTATTTATTCCTCCAACTATTTCTTCCCCTCAAACCCAGAATCGTATATTTCCCTCCAAAACAAATCTCCTAGAATACCAGAAGCGTATATTTCCCTCAAGGAAGGGTGTCTATTTAAAGATCAAAATAAAGGATTTGACCTTTCACCATAGTCTCGGGCAGAATATTTATTCGATAGCTGAATAGTTGAATTTTATTTCGCTTTTTAAATTATGAAAATTGACCAATTACCCGGTATTGAGTTTTTTTTGTGAAAGTGCAGTCCTAATGGACGCTATCAAATTACCTTGTGTTATTATGGCGGTACACGTTGATGAGACTTTTTCTTATGGATTATTATTACGAATGAATACAATTACTTTATGAATTAGATTATTCTAATAAGGTAAGTTATTATGTTTCTAGCAATTTACTCCCTTCGTGTTATCATCAATGTTTACCAACAAAAAAGTAAAATAATAATTTCGGAACCCTATCAATGTCTCAGCCATTCTGAAATAATGTCTGGGATGGAGGGAATAATTAGTAAAATAATGGCTGGGACTGAAGGTATACATCGCAAATAAGTAGGTCGGTACTTTAAGGGTTAAGTTAAATATTGTTTGAATTAAAAATGGCATTTCCAAAAATGTTATAAGATTTATACCTTTTTTTTACAAGTGCAAATGTTATGTACTATATGAAAAACTACAAGTCCTAGAGGTGTGCTTGAGTTCACTTTCTTTTTTTTTAAACATAAATTATCAATTAATTATCATTTCTTACATGTTACAGATGCTCCTTCTATAAAGAAGATTATTATGTCTACGCTTATCCATTATATTTGTCTTAATATTTTATATTTTAAGAAATAAATAAAAAATGTCTTAACTTTAAAATTAGAAATCCTTCAATTATTTCATGACATTGATCTGAAAATGTTATGGCTTATGAAATAAATGTGGATTTCTAGAGCAGTATGTCTGGAGCTAATGTACACTTCCCTCCCGCCTAAATTTAGGTTTCTTCTTTGCTTTCTTTTTTTCCAGCTATGTAATGAGGACAGAGTGACACTGGCTAGTGACATCTGGGGACTGGGCTGCATCCTTTACGAGCTCGTCACAGGTCATCCACTCTGGCATGAGCAGAGGCATTCCTCTTCAGAGACACTCTACAAAATGGTTGGCAGTTGTTGTTTTCTTTTAGTACATTTTTTATATTTCCACCATGACTAAGTTCACAGCTGAAAAATGTTATTAGTATTTTACTCAAACGAAAACTTTAGTTTTTGCTGAATCAAAATTGTATATAATTTTATATTTGTCATATTGACATATTTGTTTGTCCCTGTGCCCCCCTCTGTGAAACTACTTAGTTGTAATGTATCCTGCAGTTTCTTTTCTCTATGTTGTTTAAGGCAGGACTGTGTATTAACATATATATTCATCACTTTGGATTATATGTTATTTAGGTATAATATACTGTATACAGTGTTACAATTGTTACATTTTGAAATTTTGTGATTGATATATTTTATCTCTTCAAAAAATGTGCACCTTCCCCCCCAAAAAAAGGTTTTCCATCTGATATGTTCAATTGTTTCTTTGTGCAGCAAAATAATAAAGCTGTTAGTATGTAATTCAATTAATTTGCTGTGCTGTAACATGTAATCAAATATCCTTAATTCATCATAAATGAGATTGAAACCACACGAGAGCCATCCATATATTTGGTCCAAAAAAAAAGTTATATTGGAAACCAATATATCTTTGGACAATCCTCTAATGCTTATGTGCAAATTAGTTTCTTCCGCTCCCCCTTCCCCAAATTTTCCCTATCTGACACTGAGAGAATGTGAGGCAAAAGTATCTTTTAAAAAGATTGGCTTGTGGCCGTGTGCCTTACATAATAATTCAACTGCCACTACAATTAACACAGACCGTGTGCCTTACATAATAATTCAACTGCCACTACAATTAACACCAAGAGCGCACTGAGCATGCTTAATTTAAAAGCATGGATAGAAGCGCTATAAAAAATGACCATTATTATTCTTATTAAATTTATCTTGTACACGAGAATAAGGACTAAGTCCAATTACTTATATATACCGTTACTTACAAGTACCAAATACAAAACAAAGTTAACTATAAAAAAAAACTGCCACCCTTCATGCTGGCGTGACACAAGCGTAATGCTCGAATTATTGCATTCTTCTTTCCCTGTATACAACTTCAAGCTTCAACTCATAAAGTCATGTCATTTACTTACAGGCCATTCATGTCTATCATTGTAGAAAACTCTAGTCTGCTCTAACTTTTGTTTATGTGGTTGACTTTTCTGGTCAAATAACCTGTCAAGTACTGTAACAGCAGGTTATGCAAAATTTTGTGAATATTTTTACATTCAGTCAAGTCCCCCTCCATTCTTGTATGCATCAATAAGTAAAATCTCTAAATCTGACACCCCCGTCATTGTGTATGTAATATAATATATGGGATTTTTAAACTGATAGAAATTGAAAGGATTAATCCTTCAAAAGAGAGAGAACTGGGCTAATTTATATTTTATATCTTTGAATTTTTTTTAACTTTTTTTTTTTTTATCTACAGATGAAAGACAAGTTTTCAACACTTGCTAGTGACCCAAATTTTAATCTGTCTTCTGTTTCTCCCAAAATGAGTCCAGTTCTATCTGCGTGTTGGGAGGTAATGGTTGCATTTCTATTTCTTTTTACGCTGTTTCCGTACTATTATTATTAGTCACACTGTTTATTGTTTTAGTTAAATGATATTCCAACGTTTAGAAAGCGGCATAATGTATTGCTTTCATTGATGTTCACAGGTTGATCCAAATGAAAGACTCAGCATCATTGATCTTCAGCTTCAACTGATTGAAGCATTTTTATCAAGCAATCCCAGTAATCCAGCCACATAACATTAGGTCTTGCATAAATTTCAAAGTTGGCATAGAAGGAATTCAACAAAAAAAACTGACCCACTTCTTGCCTATCAATAGAATGTTTTTGTTCATCACATTGGAGCCTTGCTGTAATGAACTTTTATATCCTTGTCATTGATAAAACAATGCCGGAAAAACATTTATTCTATTTTCTGTTTAAATTACATGTCCGCACTTTAAGTCTGCAAGTCTCGTGAATATTTTTGAATGGTTCTAGTAGGATGTGCTTACCATTCCGGATTTCTCCGACTTGTTTGATCAATAGTTTGTATATAGTCCTTGAACATGTAGTTATTAAGTTATAGTTTGTTTACTGTTGTTGTTTTTTACTTTAGACAGACAAAAAAAAGAATAGTTTTCTAAATCTACAATGTTTGCTTAATCTAGCCATAAACAGTTTGCATTTATTATTATAGACTTTTTTCTTATCATTCAGCTACAGTATTTTATCTTTTTTTTTTTTTGTATAAACAAATATTTAGTTTTAATGTCCATTAACATTTTCTGTTATGGCACAAGCTCAATTTCTTGCATTCCACAATGGATATTTATTAAATGGCAGCCTTATGTGTGTAATTGTAACACTTAATGCACAAGTTGAATTCACTTAAAAAGTGAAGAAATGTTTGATTGTATAGACTGACTCCAGGTGTCCTGAAGTACTGGGTTATGGTATGCGGAATTACTCTGCACTCCTTCCTTGATTTGTAATCTTTTATATATATATTATATATTATGTTATATATATAACACCTTCATTTAGAAAGAAATTAAACAGCTAGCTTGTTGAACAACTGGCAACTGCAGGTTGATTTGTTTATGTATTTTTACATATGTCATGTTGTTCAGCTCAGTTTATGACATGCCAAGGTAGGTTAATTTTTTTTTTATTGAAAGATTTATATGAAACAAGATTAACAAATTATTTACTTGCCAAGAGAGTCAAAGACACTTTTTAATAACTATGCAATTTATATGCTACAGACGCTCCTTCTATATAGAAGACTATAGTCATGGAACTTTCCTTACTAATGTCTTCCTTACACTATATAAGACTTTATTTGTCTTATAATAAAATAGCAAAACTTTGGGGGGGGGGGGGGGGCAAACCCCAAAATTTCAGTTCCATGGCACACAATTTTGGTGCTAATGCACAAGTCATTTGAAAATAACTACAGTATGTAAAATTGTCAGATTTGCATTTAAAAATGACTGAATTGTATTAATTGGATGCAAAATGTAACTTGTTTTAAAAGTTTCTTTGTGGTGATAAAGAAGAATAAACTAGTTGCTTCTCAGATTTGAGTTTTCATATGTTTTTCTTTAGTCTGTTGTCAGCTATGCTTTCTCTAATATAAACTGTTTCATTTGTACCAATATTAGTGTTAATAATTATTAAATGAAAAATTTATAAGAACTTAACAAATTTTTTTACACTCTATAGTCATATAAATATAGGCCTATATGAAAGTATGGTAATAGTGGTATGTGTAATGAGTTTTAAAAGACCCTAAAATGAATATTTTGTTGCTACATAGAATGCCAGGAAGATATGTTTTTTGGAAACTGACCACTTAACTATATATTACAAATGTATATGAATCAAATTAAAAAAAGACAGTAAAATGGCTAATTACAATAGTTTCGGGGGCCTGGGCATATGAGGCTTGTGTGGCTAGCACAATGACCAACTGCCTCATTCCTAACTAAATTAAGGTACTCCTCAGAGCTGAATAGATTCAGGGATACCCTATAAATCCAAGATACAAAAAAAAAGCATTTGAACTCAGGACCTATATAATGTCAATCCGAATTTCCGCCACTAAATAAATGTGTCAACAACAAGATTTTCATTGTTGGTCCTTACTTATTGTCAATACCAAAGATTTCTGTTCTGGATGACGAGAGTCCATCTTCACAGTCACATATGAAGCCTATTACCATTACTTATAAATTCTTGATGAAGAGAGAGGATGGTGGGCATGAGCTATAAAGAGGGTTGCACCTCCCATGCGATAGCTTCCTGGGATGAGAAGGGGGGGGGGGGCATCCCAAATGGCTGACAACAATGGTATTATTTCCGCTCATGGTTCTGGGACAAACACTTAAAACCAGACCTCTAGATTGAACAAATCCCACTGTCTTTAGAACAATACTTTCCATTGAAATCACATTAACACACTTTTTCTTGTGGCTATGGGGTGTAAACTGAATTTGCTTTTGATGATCAATAATAAACAACAAAATTTGAAATAGATTAAACACAATTTTTACATATTTTTTGTTTGCAATGTTTTTATTTTATGTGTAGTGAAATTGTGGACTCTTTCCTCGGCCCTAACGGGGTCTCCACAGTAATATGAAGAAGAAGAAGAAGATATATTTATTCCTTAGTTTTACCTATACTCTTTGTAGCACTAACTTTATTTATCATGATAAAATCCTTTGGACGACTGAAGCTTACTTTAATAGATAAATTCTCACATTCAAACTTTAATTCTGAATACATATTATCTTTTTCAGGACCTGAAAGAATGAAAAAATTTTATTTTTTATTTTTATTGAATTTAATATCATGATAGAAATTTTAAAACATATCTTTATAATTTTTGCCACAAGTTTTTGTGTGTGTTGGTTTTTGGATTTTGCAGATTGTTTCCCTAGACCAGATGAAAAGTGAGTTTGACTGCATCCACTGTATGTAACATTTCCAAAACTACCATCTGATTCAATTCCTAATGATTCCCGATTCAACTTACAGAGTCATTAAATGTGGGCAGTGTCATTCCTCTTATAAGAACTTCTAAAGATTTTTGGAACATAAAATTCAACGTTAGTATTTTTTCAAAAAACAAAACAAGATAGATCTAAGTTTCTGAGTTGTTGTTTTTTTGCCAGCTATTTTATATATATATATATTATATTATATCAGAGCTGAATAGATTCAGGGATACCCTATAAATCCAGGATACAAAAAAAAAGCATTTGAACTCAGGACCTATATAATGTCAATCTGAATTTCTGCCACTAAATAAACAACAATATTTTCATTGTTGGTCCTTACTTATTGTCAATACCAAAGATTTCTGTTCTGGATGACGAGAGTCCATCTTCACAGTCACGTATGAAGCCTATTACCATTACTTATAAATTCTTGATGAAGACAGAGGATGGTGGGCATGAGCTATAATGAGGGTTGCACCTCCCATGCGATAGCTTCCTGGGATGAGAAGGGGGGGGGGCATCCCAAATGGCTGACAACAATGGTATCATTTCCGCTCATGGTTCTGGGACAAACACTTAAAACCAGACCTCTAGATTGAACAAATCCCACTGTCTTTAGAACAATACTTTCCATTGAAATCACATTAACACTTTTTCTTGTGGCCATGGGGTGTAACTGAATTTGTCACGATTGGGACATTAGTGCTACATAAAAGAAAAAATGAAGAAATTTAATTTGCTTTTGATGATCAATAATAAACAAAATTTGAAATAATAGAATAAATAGATTAAACACAATTTTTACATATTTGTCGTTTGCAATGTTTTTATTTTATGTGTAGTGAAATTGTGGACTCTTTCCTCGGTCCTCCACAGTAATATAAAGAAGAAGAAGCAGATATATTTATTCCTTAGTTTTACCTATACTCTTTGTAGCACTAACTTTATTTATCATGATAAAATCCTTTGGACGACTGAAGCTTACTTTAATAGATAAATTCTCACATTCAAACTTTAATTCTGAATACATATTATCTTTTTCTGGACCTGAAAGAATGAAAAAACATTTTTTTTTTATTTTTATTGAATTTAATATCATGATAGAAATTTTAAAACATATCTTTATAATTTTTGCCACAAGTTTTTTTGTGTGTTGGTTTTTGGATTTTGCAGATTGTTTCCCTAGACCAGATGAAAAGTGAGTTTGACTGCATCCACTGTATGTAATATTTCCAACTCTACCATCCAATTCAATTCCTAATGATTCCCGATTCAACTTACAGAGTCATTAAATTAAAACTCAGGAAGGACAAGTTTAAAATCATTAAATTATATTTAAAGATTATAATCAAGTTTTTATCAAAATGTACAAAAAAAAAATAACCTTGATAAACAAGTGTATTGAAATGAAACAGAGCCAAGACTGGACACAGGGAGAAAACTCTAGTAGGCGCGGTCAAGACGATATGGCAATTTTTGGCTTCACTGTAGTCAAAATAAAGATAATAAAAAATATTTGTCAACTAAACTGGCAAACACTGTAAAGTCATTGTTTTAAAAAAAAACATAGGCCTATCAATATTTGCTGAGGTTTTATTTAAAAAAATCTTAACATTGTTATTTATGAAGCAAAAAAAGAAAAAGCAATACAACTGACTTGTTTGCTGCCAACCATGCAGCTGTATCTGTGATGGCCGCACATAGTTTAGCCAGACTTCTTTCCAACTTCTGGTCCTAAATATCATTCAATGAAGTAATTTCAAAGCCTTGAGGTATTACAATTACAATGTTGATAAAATGTTTTGAGTCGTCTTTATATTTTACTTGTAGATTTCTTACTTGGTTTGTTTGTAGTCCCTTAACCTTGGCGGTCGTTGGGGGGAGCTAATGGACACTGGGTGTCCATTAGTCCTCTCTTGGGCTTGGTAGACTTGGCGGCGCCCATCTCCTCTCCAAGTCGGCGGTGGATTTATAACTGACTGCACCGAGGGTCGAACCCCTGATGCGGCGCTTGGGAGTCGAGCTCGCTGTCGACTTTGCTAACCAGCCGCCTTGGTGAGTACTTGGTACTCACGGAAAAAAACTTTTAGAATTTATTTTTTTTTAAATTTTGTATGTTAAATTAATACCATATATGGGGCACGGTAGCCGAGCGGCAGCGCGTTCAACTGGCAAGCCGAAGGTCCCGGGTTCGAATCTTGGTGCAGGCTAGGATTTTTTCCCGGGTCTGGAGGGTGTCCCTGAGTCTACCCAGCTCTGATGGGTACCTGACCTTAGTTGGGGTAAAGTAAAGGCGGCTGTGCATAGTGCTGGCCACACAATCACCTAGTGTGCCGTGGCCACAGAAATTGGTGAACGCTGCTTCATCGGACCTATGGATCCGACAGGTACTTTACTTACTTACTACTTAATACCATATATAGAGCAAAACAGAAAGATGACTGAGCATTACAGTGATTATACACACATGGCTGCAAATAGGTAGGTGGTCTCAAGATAAGAGATTACAAAAAATTTTACCCTAATTGATCCATAGGGCCGGTGAAGCAGTGTTCACCAGTTTCTGTGGCCACTGAAAGAGCATACTAGGGGATTGTGTGGCCAGCACAATGCCCAGTTGCCTTACTTTACCCCAACCAAAGTCAGGTAAACATCAGAGCTGGGTAGACTCAAGGGTGAAGCCGGCTGGTCCAGCGGTTAGTTCACCGGACTGTCAACCAAAAACCAACTGACACGTCGCGGGTTCTAGCCCGGCCACCGGCGGATCCCTGTCGTCCTGCAGGAGTTTTGGGCCTGTAAACATATTTGCGCCAGCAGGCAGCATTGTGTTTACAGAGCGCACTGAGCATGCTAAAATAGCATGGATAGAAGCGCTATATAAGTAACCAATATATACACTCTGCAATCCCGGGAAGAAATCCTAGCCTTCACCTAGCTCCGCCACCAAGCCCTTAATAATTTTTATTAAATAAGAGTTTATTATTGAAAAATAGTTTTAAAATTCGGTAGTTCTAATGTGTAGTTATCTAAGAAGTTGTGGTTAAGCTATGCCTCTCTATTGTTGAACATTCATAACACAAAATTCAGCTATGTCTTATGAATGGAAAATGTAGCCTTTTCATATCCTGTTGTTACAGTTTCTGTGGCCACTGCCTACAAAGGGATTGTCTGGCTCATCCGCCTTTACTTCCCATTAGTAATCTTATGTCCCCATTGAAGCTGTGCATAGACTTGGGGATACCCTTCATTGAGGAACAGACAAACTTCAGAATGTCAAAATGCCAGCAGTGTCCCAATATGTTTCACATGATACACTTCTTCGGTAAATTTAATGAATTTAAAAGATATACTTACATCTAATTGTGTTGCATAGTTTAATATGTCTTCAATAACAATAAAACTGGGCAGCTTTGTCTTGGTATGCATTGATGCCAACCATGTTAAAAGCTCTTTAGATTCTTCAACATACCTTTAGGAACATTTTAAAATGTAAAAAAGATACTGTTGGAAAAATTTCAAAATTCAATGTACATCTATGCAAAATAAGGGGTGTGTGTATAAGGAGAGTAGGGGCTAGAACAATGTCCAGTGACCTTCACCCATCCACCAGAGCTGGGAAGTCTTAGAAAACCCCATTTCAGCCCCAAGAAAAAATACTGACTTTTGAATAAAGATTTCAACTTAAGTCCATCGGAATGTCAATACAATAACTTATCTAAGACGCTCCTTCTATAAAGAAGATTATTGCACCCTGTGCTCATCTGTGTACTAAGAATAGCCTAGTCTTGCATTTTCACTGGTGTTTTAAATGATGTTAAGTTACTGGTTTTCCTGGCTTGTTCAGGCAATATTCTGTTGCTTAAAAACAGAGCCTCATACAAATCACACAAGTCATTCAATTATTTCAAACCTATCTGGACTTACAATAAATCAACATTGTTCATAATGCCTGGTTCCGGTGTGACCATTCCATGAACAGAGCAAGGCAAGCGTTTAAGAGGGTGAGTACATATGTAGGTGACCCTTGAACCTGTAGCAGCTGCACTCACAGCAGCCTGGAACACTAAGGATGTTTTATCTCTGAAAAAAAAAAAAGGAATTATATCTCGTTAATTCATTTTGCACATCTCAAGAACCCTTAAATTTAATAAATGATTTAAAAAACAATAGCTGGTAGGCCTATCTTAAATGTTACAGAGGCTCCTTTTCAATCCAGATTATTTAGTTCTATGACACATTTATCTGTAGTAGGCCTATGGAATATCATATTCCATATGACATATGAATACATGATATATGATAACAATATAGGCCTACCTCTATAATGATATGAAATAAGAACAGTGTTTTGTCCCTATGTCTTTTTGAGCATTAGCTCATTTGTCATTAGTATCTAGTATTGTATTATTGTTTAAAGTACCGTATATACTCGCTTATAAGTCGCACCGGTGTATAAGTCGCACCGGTGTATAAGTCGCACCCCTAGTTTAAGATTTTTTTCCTTTTATACGTTGTCATTGACCCGCCCATAAGTCACACCCCGACTTCCCGGGTCACACTGCCTTTTAATATCTGAAAAATGCATACCTTTTAAACATAAAAGTTACTAAATATTCACCCTAATTTGGAAACTTTCCTTTAAAAATTGTTTTAATCGTGCATAAGGCAAACATAATCAAATAAAGGCATATCCTAATAATTCTACATAACTCCAATCAACTATAGGGGTTATGTAGGAAACTTTATGACAGAGTAGTGATGTTTTTTTAACTTTTCAAAAACAGTGTCGGGTGTATATATAAGTCGCACCCCTACTTTTTGGCAAAATTTTCTGGAAAAAAAGTGCGACTTATACGCGAGTATATACGGTAATATTTTTTTGTGTAGTGAGAGTTGTTGGCCTATGTTTTTTCTTAGTTAGAATGTAGCCTAGATGCTTATGATTCAAAAAAAAATTGTCTCTTAACGAGACTTTCCCCTCGTTTTTCTAGGTTTAGAGATGTAACCATGATTGCCAGTAAATTAGATATTGAATAAATTATTGGTGGTTGTAAAAGGCTAAAACCTAAAGTAAAAGTCTAATAATACTAATATAATAAAACTATTTACCTCTATTTACTAACTAGACTAGCTAATAAAGTTTAAGTGTAACTGTAACTTGGTTTGGTGATCTGTTACTGTTCCGAATTCGCGAATTTGTCCTAGACCTAGTCCTAGTGTTTTTTAATGTTAAGGGCAGTTGAGGCCCTTTCAAAAGATACCGAAAAGACTTACGCTCTGTCGGGTCCCACAATAACAATTTTTTTTAACTCCTCAGATCTTACATCTTGAAGGAACTCATTAATTGTAATACTGCTACTATCACTACTACTGCTAGTAAATTTGTCTTTATCATTATCGTTGGCAACGATAGGCGACGAAGGCGAAATTTGGAAAAGACAGGGAGATGACAACGGAAAAATATATTCTAACAGTGACATTTAAAACTGAAAACGTGCTCTTTCTTTAGACACACTAATAGCCGCATTTAGTTGACAATGGATATGTCATTGTGATGTTTTAAAATTTAAAATTATGTTTATTTACTTTCTATTTGTAGAGAAATGTTTACGATTTATTTCGCGCATTGCGTAGCTGAGAACAATCGCATTTTTGCTATTTTCATATCGCATTTTTATTTATATAATTACGGTATGTTTGTTTAATATCTTATCTTATCTTATACATTACAGACCATCCTTCTATAAAGAAGATTATTGCGTCCTACGCTCATCCGTGGTCCGAGTCTAGTCTCGCATTTTTATTAATGTTTTAAATGATGTTAAGTTACTGGTTTTCCTGGTTTGTTCAGGCAATCCATTCCATGCCCGAATGCCACTCGGGAAGAAAGAGTAGGCAACTTGTATGCATTTGTTCCCGCCAAGGACTACCTAAGAGGTCTTAAGTCTTAAGTAGTCTTAAGTAGTCCTTGGTTCCCGGATAAGGGATAAGGAAAGTGTTTTTGTCTTTATGTTTATCTGAGCTTTGCAACAGGTTGTTATTGGGTTGTATTTCTAAATTAGAGTTCAATGCCTTATGTATTATTACTACTTTACTCTTTGCCCTTGTCTTGATGAATTTCTACTATGTGAGAAACTGTTAAGCTCGTGCGACATTATTGTTTTTAAATCATAATATGGTTGCTCCTATTTCTTCCTAATCGCCCGTAAAAAGGAATAGTGCAATTAAAATGAAAGTAGGCCCTACAAATTAAACAGCAACAAAAAAAAAAAAAACGTATAGGCCTATCATATTGGCCTATGTGAAAAAATATATAACATAATAGATTAGTGCTTATATAGTCTATTTGATACAGTAAATGGCATACTTCACTAGAAGGCCTTTTGATTCATTTCACTGGTATGATAGATTATATTTTATTCCTCTTCAAACTAGCTAGCAGGTTTCTACGTGAGTGGATTCATCTCAGTTTACACAATCTTCTTCAAGATTTCAATAAGCTAAAATGATTGAAAGCAACAACTCATTGAACAGTTTTTATTAGATCTATGTAATGGAATCTCATGTGCTCCCTTGAACAAAAATAGTCAAGACCATAATCATATTTCTGCCTTTTTAGCCCTATTCTATTTCTTTCATTTCTATGAATTATCTCCCTCTAATAACAAAATAACAATTTTGCTAAACTTCTTATGGTAGTACAAAGTAACGTAGCCAAACTTATTATGGTAAAAAAAGTGCAGTATAAAATTAGGGAATAAATCTTATCTTATATATTACAGACGTTCCTTCTATAAAGAAGATTTATTATTGCGTCCTACGCTCATCCGTGGTCCGAGACTAGTCTTGCATTTTTATTAATGTATTAAATGATGTTAAGTTAATGGTTTTCCTGGTTTGTCCTGGCAACCCATTCAATGTCCGAATAAAGGGGATAAAGGGAATTATACTTGACCGCTGATGAAAACTAAGGAATAAAGAATTAAAATCAAACACACCATTAATAAATACAACAAAGGTTTAATGTTATAAACTTTTATTTTATACATTACAGTAGGCCTATTTTCATTCTTATAATATCGTTTTTTTTTTAGACTAAAACTACAGGAGTGTTAGTTATGTATGCCGAATAAGGTAAACCTTAGGCTTCCTTTCTTGACTGGTTCGACGCTAGAAAACTCCCTGTTTACATTACAATAAATTTGCTTCCATGTAATTTACTTTTCACGATAGCCTACAGTTGATGATAGCCGTTGCCACAGTTCAAATTGCAGGAGAACGTGGGTAAAGAAAAATTGATGATATTTTTTTTTTGTCTATGTAAATTTAATTTTATCTAAAAAAAAACAACAACAACATGGAAAGCAATACACAAAAAAACAGTGCGTTAAAGGAAGAGTGCTTAAAAAGGCTAGGTGCACTGTAGTTTAGTGGCAGTGCTCACAGATTGCTGTTGCGAATGTTCGGGAGTTTAAAACTTGAGGAAGGCATGTGCAAGTACCCCCCCCCCCCCCCCAGATCTCTATATGGTGTCCAGTAGTCTACCCAGAGCAAAGTAAAAGCGGCATGGGCATTGTGCTGGCCACATTGACCCCTAATATGCAGTGACCGCATGGAAACTGGTGAATGTTGCTTCACTGGCCCCATAGACTATAGATCAAATAGGTCACTGACGGCACAAATACTTCACTTTTACTAGCTTATAGAAAATCAGATATAGGCCTACTATAAGCTTATTCAGCAAACAGAAATTTTTATTAAAATTCTATTTTAAGCTCACCAGTCTGTTGCTCAACAAATAATTTCTTTAGTTAGCTAGAAATCATGATTTTTAAAGATTGTTTTGTTTTCTTTTTCTAGATGTATAGCTAGCGGCTAGCATTTCATTTTTGGGTTAATAAACACAGGGGCAGGGGCGACATGGGTGTATCGATCTTTTATCACGACTTGTGTTAGTTACAAGTAAATAAGAGACAATCAAAGTTGATAATTTGATGAACTTATATCTCTAATAAAGTTCTTAAGAGACAGCAGTAAAAAAAAAGTTTAAAAGCAACTTTATATCGGTACAGTTTTCTTTTTAGTTTTGAAAAAAAAAAAAGAATTTATTCAGCATGCTTATTCAAAAGGTTTGCTAATAAAACCTTGTTTCGTTTTATTATCTGCACCTAATACCTGAAGAGCTCTATCTAATTCCGATTGGTTGCTAGTGAGATCACAGATCTAAAAATAGATCTGATGATCTCACCAACGGGAAGTGAACTTCTTATAGGAAAAAAAAAAGAATTAAAAATAGTTATAAGGTAGATTATGTAAAGACTGCAATGTTCTAGTGTTCAGTACACAAAGATCGCGATTTTTGACACCCGAGGATTTTGTAATTTCATATTTTTTACAAGTTGTTAATGTTAATTCATCATTTTCATCATGTGGATTTCTCCAGACGGATACCATTGATGAATTTCAAAAAACAGTGAGTAGGCAGCCACTAGTTGGTACCACTGACCTCTATTTTTTAGTTTCTTGACACTTGTTGGCTTTTGTAGATTTTACCATCACCTTGGTGATGATAATACATCGATGTAATAACTCAAACACAGCTAAATAATGATGGCATGGACGGTCTTTGGGCAATGAGTTGAAAAAAAACAACTCAACAATTGACACCATGACTCATGACTATGATTATGATTCATTATATTTATTTTAAATTAAATGTTTAAAATTTAAACTATTTATATATTAGAAATTATAACTAGTAGTGTCACTAGTGTTAACTAGGCCTAACTAGTAGGCTAACTAGGCCTAGATTCGGCCTAGATATATAAGTTAATATAACTATAACTTTCGATTATTATTATTACTAGGACTAGCTATGCCTAATCAGGTTATTCTGGCCTAATCTGACTAATCAGGCCTATCGACTATTCGACTATTGCCAGTATAAGTATTGCTATTACTATTGGAAAAACTATTGCCATAGTCATAGTCATAGTGTCATAGTATTTAGTATTGAATTTGAATAGTATTGCCTATACTATATTTGTATTTGTATGCCAATAAGTTCCTATAACTATAGTACTATACCGTCCTATAGCCTACCTATACTCCACTATTTAGTATTATCTATTATCAATTAAATTAGTAATTAGGATTTTAATAGGATCATAAGGCTGGCCCTGATTATGCCTACACTATCTAATCTATTTATATGAATACTGTATAACAGTGTATAGTACTATAGTCAGTGTATGTATAGTGTAGGCCTATAACTAAGTATAGGCCTTATGATTATAATGCCTTATAAATAGCCTTTTATTTATATATAGTATCTTACTATTGACTAGGTAGGGCCACTGCCACCAGTGACAATGTCTGCTTCAGTGACATCTATTATCATCTAATAGGTTTGATTCCTTGCAAGTATTAGATCTAGGCTACTCAACTTACTCACTGAATTCTTACTGCTTGTAGTTGTAGGCCTAACTAATTAAACTTAACTTTAAATTAAAAGTTACTTTAAAGTGGTGTTTAGATTGTAAACAGGTTACTGTTAAAACAAGACTGTTCAATTTGAATGGATTGATCTTATTAATATTAATGGTAATTATAATTAGTTTACATATTTTAAATATATGTAGTGACTAATATAGTATACTAGTGGTTATGCCCGTCAAAATGACGCAGAAACAAATGATTAGACTCTACAATGTGTTTTATTAAAAGAGAGTAACTTTTTAAAAAAAGCAGGCGTGAATGGGAAAACCCGATAAGATCTCGCGTTTAACATAGCAAATGAACGGTGTGAAATTATTTCAAAGGGAGATTCTTCTGAAACCTTAACATACGGTGATTAGTAATAAGCCTGCGTTTATTAAACATAATAAATTGACGAATTAAGCAATATTGTTCATATAAAAAATATATATTTTGGGGGACGTTTCCAATTTATACATTTTACTTTTGTCCTACAGTATTTGAATATTTTAGTTACTTTCAATGACTGGACCCATACAATATGCCAAAGGAGTTAAAATTGGGGCACGATGGTTGAACAGCAGCGCATTTGACTGCCATACTTAAGGTCCTGGGTTTGAATCCTCGTGAAGGCGGTTTTTTTTCCCGGGTCTGGATGGGTACCTGACCTTAGCTGGGATAAAGTAAAGGAGGCTGTGCCTTCTGCTGGCCACAAAATCACCTAATATGCCGTGGCCACAGAAACTGGTGAACGTTGCTTCACCAGCCCTATGATCAATTTGGTCCGAAGGGTACTTTTCTTACATTTTAATTAAAAATCTATTTCTGTTTTCAAAGTAAACGTTTAGTTTAGTATGTTTAGTAAACGCCTTGAAATCTTTAAACTTAGTTTTATTTTGGGTGGTGGAATATTTTATTAAAATATGTTTACAGGTGCTAGTCATAATTCCAATAATTTACATCAGTTTTTTTTTTTTTTCGATAAAAATTATTACATAATGAAAAACTTTTAAAACACATTCTGTGATTAAATTTGGGCTACATTTGAACAGTTTGAGATTGAATTTGGGTTACATTTTGAGACTCCTGTTTCTCCCTCCCCCACTCGGTTGCATTTATCAGCCTTTGTTGTTGTTTTTAACCCTGAACAAGTGTAATCTTGTGTATAC
The DNA here is from genome assembly GCA_949126835.1 of Anisus vortex. Lineage (NCBI taxonomy): Eukaryota > Metazoa > Mollusca > Gastropoda > Planorbidae > Anisus > Anisus vortex. The sequence goes on along the minus strand of OX421497.1, from coordinate 40,048,095 downwards.
ATCTTATTAAAATACATATAGGTCTTATACAGACAGATGAATCATTCATGACTAAACTAAGTATCCAAGTTATATTTGAATAAGTGAAGTATCCTTTTGTGTGTTCGTCTTTAGAAAAAAAAATCAACAAACAAACATATTTTAGCTGGCCTCTATGACTCAGTCACCATTTTCAACTGAGTCATTTCTTGATACCAGGTATTGATAAAGAGCATTTACCTTGTCACAGGGGAAAGACTTATCTCAGGTTCAGACAGATGAACTTTGGGCCTGTATGTAACTGCTTATAGTAATGGGGAGGGGGAGGGTCCCTTTCATCACTGCTGATCCCTTTGGGGGTAGTGGTAGTTTGGTTAATGTTTTTTTTATATTTCTCTTTTGCAGTCTTTGGCAAATGTAGGGATTTTGGAGGGGGGTATCTTTTGAATATGGTTTATAGTGTGTGGTAAGGGTGTAGATGTTTCATAATCTGTTTAGGGCTTAGCAAGGCTGTCAGTTATTGTGGCAGGTTGTTAAAATCTTTTACATGTTCTGGGTAACTGATATTGCCAATGTCTCACACCCCCCTCCCCCCATCTAAGTGATACCATTTTATAGTTTGTAGTGGAGCTTGTTGAGCAGCCAATGGTGAACTTCCTCATAGAATAAAAACCTGTATCTCACAACCTTGTCTATTAAATTTAAATGGTTCAGAAAATACTGGCACGTCATTCTCTTGATTATCAGGACTAAAGACATGGAGGAGATTATTGAAAAAAAAACAACTTAATCCAAACTATCAATTTTTTTTTGGTAGGGACAAAAATACATATGTATCTATGAATTAGAATATATTTATAAAACAAGTTATCATTATTTTCATTTATTTTATGCATATGATTTAGCAAGGATGATCCACAGACAAGTAATCTGCACCTAGAGTATAAATCTGCAATCTAGATTACACTGTTTTTTTTTAAAATATATTGTCAAAGAATATTTAAAATGAAATAGTTATGAACTATATAAAAAAAAAGTTTTAATTGTGCGAAGATACTATTATAGTATAACAGAAATAAATTGTGCAATTTAAAAAGTAATTTTTTTTATAGGAAAACAAGTAGATCTATAAATAATATCATACTATCAACTATAAAAAAAAAATATTAAATTACTAGCGTTGCTGGATTCATTTTAAGTGCATTTTTTGAAAGAATTGTAAGGTCTGTGAGGTCTCTGTTCTTTGGCCCAGATGGTTTCTGAAGTAAGAAGTTATATTTAGTGCACATCGACCATTCAATGTCACGGGACTTTTTGGAGGTACGTATTAATTACAGTGACCATTAGCAACGTTGCTGGCTCACCCCGCCCCGCCCCTCCCCCCCCCCCCTCCCATTCCACTGTATAACTAAGCCTTCATTAGACACGAGTTGGTCTTGATGTACTTGATGCCATGGGGCTTCTTTGCCACGTGTATGTTGTATACGAACGCGCGTGTTATTCGTTTTGCAATTTTATAACATTCGTTTTAAAACACGAATTTTGTGTGTGTTGGTTATGGGATTGTTTTCGGTAAAAAAAAAACACAAAAACAACACACAAAAAAACAACAACAAGAAAACTTGTTACAATAATAATGATTGTTATCACGATTTCAAGTGACATAATTGTGTGACACGTATCTGAGACGGAAATCGTGAAACATGTCGTGGTGATTTATGTTTATTGTGCTTGTAGTCTAGGAGGGGCGAGCCCACTGATCATTTCCTGTTCGGGAGTCTCTTCTTAGCCATTGGCTAAACGAGCATTCATTCATTAATTCTCTTCATTCGCAACCTGCGCATTAGAATAGAGGATTCGCGAGTGACGTAATTGTTGAACGCCTTTAAAAAGTTAGCGAAACGTAATACTGCTGTCGCTTCCTTTTCTACGTGTGTCTAAGCTGTACAGTTCCCATTTAAAGTGACATTATTACGCATCTCATGTCATACACTATAAATGACAGTTTCAACCCCCACCCCGCAAAAAAAGAGCAACCAACAAATTAAAAAAACGGCATAATACTACTGGTTGATGACGTGGACAACGTGATTGAGAAATGTAAGTATAGTACTTAGTACCCGTCGGACCAAATTAATAATAGGGCCGATGAATCAGCGTACTCCAGTTTCAGTGGCCACGGCATACTAGGGGGATGTGTGGTCAGCACATTGCCCAGCTGCCTTTACTTTACCCCCCAAAAAAAACACGTTAGGTAGGCCTACTCATCAGAGCAGGGTAGACTCGGGGACAAAAATCATAGTCTTAACCCAGGATTCGAACCCAGGAACTTCAGTACGTCAGTTAAACGCGCGGCCGCCCGGCCACCGTGACCAATATTGAGGAACGTATCAACGTAGAAAGTCTCGACTCGACCGGTTAGCAGTGTTAGGCTAACTTAGAACTCCTTGTGAATAATGTGTATCAAGAATCTAGTTCAGAAAACGTCACCTGGTCACAAATGTCCAACATAGTGTAGTTTTTTTTTTTTCCCTTTCGTTGTTCTGGTTTCCGGGACGCGCTCCTTAATGATACAGAAAAACGGAAAAAGCCTTAACCCTTACAGTCCCGGGCGCGTATATAGCGGAACTGAAGGCAGCAAAGATAGAAGTAGGTCGGTACGGGAAGGGTTAATTGTTTCCTGTACTAGTTTCTTTTTTTGTTTTTGTACGGTATGTTTAAAACATGTTATGCGGTTTGGCTAGATCATGTATAGTCTGGTTAATCGCGGTGGCATAGATGCATGTAGCGGTTCTGTAACTATGACATAATAGTAATGTGACGGTGTATGTTGGTGCAGTAACCGTATGTGCAGTCACTTCACTAGTTTGTCGAATACCACACATAGGACGTTTAATAGAAAAAGCGTCTTTAATATATAAGATAAGATATACATGGTTTTATATTGACGGGCTAAACTAGTGTCCAAATCAAGGGCGCAACACCGAGGTCTTCTGGTCAAATCCATTTACTTCTATACCCATGGGCCTCAACGCTGTGGCGAAATGTGTAAACCACCGATACGCCCCCCCCCCTTTAAGATTACACCCGCGGGCTAACGCATGGGGGGTATTGCAAGACGAGAGCCACCGTAGGTTGCCATGTCTCGGACAGGGTCTTAGTTCGCCCCACCCTTCTACTTGACCCCACCCTTTTCCACGTTACGCTCGTTATGTTATACGCTTTTTTTTAAAAAAAGGGACATTATCAATCGGCAAATTCATCCCGCCATCTTGTATTTAAAATCGGCAACCTTTTGCCGAGATAAGTCTTTCCCCGTGTGACAAGGTAAATGCTCTTTATCAATATCTGGTATCAAGAAATGACTCAGTTGAAAATGGTGACTGAGTCATAATGGTGTGCCAAAGTAGGATTTCCAATTCATTCAGCGTGCCAACAGCCTTAAAGTCAACCCACTCTTTTCTCGTAGAAGAGACTCTAATGGTCTTTTTCGGAGTCTTGCGCGTGCCATTCAAAATGGTTTGGCGTGCCAAGTTTGGCACGCGTGCCGTAGGTTGCCTAGCCATAATTTAAAAGGCCCCGAACTAAGGGTTAGGGTTAGGGTTAGGGCGTTGCCCGGATGAAAAAAAAACAGGACTGTATAAGGTGCAGTTAAAAATTGTATAAAGTACAATTAAAAGAAAGCTATAGATCTAAATGTAATATTGAAATTACTATTTTTTACTGAAGACTTTTAGGAAAGTAATTTAAAATAAATATTGTAATCGGGTAAAAAAATAGGCAAGTATTTTTCTTTAAAAAAAAATCTAAATTGCCCGTACATTTACAATGTCTTTTGTTTTAAAACTTTGAAAAAAAAATTGTAGAAAAAAAAAGTATAGTCTATAGTGGAGAATCAACCCGGGTCGCCCACATAGCAGTCAGTCCGCTACGTTAACTACTGAGCTAACGAAGACACATGTCCAATGTGAAAAAAATAAATTATTAGATACCATATAGGCCTAGGCCTAAATAGGTCAGTGACACAAACTCACGTGATTTCAAATTGACCAATGGGGATCCGTATGGGGACAAACAGTCTCATTATATATATATATATATATGTATATATATATATATATATATATATATATATATAGGCCTATTTATAGATATTTTTACTTACTTTTACTTATATTTATATATAATATATTATATATATATATATATATATTTATAGGCCCATCTCGGGTGGACCTATAAATGTATATTATATATATATGATGTCAGCTTTTAGTTATTGACAGCCATAACCATAAGACTTTGTTTTTTGGGCTACAGATCTGCGGCACCGCCTGCAGTTTATGTCTTCCAACTGCGCCCTTGCGTCAGAGAACAAAACAAAAATGTTTATGAGTGCCACGTAAAATGCTGGGTATTATGTTTGTCTGCTAGTACATTTATTGGTCTGTGTGCGTGTCTGTGACTGCATTCTACACCAGTGTACGCAAGTCCCCGTTATCTTTTTGGTCGATCCGTGCCATGTCACAATACACACACACACACACATACACACACGTGTTTGCCACTAAACGCTATAAATGGAATAATGCCGTCAGCCGATCAATTATGTTTGCTGAGCCATCAGGAGGGGGGAGGCGGGGCGTAATTTGCGGGGGAGGCGATGCCGTATGCAGTCACGGTCCACTGGAAGAAGCGGGTGGGGGGAGAGCCCTGCGACTCAACTGAAAGTGAAATCACCCGAATCGTATCGTATCGATCCACATTTCGAGCACTGTTGGAGGCGGTAGTTCCGTATGTAGCCACTGTCGTATTATATGGTACTAAAATGGTCTTATGGTACACGATCATTACAATTTTTAGACAAATACACATAAGCAGAAACCTGGTTTGTTACTTGTAATAACTTATTCACTCTCTTCTATGCCATCTCTCGAACATATGTTTTCTTTCACTCTCTCTCGCTCTCTCTTTAGCGCTCTCGCTCTCTCTCTCTCTCTCTCTTTCTCTAGTAATTAGCTTGTCTCCATCTCTGAATACACCGTTTCACGCCCTATAACACTTTCTCTCTTAATCTGACACTCTTTTCTCCCCTATTTTTATACTTTCTCTCACTCTCATTATACCTTGCCCCCCTCTCTTCTCTCTCAGTGTACTTTGTGTCTGTTTCGCCATACTTTATCTCTACACTTTCGCTCTCTTTATACATTTTCTTACTCGCTTTAAACTCTCTCTCTCTCTCTCTCTCTCTCTCTCTATATATATATATATATATATATATATTATTTGTATCAGCTGGCTTAACTTGAGCTAAACGTATTCTAATGAATGTTAACTGGATGCTATAGACGCATTTCATTTATATTTATTGTTTATCCCCCCCCCTTCTCTTTCTTTCAATAATATACTTTTATCTGTCCTGTCCCCCACCCCTTCTCTTACACAACCTTCCCATCTATCTCTTTTAAACTTTCCGTGTTTGAAACTTGTGTATCTCTCTCACTTTCTCACTCTCTCTCTCTATCTCTCTCTCACTCTCTCTCTCTCTCTCACTCTCTCTCTCTATCTCTCTCTCTATCTCTCTCTCACTCTCTCTCACTCTCTCTCTCTATCTCTCTCTCTCTCTCTCTCTCACCCTCTCTCCTTCTGATTTGTCATATTTGACTAACTCCTATTACCAACGGTTAGGTCTTGTACGGACGTGTAGCATTGTGAGGTGGGGAAAACCCCCTACAGACAAATTCTCCAATGAATAATACCGGGGGGGGGGGCAGTTTACTCACGAGTTTCTACCTGAAGCAACATGCTCCCCCCCCCTCCCCCACTCCCCGCTGAGAACAAAAGAAGAGGATTCACACTCACGCTGGGAATTTACACTACTCATGGCTCTAACGCCGTGACCAGGAGTAAAACGGTGGGGTTAGCCCGTGAGTGCTATACACTGTGGCGCGTGACACACCAGTGCGCCATAATATCGACACATTGAAACACGTGCGGTCATTGTTTGTAGGGACAAAATTAAATGATTTGTTCCCCCCCCCCCCCCCCCCCCCCGTCGTCGACTCATCACTCATCAGGTTTATAAGCCGCGGTCTTCGGCTAGATGTAGGTACGTGAGTTCAGTTTTTGAGAATTATTTTGTTCCTCATAATTCCTGTTCCGTTGGTCGGCTGGACTTCTTGTGGAGTGGATGAGAGAAATAAAGGTTTATTGTGTACATTTGTGTCACGTTATTATTACGATCAAATTTTTAAATAATTTTTTATTTGGTGTGATCATAGATGTAGAATATATCTAGATCTATAACTAGTGATCATAGATGTAGAATATATCTAGATCTATAACTAGTGATCATAGATGTAGAATATATCTAGATCTATAACTAGATAGTTAATTCCCTTAATTTTGAATTTGTTATCTTGAATAACAACTATTCGGAGGCGGCATTTAGTCATAGGTGATTCTTTATTTTATACACATCGGTGTTGCGAAGTGGTGAATAATAATAATATATTAAGCCTTCCCGTACTGACCTACTTCTATCTATGCTGCCTTCAGTTCCGCTTTATACGCGCCCGGGACTGTAAGGGTTTTTTATTTTATTAAAAATTTGGTAACAGCCGGAAGTCGAAATCCCTCCCCCCCCCCATTCCTAAGCGATCTACTTCTGTATAATGTAATAGTCTAAATCTATGATGGTGATTATGTGACAATACAATATGTTGGTTTTGAATTCTGGGACACCCGCAAACTCTTTTGTTTGAGCCTCGTACATTTTTGATTAAGTCGATGAATAAATGGTGGGGGAAAATGTGAATTTTATCTGTCAATTATTTCTTTTTCTTTTTTACCCTATTTTTATTTCTCTTTTTTTTTCTCTAATCTTTCTTTCTCGCTTACATGCTATCGTTCTCTATCTTTGATTTAATACTATTTTCTTACTATTTTTGTTTTCTCTTAAAGTCTCTTGGTGTTCTGTGTTTGTGGCGGTATGTGTGGGATTTTTTTTTGTTCAGAGAGACCCGAGTGTCAGGAGAATTATGTAGACTTGGAGAGTGCCCATTGATTTGGCCTCAAAGCGGCGAAGTGTGGAACCGCCAGTACGCTTGCATCGAGAACACACCGGTGGGCTAACGCATGGATTGACAGCGCCTGCTGCGCGCCCGAGACTCATTGCACCGACGATAGGGGCTCCCAGGCTAGGTGAGGAGGAAGCAATGAGCGCAGCTGTTTTCGCCTCAACCCTGGATCCCCATACCTATTGTGCTTATAGTATGGGATTTGCAGGTATACGTGGCGAGCCACCACGATAATGATCCGAAGAGAATTCTGCAGTGGGAAAAATCGTGCATGTGGCTGCGGAAACCGTACCCTAAATGCCATTGAAAATCGCTGTGTGTGCCAAGTGTGGCACGCGTCATGTGGATTTCCGATCCCTGTTGTCGGAACGGGTTAGTCTAGCAAGTCTCAAAGTAGTGCAATGTTTATATTCATTTTATTTTAGACCCTGTTTGGTTCATAGTGAAGCAGCATTCACACTTTGTTTCTGTGGCCATGGCATACAAGCGATTGTGTGGCCAGCACGATGCCCACCCGCCTCTGCTTCACATCGAAATAGTCAGGTGCTCACCATAGCCATGTAGACTCTAGCTTTCACTAGGACTCGAACCCCGGGGACCTTCGGTACGGGCATGCGAGCGCGCTGTCCCTAGAACGCCTCGTAATGGTTTCTGTTCTCTGTGCGTATGTGTTTTTTCAAACCATTCTTTCTCTCTCTCACTCACACACTCACTCACTCACTCACTCATTGGTCTGAATGTTGGTTATCTCCCCGTGCGGCAGGTCTATATTTAGACCAGTAGTTGCAGCTACCCCGTAAATTGACATTGATGTTTGGCTCAGCCATGTGATATTTGTTGACACGGTGCCCACACCCTCCCTTTTCCCCACCCCCTCTTCTCAGTTAGATTTAAAAAAAAAACAACTAAACCTACATATATATTATATTCTACAGCTAAACTCTTTGAATCAGTTTACGTGTGTTTGTTATTATCTGTTATGTTGTTGTTGTTGTTGTTTTTGTTTGTGGGCTGTCGTTGTTGTTGTTGAGTTTTGTTTTTCTGTATCGATAACTCTGGGGCGTAAAGTTTCTTGGAGTTGTCGTCCCTAGAGTCAATATTGTATTCCGGCGATCTACGGGAAAGGAATAAAAAAAGGGAGAGAAGAAACAAAAAAAAAATGGAGAGGATGGAGTTGTTGGGGGAGGATAATGCTAGCAGCGCGTATATATCGACGTCATTGCCAACTTTCTGAGTCTCTTTTCTGCGCTCTCTCGCTCTCTCTCTCTCTCTCTTTCTCTTTCTTGCTCTCTCTATCCCCTCTTCTCTCTACCCCACTACTCTTTCTCTCTACTCGGCCCCCCTCTCTCCGCCTTCTGCCCCCTGTATCTCTCTCTCTCTCTCTCTCGTCTGCTCATTGATTTTCATTTAAAAGAGAGAACGATAGAGTTGAGAAGCAAACAACAACTCTGGAACTATGTGTGTGTGTGTGTGTGCTGTAGAGAGCAGGGGCTGGGTGTGGTTTGGTGAGTTATGAATCATGCGCTGCTGATGCCATTGGCCTATTATAAGAAACAAATATGGGGAGGGGGGGGGGGGATAATTCTCTCAACCCTAGTCAATTTTTGTTCTCTCCGCCTTACTACTGCCATTCCAAGTTCTTAAACAGTTTTTACTATGGTTACGGCGTACGTTTTTTTGTTTGTTTAGCTTTTGTACTTCTCTCTCTCTTTCTCTCTCTCTCTTTTCTTCGTTCCAGATTCTAGTCCATCGAATATACTTGTTGCTTTTATAGACCGGTGACGGTTCGTGTGTAAACGAATAATAGGGATTATAAATTACTTGTGGTCGGTGGTGATTTCCAAAAAAGAAATAAAATTGATTCTGACGCCCCCCTCCCGTCCCGCCCCCGTGTGAATTCTGGTGTTCATAAATTAGGGGTGTAGAAATATTGAAGGAGCCACTTAGAAGCCAGACAGAACATTGGAGGAATTTATATTTTTCATAAAACAGTGTGCTGCTATCCCGTTTATGTTATTTTATTATTTTTGATTGTTGTAAAAATCAATTCCACACACGAGATTGAAGACTTGTAATAAATGAACTTTAAGGCAGGCGGAGCTTTTGATGGTTGTTGTTTTTTTTGTTGTTATATATAAAAAGTTTAGACCAGTTTGGTCCGACGGGATACTTTACTTTTTATATGATTTAGTGGGCCTTTAGAATAAGAATTATTATTGTGGTTTAGTGTTTCTGTTGATAATATTTATTTTAGAAGCTTTTGTGACAATTGAATTTAGCTATCCAATATATCACTGTGCGTTACGAAATTTCAGTTTCAGAAGTCTCATTTGGGAGTCTTATACATTACAGATTATTGCGTCCTACGCTCATCCGTGGTCCGAGTCTAGTCTTGCATTTTTATTAATGTTTTAAATGATAAGCTACCGGTTTTCCAGGTTTGTTCAGGCAACCCTTTTCACGCCCGAATGCCACTCGGGAAGAAAGAGTACCTTCATTGATTGGCGTTATAGCTCCCGACACACTGATGACTTGAACTTTCGATAGCCTTGTTCTGTTGTTGGCAGCAAGTATCCCCTGGTTATAAAATGTACGACCCCCCCCATCAACTAGATAACCAACCCGTACACGTCAACGCTAGTCACGTGCTCTTTCATTCCAGTACTGTTCTGGCATTAAGAGTATTTCGCCTGTTCTGGCATTTAAAGTGGGCCCGTCCGTGATTGTCATTTAAAATGAGTCAGTTTTTCTTTCTTCCAGGCAATGCGCCTACAATTCTACTATTACTGTTCTATCATTCAAGTTGCGGAAACTTGTTCTTGACTTTATAGGTTTCCTCTCGGGGTTCCTTTTTTTGTTCCCTTTTATTTTCCCTGTTCCGGTTAACTGGGTCGCACGCATTTAACTAGGTCAGATTTTGAATTTATGAAAAAAAAATGGGTCGACTGTGAGCGACGGAGATACACCCAGATTTCACACGATTCATAAAGGCGCAGGTAGCAAGCCGGAATAGGGTTTGTGTGTGTGTGTGTTTGTGTTTGAGATGATTTTGTGTGTGTCAGTGTGTTTGAGATGTTTTTGTTTGTGTGTGTGTTTTTTCCACGTCTCCATATAACCAGACAGAGATAACAAGATATTTGTATAGGGAGATTGCCTTTGATTCGAGTGAGTTGATGTAGCGCCGTGCTACTACCAGGGGTGAGCTTACGTTTGCGCTCTTTGATCGTTTCCTGCTGTTGTCTCTCTGTACAGAACTTACTAGTGGACGGATCGTTGCAACGTCTGATTTGTGAACTTGTTTCTAAAAAAAATTAATAATGAAAAGCCCATCTTCCTCTCTCTCTCTCTCTCCCCTCTCTCTCCCTCTCTCTCTCTCCCTCTCTCACGCGCTCTCTCTCCCTCTCGCTCAACCTCTCACTCCCTAACTCTCCCTCTCTCTCTATCGCGCTCCCCCCCCCCCCTCTCTCTCTCGCCCTCTCTCTCGACCTGTCGGAGCAGCCACAAACACCAACGTGTAATCGTCATCTGTTTTCTGTGAGACGGCCGGTGGGTGGCTAGCCTGCAACAGGTTGTATCACCTGCGGCGCAAGATGGTGTCTTGCCCCTTTGTTAGGTTGAGTGATGCCCTCTATACTTAATGACCGTGCGTGTGTGTGAAAGGGGTGAGTAGCCGGAAGGTGAGTGCTTGCGTCAGTGTAGTCGGCGTAACACGATTTTAAAAAAAAGTGAGTGAATGGCTTAGTTCAGAAGTGCCGTTTTTTTTTTTCTTCTTCTAAATAGCTCATTCGCTACAAGAAAAAAAAAGAATGACCATTTTATAAGTATATTTTCGTTTCTTTTTGTGTTAGCTATTATTTCCGGTGTCATCTCTACACAAACCCGAATTGGTCCACGGGGGCTGGTGAGGAAGCGTCGACCAGTTTCTGTGACCACGGCATACTAGGGGATTGTGTGGTTAGCACCAGTGCCCAGCCGCCTTTACATTATCCCAACTAAAGTCAGGTTCCCATAAAAGCTGGGTAGACTCAGGGACACCATCGAGTCCAGGGGAACAAATCCTAGCCTTCACCGGGTTTCGAACCCAGGATCTTCAGTACGCCAGACGAACGCCTTCTCGCTCGGCCGCAATGTCCCTTATGCTCTAATGTGCTCTAAGGCCTTTAATTCTCTCTCTCTCTCTCTCTATATATATATATAAAGTACGATGTTTGTGTCTTATCCGACTCCCATTGGTTAATTTAAAGACACAACCTTATCGTCTCATAATTTACTTTTCCCGATCACGCTAACTGCATGTGTCCTCCTTAGCTGAGTGGTTAGCGTCCCTGGGCTGCCATGCGGGTGACATGGGTTCTTTTTCCCACTGAAAACTTTGTGTGCTGTTTCTGTGTGAGCATTAGGCAGGCTACTTTTTGTTTTACAATTTCCATTAATGTTACTTTTCTTAAAGATTGTAAACTATTTTAGGTCTTAAAGCTAACCCAAAATGTTTTCAGTAAGTAAAATCTACTAGTTCTATTGTAGACGGGAGACGTGTGTTCGATTCTCAGCCAGAGATAGTCCAAAGTTTTTGTTAAATAAAAAGACATGCTTTTAAAAAAAAAAAAACGCGATGACAATGTTTAATTTAAACTACTTTATTAAATGTTTTCAGTAAATAATTATATTTATACAATTATTATACCTTTCTGTTCATTGTAGTTTAAATTTTTTGTTATCTGCAGCTGTAGGCCATCGGTGTATGTAATTTTTTCCCCGGTCAACGCCGGGCAATTTAGCTAGTATTAAAAAAGACACCTAAGTGTTTATGCCCCAAAATAAGGATTTGCTTAAATGCTCGTCTGCATGGTTAGCTAATCCGATTGCTTGTCACTAATCTCTTTCTCTTTTTCTTCCTCTTTCTATCTCCCTCTTTCTTCCTCTCTCCCTCTCTCTTCCTCTTTCTATATCATCTCCCTCTCTTTCAGCTCTACTTATTTTTTTTATTAAACGCAAGCTGTAGCCTTTCGTGTGATAGTAAAGGCCATAGCGAGACTCCACGAGACTCCACCCCACTCCAGGGATACGGGAGGGGCAGGGTGGAGGTATGGGGGGGCTCTTGAATTTTTTTGTTTCTTTTCTTCGCGAAGTGTGTGGCGTGTCGACACGTAACTTCCCTGTGCACCCAGGGATTATCTCATCTTGTTATCCCTTTCACTTGTGTGTCTGTGTGGGTGTGTTTGTGTGACTGTGTATTTGTATGAATGTATGTGTGCGTTGATGTGTTTGTGCGCATAATGTCGAGAAGGTGCTTTGTATTTAAAAAGCTAACAAACAGCAAATGCGTCGTAAGTGCTGTGTTGGTGCCAATGCCCACCGAAACCTTCATCGGCTACGGCATACACCGGTAATGGCGTGGCCAGCACAATGACGACATTACTTTCCGCTATGGGAATCGTGTAGGAACTGTATAAACGAGAGTATGCTCCTTGGACCCTGAAAACAATGGGCACCAATTCATGGAATTTGTATACTAACGCTTTATAACTCGACCACAGCGTGCTCCTATTTCTTTCATATGGTTTGGGTGAGTTGTTTATTTTATTATTATTTTTTTAGTGTACCATTGTTCAATGTTAATAGTTTTTCTCTCTCTATTCTGAACAGATTATTTTCTAAGAGTAAGGAGCCTGCAGAAAGATTGTCTTTGCCTCCAGAGCCTTCACTGTCATCATGTGGCAGGAAGTGCAGCTGACGCCCAGAGACAAGTGGAAACACAGGGGCCGGACGTGACGCCCCCTCCAGCGCAGGCGCCCCGCAAGGCATGCACCTCATGGCCGCCGTGTCCGCCTACGGAAACGGGGTCAGCGGTGGAGGCTGCGGTGGCAAGAAGCACGGGGACCAGGAGTGCGTCAGCAGGGGCCGCCTGAGCAACGTGTCGGCTGCCGGCGGCGGCGGATGGATTAGCTGCGGGGCCATGGCTGACTTTGAGCTGTTGGAGATTGACGAGAACGACAACAGTTTCCCTTGGGGGCTGATCCACCACAACGAGCTGGCTCACATGTTGAACAACGGCCTCGGCAAGGTAGGGCATCTCCTCTACCTCCCCCTATGTTGTTGTTGTTTTGCTTTTTTCTCTATCTTCAATGCTATTGACGTTTTGACCTAACTTTTTGGGTGGGACACTTTGGCCAAACAATAGCGCGTTCAGCTGGCATACCGAAGGTCCTGTGTTCGAATCCTGGCGAAAACTAGGATTTGTTCCAGGGTCTGGAGGATGTCCAACCGAGTCTCCCCCCCCCTCCCCAGGCTCTGACGGAGGAACCTGACATTGGTTTGGGCAAAGTAAAAAGGCGACTGGTCATTGTGCTGGCCACACAAGCCCCTCCGATATGCCGTAGCCACAGAAGCTACTACTGAAGGTTGCTTCACCGACCTGTGTGGTCCTACTGGTTGTGATACCCTAAATTTACACTTAGTATATCTATTACGAAAGAGCATTGTATGGGTTTTGTCAGAACTCTAAAAGTGCTGTGTAAAGATCGTTAGCACCTTCGAATGTGGGTCTCTAATGACGCAAAAATCACTGCCAGAATCAAAGATCTCAGAGAAAGATGGAAATAAGATAGAAAGAGATAGAAAGAAACAGAGAGGTGGTGGAGATTTTTAAGGTTATCGCTCATTCACTATGTGCTATTTTTACACGTTAAGTCTCCTTTCCTTTCTCTTTTCTCGCTGAAGAGCTCTTCGCCAGCTTTCATCCAATCAGTTGAGTATGAAAGCAAACATTTCCTTCCTCCCGTGAGCATGACGTCATTGACGTGTTTTCTTATACGGGTGGAAAGAAAAGTTACAAAAAAGACATTGCAAGTCATTGTGATGGTGGGAGGGGTGTGGTGTGGATAAGGCGCTTAAAAGATTTGGGGGGCGGGGGCCTGGAGATAGCGGAAGGGTTGCGGAGTAACGGTGTATAGTACCTTCGAACCTAGTTCAAAGGGTGAACTCTTAGAAAAGCCGAGTCATCTGACTGCACTCTCTCCGCCTTGGAACTGGCCTCTACAATAATAACAATGATTATTTATGTACCGGGTAGCGAATCTTTCCATGCTCACGCGCTCAGTGCCAGAGAAGCGTAAATAGAGGGCGTCCGCCCGTGTGCTATACGGACACTTTTATTCATCACCACCCACGTCACATTACTAATAAATAAAAACTAATGTTCTTTTAAAAAATATAGGTGTCAATTTTGACCCCCGACGCCCCACGGGCGCCCATGGTGCCATTTTCGAGAATTACGCCACTGCTCAGTGCACTTTAGCATTTTTCTTTAAGAATAGCTTATACAACTGTACGATTCATTAAGAGCCTTTCTTCGTCACGGTGTGCAGCGCGTTCTGCTGGCGTATCTAAGGTCCTGGGTTCGAATCCCGGTGAAGGCTAGGATTTCTTCTCGGGGTCTGGAGGTTGTCCCTGAGTATATATCCCAGCTCTGATGGGAACCTGACTTTAGTTGGGGTAGCGTAAAGGCGACTGGGCACTGGTGCTGGCCACACAATCCCCCTATGTGCCGTGGCCACAGAAACTTGGTGAGCTCTTCTTCACCGGCCCCCATATGGATCAATTTGGTCCAACTGGATACTTTACTCTGTTCGGGGCGCACCGCAGGTAGGGGGGGGGGGAAGAACAAAGCACGTAAAAAAATAACACCGTAAAAACACAAATTTACTTGATAGGAGCCAACAAAAATATAATAATAACACGACGGCCTTGACTTGGTACTTGGTATACACCTGCGTAGAGGATTACTAATGTCACAGGTACCATAGGTGTGATATTCTCCACTCACAACAGGAGATTTACGTGCATCGAACTCTATCTACGTCATGGGAGGGAGGCGCATCACGTGACGTTTTGCGGTTACCAACATTTTTCTGTGTTTTTTGTGTGTGTGTGTGTGTGTGTTTTTTTTTTACATTATAAGATCCGTAAGTGGGTTGAGCCAACCGGGTGATCCGTAAACAACATGAACCAAAAAAAACACTAACCTATATCAAAGACTATAATATGATGGACCCCTTGCTTTAATATTTCTGCTATTTGATGATTTGAATGACTTCTTTTCGGAATTCCCGATTCCCTTTTGTATTGTACACTTCCGTTTTTTTTAATCGCTATGATTTTCTCCAAGAAAAATTAAAATCGAAAGTTGTATACAGCGGAAACCTTTGGGCAGACGTAGGAGTGTAGAAATCAGTTTTTATTGTAATATTGTTTTGGTATTTTTTCTTTCTCTTTTAACAAAACGAATTGTAATCATTTCGTTTCTTCGTCATTTTGACGGGCTTTAAGTTCAAGTAAATAAAAACAGATTCAGGAAGTATAAGGTTAAATAAACACTTTAAATCCTTGTATCTGTAGCTCACTTTATCAATTGGACACATTTTCTATGACTCCCAAATCATTATCCTGAACCCCCAACGCCTGTGAAGAGAATCCGAGCCTGGGGGTTGCTCTCATAGGGCATGTGGAATAAATTTATGCTACCTTGTTTCCCAACCTGGAGACACCTGAACATATAGGAACGAAGTTATTGGCGCCACAGCAAGCAAGATATATATCAGTTGATGTCGCTAAGAGAAATTGTTGTTTATTTTTCAGTGCTGACGCTGAGAATTAATTATACGTGTATCTCTCCCCCCTCCCTTTGGAGTGTAACACCTATTCGGTGAACTCATTTCGACGGAATCGCGTGTTTGAGTCCCGGACCTAATTCCACTGACTGATTGATAGGAAGATTTAGGGTAGGAAAAAAAGGGGAATGTGGTGCGGAAGAAGTTGAGACGTCCGTCCGGATGACGCGATTGATGCGTGCGGATGTGTCAGACAACCAAACTATGGCGCATGTATTGTTTTTGTTAGAATTACGCGCGACCTAATTCCGTTTGAATTGTTTGGGACGCAACAAACAAGAGTGTTTTCCCTTATTTACCTGATACAGTGCCCGTTTACTCGGTGTGTTCGTGACCGCGTTGCCCCCCCCCCCCCCAAGAGGATGTGACGTCACTGGAGAAGAATTCCAAAAGTCTTTCCCCACCTGAGTGTAGAGATCCTTGTGGGCGTGGTAGTTTGGGCGTGGTGGTTCGGCGTGTGGTGGCGGCGGTCCATTGATATCCGGCGGTAGCCCTAAGTACTAGACCGGCATATTACGACAAAACCGCGGGTGTCATCTATCTTCTATATATTATATAAAGTAGACTGTGTGTGTGTTCAACCAATCATATTAGTTATTTTGAAGACACGTGACCTTATTGTCTCCTATTATACTTTTGCGATTTCACTTCGGACATGCGTCTTCGCTAGATAAGTGGTTAACGTATCGGACTGCCACGCGGGAGATCCGAGTTCGATTCTCCAGTTAGTTTAGACCTTTTTTTTTTCTACAATTGTTTTCATTGAATTACTTTCCTAAAAGTCTTCAGTAAAAAAAAAAATGTAATTATTAGATGTAGTCTATATCTTTCTGTTCATTGTAGGTTATAAAATGTTTTTCTGTAGCTTATACAGGCCTGTTTTATTTTCACCCGGGTAATGCCGGGCAATTAAGCTTGTTGAATTATAAGCTCGCGTTAGCGAATTGTGCTAGTCGTTCCTTTCCCACACCTTTCGGTAGCTACTGGCTGAGAGTTTCGGAACCGTTATGTAATGGGTCTCTCGCTACCCCCCCCCCCCCATCAACCACACACACCCCTCTCGGACCATGTAATGAACTTCTTTCTCGTAATCATCGCCTCCATGCCTCACCCTTATACTAAACACCCACATTAACACGCTCACCATTGAAACAAGAAATGACCTCTCGGACTGTGGGGAGAGTCAGTGGTAGATTGGCGCTCTGCCGTTTCCTCATGGGCATTGTTGGTCCGTGATAATGTCCTAGCGTGTGAGAATGTCCTGTTATGTGTTTGTGCAGTCTCCAAATTATATGTATATATATATATATATATATGGTTATATTACAATACTACAATCCATGTCAGAGGGGGATTTTCAATGACACGCGTAAGACCCCTAAAAAGCCAATTCAAGTATCTTCTACACGAAATTGAGTGCTAGAGCTGGATGACATTTATGTTGTTGGCACGCTGAATGAATTAGGAGTCCTACTTTGGCACACTATTACCAAAAGGTGGCCGACCCCTGGACTAGCGTATTAGATCTATATGTCTCTGGAATTTCTTTTGTTTTGTTCTGGAAGAATAAGTCGCATTGGTTACGTACCTACTACATGTACTATGCTTGCTTGAAATGCGTATTTAGCACTGGACTATCGCCGTTCCACCAGCGACACGGCCACTGAGTACAATGTGTTTGAAAGGCTTAAAATGGGATGCCCGTTTTTAAGTTGAGCTGACTCGTGTTTCAGGCTTCCTGACTCGAGACTGGAGGAGAGACGAGTGATTGATCCCCCGCACCGTCCTCCACTTTCAATCATCAACAGTTAACCTGGTAATCCGAGCCAGCCCAGGCCACTTCACGAGAGAATGACCTCTCCTGATCTCAGGATTCTGGTTGTCGTTTTTTTTTTTTTTTGCTAGACATTGACAAACGAGAGTATGCTGTGAACCAAACAGAAAAAAAACATCTCTCCAGCATTCATCCTATGTAAGTTTCTTGGGACAAAGTGATCGTCTAAAATATTTATGTCGAACATAGGGAACCCCTTTAGTCTCAGGCGTCGGAAACCTACGGCACGCGTGCCAGACCTTGCACGCAAGGCAATTATTTTTTTTTCGATGGCACGCGAAAGACCCCCCAAAAAGCAATTCAAGTATTTTCTACATGAAATTGATTATTTTCGCAGGTGTACGTTTAGGTTGTCGGCACGCTATATGAATTTTTTTTTTTAATCTACTGTGGCACACACTATTATCAAAAGGTTGCCGACCTCTGCCCCAAGTAGTCTTCTTGGTTTTGTTCTTGCTTGGAGCCCGTTGTCTTTTCTTTTTTTTTTTGGCATTGCAGTTTTTGCTGAGTTTAAGGTTAGGATAAGTTATCTTTATCTTAGATGTTACAGACGCTCCTTCTATGCAGAAGATTATTGTGATAATTTAGTCAAGCATAGTTTAGGTTGGGGCTAGGGTGTTACCAATCATGCGCTTACCGAAGACCATGCCATTCAAACAAGAATAGTTTTTGTTAAGGATATCTCAACCAATGATAATTTGGCCGATGGTAATTAAAGACACGGATAATTTAGACAATAAAATTGTAGGCTAAGATACATTTGCCAAAAGCTAATTTAACTAGAAATATTGTATCCAGGGGTGTTATTATTTACTAAACAAAATTATGGGATCGGCAGATTGATTGGGCTATGACACAAGACGGCGAGAGCTCAACGTGGATTGGCTCGACACAATTCCCAGAATCCTAAGCTGGTCCAGTAAATCGTTGTGTTTGGTTTAACTCCACCAAGCAACTTCCTGCAACTGTCGCTACGTGCTTGATGATGTTTATTAACGAGTGACGGGGGGGCTCGTGATTTAACGGTCAAAATTTCACCCGAGGTCAGGTGGGAGGGAAAAAAAACAAAAAAAAACACACGACAATTTTCGACACAGCAGAGTGTTCGATCGTCCACCGCGAGCTGTCGCAGAGAGCATCAATCCTCCTTCCGTTCCCCCCCCCCCCCCGCCCTCTATGACCACTTGTTCAGTCCACAATAGGGCCGGTATCGGGGCAATCCAAACAATTAGTATCGATTTATTCCAGCGTAGCTGACGTTAATTCGACCCTTCACTCCGCCCCCCCTCTCCCCCATAAGATCACCCCCCACACACTCTGTTGGAGAGCCATCGTAAACAGACGGCTGGAGGCTGCCGACGGGGGCAGCTCTAATGGGTTTCAGACCAAACATCTTGACCACTTGACAGTGGCCTCACGGACCCAGTGATTGTTCACGCTGAGGTGACCCTGCCCCTTATCGTGAAGACTTTCCACCACAAACCCACTCATTAAGGGTAGTTGACAGTTGGTATATGGGTCAGTCGTGACTCATTGTAATGCCGTATCACGCGAGACCGGGTGTTAGCCAATTCGAAATGGGATGATTGAAGTGTCTCAGTAAAAAAAATGCCACACACCCTCCCTAGGGTCGGTCACGCATTGGTCACTTGTCCAGAAACAGCGGAAATCAAAATGTTATGAACTTCAAAAGTAAAGTATCCCGTCGGACCAAATTGATCCATGAGGCCGGTAAAGCAGCGTTTACCAGGTTCGGTGGCCACGGCACACACTAGGAGATTGTGTGACCAGCACAACACCAGCCGCCTTTACGTTACCCTTACTAAGGTCAGGCACCCATCAGAGCTGGGTAGACTCAGGGGCACCCCCCCTAGAACAAATCCTAGCCTTCACCAGGATTCGAACCCAGGACATTCTGTACGCCAGCCTAGCCTTCACCAGGATTCGAACCCAGGACATTCTGTACGCCAGCCTAGCCTTCACCAGGATTCGAACCCAGGACATTCTGTACGCCAGCCTAGCCTTCACCAGGATTCGAACCCAGGACATTCTGTACGCCAGCCTAGCCTTCACCAGGATTCGAACCCAGGACATTCTGTACGCCAGCCTAGCCTTCACCAGGATTCGAACCCAGGACATTCTGTACGCCAGCCTAGCCTTCACCAGGATTCGAACCCAGGACATTCTGTACGCCAGCCTAGCCTTCACCAGGATTCGAACCCAGGACATTCTGTACGCCAGCCTAGCCTTCACCAGGATTCGAACCCAGGACATTCTGTACGCCAGCCTAGCCTTCACCAGGATTCGAACCCAGGACATTCTGTACGCCAGCCTAGCCTTCACCAGGATTCGAACCCAGGACATTCTGTACGCCAGCCTAGCCTTCACCAGGATTCGAACCCAGGACATTCTGTACGCCAGCCTAGCCTTCACCAGGATTCGAACCCAGGACATTCTGTACGCCAGCCGAACGCCACCGTGCCGAACTTCAAACTCAATGATATTATTTTAAGCTCACGTATTTTGTCGACAGGTGTACTTTTGTTGTACGTTATTTGAGTTCGTCCAAATAATGGTTTGTGTGTCATTTGTCTGTTGCATTGTCTGTGTGTCATCACAGCTCACAAAATACACGTAGGCCAAATGTAATTGTATATTTTTATTCGTTTTTTTTTTCTCGTCAATAAGACAAGAGGTATGATTTTACAAAACAAAACAGCAACAAAACCCTACTAGCAACGAGGTTCAGATCACGTGCACACATTTTTGTTTTATGTGTAGAATAATACAGAAAAAACAAAACAAAATGGGGGTACTTCCGGGAATCATGTTGATATGAGGTCGCGTATTTTCACAATTCCGTGGCACACCAGTTGCTCCTTAACGGCGTTCCGGATAGCGCGCTCGGTTAGCCATCCCTCATTTGCCTGGGTCCTTTTACCCCCCCCCCCCCTCCCTTTTCGGATCAGACGTTTGGCTTGAGGGTTTCCCATGATGGGAACCTGACATTAGTTGAAGGGGGGGGGGGGGAGTAAAGTCGGATGGGCATTGTGTTGGCTACAGTATCCGCCCTATGGACCAACACGGTTTGAAAAGTGAATACTTACCTAATTTACTACGCTCTTTATGACATGACGATATGACGGCCGTTTATATAGGTCATCTCTCCGTGCCGTCGTACGGCATGCTCAGTGGGGCTCGTATATAAAAAAACAACACATCACATAAATGTTGTATTGATGTCTTGTGACAAAATCGCCTACGTATTATCCCCCCCCCCCCCCCTTTCCTTTTTACATACACCCTCACTACGTTATTATTGTGTTTGTTGTGCGAACAACCTGAAAGGAAAAACTAATAATATTTAAAAAAAAATGCGCGGTTATAGGGAGAGGGGGGATGCGGTTTGAAACTGGTCCATGTGTCGACGGTGTAGAAATGGAGAGAGAGAGAGAGGAGGGGGGGGGGTAGAGGAGAGAAAAAAAAAATGTGTCGACGAAGGTCATGGCCGAGTTCTAAGAATGAGTCACCCGATTCGCTCTCCCCCTTCCATTACGTGTTGTTTTTTCTTTCTCGAAACCACCTTTTTATTTTTTTTTCTTTACAGAGAAACACTTGCTCCTAAAAGTTCTTCTCTCCCTTTCCTTGTTGTACGTAAGATAGAGAGAAAGTTAAGGAAAAGAGAAAGCTGACGAAAAGAGAGAGGGAGTTAATAGAGAGAGAGAGAAAGGTAGTGAAAGAGACATAGAAAGAGAAGCGTAGAATGGGATAGACAGAAAGATAAAAAAAATAAAGAGATGGTGAAAAGAGAGACAAAAGAAACGAAGGTGAGAGAAAGAAAAATCATAGTAAAAGATGGCGAAAGTAATTAAATGGAGAGAGAGAGAGAGAGAGGGCGAACTAGTGAAAAAAAAGAAGAAAAAAAGGCAAGAGAGATATAATTAAAGAAATAGAAAAAAAGATAAAACAATACAGAGTTTTAAAAAAAAAGTAAAATAAAAGATGAATGAGAGAGGGAGAGAGAGAGAGAGAGACAGGGAGAAAGAGGGAGAAGGTAAGAGGGTTGGTGAAACAGAGAGAAAAATAGAGAAAGCGAGAGAGATGGTTTTTCTTCGGTTTTGTCACTCTGACAGTGCGTGATTTCTAACCAGAGTATGAAAGAGAGAGAGAGAGGGAGAGAGTGGGTTGGGGTGGAGAAATTGGGGGGAAGGGGGGGTGTAAATGATGTCGGTTAATGACTTGTGGCACCCCATGCTGTTGGTTTCGTCGGGTGACTCAAAAGTCGCCTCACCCGCATAGACCTAGTACAGTACAGACGGGTGACCAGTGGTCGCTGGTCCATTCCTTCAGACTTGGCCGATGGGTGAGTCATAGAGAACAAATAAACAACAGATTCACTCATTTATTCTATCTCTCCATCACTCTCTCTCTCTTTCTTTTCAATCTCTATGTATAGGCCTACCTTTCATTTTTCACGTATTCTCTTTCTTTTGCTTTTCTTCTCTCCATCCCTCTCTTTAGGCTTCTCCTTTTCCTTCATTCCCCCCTCTCTCTTTCTCTCTCTCTCTTGCTCTTTTTTTTTCTCATCCCCTCTCTCTCGCTCCATCTGTCTCTCCCTCTCGCTCCATCTGTCTCTCCCTCTCTCGCGCTATCACTCTATCCCTCTCTATTATATAACTCCCAAAATTGTATTATCAGAGTTCTGTTTGTTTTTTTTCATCGAAAAGAGAAGAAAGAAAGTGGTGATACGCAAACCAATGAGTTACTGCCCTTCTTAAAAAAAAAATATATTTTCATTTAATTTATTAATTACAGAAAACTGCCCCGAAGTTCAAAGCCGAATAAAGGTTTTTATGTTGAGTTTTCTGTCGAGAAAGGTTTGAAATATTTTCGAGAGCTGTTTAGAAAGGTTTGAAATATTTTCGAGAGCTGTTTAGAAAGGTTTGAAATATTTTCGAGAGCTGTTTAGAAAGGTTTGAAATATTTTCGAGAGCTGTTTAAAAAGTTTTTTGGGGCTGTTTTTTTTTAAATTACGATTCAGTTTGTTGCTTACCCACGCCCAGAAAAATGCTGGGGGATAGTCCAACTAGGCTAGAGAGCGTTTCAGAGAAATTCCAGTGCTACAAATTAAGATTCCCGAAGGATTAGAGAAGGAGCACAGGATTGGGGAGATGGTTTGGGGGTCTAAATGCCCTGCGATGGAAACTGTTTCCGGTTTGTGACGTCTCATGATTTCTTGGTCTATAGTATATAGAACACATTTAATTAGTTATTTTCTGCCTGTGTCGTCATTTAATACCCCCCCCCCCCCAATCACCACTACTTTCGCGATAATATTTGTTTGAGACGCTTCTTCACAGTCGACGCAAGCATTGAGCTTCAAACTTTCGCGCGTGTTTGCTTAGGTTTTGTGCTAGTTTTTGGGGAATCCATCAGGGCTGGCTGGGTAGACTCTGGGACGCCTCCAGAGAACAAATCCTAGCCTTCACCAGGATTCGAACCCAGTACCCTTGGTACGCCAGCCGTTTGTTAACGGAGTGTAGTATTTTCTGAGCCTTGAATTCATTACAGCTAGAAATACAATCCAAGTGGAAGGTCGTTCTACTACTGCTGGCTCACAGCCGCTTCTTTCCACCTCGTGTGGCAAGATGCATGTATTGTTGTTATGGTCGTTGTTGTGTGTGCATGCTGATGTTCCATTGTTTGCCACCTGTTGCTGCTGCCTGCGTGTGGAGGTCGGCGTTTGGAGGGGGGGGGGGGAGGGAATTCCCCAGAAATCCAGGTGACCCAGTCCTGGTTAACTGCTCACTCTACTTGTGCTGGTGTGTGCACTCGCGTCATTGCTGTGGGTTGTAACGTCATAGGTGACGTCATAGGTGTGAATTACTCATGATCCGTGTGTGTGTGTGTGTCTGTGTGTGCAAGCTCGCCTTACGATGTGTAAAGTACAACAGAATGTCGGCCAATAAAAGAAGAACAAAACCCGGTCGCTGTGTGTTTCTGCTATGTATATATAAGTACAGCAAGTAAAGTATCCAGTCGGCCCGAATTGATCCATAGGGCCGGTGAAGCAGCGTTCAACAGTTTCTGTGGCCACGGCATACTAGAGGATTGTATGGCCAGCACCTTTACTTTTTTTATATTTCAATCTCACGCCGGGTAGACTCGTGGACACCCTTTAGGCCCGGGGAAATACCCTAAGCCTATACCCTTCACCGGGATTCGAACCCGGGACTTTCGGTAAGCCAGCCGAACGCTCAAACACCAATAACATGGGATTCTTGTAAGGTTATTTACCACTTACTAAACATGATCCTTGCTTAACACTTCAGTGCTCGTTAGGTATTGTACGTCTCTCCCAATGACTGACACAAGGTTTCAAAATTTCACTGTAACCTTATTTATTGTTTAACATCGACCATGAAAAGGTTAACTTTGAAACAAATAACAGTTTATGGGTATATCCATTAGTTAAAATCGATCAATTCAAAAGTTTTCACAACAAATTCGGATGGAAAATATGACTTTGTTTTTTAGAAGTTTTTTTTTTTTTTAATGTGTTCATTTTCCTTGGCTGTTGGGACAATAACCGTAACTTTAGCCAAGATTAGGTAGGGGAGATAAACAAGTGGCTGGCATGTTTGTTATTGAAAGAAGCGACATGCATTTTGTTTATATTTAACGGTACACTTGAAAGTGGTACGAGTCACACAGACACATACACCCACACTTACACATACACACAGATCGCTCACCTGCTTTGAAAGTTGCCGTTACAAGTTTTCAGTTTGATTAAAAATACATTCGTAAAATGTTTGTCAGTTACACGACGTGCAACACGTCTCTCGCATGTTGACATTTCTGGTTACACCTACGACTTCACTCTCGTCACCCGCCCCCTTCTCTTGTTCCTTCTTTCTCACTCTCTAATTGTCTTTATCTCTATCTATCTATTTATCTACCTATCTATCTATCTATCTATCTATCTATCTAACTATATGTCTATGTCTATCGGTCTAGTCTATCTGTCTATGTGCCTATCTGTCTTTCCGTCTATCTGTCTATCTGCCTATCTGCCTATTCGTCTATCTGCCTATCGGCCTATCCGTCTATCTGTCTATCTGCCTATCTGTCTTCCGTCTATCTGTCTATTTGCCTATCTGCCTATCCGACTATTGTCTATCTGCCTATCTCTCTTTTCGTCTATCTGTCTATTTGCCTATCTGCCTATCCGTCTATCTGTCTATTTGCCTATCTGCTTATCCATTTATCTGTCTATATGTCTATCTGCCTATCTGCCTATCCGTCTATCTGTCTATTTGCCTATCTGCCTATCCGTCTGTCTCTGCCCTCTCCACTCACTTTGAGTCACCAGCCTTTGTTTCTCACTGGATTTGACAATCTTTGAAAATATTATGATAAAACATGTCTTTTAAAAACACAACAACTGTGTTTAGCCATACCTGTCACGTGGTTTGTTATACGTGTATGTAAACAGTGCCTAGAGAGATACCTTTACTGTTTCACCTTGGTTGCTCTACTAAGACTCTTGCAATCACAAGGAACATCTTTTGGGGACAACTTGTTTAAACGCCCAAAGTAATAACTGAGTTACTGTGGGGCCACTGCAACTCTCCATAGTTATAGGCCCTTGTTGTTTGAACCCTACCAATTGTCGTCCATTGACCACTATTGAGTACGAAGAAGAAGATATGTAGAACCACGGAGCAGAAGAGCCCTTCTGAGATTTTTGCAGCATCATGTGGCTCTTGTAGTAGCTCTGATTGGTGTGATGCCCCCCCCCCCCACACACCAACGTCCCAAAGCGCAATGCAGGGTGGTGTGGCATGGCACCGCGCACACAGAAGACCGATCTGACTCTTGCAGTTGGTGTGTGGTTTAGTGTGGTGGTCTCAATGGGAGTCTGTATGTCCCGACGGTGCCTGTTGTCTAGCGGAACTAACCAAGCCCTGAAATATGAGACAGAGAAGAGAAACAAAAACGAGGGGGAAAAAGAAAAAACCCACAACATATCAGACATTGGTCTGGAATTCTGACATAGCTTGCTGCCACGTTGGTGTGATTGCACCAGTTTTGGTTTTTATTTCGTTAGATGTGTTTGGGTGTTGTTGTTTTTCTTCTTGGGCTTATTGAATAATGATTCGGTGCGGTGGTTTACCAAACCACACATATGACATAATTTGATGATTGGTAATAATTTGCAAGCCACTGACAACCCCCCTCTATAATTTTCCATTCCTTCCCTACCCTCTCTCTCCTCCACCCTCCCCCCGTGAGATTATGATTGGTTTTGTGCGTCATCGAGTGACGTGTATGATTAATGACGCGGAGGCCGGTGCTGGTGACGACTTATCTCGCCCGAAGCAGCGAAAGCCAAACAATCGCCTTCGCCACACACACACACACACACACACACACACACACACGAAGCACATTACCGCAGACTTTGCTCCCGTCACGTGTGATGCGCGTGAACTCATGCTGTTGATCATAAAACAGTAAAGATGTAAGGACAAACGTCGTCCAAACGGATGGCCCGACATGCTAGTGGCCCACACTAGGGGTACACAAAAAAATATGATTACCGAACCGCGGTCTGCGAGCTCAATGTGGCACTTTGAGATAAAAACCGTGAAGGCGTTGTTTTTTTTTTTGTAGACCTATTCGGTGCAGTGTTTGACGCGTGGTGGAACCACTTTCCGTTGATGTCGTCACATACTTTTTACGCATTATGCTCAATACAACTTATACAAGGGTTAATATTCAGGCCTCTAATGAATGAATAACCCTCGCTATCAGTGTCACCAGCTCTAACTGTAAGGATATCTGTCTGGTTCATTCCAATCGAATCTCGTTCATGACCAGCTCATGAATCATTTGATTCGGTTCTCATGGATGTGTGTATAATCTAGTGCAGCGGATGACCCGGTAGATAGGGCGTGTCCTGCCTTGCTCGTGTGGACGGCTCAAACACGTCATTCAATCTAGTTGTAATATTAAGTAAATGCACCAGACTCCCCACGCCCCCTTTTTTCCCCCTATTTCTCCTTATTCTCATGTCTAAATAGCCATGATGACGCAGATGGAATGTCAAGATGAGTCAGTTGTAAGCTAGAGAGCTTGTTGGAATTCGAGTGCATGGTTTTGTACGGGTGCTTAAGACCTAACTTGCTCAGAAACTATAACTAGAACATCTTTTCATAGATATAAGAGACCAACTGAACGAAAGACCCTGTCAATAGGATGGGACTATATGACTAGCTTGTGAGAACTATTCCATGTATAGAAAAGTCAAATGAGGGTTTTGGACCTAGTTTTATAGTGTTTGTGTATTTCTACTTATCGATTCCATTTTTTTTTTTAAATTCTAGCTTTCTTGCGTAATTTCTCTTACTCGTGTAAATAATAAATATGGTAGTACTAGATACAGTGGGTGGATCATTTAAGTAACTTGTTAGAACATTCGGTTTTAAAATACTAGGCATGTGTTTCTATAAGACTAGCTTGTTTGAAATACTAGATATTTGTTTCTAAAAGACTAGTTGTTTGAAATACTAGATATTTGTTTGTAAAAGACTAGTTGTTTGAAATACTAGATATTTGTTTGGAAAAGATTTGCATGTTAGAACTACTTGACTTGTATGAAGAACTAAATAGTGTAGACTGTTGTTGGAAGTGGATGGGGTTGTGTTGACCCCACTTGTTGATGTTGTAAAGATCACCTTGAAGCCATGTTGAATAAACAACTTGAGTTCGTTGACAGCACGAGATGACTCAGTGTGGTCACATGGCAACACAAGTTTCGCTCTCTCTCTCTCTCTCTCTCTCTCTCTCTCTCTCTCTCTCGTTCTGTCTCTCGTTCTGTCTCTCTCTCTCTCGTTCTGTCTCTCGTTCTGTCTCTCGTTCTGTCTCTCGTTCTGTCTCTCGTTCTGTCTCTCGTTCTGTCTCTCGCTCTATCTCGTTCTCACTTTTGCTCTCTCTTTCTTTCTCTCTCTGGCTCTCTAGCTATCATTCTCTCTCTCTCCTTCTTCCTTTCTTTCATTCACACACACACACATACATAAGCTGACTCTCATTCTCTTTATTTCATTCATACACACATAAATACACACTTGCTACTTTCCCAAACACACTCGTTATCTCTCTGTCTATCTATCTATGTATCTATCTCTCGCTTATTAACTTTATATATATTTTCACCACCATTGTATCTGCACTAGAAAAATGTTATTGTTTTTAATCGTAGAGGGTTTTAAGGCCGGCGGGGCTTTCACAATTTCATAAGATATTACATTTAAAAAATTTTATTTTAAAAAGAAAACAAAGAATACATAATCATATTAGGGTATGCTAATAATGTTACCTTTCACTAATACCGGTAACTGTCTTTCACTCTCTCAACCTAACCCCGCACCCCCCCCTCTCTCTCTCTCTCCTCTTTCTCCGTGTCTCACTTTATATATGTATCAATACACAATATGTGAGTGGGCGCACACGGTGGAAGAGTGGCAGCGCGTTCGGCTGGCGTACTGAAAGTCTTGGGGTGGTTCGAATCCTGGTGAAGGCTAGAATTTGTTCTCGGGTCTGGAGTGTGCCGCTGAGTCGACACAGCTCTGATGGGTACCTGACCTTAGTTGGGGTAAAGTAAAAAGCGACTGTGCATTGTGCTGGCCACACTTTCACCTAGTATGCCGTGGCCCACAGAAACTGGTGAACGCTGCTTCACCGGCCCTATAGATCAATTTGGTCCGACGGGATACTTTACTTAATGATTTTGAGAAGAGAGAGAACAAAAAACGGGGGGGGGGGGGACTGAAGGGTGGGGTGGATGCCGATAGTGGTCTTAGTACATTGGCTGATGTTGTTACGAAACGTAAATTCCCTACATTGTAATGTTAATAAACCAACTAAATCATTTAAGCGAATTGCGTTTAAACGATATAAAATATTTCTCAGCTCACGGTTTTCCCCGGGTTTTTCCTAACCTAATGAGAGCATTATTGTTTTTTTATTAACCTCGATAAAAACATGAACTGTGCACGCGAATACAGCATGTCAAGGTCGTCCGGTCTCTCCTTATTTTGTTAGAGCATTATTGCTTGTTCTTAATAAAAAGTATCTGATCACGCAGTCAACATGCAGGCTTGATTAAAATATTCGTGTCACTAGGCTGTCTGGTTTTTCCAACGATTGACCCGTAATATATTTCTACGCGATTCGACCTTTCAGTCAGTTCTTGGCTTGCATTCGATCTAGTAACATCAAATATTCTCCGCTCTGAGTATCGTTTCTATTTGATTTGTATGATGGAAAATTTATTGTTCTACTATTAACTACAATGCTATATGTTCATTGAGGATATTCATTACTAATTGGAATATGTGTATTTCTTGATTGTGTATATAATATTATTTGGATTCTTACTGGATTGATGTTGTAAATTAAACCAAATTTATCGTTGCTTTCTACACAACTTGGTTAACGTCAATATTTCAAAGTTATCTACATGTGTGTATGTGTAATATTTATACAACTATTTTAATAATCTACACTACCACTCAACATCGAGGTTCTTGCTGTATAATATGAGCCACATAAATAATTATACATGAAGTAAATCAACTGAAAACTCTAAAACTACGCTATGTGAATTGCCAGGGGATACTAAGAACCACGGAATACTCTAGACAACTACAAATAAACTTCAGAATGATATAATAAGATCTTCACTAATACAAGGATACTCACACTAATAATAACAATACTATAACTATTATTTTCACAAATTGAATGGGGGCTCTAGCCGTAATAACATTATCAATCATAATTATACTTGTGTGATATAAATAGAAGGTCTCATCCATAATTTATTATGGTGAATAAATTGCCTTGTAATAAAATGGGTTTTGCTCGTCAGTGATTTACTAACAAACGTTTAGAGGATTTACTTCAACTTCAAGAATCGTTATACTATTTACACAAACTATTTACAACTGCCGTAATACATACTCGTAACTTGGATGGATTGTGTTGGAAAATATGAACAATATACAATATACTAAAGATTGTGATTGAATTGAACATTGCCATTGAGAATCGGAAAACTTAACTATTCAGCCTGGAAAATTATCTTGTGTATTACCTTATCATACAAAGTAACTCTAAGAAAGTATTATTTTTATGACCTTGTTGTGACAAATCTGAACTGTGTGGTGTAGTGAATTATTCAAAGGACAGAAAGTAAGTTGGACTCTTTATTGTATTATTAACAAGATTTATAGTAACTTTTAATATATAAAATGGAAGCCACAAATAATCTTACATTGGATCCAGAGATATTTGATCTAACCTCAGAACAGCTTAATAAAATGTCAATGATACAATTAAAGGAATTGGCTAAATCATTGGGCATTTCTATCACAGAAACTAGGCCATCAAAAACTAAATTACTTCAAGAGGTAACTGAGTGTTTAAGAAAACAAGGTACACTAGTTATTGAAGAAACTACTGCTAATGATAACATTAATGATGAATCAGATGATGAATTACCTTTTCCTATAAAACAAAGAGTAAAGCATACAACTGGTGACTTAAGTGATGAATTGAAATTTAAACTTGAGTTAAGAAAGATGGAATTAGAGATGGAAAGAGAAAGAGAAAACAAGAGAATTGAGATGGAAAGAGAAAGAGAAAACAAGAGAATTGAGATGGAAAGAGAAAACAAGAGAATTGAGTTAGAAATAGCAAGAGAGAAAATAGCAAGCCAAGAAAGAATTGAGATAGCAAGGTCTCGTACGTCAAATCATTCGAATGCAAGCTCTGAAGCAGATGCAGAACTGTATAAGTTTAAGAAACATATTCCAGTTTTTGAAGATAATTCGGTGGAAGAGTTCTTCATGATTTTCGAGAGAAACGCTAGAGACTATCAATTTCCTGAGGGCAAGAAAGCTATACTTCTACGCTCAGCTCTGAACAAAGGAAAGGCACTTGATGTTGTATTAAGTCTTACTGAAGAGGAATTGTATGATTATGAACTGATCAAGAATAGAGTACTGCTAAGTTATGCATTAACACCTGAAAAATATAGAAAAGTGTTTCGTGAGTCTAAGAAAGAACAGGAACAATCCCATGTTGATTTTCTAAGACAGAAAAAGAAATATTTTGAAAGATGGATTCGATCCAAAGGTGTAAACAAAGACTTTGATAAATTAGCTAATCTTATGCTAATGGAAGACTTTAACAATAACATCAGAGGTGATGTAAGAATACATTTAGCAGACAAAGGTGTAGAACAAGTAGAAACAGCAGCAGTGATGGCAGACGAATATGTTATTATCCATTCCAGCAATAAATTTACAACAGTTGATAAATCTAAATTCCAGAATCGAGATATGAAGGTAGAAAAGAAAACCATGAATCCAAATGAATCCTATCAATCAAAGAGACATCAGCAGAGCAATGAAGGTCCAACAAATTCCAAGCCAACCTGTAGCCATTGTAAACGAATTGGACATACTAAGGAAAAGTGCTGGATATTGAATGGGAACCCGAATAAAAAGAATGTTGTCTTATCGTATGTAGCCATGCCAAAGCAAAGAACTCATGTAAATGTAAAGAAGGATATTAGAACTCAAACAGAGATACCTAGTGCTAATGCAGATAACCTGACAAAACACACGTATCTTGGAAACTTGAAACCAGAAATAGTTCCTGAAATAGAGACAATGGTTTTCAATAATTCTAATTCTAATCTGAGCTCCAAGGAGTCTATATCAGATAGAACCACCATGAGTACTAAACATACCTCTTACAAAAATAACTTGGATACAGATCTCATCGATACTGAGATACCAAGCAATTGTTTACCATTCATTGAAGAAGGTACCGTGTCATCCATAATAAATGGTGTCACTAGTGAAAAGAACATCAGAATACTCCGTGATACAGGGGCTGAGGTTTCACTACTTTTAGAGAATACTGTTCCTACGTCACAATCGACATATACAGGACAGGATCTTACTATTCAAGGTGTATCAAGGAAAAATGTACAAGTTCCTTTGCATCAAATACAGCTGAAGAGTGCGTACTTCACTGGAAATGTAGTTGTGGGTGTGTACAAATCACTTCCGTTTAAAGGCGTTTCTTTAATACTGGGAAATGATATTGCTGGAGATGTGGTGCATTCCATATCCAAGAAAAAACAATACCTCAATAAAAGTGAGAGCTTTATCAAACCTATATGCATCGTCACGAGAGGTATGGCCCAACAACAAAAGTCTGTCGAAACCATGTCAAAGTCAAAAATAGAACCAGAAATTGACCTACAGGCAACTTTCCTGGCTGACATCTTGAGTGGTCCCTCAGTCAAGACTACTGAAAGTAATTTGTCACCTCGACAATTACTCCTATTAGAACAGAATAGAGATTCAGGAATTAAACACCTGAAGAAAAAGGTGATAACTGAACAGGAGGCAGAAATTAAAGGAAATGGATTTTTTCTGAAGGAGGGAATATTAATGCAAAAATGGAGAGATGTGAAATGTGATAATGACAATTGCAGAGAAGGAAGTCAGATTGTGGTACCAGCCATATATCGTAATGACATCTTACACATGGCTCATGACACGCCATATGCTGGTCATCTAGGAGTGAACAAGACTTACCGTCGAATTCTTCCGTACTTCTATTGGCCTGGACTACATCGTGACGTCACAAAATACTGCAAGTCATGCAATACATGCCAGATAGTTGGTAAACCTAACCAGACTATACCGGTAGCACCTCTAAAGCCAATACCTGCCTTTGCAGAACCATTTAGCCACTTGCTAATAGACTGTGTAGGTCCTTTGCCTAAAACAAAGACAGGACACCAGTACTTATTCACTATAATGTGCACTGCCACGAGATATCCTGAAGCTATTCCGCTACGCACCATTAACGCAGATAAGATATCTGACGCACTAATTGCATTTTGTTCAAGATACGGTCTTCCAAAGACTATACAGTCAGACCAAGGATCTAACTTTACATCAAAGCTGTTTAACCAGGTCTTAAAGAAACTAGGCATCCAACATGCAACTTCAACTGCGTACCATCCGCAAAGCCAAGGTGCCCTAGAAAGATATCATCAGACTCTGAAAACCATGCTCCGCACATACTGTTTTGAGAACACTGAAGACTGGGATCGCGGTATTCCATTCGCTCTTTTCGCGACTAGAGAAACTGTGCAGGAATCTCTTGGATTCAGTCCGTTCGAGTTAGTGTTTGGACATTCAGTTCGAGGACCTCTAAAACTGTTGCAGGAAACCTTGTTAAATTCTGATGAAGAGACTGGACTCGTAGCTTATGTGGAACAATTTAGCAATAGAATCTATCATGCTTTTAATCATGTTAAAGATAATCTTTTGCAGGCTCAGAAAAGAATGAAAGGGTACTATGATGTCAAGGCCAGATCCCGATGTTTCCATCCTGGTGATAAAGTCCTCATGTTGACCCAATTGTCTGGACAACCCCTGAGTGCAAAATATACAGGACCATATCAGGTTTTAGATAAAATCAGTGATGTAACATACATTGTAAAAACCCCTGATAGAAGGAAAACACAGAGACTGTGCCATATAAACATGCTAAAACCTTATGTTGTTAGGGAAGAACAAACTGACATTAGGCCAGTGAGTGCTATCAAAACTGTTGAAACACCCCCGCCTAAATTTAAAAAGACAATCATAGAAAGTAAACTTCAAAACACTGAAGCACTTAAAAACCTCAATGATAAACTGGCACATCTAAACTCAGGTGAACAGACTTCTATCAAGGGTTTAATCTATGATCATGTAAATTTGTTTAGTGATGTTCCTAACAAAACAACTTTGGTTACCCATGATGTAGTTTTAAAAGATGATAATGTTAAACCTGTCAAACAACATCCGTATAGGGTTAATCCCATACAACTTGAACACATCCGTAAAGAAATTGATTATATGCTGAGCAATGATATAATTACTCACAGTAACAGTGATTGGTCATCCCCATGTGTGTTGGTTCCCAAATCTGATGGTTCACTACGCTTTTGTGTAGACTATAGGAAATTAAACCAAGTGACAAAAACAGATTCGTATCCCATACCACGGATAGATGATTTAATCGATAGAGTAAGCACTGCAAACTATGTAACTAAGATTGACTTACTAACAGCTTATTTCCAAATCCCATTAACAGATAGGGCTCAGGAGGTATCAACTTTTGTTACTCCTGATGGATTATATAAGTTTAAAGTAATGCCATTCGGAATGGTCAATGCTCCAGCTAGTTTTCAAAGACTAATAAACACTATTATCCATGATATCCCACAATGCCATGCATATCTGGGCGATATCGTAGTGTTCAGTAATAACTTTAATGATCATCTACATCAGTTAAAACTATTATTCCAAAAACTAAAACAGGCTAATCTTACTATAAACCTAGTTAAAAGTCAATTTTGCCATGCAGAAATTGAATATTTAGGTCATGTAGTGGGTAATGGCAAAGTAAAACCAGTGAATGCCAAAGTCAAAGCTATACAGGAATTCCCTGTCCCTAAAACGCAGAAACAACTTCGAGGTTTTCTGGGTATGGCCGGGTACTACAGGAAGTTTTGTAAAAACTTTTCTATTATCACTTGCCCTTTGACAAATCTCTTGAGAAAGAAAAATCAATTTAAGTGGACTCAGGAATGTGACCAAGCCTTTAATAATATAAAAGACATACTGACCAAGGCACCAGTATTAGTCTCACCTGATTATACTAAACCTTTCAGAATAACGGTAGACTCGTGTAATACAGGAATGGGCGCGGTAATCTCACAAATAGGAGATGATTCACTTGAACATCCCATTAGCTTTTGTTCAAAAAAATTTAACCCACATGAGGTAAATTATAGCACAATAGAGCAGGAATTACTAGGACTTATCCAAGCATTGAAACATTTCAATTACTATGTAAATGGTTCTCAGTTCCCAATCGAGATATTCACTGATCACAATCCACTAGTATTTCTTTCCCGCATCAAACAAAATCAGCGCATTCTAAGATGGAGTTTGTTCATTCAAGCTTACAACTTAAAAATAACTCACTTATCTGGAAAAGATAACATCGTCGCGGACACCCTATCGCGTATGTAACAAATGTATAAAGGGATAACTTCATGTATATATTCTGATAATCCTAACTAAGAGAATTGGATCATTTAAAATATTAATGCATGAATATATGAATATGTTGTGATTATTTTATGCAATATCTTATGCCTTATTTTATGCCATGAATATTTCCATTTGCTAAAAACAAATATTATTATTGTTGTAGGAAAAAAAGAAAAAACCTAATAAGTTACTTTTAAATATTATGGATTTATGAACATAATTCTTTCTTTATTAATAAGATAATGAATGAACAGAAATGTACATCCTTATTTTGAAACAATCAAACTATAGTTGTGATTATGTAAAAACCAAAATAGAGTAATGTGCATACACTTCACATGCTTACACACTTAAGATTAAATTCTTACTCTTAAGTTTATTTAAATATTAATTTCATTTAAGTTGAATTAATTAATGATTGAATTGTTTAATATGATAACATTAGTTATGTTGATTTTTACCTTGTAAATAAGATGATGATGTTTATAAGGAATGATATCTCAGAGAGTATAATTTTAGAATAACGCGAACATGTGTTATGGTCTAAGGATAACTTAAGATCCTATATGATGAGGGTTTAATAGAATAAATCATTTCCCTTACTTGTCTTATTTAACGGACTACCCAGGTGGAGTCAGTTTTTTTTTTGTATATTGTTTAGAACTAAAGTTAAGTGCAGGCGGTTCTAAAAGAAATTGCACACTTCTATTGTTTAGTATGCAATGTTCTTTTCCTTTTGGTACGGGCGACTGTTACGAAACGTAAATTCCCTACATTGTAATGTTAATAAACCAACTAAATCATTTAAGCGAATTGCGTTTAAACGATATAAAATATTTCTCAGCTCACGGTTTTCCCCGGGTTTTTCCTAACCTAATGAGAGCATTATTGTTTTTTTATTAACCTCGATAAAAACATGAACTGTGCACGCGAATACAGCATGTCAAGGTCGTCCGGTCTCTCCTTATTTTGTTAGAGCATTATTGCTTGTTCTTAATAAAAAGTATCTGATCACGCAGTCAACATGCAGGCTTGATTAAAATATTCGTGTCACTAGGCTGTCTGGTTTTTCCAACGATTGACCCGTAATATATTTCTACGCGATTCGACCTTTCAGTCAGTTCTTGGCT
The DNA here is from genome assembly GCA_949126835.1 of Anisus vortex. Classification (NCBI taxonomy): domain Eukaryota; kingdom Metazoa; phylum Mollusca; class Gastropoda; family Planorbidae; genus Anisus; species Anisus vortex. The sequence goes on along the minus strand of OX421497.1, from coordinate 40,012,200 downwards.
TGCATTCGATCTAGTAACATCAAATATTCTCCGCTCTGAGTATCGTTTCTATTTGATTTGTATGATGGAAAATTTATTGTTCTACTATTAACTACAATGCTATATGTTCATTGAGGATATTCATTACTAATTGGAATATGTGTATTTCTTGATTGTGTATATAATATTATTTGGATTCTTACTGGATTGATGTTGTAAATTAAACCAAATTTATCGTTGCTTTCTACACAACTTGGTTAACGTCAATATTTCAAAGTTATCTACATGTGTGTATGTGTAATATTTATACAACTATTTTAATAATCTACACTACCACTCAACATCGAGGTTCTTGCTGTATAATATGAGCCACATAAATAATTATACATGAAGTAAATCAACTGAAAACTCTAAAACTACGCTATGTGAATTGCCAGGGGATACTAAGAACCACGGAATACTCTAGACAACTACAAATAAACTTCAGAATGATATAATAAGATCTTCACTAATACAAGGATACTCACACTAATAATAACAATACTATAACTATTATTTTCACAAATTGAATGGGGGCTCTAGCCGTAATAACATTATCAATCATAATTATACTTGTGTGATATAAATAGAAGGTCTCATCCATAATTTATTATGGTGAATAAATTGCCTTGTAATAAAATGGGTTTTGCTCGTCAGTGATTTACTAACAAACGTTTAGAGGATTTACTTCAACTTCAAGAATCGTTATACTATTTACACAAACTATTTACAACTGCCGTAATACATACTCGTAACTTGGATGGATTGTGTTGGAAAATATGAACAATATACAATATACTAAAGATTGTGATTGAATTGAACATTGCCATTGAGAATCGGAAAACTTAACTATTCAGCCTGGAAAATTATCTTGTGTATTACCTTATCATACAAAGTAACTCTAAGAAAGTATTATTTTTATGACCTTGTTGTGACAAATCTGAACTGTGTGGTGTAGTGAATTATTCAAAGGACAGAAAGTAAGTTGGACTCTTTATTGTATTATTAACAAGATTTATAGTAACTTTTAATATATAAAATGGAAGCCACAAATAATCTTACATTGGATCCAGAGATATTTGATCTAACCTCAGAACAGCTTAATAAAATGTCAATGATACAATTAAAGGAATTGGCTAAATCATTGGGCATTTCTATCACAGAAACTAGGCCATCAAAAACTAAATTACTTCAAGAGGTAACTGAGTGTTTAAGAAAACAAGGTACACTAGTTATTGAAGAAACTACTGCTAATGATAACATTAATGATGAATCAGATGATGAATTACCTTTTCCTATAAAACAAAGAGTAAAGCATACAACTGGTGACTTAAGTGATGAATTGAAATTTAAACTTGAGTTAAGAAAGATGGAATTAGAGATGGAAAGAGAAAGAGAAAACAAGAGAATTGAGATGGAAAGAGAAAGAGAAAACAAGAGAATTGAGATGGAAAGAGAAAACAAGAGAATTGAGTTAGAAATAGCAAGAGAGAAAATAGCAAGCCAAGAAAGAATTGAGATAGCAAGGTCTCGTACGTCAAATCATTCGAATGCAAGCTCTGAAGCAGATGCAGAACTGTATAAGTTTAAGAAACATATTCCAGTTTTTGAAGATAATTCGGTGGAAGAGTTCTTCATGATTTTCGAGAGAAACGCTAGAGACTATCAATTTCCTGAGGGCAAGAAAGCTATACTTCTACGCTCAGCTCTGAACAAAGGAAAGGCACTTGATGTTGTATTAAGTCTTACTGAAGAGGAATTGTATGATTATGAACTGATCAAGAATAGAGTACTGCTAAGTTATGCATTAACACCTGAAAAATATAGAAAAGTGTTTCGTGAGTCTAAGAAAGAACAGGAACAATCCCATGTTGATTTTCTAAGACAGAAAAAGAAATATTTTGAAAGATGGATTCGATCCAAAGGTGTAAACAAAGACTTTGATAAATTAGCTAATCTTATGCTAATGGAAGACTTTAACAATAACATCAGAGGTGATGTAAGAATACATTTAGCAGACAAAGGTGTAGAACAAGTAGAAACAGCAGCAGTGATGGCAGACGAATATGTTATTATCCATTCCAGCAATAAATTTACAACAGTTGATAAATCTAAATTCCAGAATCGAGATATGAAGGTAGAAAAGAAAACCATGAATCCAAATGAATCCTATCAATCAAAGAGACATCAGCAGAGCAATGAAGGTCCAACAAATTCCAAGCCAACCTGTAGCCATTGTAAACGAATTGGACATACTAAGGAAAAGTGCTGGATATTGAATGGGAACCCGAATAAAAAGAATGTTGTCTTATCGTATGTAGCCATGCCAAAGCAAAGAACTCATGTAAATGTAAAGAAGGATATTAGAACTCAAACAGAGATACCTAGTGCTAATGCAGATAACCTGACAAAACACACGTATCTTGGAAACTTGAAACCAGAAATAGTTCCTGAAATAGAGACAATGGTTTTCAATAATTCTAATTCTAATCTGAGCTCCAAGGAGTCTATATCAGATAGAACCACCATGAGTACTAAACATACCTCTTACAAAAATAACTTGGATACAGATCTCATCGATACTGAGATACCAAGCAATTGTTTACCATTCATTGAAGAAGGTACCGTGTCATCCATAATAAATGGTGTCACTAGTGAAAAGAACATCAGAATACTCCGTGATACAGGGGCTGAGGTTTCACTACTTTTAGAGAATACTGTTCCTACGTCACAATCGACATATACAGGACAGGATCTTACTATTCAAGGTGTATCAAGGAAAAATGTACAAGTTCCTTTGCATCAAATACAGCTGAAGAGTGCGTACTTCACTGGAAATGTAGTTGTGGGTGTGTACAAATCACTTCCGTTTAAAGGCGTTTCTTTAATACTGGGAAATGATATTGCTGGAGATGTGGTGCATTCCATATCCAAGAAAAAACAATACCTCAATAAAAGTGAGAGCTTTATCAAACCTATATGCATCGTCACGAGAGGTATGGCCCAACAACAAAAGTCTGTCGAAACCATGTCAAAGTCAAAAATAGAACCAGAAATTGACCTACAGGCAACTTTCCTGGCTGACATCTTGAGTGGTCCCTCAGTCAAGACTACTGAAAGTAATTTGTCACCTCGACAATTACTCCTATTAGAACAGAATAGAGATTCAGGAATTAAACACCTGAAGAAAAAGGTGATAACTGAACAGGAGGCAGAAATTAAAGGAAATGGATTTTTTCTGAAGGAGGGAATATTAATGCAAAAATGGAGAGATGTGAAATGTGATAATGACAATTGCAGAGAAGGAAGTCAGATTGTGGTACCAGCCATATATCGTAATGACATCTTACACATGGCTCATGACACGCCATATGCTGGTCATCTAGGAGTGAACAAGACTTACCGTCGAATTCTTCCGTACTTCTATTGGCCTGGACTACATCGTGACGTCACAAAATACTGCAAGTCATGCAATACATGCCAGATAGTTGGTAAACCTAACCAGACTATACCGGTAGCACCTCTAAAGCCAATACCTGCCTTTGCAGAACCATTTAGCCACTTGCTAATAGACTGTGTAGGTCCTTTGCCTAAAACAAAGACAGGACACCAGTACTTATTCACTATAATGTGCACTGCCACGAGATATCCTGAAGCTATTCCGCTACGCACCATTAACGCAGATAAGATATCTGACGCACTAATTGCATTTTGTTCAAGATACGGTATCCAAAGACTATACAGTCAGACCAAGGATCTAACTTTACATCAAAGCTGTTTAACCAGGTCTTAAAGAAACTAGGCATCCAACATGCAACTTCAACTGCGTACCATCCGCAAAGCCAAGGTGCCCTAGAAAGATATCATCAGACTCTGAAAACCATGCTCCGCACATACTGTTTTGAGAACACTGAAGACTGGGATCGCGGTATTCCATTCGCTCTTTTCGCGACTAGAGAAACTGTGCAGGAATCTCTTGGATTCAGTCCGTTCGAGTTAGTGTTTGGACATTCAGTTCGAGGACCTCTAAAACTGTTGCAGGAAACCTTGTTAAATTCTGATGAAGAGACTGGACTCGTAGCTTATGTGGAACAATTTAGCAATAGAATCTATCATGCTTTTAATCATGTTAAAGATAATCTTTTGCAGGCTCAGAAAAGAATGAAAGGGTACTATGATGTCAAGGCCAGATCCCGATGTTTCCATCCTGGTGATAAAGTCCTCATGTTGACCCAATTGTCTGGACAACCCCTGAGTGCAAAATATACAGGACCATATCAGGTTTTAGATAAAATCAGTGATGTAACATACATTGTAAAAACCCCTGATAGAAGGAAAACACAGAGACTGTGCCATATAAACATGCTAAAACCTTATGTTGTTAGGGAAGAACAAACTGACATTAGGCCAGTGAGTGCTATCAAAACTGTTGAAACACCCCCGCCTAAATTTAAAAAGACAATCATAGAAAGTAAACTTCAAAACACTGAAGCACTTAAAAACCTCAATGATAAACTGGCACATCTAAACTCAGGTGAACAGACTTCTATCAAGGGTTTAATCTATGATCATGTAAATTTGTTTAGTGATGTTCCTAACAAAACAACTTTGGTTACCCATGATGTAGTTTTAAAAGATGATAATGTTAAACCTGTCAAACAACATCCGTATAGGGTTAATCCCATACAACTTGAACACATCCGTAAAGAAATTGATTATATGCTGAGCAATGATATAATTACTCACAGTAACAGTGATTGGTCATCCCCATGTGTGTTGGTTCCCAAATCTGATGGTTCACTACGCTTTTGTGTAGACTATAGGAAATTAAACCAAGTGACAAAAACAGATTCGTATCCCATACCACGGATAGATGATTTAATCGATAGAGTAAGCACTGCAAACTATGTAACTAAGATTGACTTACTAACAGCTTATTTCCAAATCCCATTAACAGATAGGGCTCAGGAGGTATCAACTTTTGTTACTCCTGATGGATTATATAAGTTTAAAGTAATGCCATTCGGAATGGTCAATGCTCCAGCTAGTTTTCAAAGACTAATAAACACTATTATCCATGATATCCCACAATGCCATGCATATCTGGGCGATATCGTAGTGTTCAGTAATAACTTTAATGATCATCTACATCAGTTAAAACTATTATTCCAAAAACTAAAACAGGCTAATCTTACTATAAACCTAGTTAAAAGTCAATTTTGCCATGCAGAAATTGAATATTTAGGTCATGTAGTGGGTAATGGCAAAGTAAAACCAGTGAATGCCAAAGTCAAAGCTATACAGGAATTCCCTGTCCCTAAAACGCAGAAACAACTTCGAGGTTTTCTGGGTATGGCCGGGTACTACAGGAAGTTTTGTAAAAACTTTTCTATTATCACTTGCCCTTTGACAAATCTCTTGAGAAAGAAAAATCAATTTAAGTGGACTCAGGAATGTGACCAAGCCTTTAATAATATAAAAGACATACTGACCAAGGCACCAGTATTAGTCTCACCTGATTATACTAAACCTTTCAGAATAACGGTAGACTCGTGTAATACAGGAATGGGCGCGGTAATCTCACAAATAGGAGATGATTCACTTGAACATCCCATTAGCTTTTGTTCAAAAAAATTTAACCCACATGAGGTAAATTATAGCACAATAGAGCAGGAATTACTAGGACTTATCCAAGCATTGAAACATTTCAATTACTATGTAAATGGTTCTCAGTTCCCAATCGAGATATTCACTGATCACAATCCACTAGTATTTCTTTCCCGCATCAAACAAAATCAGCGCATTCTAAGATGGAGTTTGTTCATTCAAGCTTACAACTTAAAAATAACTCACTTATCTGGAAAAGATAACATCGTCGCGGACACCCTATCGCGTATGTAACAAATGTATAAAGGGATAACTTCATGTATATATTCTGATAATCCTAACTAAGAGAATTGGATCATTTAAAATATTAATGCATGAATATATGAATATGTTGTGATTATTTTATGCAATATCTTATGCCTTATTTTATGCCATGAATATTTCCATTTGCTAAAAACAAATATTATTATTGTTGTAGGAAAAAAAGAAAAAACCTAATAAGTTACTTTTAAATATTATGGATTTATGAACATAATTCTTTCTTTATTAATAAGATAATGAATGAACAGAAATGTACATCCTTATTTTGAAACAATCAAACTATAGTTGTGATTATGTAAAAACCAAAATAGAGTAATGTGCATACACTTCACATGCTTACACACTTAAGATTAAATTCTTACTCTTAAGTTTATTTAAATATTAATTTCATTTAAGTTGAATTAATTAATGATTGAATTGTTTAATATGATAACATTAGTTATGTTGATTTTTACCTTGTAAATAAGATGATGATGTTTATAAGGAATGATATCTCAGAGAGTATAATTTTAGAATAACGCGAACATGTGTTATGGTCTAAGGATAACTTAAGATCCTATATGATGAGGGTTTAATAGAATAAATCATTTCCCTTACTTGTCTTATTTAACGGACTACCCAGGTGGAGTCAGTTTTTTTTTTGTATATTGTTTAGAACTAAAGTTAAGTGCAGGCGGTTCTAAAAGAAATTGCACACTTCTATTGTTTAGTATGCAATGTTCTTTTCCTTTTGGTACGGGCGACTGTTACGAAACGTAAATTCCCTACATTGTAATGTTAATAAACCAACTAAATCATTTAAGCGAATTGCGTTTAAACGATATAAAATATTTCTCAGCTCACGGTTTTCCCCGGGTTTTTCCTAACCTAATGAGAGCATTATTGTTTTTTTATTAACCTCGATAAAAACATGAACTGTGCACGCGAATACAGCATGTCAAGGTCGTCCGGTCTCTCCTTATTTTGTTAGAGCATTATTGCTTGTTCTTAATAAAAAGTATCTGATCACGCAGTCAACATGCAGGCTTGATTAAAATATTCGTGTCACTAGGCTGTCTGGTTTTTCCAACGATTGACCCGTAATATATTTCTACGCGATTCGACCTTTCAGTCAGTTCTTGGCTTGCATTCGATCTAGTAACATCAAATATTCTCCGCTCTGAGTATCGTTTCTATTTGATTTGTATGATGGAAAATTTATTGTTCTACTATTAACTACAATGCTATATGTTCATTGAGGATATTCATTACTAATTGGAATATGTGTATTTCTTGATTGTGTATATAATATTATTTGGATTCTTACTGGATTGATGTTGTAAATTAAACCAAATTTATCGTTGCTTTCTACACAACTTGGTTAACGTCAATATTTCAAAGTTATCTACATGTGTGTATGTGTAATATTTATACAACTATTTTAATAATCTACACTACCACTCAACATCGAGGTTCTTGCTGTATAATATGAGCCACATAAATAATTATACATGAAGTAAATCAACTGAAAACTCTAAAACTACGCTATGTGAATTGCCAGGGGATACTAAGAACCACGGAATACTCTAGACAACTACAAATAAACTTCAGAATGATATAATAAGATCTTCACTAATACAAGGATACTCACACTAATAATAACAATACTATAACTATTATTTTCACAAATTGAATGGGGGCTCTAGCCGTAATAACATTATCAATCATAATTATACTTGTGTGATATAAATAGAAGGTCTCATCCATAATTTATTATGGTGAATAAATTGCCTTGTAATAATGTCCCCTTGATTGATGGGTGAACCTACTTTTTAGATTAGGCCAATGTCTTAGCATTAATGGAATATTTCTTATATGACTAGTGTAAGAGGAGTATTTTTGAAATTGCAATTCTTTTTTTTTTTATATGATATTACGAATTTTCGGTCCAAATTACCATTTTTTTCTTCGTGTTATTTACGAGTTTCTGAAATTCTAAGTATTCTGAGACATAGACACACAGTAAGACATATACACAGACACAGAGAGAGACAGAGACTCCTACAGACACCCACGAAGTTTCAAAGTGACGCACACATAAAATGGCGTTCCTTGGAGTAGAAAGGGGGCGGGTGGTTAAACTCCAAACATCACATTTAATTTAGGTAATAGCCCTCTGCAGGATATGTTTAGCTCCCCAACCTCCTCCCCCCCCCCCCCCAAACTTTTTTTTTGTATTATGGGCTCTAATTCATCTGGTGCTGACGTCATAGGACGTAGAATTATTTGCCCGACGACGTCACAACCGTGAGCCTGTTTGCTTCCTTGAGTGTCACGTGAATCAACCTGTCACGCCCCCCCCCTCCACACACACACCAATCGCCAATACTGCACCCCCCCCCCTACCTCCATGATGGTTAGATTTCCCTGCGCTGTCTGATTTTTGTCAAAAAACTTTGTATTGCTACATTGGCAGGTAAATAGCTGATCGCTCTATCCCCCCCCCCCCCCACACCATCCCCCACTCCTGTGATGAGCTTGATTGCTAAGTGGCCCCCCGAGGGATGCTTTCAGCTGAGTGTATTGGAGGGCGAAGGGAGAAGGCGAGGGGCGCTACCAGGCGGGTGGGTACTTAGATTTGGGGAGATTAGTAAAGGGAGTTGGTTGGGCTGCATGACTCAGAAACTTATTTTAGTTTTTGCGCGTCGTCGACATTGCATGTTGTTGTTGTTGTTGATGTTGTTTTCTGTTACGGTACCCGGGTACAGCCTAACTTCACCGAGACGAAAACTCTACCAGCCAACCCCCCCCCCCCCCCAGCCTTAGTGCGATTACTTGATTACTTTTTTACACGTGTCGTTTTTGGCTCCCTATCTAAATGTAAATGTGTAGAAGTACAGGTGAATAGAAGATACAGGGGTCAATAGATAGATATCTAGCTAGATAGATAGTTAGATAGATAAATACATAGATAGAGAGAGAGATAGCTAGATAGATAAATAGATGGATAGATAGATGGATATATATATATATATATATATATATATATATATATATATATGTAGAGAGAGAGATAGATCGATGATAGATGGATAGATACATAGATAGAGGGAGAGAGAGAGATAGGGTGTATGGATATATAGATAGTTAGATAGTGGGATGGATGGATAGATATATTAAGAGATTGGTGGATAGATATAGAGATAGATAGATTAGATAAAGAGATATACATAGATAGATAGACAGACAGGTCGATAGATGGAAACTTAGATACATTAAATATTAGATGATATAGTGAACCCGACGTATATTTTTTTTTCAAATAGTTTTTTTTTCCCCGTAAAATAACACATCAACAAACAACTGACTCTGAATTGATTTTTGTCTCCATTGATCTGTTCCCATGCTCTCAGGAGGTCCGCAACCATCTGTTCACATCCCGTCCTGACTATATACGTGTGTCTGTGTGTGTGTGAGCACTATCTTTCACAGAAAATGAGGTCATTTGTACGCTGCGCGTGTCTGCATCATCCGTCCTCCTTATTATAAATTCAATGCAATTTTTTTTTTCATACACAACATAACAACACACACAAAAAACGTGGGGTGCGGGGGGGGGGGGTAATCGTATTTCCCACCAACTCCACCCACCTCCTTCCCCTATTTCTACAAGAGTGGTACAAGCTCTAGCTTGACTGTTGTCCAGGTGTTACATCTCTAGCCTTTATTTTTTTTTTATCCAGTCTATTTTTACGAGAAGTTATCTTGAAGTTTGCCGTCTTCCTCCTTTTTTTTTAAATTCTTTTTTTTTCCTCTCCCAAGGTTAAAGTCAAAGCGTTGGCTCTAGCCGTGTGTGAAACAGCAGAATGTATAGAACTGTAAAAACAATATATATATATATATAATATATTATGCATGTAACTATTTCTTTCTTTAAGTATACGACCTGATCTTTTGTTAAGCTAATGTAGACCCACTTTTCCGCCAATGCTATGGGAGATGAAACTTGGCGCACATAGAAGTTAAGCCCACGGCAACTCATGTCTTTTGGTGTGTGTGAAACTGCAGAATGTATATAGCTGTATAAACTATATATGTGTATATGACTATATATTTCTTTGTGTATACGACCTGATCTTTTGGAAAGCTAATAATATAGACCCACTTTTCCGCCAATGCTATGGGAGATGAAACTTGGCGCACATAGAAGTTAAGCCCACGGCAACTCATGTCTTTTGGTGTGTGTGAAACTGCAGAATGTATATAGCTGTATAAACTATATATGTGTATGTGACTATATATTTCTTTGTGTATACGACCTGATCTTTTGGAAAGCTAATAATATAGACCCACTTTTCCGCCAATGCTATGGGAGATGAAACTTGGCGCACATAGAAGTTAAGCCCACGGCAACTTAAGTCTTTTTTTTTTGTTTCAATTTTCGGCCAATCTCATTCCCCACACCCCCAACCCAAACTAACATTAAAATATCGCTGTAAAGCTGGCCTGTGAATAAACAACATAAAGAGATAGGAAATGAGCACGCAGTTGTCTTCTAGAGCGGCAGCGCGTTCGGCTGGCGTACTGAAGGTCCTGGGTTCGAATCCTGGTGGGTGTGGGTTAGGATTTGTTCTCGGGACTGGAGGGTGTCCCTGAGTCAAACCAGCTCTGATGGGTACCTGACTTTAGTTGGGGGCTAACGTAAAGGCGGCTGGGCATTATGCTGGCCACACAATCCCCTTGTACACAGAAACTGGTGAACGCTGCTTCACCGGCCCCTATGGGATCAATATGGTCCGTCGGGATACTTTTACTTTACACTAAAACTGCAGCACGTGTTTCTTTCGTTGTTGTTTGCGTGTTTTGTGTGTGTGTCTGAAAACCGTTTGAGGACCGTTTACACTCGGCCCAAGAAGTTTGATCTCTTCAATCCAATCAAAGTGATACGTACAGTCATAGCTTGCCTTGACCTTGCTCGAGAGGCCTCGGATTAGATTAACCCCTTCACCCTCTGACCTCCCCCCTCTCTTTCCGCCAAGGATGTGCGTTCCCTACACTAGCTAGTCTATATTTGGTGACTAATAGCAGTTTTTTTTTCTCCCCTTCTATGTAACGTTGCCTTGTACAATTATGTGGTTTTCGTTCTTGACTAGTGTCATCGGCATAACAGCAAAACAACAGCAATAATATAAATATCTATACACACTGATCGAAATAGCCATAGACACACAAACACACACATTGAGCATAGAGTTGTTGTTTTAAATTAGAGGGCATGGTGGCCGAGCTGGAAGCGCGTTCGTCTGGCGTGCCGAAGGTCCTGGGTTCGAAACCTGGTGAAAGGCTAGGATTTGTTTCCCGGGTCTGGCGGGTGTCCCTGAGTCTACCCAGCTCTCCTGGCCGTAGTTGGCTGGCCACACAATCCCTTAGAATGGCGTGGCGACGGAAACTGGTGAAGGCTGCTTCGCCGGCCCTTTGGATCAATTTGGTCCGACGGAGCTCATTACTTTGTGTTTTAATTTCCGTTTTAACATATTTAATCTAACGAGCTTATTGATAGTATGAATGTCAACAAAGTATGAATGTCAACAAAGTATGAATGTCAACAAAGCATGAATGTCCACAAAGTATGAATGTCAACAAAGTATGAATGTCAACAAAGCTGATAACTTGTTCAGCACTCCCCCCCCCCTTTCCGGTCCATGGCTTCTAGAGGTATTTAAAATAAGAGTACCATGTTGGTCCGTAGAGTTCACACCCGTGCTCCTGCAAAGGGATTGTGTGGCTTCACACATGCCACCAGGCACCCACCAATACTGGGTGGACCAGCGAATCTGTGTGTGTGTGTGTGTTTATTTATATATATATATTTGCGTACCACGGCCGTTTTATAAGTGCATGTTGACAATTACTGTTTACCTTATTATTTAGAATTGAACATTTGATCCTCAAGTTATTACTCGGTTGTTGTTTTTATTATTCAGATTGTAGGCCCTACTTATAACAAATAAATACTTTTTAAAATAGCTAATAATTTTCTTAACAAAAAAAAACAACAACAACAATTCACATATTTAAACTTTAAACTATTAAACAACTTGATTATTATCAGTCATTTTATGGGTGTGACCGTTATGCCGTTGAATTATAACGTAAAAGTTTGTTTGATTTGTATCATGCCCCCCCCCCCATATCTGTGAATTATTTGAGAACCGTTACTGTAGATTACAGATCAGACCAACTGTCGATTCACTGTTTGGGGAAGAAAGAAAGAAAAAACTTGCCCAGATGACTCATTCGCTGTTGTAAATTAGCAATTGAGTTGAATCAACAGTTAATCACCACGCGCGCACACACACACACATAGAAACCTGGGCTAAAAAGTGATAGAGGGCATTACAAAGAGGTGTAGTTTATGTAGTAATACAAGGGGGTTGGAGCAGTGGGGTGGGAAACACATAAAGGTGGAATGGGAATGAGGGGGGGGGGGGCGGAGGAGAAATTTGGGCACATTGAACAAATATTGACAAGTAATTCCGGGGAGGTAAGGTGATCAGATAGCGGGTATCGGGTCAAGACCCGCCATTGTGGTACATCGCGTACGTCCTATTTACCATACATCTCGTATATCTCGTACAGGCAGGTCGTATGTATGCACACGAGTGAATGGGTGTCATTCAGGGTCGTATCGCTCCGCCCCCCCCCCCAACACACACTGCTTGGGATACTATTATTAAGAACACAACTCGGCTTAATACAATACATCTAAAGCGTTGATGGGGCCTGTTTATATCCTGATCACCACCCCTCCCCCACCTCCTGTTCGTATCCTGATCACCACCCCTCCCCCACCCCGCTTGAAAACCGCCACTGTATAGATATTTATAGTACATGAATAATATCCACCACATCCTTCTCTTTCTCCGTCTCGTTATCTCTGTTCCTATTGACCTTTACCCGACTTTACCCCCCCCCCTCTCTTTCTCTCACTCTCTCTCTCAGTACACAACTTTCTTGTTTTTTTTAAAATCATACAAGGAGGAGAAGGTGGACATTTCTGGGTAAAAGGACCATTCGGACCAAATTGATCCATAGGGCCGGTGAAGCAGCATTCACCAGTTTCTGTGGCCACGGCATACTAAAGTGAGTGTGTGGCCAGCACAATGCACAGCCGCCTTTTACTTTACCCCAACTAATGTCAGGTACCCATCAGAGATGAGTAGAGTCAGGGACACCCTCCAGACCCGGGAAAAAATTCCTAGCCTTCACCCCAGGACTCGAACCAAGAGACCTGGGTGTGTAAAAATTTTTTTTTCAAAAAGTATCTATCGTTTCTCTGTGTTTTCCGCAGACATTGCGAGCAGATGAACGTTAGGATGATTTAGGACCCCTAAGATGACGCCCTTTTGGTTTTCTACTATGTGCGCTAGTCATGCTACCCCCCCCCCCCCCCACAACCTTTTTTTTTCTGCCCAAGACCCTTTGTATGTGCCGTCAAATTGGGCTCCATTGTTATGTCCAGTCATTCGCGCACTACTCGGTCAGCTGATTAGTCAAGTGGACAAATGCGTTTATAGGTGTGTGTGTGTGAGAGAGAAAGAGAGAGTGACAGTGTGTAAGAGGTCGAGGGTGATTCAGTCAAGAAATTGATCTGCCTAGATGAGATTGGCCGAGCCTATTTATAGCCACGCGTTGATTGGACCGCAAATTTCACCCCCTTTTGTCTCCAGCGCATTGAGACGTGCAGAGGCATTTTGATTGGTCTTTCCCCTAGTAAGCGATAGTCATTTCCCCTGTGTTAAGTTGAGAAGAACGATAACTCTCCTCGTTATCTTAACTTTTACAAAAACAGCTTTGTTTTGAGTACTTTTCCCGGGAAAATGTTGGCACAGATGATTAAATGTGCACTCGTTTGTTCTTTTTATTTTCAACCATTGGTCTTTTTCATTTGAAATAAAATGTCTCTTGTTCTGGTTGCCTCGACTGAAAAGGAATTAGAATGCATTTAATCTGTATTACCTCCCTTCCATTTATTTAAAGTTGGTATGGGGGAGGCGTCTCGAACATGTCTTTAACAAGTGTCTAGTTCCAAGGTAGTCATACGTAATGTATCCAAAATCAATCTGTTTTTCTTCAGTACGCTACCAACTGTTATTAAAACGGTCATCAGTCACCAGTAGGCTCGGGTTCTGGCATCCGATTCTGTCTTCTGAAAGACAAGTAGGCCTAGGCCTATGGTAGTTCCAAAATTATTATTTTTTCTTTAGACATTTTGAGAAAAGCTTCTCTAGTATTTATGGTGTGACAGCCTAGGAAATAGTATGACAGTAAATTTTGAAAAAAAAAAAAAAAGTTTTCAAGTTCTTTTTGAAAGTAACAATAGAATCTAGAGCTTGTTCGCCCGAGTTGAATGGGAAGTAGATTCCACACATTCGGACCGGATACTGAGAAGTTTATTTTTTAATAGGGTTTTTAATTAGAAAATGTTACAAAAGCTGCTTTGTATTGTAAAGATTACATTTATATATTACCTTATTTTTCATTTGTTTCTTTTTGTTCTTGCAGACGATGGTCATCGACAGCCGCTCTTTCTTGGAATACAACACCAGCAACATTCATCAGTCCATCAACGTCTGCTGCTCCAAGCTGGTGAAGAGGCGACTGCAGCAAGACAAGGTCAGTGTGCAGGAGGGGTCAGTGGAGTGAGGGCCACTTCTGTCTGCAGTTGCTGGCTAGCAACATACAGTAGACTAAAGTTTAGCAAACACAAACACACACACTGAATTAAACAAAGAATAGGGGGGGGGGGGTTGCCTGGAGAAGAAAGAAAGAAAGACAGCTGGGCATTTCTGCAAGTCCTGCAAGTTAAACATTGAAACATGCCTTGTTCTTGATTAGATTGCATATAAGGGATGGTAAGGGGGTTGTAGAGGAGGGGGGGACCACTAATAGTTATTTCTAGATTTACATAATACATCTGTTATATAATATCATTATTGATATATATGTTTTATATTTAATTTCCTCTTTAATTATGTAAATGTGGCATGGTGGCAGAGCCGACATCTTGTTCGGCTGGCATCCATAGGTCCTGGGTTTGAATCTTGGTGCAGGCTAGGATTTGTTCCCTGACATTAGCTTGGGTAAAGTAAAAGCAGCCATGCATTGTGCTGGCCACACAATCCCCAAGTATGCAGTGGCCACAGAAACTGGTCAACGCTGCTTCACTGGCCCTATGTATCAAGCTGGTCTGACGGAATACTTTAATTTTTGCATTTAAAAAAAATTATTCTTAGAAATGTTTCTTGCATGTGTTCTTTAAATAGTTCAATGACATTCAATGACATAAAAATCATCAAAACAAAAGTCTTACTGTTTGCAAGCCTATGACTCACTTTGATTGTATAGTAGACAAGCTACATTGCCCGGCGTTGCCCGGGTGAAAAAAAAGGACTGTCTGGGGTGCAGATAACAAATTTATAAACTACACTTACTGAATACTTTTAGGAAAGTAAATAAATATTGTAATAGGGTAAAAAAAATAGTCAAATATTTTTATTTAACAAAATCTATATTGCCTATAGATTTACAATGTCTTTTGTTTTTAAAAGTTTGAAAAATTAATTGTCGAAAAAAAAAAAGAATAGTCTAACTGGAGATCAAACCCTGGTCGCCCGTATAGCAGTCCACTACGTTTACCACTGAGCTATCGAAGACACATGTCCGATGTGAAAAATTATTAGACAATAAATTGGGCTAGGCCTAGATAGGTCAGTGACACACGTGTTTTTAAATTGACCAATGGGGATCCTCGCGGGGCTTAACACTGTCTTTTTATATATATGTAGATAATATGGACAAATGACAAAAGTGTTTTATTGTTTTGTTTGTTTGTTTTTGTCAGGTTCATGTTTTGGATCTACTGAATCAAGCCTGTAATGTCGGTGCTGACTCATCCTGGGACGTCATTGTCTACGACCAGTGCACCGAAGATCCGTCTCACCTCACCTCTGACAATTTTGTTCAAGTTTTGCTGCACAAGCTGAGCACAACTTTCAACAGTGTGGCTTTTCTCAAAGGTACGGGTCCTTGCAGGGATTTGTGAAATTCTTAATAGCCCAATCCTGTCCTTGGAAGGAAATGTGAAATTCAGAATAGCCAAATTCCTTGTGCTAGCAAAGTTAAATTTGATTGTTATTTTGTTTTAATTGTTTCGTTCTTTTGACTACCCTAGTACGGTATTTTTTAATAGCTTTAATTTTTTTTCTCCATTTTTTGCTCTGCAGGTGGCTTCCTAGCCTTCCAGGCGTCTCATCCAGGACTAACGGAGAACAAATCCGGAGCCCATCGATGCTCAACCCTGACCTCTCTGTCTCAGCCGTGCATGCCAGTGAGCAACATCGGCCCGACCCGCATCCTGCCTTTCTTGTACCTGGGCAGCCAGCAGGACTCTCTCAACCAGGACTTAGCAATGGTGAGGGATGAACACCTGGCAACTTTGTGTTGTGGTGGTGTTGTTTTTTCTTCGATAGCTGTGTGGGAAAGACTGTGTCTCGTCTGTTTTTCTTCTCGATAGAGCTTTTAAACTTGTTTACGCTGTTTGTTGTTAATGTTCTGTCGTGGCCCCTTTTAATGTTTTGTGTATGTCTCCTAAAATTTAGGTCAACGGCATCACATACGTATTGAATGTGAGCAAAACCTGCCCGCGTCCGACCTACATCCTGGAGAGTCACTTCCACCGCATCCCAGTAAACGACAACTACTGTGAGAAGTTGTTGCCCTACTTTCATGAAGCTTTCCAGTTTCTGGGTAAGTCTGTCGACATAACCCACACGAGTAGTTCCAGTTTCTGGGTAAGTCTGTCGACATAACCCACACAAGTAGTTCCAGTTTCTGGGTAAGTCTGTCGACATAACCCACACAAGTAGTTCCAGTTTCTGGGTAAGTCTGTCGACATAACCCACACAAGTAGTTCCAGTTTCTGGGTAAGTCTGTCGACATAACCCACACAAGTAGCTAGGACACAAAATAGAAGAGTTTTCCCTCTATTGCAGTCTTGTTAGATATAGTTCAGTCTTTAGATAAATAGATCTCTTACCTTTTCTTTTTTGTTAATTTATCCCATTAGAAAGTAAATATCTGGGATATTTCAGACATTTTTGGGATGTTTCATAAAATTCTAGGATATTTCATAAAAATCTGGGATATTTCAGACATTTCTGGGATGTTTCATAAATTTCAGGGATATTTCATACATTTGTGGGATGTTTCATAAAATTCTGGGATATTTCAGACATTTGTGGGTTATTACCGGTACATAAAAATTCTAAGATATTTTATAAAACGCTGATAGATTAAAAAAAGTTTTGGGATATTTCATAAAATTCTGGGATATTTCATAAGATTGCCACAGCTAGAAGTTGTTTCAGAAGATATTTGTCCTTTAATTAATATGTTTTGTTATTGTGGGTGATGATTTTGAAGTTGTTGTTTTTTCTCCAAACTTCAGACAAGGTTCGTGAAGCCAACGGTTGTGTATTAGTTCATTGTCTCGGAGGAGTCTCTCGATCGGCAACCCTTGCTATAGCCTATATTATGAAACACATGAAGATGTCTTCAGATGAGGCTTACAGGTCTGCTTTATAGTTATTGTAAACTCTTTATCCTCTCTCCTTGTAGAAAACAAAATTCTGGTTTTAAGAATAAAACTTCAATGATTAGGATTTTAATTAGAGGATAAAAACAAAAATGAAACACTTTTCCTATGAAAATATAGCTTTTATGATTGTTTTTGCTAACTTTCTTTATATACCATAGTTTTAGCTTATCTTGGAAATATACCAGTGCAGCACATTCGGGCCATCCTTCTAAAAGTTTTTAGTTTGAATCCAGGTTGAGATGCTAGTATTCTCTGTACTGGGTCTGGAAGGTGTCCAAGAGTCTTCTAACCAGCTCTGATGGGCACCTGACATTGGCAGGAAAAAGTAAAAGGCAGCTGGGCATTATGCTGCCTATTCAATTCCCCATATATGCAGAGGCCAAGGAAACTATTGATTGCTGCTTTACTAGCCCCATGGTCCAAAATGGTTTGAAACTGCCATTTTAGTTTGTTTATTATAACTTTTTACTTTATCAATGTCACTTTGAACTGAACTGTATTTGTTTTCCAGGTATGTTAAAGACAAGAGGCCCACCATCTCACCAAACTTTAACTTCTTGGGGCAGCTATTGGAGTTTGAGAAGGTAATTAGGAAAGAAGAGCGGCTGGAAGATGCACGCAGGGAAGCTTTCAAGGCTACCCTGTCGGACGAAACAGCTTCTTACGACACTGAACGGGCCAGTCCTGGATCCATGGACCTCCACACCTCCAGTCCTTCTTCGCCGGGCCCACGCGGTCTCCGCCAGTCTGTTGGGGCCGCGTCGCTATTTAAGTTGAATATATCTCAGGAAAGTTACTTGTCCTCAGAAGGCGCCTCTCGACAGCTTCCTGCCTGGACCCCTAGACCATACGGTTTCAGTGACTGTCCGGCAGCGGGGGACAAGCAGTACTTAGCTAAAGAAATGAAACTTGGCTCCTTACGTGGCCACAAGTCCTACAGGGATGCTGCATGTTTTAATGCAGGCATTCAGGCAAACGTGACCAACTCAAGCTACCAGCCCAGCAGGTCGACCCAGACAAATATCTGTGATAAAAGTCCTGGCCAGGGAACCCCTTGCCCTGCCCAGTCGCCAGTATGCCCCGTTTCAGGTTTCCCTAGCCCCGCCGGGGCTCACCAAGACTTCCCGGAATCGACATGCACCACTACAGGTTTCCCAGGACCCGAGCAATATGGCAGCAGTGACTTTGCCATGACACATACCCTTCAGTGTGTAGATAGCCCTGCACATCACACCAATGTTAAAAGCAGCAATACTCCCTTGAAGAACAATGAAATCAGCGATTCAAGTACAGCAGTAGAGCAAACTGTCAAGAATCAGCAGCCCAAGGCAAGACAGGGAATTAGTTTTTCATCCATTTTGTCCAATTTTCGCTGGAAATCCAGGCCCCCAACCCTTCCGCTAGGCTCCCCCGTTGGCCCGGTAAAAGATGTCGGGCGCCACGGGAAGAAGCAGGGTGGGGAGAGCAGTGATTCCAGAGTGCAGCTGACCCCAGTGTCAGAGGCAGTGGAGAACAGCTATCTCAGTGAGACCTCCGCTGGTGTGGTCGTCGACTGTAATGAGAAAATGGAAGAGAGCGACACAGTAAATCTACAGACTTTAAATAACTCAGGCAGCAGTAGTGCGACTAATTCCACAATGGCATCTAACGTAACTACGACAACATCAACATCATCAGCAACAGAGGGCGCCAGCACCTCCACCGCCAACCTTGCACTCAAGTCTGCCTCCCTCAGACTCAGCGCTAGACATTTCACTCTAGCTCTCAGCTCTCCTACGTCCGACTTCCCAGTCACTTTTTCACCTTCCTCACATAAGCTCGTATCACCTACCGACTCAAACAAGCGGAAGAGCGGACTCATCGCCTCAGACTCTGACAGCCCGGATAAACTGGCCAAGACGGACAGCCACCTGCACGGCCCTGCACCCCCAAAGACTTTAAACATATCCCAGGGTCCATCGGACAAGTTGAGGCAAGGGACCCCTGCCAGGAGGTCTTTTGTTCTACCCATATCATCTCCAACTACAGCCATGGCAAGGCTAAATTTCGCATCACCTTCAGAACCAACTACAGAAGGGTCTTCATTGGCAGCTCCAGAAGTGGGCGGTACAGCAGTGGGAAACAATTCTTCATTTTTATTGGAAGTTGAAAAGCAAAGAAGTTTATCATCATCCAACACTTTTCTCTCAGAAGCAGGGAAATTAGAATTTGTAGCTTTACAATCAACTGTTATTAAGAGTGGCCATTGCAATGCAGGAGGCAGTGACTGTTCTGTGACTCCCTGTTCTTCTAGTTCATCCCTGTCACTTACCTCCTGCTCATCTTCCACTGTGAACTCATCATCCAGTGTCCAGGACTGCACTAAGTCATCTGCTTTAACATCATCATCCCCTGTCAGTCTTCAGGGTTTTCAGGAACTGCCCACCACGTCCTTAGACAAGTTAAGCTTTACCCCATGTTATACCAAAGACATTGTATATGAACTTAAGTCACGGGAGCTTGCCCTGGCCTCCAGAGAGGACCAGGGCGACTCGAGGCCCTCAGCTCTGGATTCTCCAATGTCCATCAGCAGCGGCAGCTCTGCCCCGAGCCTGGCTAGCTCCACCCTGTCACCTGTTGACCCCCTGTTGGTAAATCCATTTTCTGACAGTGCTACAAAATTGTGTGACGTCAATCTACCTACCCATCAACCAGAGTCTCACAGCTTCAGTTCAACAACAGGGACAGACCTTCCTTCCCTACCTCCCTATGGCACTCAAACTGACTCCCTGGACTCTATTCTTTCTCCAAGTGCAGAGTTTATTTTGTCTCCATCCTCCATGCCACAGGCAACATTGGCACCGACCCTCCCAAGTCTGACTTCACCAATTTACTACAGCAGCACGTCATCCCTCTCCCCAATGTCCATCACAGACAGTGCTTCAGGGTCCCCCAATTGGTTATCAAAAAGAAGTAGCCTCTGTTCACCTGTGCAGTCCTCGGCCAGCTCCCCAGTCCTGTCGCTTTCATCTCCCATTGTTTATTCGCCATCCCTGTCTCCGATGGTCACCTCCCCAGCGTCGAGCTCATTTCACCTGGCCGGTACGCCGTCATCCACGTCTTCAAGCAGCACGACCAAAGTCGTCCGCCGGGATAAGAGCAAGCGAGTGATAGATAGACCTTACAGCATCGCCTTCTCATCGTATCCTGCCTGCGACCTGGTCCCCAGCACCCCCGACGGCACAGACGCCGGCAGTAACCAGGGTCATACTAGTCAGGATGATGCCAGCGAGGCGTACATGTCGGTCAGCGGGAAACGATCACGCTTAAGCCTCACCTGTGAGAGAAACACTCACCAGGGACGCACATCATGGGCGGGCTACTCTGAGCGGGAGGTGTACAATAAATATAAACAAATCACAGCCGCCATGGAGAATGCCATGATGCGGACTCAGGTATTTTCTTTAGGGCCCACCACAAGCAGCTTGACGGACCAGGCGCGGGCGTCCTCCAGGAAAGCCCGCAGCTTGGAAGACTTTTTAGACAGCAGTGCCGAGGGAGAAGAGCCCCTGGTGTTCAAGGGGGGGAACCAGCAGTGGCGTCGTTACGGGGAGCAGCATCTCCTAGAACCATATCAC
Source organism: Anisus vortex (assembly GCA_949126835.1). Taxonomy (NCBI): domain Eukaryota; kingdom Metazoa; phylum Mollusca; class Gastropoda; family Planorbidae; genus Anisus; species Anisus vortex. The sequence goes on along the minus strand of OX421497.1, from coordinate 39,990,999 downwards.
TGTGGCATGCTTAGCAGCGCTGGTGAGCCATATCATTCCAGTTCCAGCCTGTCCTCTAACGGCAGTCATGGGTCCAGTCTAGAGATCATTCAGGTATCTTGATCTTGGAGTGGTTTCCCTTTGTTCTATGTTGTGTCAACACTTTTTTTTCTTAAAATTCACGTACTGTCCTTGTTTATAAAAAAAAAATAGCACAGTGAGCATATGATTCAAATCAGTGTTCCTTATTTCGTAACAAGCCTTAGTGTCAGCAAACGCATGCCTTTAGAACTAGATGTAAACAATTTAACTGATGAAGTTAAAGCACTTCGTAAGCGAATCTTGAAGGAATAGATTCATCGGCTGATTTTGTCTGCCTTGTTGTGAATGCACTTTACAATTATTATTTTTTGTTCGCTTTTCTGAACTTTTTTTTTTTGTTGGTGTTTTGGTTTTATATTTATTTGACTCCACTGCATATTTTGAAGAAAAAAAACAAAGTGTGCATCCCATTTATATTTTTTTTTTATGTTGTGCACCCAACCAAGCCTACCCCAAGACATTCATGCAAAAAGAAAAAATTAATTTATTTTAATAATTGTTTCGTAATTTGTTTATTTATGGTGACTATTGTTTTCTTTTCCCATTTTTGTTTTATTGTATTTTTGTTTCTTCTCATTTTCTGGTCTGTATTTTTATAGATTTAGTGGGTTTTTTCTTGTTTTTTTCTTGACTGTTGATGTTTATATACCCTCTTGCATGTTTCGCTGAGTGTTTCAATGGTATTTAACAATTATACAACAATTTTATTTCTTCATCTTCTTGACATTTTTCTTTGACAATTACTTTTTCCTAACCATGAAAAAAAAACAAAATCAATGTCTTGATTCTTTTGTGGGAATCATATGATAAAACTAAACGATCTTGGAAAATAAATATATTTCATAGTCAGGTGGGGGTCACACATGTTTAATTACAAATTCAATAATCATAAAGTCTTAATTCCTGAGGTTTTCCACTTGAATTCTGATAGAAGGAATATTGGGGATTTCTCAAGATAGACATTTTAAAATACAAATTCAATAATCATAAAGTGTTAATTCCTGAGGTTTTCCACTTAAATCCTGATAGAAGGACAATCGAGGAGATCTCAAAATACATATTTTAAACTGCCTGTATAAGTTTTCAACATTTTTTTTTTCTTTCCATTTTTCTTTTGGTTAACTTTGTTTAGGAGTGGCTGGGTTTTTTTTTTTCTTTTTGTTGCTTGATTTATTTTTGTTTTGTTACTTTTTTCTTTGTTACTTCCTTTTTTTTTTAAAATTCAACATTTGTGTTTTTTATTTTGTGTAATGTTGTATATGGAAATCTGAGTTGATCTCAGCTTGAAGTTTATTTGAGTTTTTTTGTTTTTCCTCATTTTATCGTCTCCAGTCAACTGTTTTTGAGGTAGAAAAACAAAAAACCCAGTATTGTTTAGTTGTATTTTATTATATTTTGCTTTTATGTTTCTCATTGTTTTTCAACAAGGTTGTTGTTGTTTTTTTGGTTGATTCATTCCATATCAGCAATTGCTGTATTGTCTTATATGCCTAACTCCACCCCCCCCCTTTTCCCTCCTTCCCAAGAAAACATTGTTTTATAAACATACATTTGACATGTATTAATTAGTTAATGTTTGAAAACTAATAATTTATAATAAATAAAGATTGCATATTTTGTTTCTCTAAAAAAAATGTCTTTCTTCATTGGAGATATACTGCATGCTATTTTCAAATTTATTTTTATTGAAATATAATGAATGCATTTAAAGAATCATATCAGTTAATTTTAAAACTTGGTAGAAGTAAAACCTTTATTTAGTGAAAGAAACATGCAAAGAAACTTTCAGCATTCAACACCAAAAGTTTTATTCCTTTCCAACACTTTTGAAAAAAAACTCTGTCCTAAGCATTCATTTCAAAACCATAGAAAGTTTTATAACCAATTGCTTTATTCTAATTGGGCAATAATTGTATACCTCATACTACAGAAGTTTTGGTTCTATAATATGCCAACATACCTGGGACATAGTACTTGAGTTTTAAATTAAGTCTCGGCATCACCCATTTTCTCCCCATCCAAAAGATTATTTACTGTGTAGGCGGTTGGAAGCTATGTGGAGTGTTGAGACATGTATATTCACTGCCCGTTCAAATACAACTCTACCACTTTATAACCTGATTTAGTGGGTGTTTTAGTGTTAGCTTCAGGATGTTTTAATCTAACGATGCCTAACTTGTATTCTTTTATTATCTTTGCAAGCTTCCTCGCTGAATGGTAAGTTGACTTTTCTCCCTCCTCCTCACCTCCCCTTCTCAAGTTTTCCTCCTGCCGCCACCACCACCATCACCCCTCCATCTTTCTCAACCCGCTGTGGGCGTGTGATCTCAGACCTGGCATTTTCACAGTGCTGTCATCAAGGATTTTGCTGGGCGTGCACGATTAGTCAAGGAATCAAAACAGAAAGACTGCATACAAAAACAATAAACAAGACATTTAACAAATTTAAAACAGCATGTTACTTACTGATAGTGATCCACTTGCTGAAGTGATGCAGAAAAAAAAAGATGGATTTTCATGATATTGTGATTGTTTAGTTCATTATATAGAGTGAGGCTGCCAGATGTAACTAAAAATGTTTTTATATAACTTGAGAAGCGTTTCAGCTTTTTAGAACTGTAGAGAAATAAGTTGACCTGCTTGCTCTGGTAGTTTTTTATACGTAGTTCCCAGTTTAAACTTTTTAAACTAACAGGTTTACACTGACATATATACATTAAAATTTAATACTTTTTCAATTTAGGTTCTAGAGGCTTTCTTTTTAAATTCTCATTGTTAAAACTAAATGGAATCGACCTAAAAGTTAACAAAAAGTATATTTAAATTAGACTGACAATGTTATGTTTAGAAACATTTAAAATATTTTGGTGTTTTTTTTTTATTATTTATTTTAGCCCTGTTGCTAGGAAAATTTGCTGGGTTGTTTTTTTTTCTGCCACTGGATTTGGATTGATTACCTACCTTTGCACGACAACTTTTAGTTTTAAAAAGAGTGCTTTTTAGCAGATGCTGGTACTTTAAGAATAATATGAAAGTTTAGTTGACTAGAACTGCATTGTTACAATCTTGTCTTAGGAGATGTCACACCTATCACGAAAAAGAAAACACATGATGAAAAGTACTGGTTCATGTGCCATAAGAATTCTTTTAAATATATAATTTATATTATAAATGATAAAAGAAAACATAGAACACTTCTCTAGTTATAGCTCCATCATTTTATGCAATTGAAAGTGTAGATCTTAGAAATCAAAGAATCCATTTTATACGCAGGAGTTTTCAGAAAGGGGGGGGGGGGGGTAGGTCCAAAAGGAGGCTAAGCTATTTATGTAACAAAATTAATAATGTGTGTATGTGTGAGAAACACTGGAAATGTCAATGTGTCACACTCTGGACTTGTGTCACACTCTGGACTTGTGTCACACTCTGGATCAATTCCTGCAGGCACCCATTCCCATGCTAGTAAACAGAATACAAATTCCACTTCTACATAATAATAACAGAACTTGCAATTAGAGTTTATAAACAAAAGAAAGTTTTACAAATTGATCAAAACTGAATAAGTTTTAACAACAAGAGAAATTATTTCCGTTTCTAGACTCTGTAGTTTTTCCTAATGATGAGAGTACAAGAAGAAACCAGTATAGAACTATGAACAGGTTTCAATGCACAATTTCACTCCACTTTTAAATTGTCCCCGCAGGTAATGTGAAAAGTGCCTGAGTTTTGTATTGCATCAGCATTGACCGAATTGCACACAAACTTCCTTGCCTTCTTTCATTCTTGCATTAGATTATTTATTGACAACTGCAAAGCATGAGTATTTGTCCATGGTTTTGTATTTATTTATTTATCTTAAAATATTTGTTTAAACCAAAGGGATAGAAAAATATTAATTACAACATCTGAGAAAAAAAAATAATTTATTATTACACTTAATATGCTCGTAACAGTTTTACATGTCTAAATAAATGCATTGAATAAAAATCTTTTTATGTATAGACACTTAGACAGGTATAGATAACTGTCATCTTTTAGACACCCTCTCCTTTATTATTTCCCCTTACAACATTCAATTTCTAAAACATTTTTTGTAATTACTTTCCTTTTAAATATGCACAGACAAATTAAAATTTTTCAAACCTTTCCAATAGAATGAAAAGAAAGATTTATTTTTCAATATAGCATTTAGAATTGCTGGAATGGATTTTTTTTTTAAGAAAATTTTTAGCTTTTCACAATTATTTGTAAAAAAAAAAGAAGTTTGAATTGCTCCCCGTTTTTCTTCTCTATAGAACCTAGGCACAGTTAAAACTATGGTTTTAACTACGGTTTTAAAAAGCATGTGAAAAATGTATTAAATCTTTTGAAGTCAGTTTCTATTGATTATAGTTGAGTTAACTAATCACACTGAACTTGAGTCAGCCTGCAAAATCACCTCACTCTTGAGCACATCAATGCAAAAAGTTTAATATGATTTCTGTATTGTTTCATTGTTTTTCATAAATCCATTTTTTGTTCTCCCCAAATAATTTTCTAGGATGCAGCATTGATTAAAGTAAATGATCAACAAATGAAATAATTAATTTTTAGAACTATTGCAAGACCCCTTTGGTATCTATTTGTCATCAAAATTATTCACAATGCTTGACATAAATTTGTGCCATTGTTCCTTTTATTAGTAATATGACCTCATGACCCTAGTACTATTAGCAACCATTTTGAATGAACATATTGTGTGTGTGTCTCACTACACCACTTGTGTAGATTCAGTTCCTATTTATGTAGGCAGCATCGCTCGAGGACTTTGAATTTACTTTTTTTTTACGTCTTGACGTTCAAAGTGTTGGAGCCCACAGATTGAGCCCCCTGAATAATTTATTTTGTGTTTCTTATTGATGTGTAAGAAATTGTGAAGATTCGACTGATATTTATTAATGATAAAGAGATGTTCTTGTACATTCATTACCTGCACCTGGGGTATTTTTCTTGTCTGTCTGTCTGTCCTTTGTTCATTTTTTAATCAGAAATCACCAAGTGTATAATAACAACTATTTGTGAAGTAGTTTGATGGCATTTCACATTTAGAGTCTCGCAGTCTCCAGATGCCACCAAATGCGACTAAATGACATGCTCGTTGACATCACTTACTGACATCACCCATCAACATTGCTCGTCAACATCACACATCGACATCACTTGTCAACATCACTCATCGACATCACTCATTGACATCACTTGTTGACATCACTCATTGACATCACTCATCAACACCACTCATCAACATCACTCATCGACATCACTCATTGACATCACTTGTCGACATCACTCATCGACATCACTCATCAACACCACTCATCAACATCACTCATCGACATCACTCATCGACATCACTTGCTATATTTTCTATAATGGCACTATATTTTTCCTCTTCTTTTTTTTAAAAAAAAGAAGTATTGTAATTGTAAGCACTTAGTTCTAGAAACACTTTTTTTTTTGTATTTTCTGGTGGCACTTCAAACTTTTTTGTCAGTAACTGTCCCCAAACTGACACCAGTGGTCTGAGCTATAACCAATAGCTATCAATTGTCTATAATTTCTTTGGAGTGTATTTTGATATGTTCTCTTGAGCCAAAGATTGAATTTTTGTTTTTTAAGATATTCTCAGGTAACAGTTTTTCTTAATTTTTGATTAGGTTGAGATCTAAAATGTGTTTGTTAGTTTTTTTTTAACCTTATTGACAACAAAAAAAAAATACTGTTAAGATCCACAAAAAGTTAATGCACAACTAAGTTAAGTATAAAATTTATATCTACTCCTTTACTTGATCCGGAAAATAATACATTTAAGTGAAGAAGAGTGTGTTTTCCAGAATAAAAAAAAACTGTTTGGTTTCTTTATTCTTGTCGTTGGGTCTTCTTTTTTTTTAAATGGGTTTTATTTGGGTTTTTGAGACTAAACTAGTCTTAAGATAATTTAAATATAATCTTATCTTATAAGTTACAGATGAGCCTTCTATAAAGAAGATAATATCAAAACAATAGGCCAGCCAATTCTTATTTGGGTTAGACGACAGTTAGTGGGAGGGGGGGGAGGTAACGTCAATACACCTAGATTATTGTTTTTCATTTCAAAACCATGAGTATGAAAACTTGATAGGTATTGACAAAAACGTATAGGACATTGGGTATCTTGACTGAACATAACTGTTGTTTTTGTTCCATATACTTTTTTCCAGTGCCACTTTTTAATCAACCAGACCAAACAACTTTTTAATTTGTAAGAAACAGTCATGACGTGTTACTGTTACCCAACTAGATCTAGTTTGTGACCAATAGTTTGCTTCAGCCTGGTAAGCTCATGGTCAACTGCTGGGCCTCTGTTCTGTCATGATCTCTTCATCATCAGTGCCTATGTTGTTATAAATGCTTTAGGTTTTCATCGTGATCATGTGATCTCATTGTATTGCCTTCTTTAAATATTTTGAAAAAAATAATTGAGTTTACAATGCAGGACATTATCTCAGTTAACATCACTGACATATACAATTGTTCTTTTCTGTACGCTAGTTGCTATGGGATATTTTCAGCCTATTAACCCTTCCCGTACCAACCTACTTCTATCTATGCTGCCTTCAGTTCCGCTATATACGCGCCCGGGACTGTAAGGGTTAACCTGCAGACGATACTGACTATTTCTTAATATCTGAAGATTCCGGGCTCTAACCTTATTTTATTAAAAATGTTTTTAAAGTTCGTAAAAAAAGAATATTAGACGAAACTGAAATGTTTGGATTATAAACTATAAGAGTGGTCTCCCCCATTCACTCCATCATCTAATGAAGTAGATCAGCGTTTCCCAAATGCAGATAGAGACCCTCAACAGGGCAATGAAAGTAAAATTACTAGCTGGCAAAAAGAATAGGAAAGGTGAAAATATAGGTCAGAATATCATGATATTGTAGCGATAAACCATTAGTAGATCTAGTATATTTTGCCGGCTGTGTACATTTTTGTGATATTTCAACCTATTTTTAGCTACTGCCTTCAAGCTTGGAGGTCACTTGTCTTGAAAAATTGTGTGGTAATTCTTAATATTTATATGCTACATAAGCGTAGGCCTATAGGTTAAATAGTGATGAAAATGCGAGTGGGTCACAAAGTAGAATTATCAAAATAACCAGGTCACGAAAAGAAAAAGAAGTTTGGGAAAAGTGTATGTAGACAAAAAACAACAACATAGAATTTAGATCCCTTTTTGCCCCAAAACTGTGAAGAGAGGATTTGACTTCTGAGATGAGGAGAAAGAAATATCATCACAAGTCATAAGAAAAAGGAAGAATTACACAGCTTCTCAAAGTATAGTCAGGACAAGGCATAAATATAGATCAGTGAGTGGTAGGCCCTATATGGCACTCTCGAAAAAGAGGAGGCATCATTTTCCACTATAGCCAATGCCATAAAAGTAATAGGCTTTCATGGGCCAATTTTCTATATTCTATATTATTGGCCAAAGCAGCACAGCTATAAACTATAAGTCCATATTAACCCTCAGAAGATACTAACTTTGGACTGTCTCAATTACTGAAGTGTTAAAATATTTTTTTTTTAAGTTCGTGAAAAAATATTTTTTTGCGTGATTTAATTTTTGGAGATGAAAATGAAACTGAAAAATGTTTTTTTTTTAGTGTTCTCCCCCAATGCAGTGCACCTCAATAATTCGATCTGTTTAAAACAAACACAATAGGATTATCTTCTGACATAACAAACAGCTGATTAGGCTTATATTTATTTAGTTAGTTTCATATAAACTGGTTTCTTGTGTATATATGTCGATGGCGAGGCTAAGTCCAGGATAAAAGTGAACAGAACAATGACATTGATTGGAATTGAATGTAATATTTTATCTTAGAAGTCTTAATGAATTCAATGCAAATATGAATCAGTCAGTCTATGCTTATGTTGATCATTCTATTTTATTACTGTGCAATAAATAAGTTACTTATTAATACTAAGTAAAATATATAGTTGTATCATATACCAAAAAAAAAAATCAACAACAATACAACATTACCAGTAGGCTGTATGGGCCCAATAGTGGACCAGCATTTAGTTTCAATGTAAATATTGGGACCACTTCTTTGGGCCCCTAAACGGTACAGACAGGTGAACATTTTGCAAGTTATTAATCTATATCCCCTGTCCCTTCATAGTTCCTTTAAGTGTGATATCACCTTTTTTTTTATAAAAAAAATATATATTCATATAAATTGTATATGATTACGGCCATAGATATTAATTAGTGATAAATGTATGTTTATTGTTGATTTGAAGATGTATGCTTTTTTTTTTTAAATTATCATTTCAATGTTTTTAATGTATATAAATACACACATATATTTATATTTTACCTGGATAGATGGATAGTTTTATACATGCATATATATATATTTCTATATTATCTCCCTTTGGGTTCGTGGGACTAAGTTGTGATTGTGATGATTTTTTGTATTTTTATTACTGTTATTATTATCATTTCAGTGAGAGAGAAAAAAACGCCTACATCAAAGTAAAACAAACAACAGTGTAATTACCTCCCCTTTATTGTTTTGTTGGGTTGTCCTTTACTTCGACTCAACCGTGGACAACTCATGAACATGTTCTCTTCTTGTGATCCGCAGTGATGAACCGTTCATTCTACACCCATTAATAATGTGATTTTGTTCAAAAATGTCATTTCTACATAGAGATCTATGATATACACCAAATGATTCTTATCTTGTGATATGTGTGTAAGGCCTGACACCTTGGTTATTGTTGTGTTTTTTTTACAATTCTTTGGGTGAATTTCTTACGTGTTAAATAAACCAATAATTTATCCAGGTAAAGTGGCGGCAAAGGGGACGTAACAACAGACCGTCTGCTTAATTTACAACAACACAAGATATATATCCAGCGTAGAGTTCAACTTAGTTGTTTCCGATTATTCACTTCGCACAATTAATTGTTGCTTGATATCGAAACAAATTTTATTTAAATTTTACGATCATATATTTAATTATATTAGTCTTAGGCAATAAAAAAAGTTAAATATACAAAAAAAACAGGAATAATTACATGAACAGTTTAAAAAAATGAATTTTTTTAATTTTTACATTTGTGTTGCTGCATGAATTTTTTTATATTTTTGTATGTAGCATAATAGATATATTTAGGCTACTTATTTAAAACTATTCCATATTCAGCTTTCTCCAATATTTTTAACTTATTACGATATGTAGGCCTAACCGCCCAGAAAATAAATGATAAAAGAAAAACGTGTAAATTGAGAACAGAAACCACTTAGAATACTAATTGTAGGTCTACAGTCTACACACTGTACTAAAGTAGGAAGTTGTGGTTTTATTTTATTATTTTTTTTAAATCAATTTCATAGAATAAAATAGAATTTTAATTGGAATAAACAATAGATTGTCAGCTGGGCTAACGTGTACAATTAATCAATTACCAAATAGATAGCACATTTTTGATAAGGTAAAGAGTTACAAATATTTATCTCCCCTTTAATAGTAACTTATATTTCTGACAATTTGTATTAATTATATAACCACCACTATTTCGTCATATTTTGTAATAAGTCACTAGTGTGTGACCTCCCCCCACAACGCTCACGCATTCGATATCAGATAAAATTTGAATCCAAATGATGGCCGCTGCCTGGACAGAACTTTCATGTCCCCCAGTTATCTCCCATGTAATAACTAGTAGGCGGGCATCTCAAGGCCCGGATAGTCTATATTTATACCTTGTCACATGACCAGCACCTCGAGTCTTTTGTTGTTATTATTAAATGTTGTGTCCTTCAAATGATGGAAACTGTACGTATGTCTACGATTAATTATCTATTGAACTGTGTTTACAAAGTGACGTTTTTATTTTACTTTTGGTGTCAAGGACATGTGATGAATATTTTGTTTCGTTGTTTTATAATTTATATAATTTTTTCTTAAACCTTTTGTGTCGGAACTCCAAGTGTGTTGTAATTGTAACAATTAAAAAGAAAAAAATGGTTACTATTTATAGAACTCTTGAATTTTGTTGCTTTCTCCTTATTTGTTGTGAAGACATAATTTGAAAACTCCAAAAATGTCAATGAGTAAATAAAATGCAAAAATATGAATGGACGAATTCATAGAAATTCTCCTTTTTAAAAGAAATAAAGGCACTGACATCATCACGGTTTTAGGGAAATTAGGATCATGTTAGTGAGCCTCAATTATTAGGCTTTTAGCAGACGACTTGTGTCATGAATATAACAATATACTGGTAATAGATGCCATGTTGTTCGAATTATGGAAAGCATTCAATAACAAAAATAAATACTAATTAGGAAATATTATAGATCTGCATTTTTTTACGAGAGTTAAAATAAGAGAGTGAAATTGAAATTAAACATTAAGAAATTAATAGTAAGCAGTGAAAAGAAAACGTGAACAGCATGCTTACATTTTCTGGAAAGTAGTACCGTATAAGTATATGATTAAAAAGAAAAAGTATAAGCCTACTAGTAAAAATATTAATCTAGATAAAAGTAACGAGAGAGAAATTCGGCTTAAAGACCAACTAAAGAGGTTTTCGTGCCAATCAAGCAGGCTATTTTAATGTAGATTATCCATTTAGTATCCGAATGATAAAAATATAATTTATACAAAATATTAATAATACATTTCAAGAAATTTTGTCAAAATTAGCACTTAAATGTGTGTTTTATGGGGTATACAACCCAAATCTCATAGCCATTTGATACTTTTAATAACTTAAATTAACAACAAAGAGACGTGACGTCACAGTGTGGAAATTGCTTGTATGAGTCTTTTTATTGCAGCGCCTAAACCTGAACGGTTTAGATAAATCCCCAACCATGTCCTCCTCATCCCTTTCCATGGCATAAACAGAAAACCAGGAGCATATATATAGAGCTAATACATAGTAATCCCAGTGCAGACAATTACAGAACAAGCACACTGTGGCTGGTGTTTTAAACCAAAGCCTATGCCATTGACTGCAAATGTCCAAACATTCGAATTAAGCTTATGATGAAACTCGGACCCATCTAATCAGCTTTCCAGACACAACTGGGTCTTCCCCCCCCCCCCCCGCCTAACCCAAACCTTTTCTCATAATCCGCCTAGTTTCCCGCAACGCTTCAATAATGAAACTTATAATCCTGGGGTGTTTGCCCCCATTATCAAACTGATACAAGACACAGAGGAGAAATCAGATAAGTTTATGGCTTCCCACCAGTAAAGTCAATTTCACACAATGAGATTTTGTAATAGACTGGGATAGGCTTTCTTTTCTTTATTAGTTTATTTTAGGATAAAATATTAGTTTTAAAAAAACTAAACAATTTGAATATATTGACGTTAAACATCGATGTATGACACACAAAATTGATTGCACTTATTATTAGTAGTGTTTAAAGTAAATTGAGGCATCCGCAAATGGGAATTTATCATATAATGTCCGTGTTAAAAAAAAAAGTCAAATAAGAAATTTGTTTTCTTTTTTTATGACTTTAAAAAAAAAACAAAAAAACAATTAAACATAGGGAAAACTAAAATAGGCCCAGGTCCCTATGCATAATCTTTTTTTTACTGTGACGTATCTACAAAAGAAAACATTCAAAAAAGAGCAAAAAGTTGTTTAATTAAAAACAAAATGACTCACGACCAACTAGTGAAACCAGTTCATTTATAAGCACTTCAGGTAATAGTTCAATATGGCTCCTTCTACTTCTTTTAAATTCTATCTCGTGAGACAATGGATGCGCCCATAAATATGTTCAAATTCTGGTGTGTGTTTTAATTGCTTTCCAGCAGCACCAGAGTTTCCTATCTGAGGCGCATACCTGGACTTCAATAAAGCGATCATGGGTTGCCCATGTGCCAAAATTTCTCTCTTTCTCTCTCTGTCTTACCAATGTGATTCAAGGCATTACATTTGGCATTTGCTCGATTGAAGGGCTGTCGAAGGGAGGAGCATAATATAATTTGATAATTCAAATATAAAGCACCACTCCTGATTACCATTTCGAGATTTATTCCTGAAGTCTATTTACCGCTAGTCAGCGGGGGGTTTGATGTCAGAGTCAGTGTCCCCACTCTTAGATGGACTGCCTTCCAGGGCTAATGAGCTTCATCTGCGCGAAGCACTTAGTTTTTTTAATCGGTGAGATGGTTCCTGCTGACTGCTCATCGACTCGTGGCAACAACTCAGTATCAATTCTGTTCTGTTTGTAGAAAAGAACAGCCTCATTATTATATCATTATTTCCCAGTGAACATGCCGAGCGCTTATATTTTCTCATTAATATTCATCATCATCATCATCAATCCCATGACCGTTGAGGTCGTTAGGGGGGAGCAAATGGACACTTCAGCAGTCACTTTCTCCACTTTTGACTATCTTGCAAGGTTGTCAATAGTTGAGTCAACTGCAGCCCTGTCCACTGCTTTACATTGTCGAACCAGCATCTCCGCTGACGGCATCTCCCACCTTCCACCGTGCCCTGGAGGATTGTTTTTGACAAGCTATTGTGCCACAACACATGACCGAACCATGTCAGTTTTCATTAATATTATCACGAGCCTAATCAAAACAAACAACATGGCGGCGTAACCATGATAATGACATCAACAACAATATTAAAAGCAGTATATATTCTATGGCGGTGATAGTTTCAGCCAAGATGCATACCATCGATGAATTTATGGTTGAAATACACTTACTTTCAGTGAAGATGATTAAATGGCGGAGAGAGGGTGTGGTTTTATTTTACCTGAATGGAACTCGAAGATTATTAAGATGTTTACTACGATTTTCTTTACAGCAAAACATTGACATCCATATACACAAGTTTCAGGAGAAAAAGTTCAAAGTAGAAGAGAGATAGTACATAAGTATACAGTTTTGCCTTTACAATACAATACATAGACATGTATGATGATGATGATGATGATTTATATAGCGCGCCTATCCATGCTATGTTAGCATGCTCAGTGCGCTCTGGTTCCACGTTTCAGTTGTGGATGTGCTAAAAACAAAACAAAAAACTATACGCCTAGTTGAAGAGGAAGGTCTTTAAACTTCTCTTGAATGACTCTTTTTTTCTGGAATCCCTCAATGTCTGAGGCAATTTATTCCATAAATAAGGCGCTGCTGACTCGAAAGAGCGTACACCAAATGACCTCTTTTTATGACCGTCCACACTGGGTACTTTGAATAGTGACTGTGATGAAGAGCGCAGCCCCTTAGTGGACACATGCTTGGGAATAAGTTCTTGAAGATATTGAGGGGCAGTGCCTTCCATACAGCTATAGGCAAGTGACAGAATTTTATGGTCAATGCGCTTGGTCACAGGGAGCCAGTGGAGATCTTTAAGAACTGGGGTTATGTGGTCCGACTTCTTAATCCCTGATACAATGCGTGCCGCAGTGTTCTGTACTTTCTGGAGTCTTTGGAGCTGGTTCTGGGGCAGACCCCACAGACAGCTATTACAATAATCCAGCCGTGATTGAATTAGAGAGACTGCTACGGCATTAGCTGTTCTCTTATTAAGTTGAGGACGCAGCTGACCCAGGGCGCGTAGATGAAAGAAACAAGCCCTTACCACAGTACCAATGTGCGGAACCATTGTAAGGTTATTGTCAATAAAAAACCCAAGGTCTCTAACAGTGTTGGACAAGGGGATATCCGAGACACCAACTTTGATTGATTCAATATCGACCTTTCTGAGACTGGTGTTAGAACCACACAGAATTGCCTCTGTCTTTTCATCATTTAACTTGAGTCTGTTTGCTGCCATCCATGATTTTACTGTAAGACAGCAGTCTTCCACAGCCCAAATAGCATCACCGCAAGCAGAAGGATCAGGCTTGAAGCTCTTGTACAGTTCTGTGTCGTCGGCAAATCACATCACTAACTTAGACTCAGACAGGTCCTTACGGAAAGAATTAATATCCATCCTCTTTAAATTCCTCGCCTGAATTTTTATCTTTTGAGCAACAGGCTTAATCATATTTATAGTTAGCGATACAAGGAAGTGATCTGACAAGAGTAGGTCATCAACAGTCACTGACTGAACAAATATCGCTTTGTCCGATCTTGATATAGCCCAGTCCAAGATATGACCATCTCTGTGAGTTGGTTCGACAACATGCTGCACTAAGTCAGCAGAATCAAACAGCTGTGCAAGCAGACACGTTTGCCTATTGTCTTGAATATCCCAGTGAAAATTAAAATCCCCGATAATGAGAAGATTTTTGTTGCTGATGGAGGACACAAGCGTTCCAAAGTCTTCATGAAAAATGCTATCCTTCAGTTTATTTGTGGCAGAAGGCGGTGGTCTGTAGAGAGCAACAGTTCGTACCGTGAGTTTGCCGTGTGAAATTGTAAAGTTTAGGCATTCAAATGAAGTGAATGTGATCACTTTACATAGCCTTACCGTAATAGAGGATCGGTGTATCACAGCCAACCCCCCACCACTCTGACCAGACGACCTAGAACGGTGGAAGAAAACATAGCCAGCAGGAGTCATGTCCCTAATTGCCGGTTCATCACCACCCTCGTGAAGCCATGTCTCCGTTATGACTAGGATGTCAAGTGACTTCTCTATGATCAGGTCATTAATTATCAAGGCTTTCTTTATTGATGACCGTACATTTAAGAGGCCAATTGTAAGAAAGCCATTTTTCTGATGTAATATCTTCTTAGAGTGGCCAACACCATTTTTCCTCTTTCCTCCCCGAAATCCTCTTGAGGTTTTCTTTTTTACTAAGCCAAATTGTCTGCATTGAATAAGTACTGTATTGCTCAGGAGATTTTTTACAGGGGTACACAACCGACGCAGTGTAGTAGTTAAGTAGTGAAGAGGGTGCATTTTAAATACTATAACAATGTTTGTGGGCCTAAAAATTGCTACGCATCACTTCACAGTGTCCTACACACTACTACTTGAGAGCCACAGATGAGTTTGTTATGACAACAAAGCTCAGCTGCTAACATTGAAAATAGGCCAAGTCACTGGTAGCCTATATTAAAATAGAAGCCAGTATGGAAAACCACAGTAGAAGTCCATCAATTATTAGTCTTTTTCAAAGTAAATAATATCTATATTTCCAGGAAACTTTCATACACAACATTATCTAACAATCCAGGAATAAATTTTGAATAAAACAGTCCAAAAATGAGAAAAACTGCAAGAGGTTTCACTGCTGCCTGTTAAGCGACTAGTGACAACAACTCTTACTAGACATGTAGTCATGTAAGTCACAGTAAGTCTACTCCGATAACCAAATAACCAAGAAGGGCAGATAATATCTTGTCTATTCCATATGCAAATACAAATTCCAAGAGATTCTCTTCTATTGGTCCGACGGGATACTTATGTTTTACTACACAAATCACAAAACGGTTCCATGATTTCTATTAGCTTAACTAAAGTCGAAGTTGGAGATACAGTAATAACTATGATTTTATGTAAATCCAAAATCCAAGATAGATTGATTGAAAAGGTACAGTGGCGTAGAACGGCGATTTTTTTTAACCCTTCCTGTACCGACCTACTTTCTATCTATGATCTTCAGTCCCGCTATATACGCGCCCGGGACTGTAAGGGTTAAAGAGGGGGTTGACTGGGCTGCACCGGCTTGACACCAAAGGTTAGTGTTGAGGGACTTAAAAAGTGGGCGATATAAAATTTATTTTACCTAGAGTGATCTGACTTGGGAGCAAAGGGGAGATAAAACGAGTTTACATCGGAAAAGGCGGTGGGGGCCGAATGACGCATCTGCTCATTGGACAATTATTTTTTTTATCGTTCTAGCTGTACGGATTAATGAGACTAAAACTTCTGCTGTAGCCCAGTTAACTGAGAAATGGAGATTAGTCGCCCCTTGGTGTCTCTGGATATTAAATCTGAGGGAGCGCCTAATGCGGCTAAGTTTCCGAAGCGACCAAAAGGAGGCGGTCTCCCTGACTCGTCCCAGCTGTCAAAGCCGAGTGTTATTCTTCAAACAGCCTGACTGTATAGCTGTTTGCTCTGTTTTAGTCAATGCCAGGCCCAAACATATTTGTGCCTTTTTTAGCTGTTCTGTATTGCTATATAATGTTATGGTTGTGGGAGGAGGCAGTTTTAAAGCGTCCCATGTTAAAGTCTGTGTCCCAAACATATTTAAATTTACAAAATACTAGGAGGTTGTGTTTTTTTCCTTTATCATCTGTTCTGTGATACCCATATTATGTTTTCGAGGCCCATTAGATCACGTCCATCTTAATGACGCTGGTCTTGACCACGTCGTGGGCCATCCAATATTTGCTTCACGTGAATTTCATGTGTTTCTAGTTTCTATACAGTGGCGTATCCAGGATTTAAAGGTTTAGGTGTAAACTTAGATAAAAATCTAACCCTTAAAGATCATATCAAGTACAAATGTAGATTTGCAATGTGGAATCTAAAGAGAATGAAAAGTATTAGAAACATTCTAACAAAAGAGGCTTGTGAGACATTAATTGTAGGCCTGGTAATCTCTCAGTTAGACTATGCGAACTGTCTATACATAGGACTGCCAGAGTGCTATTTAAAAAGCTAAAAAAAAATATGAAACATTGCTGCAACAACTGTTTTGAATAGTGAAGGAAATTGAAATTCAATAACTTGTCTTAAAACATTACATTGACTACCTATAACACTGAGGATAAAGTATTGATTATGCTTTATAAAAGTCTTCATGGTCAATCTCCACAGAAGCCTACATCAGATCCATGGTCAATCTCCACAGAAGCCTACATCAGATCCATGGTCAATCTCCACAGAAGCCTACATCAGATCCATGGTCAA
Source organism: Anisus vortex (assembly GCA_949126835.1). Taxonomy (NCBI): domain Eukaryota; kingdom Metazoa; phylum Mollusca; class Gastropoda; family Planorbidae; genus Anisus; species Anisus vortex. Next base: position 39,974,019 of record OX421497.1, on the reverse strand, counting down.
TCTCCACAGAAGCCTACATCAGATCCATGGTCAATCTCCACAGAAGCCTACATCAGATCCATGGTCAATCTCCACAGAAGCCTACATCAGATCCATGGTCAATCTCCACAGAAGCCTACATCAGATCCATGGTCAATCTCCACAGAAGCCTACATCAGATCCATGGTCAATCTCCACAGAAGCCTACATCAGATCCATGGTTGAGCTAAACCGTACACATCAGAGAAAACAGCAGTGCGTTCAAACAAAAATGTATCTACAACTCAAGGTACCAAAAATAAAAAATAAAAACATTTGCAGCTCGCTCAAACGAATATGAGGTGGAACAAATTCCCAAACACAATTAAACAAGCGGATGATTTTGACATTTTTTTAAAACAAGATTTAAACCAAAAAGAAATGGATTTATTTTAATTAAACAGGGTCAATGTAGTGCGCATCCAATAACGCTGTCGTGAATGACCTCTACGCTCCTACGTTTGCCTAAATGTTTCCGATGTATACAACTTTCGATTTTAATTTTTCATTGACAAAATCATAGCGATTATATTTATATAAAAAGGAGGTGTACAATGCAAAAAGGGATCGGGAATTCCGAAAAGAAGTCATTCGAGTCATCAAATAGCAGAGATATTAAAGCAAGAGGTCCATTTTATTATAGTCTTTGGTAGGCCTAAAACATATTCTGGAAAAAAATACTATGTGACAGATTTGATTCAATACTTATCAAAGATAATGCCCCCACACTACATTTTTTGCTTAGTTATTCTAATAGGTTGTTGTTGTTGTTTTCTATAATAAACTTCAACTGAGAAAATGAGCCATCAGCTAAGCATGTACAATATTGTTACCACTTGCAGTTTGCACAATATGGGTCACGGACCAAATACAATTTGTAATATTATGGACAATTATTGTAGAACTCTTTTCCCTCGATGCCCTAAATACATACACATTTATTGTGCTTTTTAAATCGGTTAATCCGCCGCTGATCCTTATAACGTCTAATTTCGCAAGTAGCGTAACAAATAATTCGTGACTGTTTAATACTGACGTGACATACTATAATGACAGTAACAACACAATCGTGACCAACTCAGGGAGAGTTTTAGAATCTCACTGCCACCCCCAAACCTTCCCTCACACTGTTGTCAAAATAACGTGTATCTTTCCCCCCCCCCCCACCCTCCAACCTTTCCCTTGCCTGTCCACACACATCTCGTTCGTTTATCGATCTCTTAGGTGGCTTTGGAAAACGAAAAAGGAAGGTGTCTGTGTGTGTGTGGGGGGGGGGTGTGGAGCTCGATATAGAGATGACTCATTGCTTGACCTAGTTTCGGCTCTTGGGATTCGTTGTAAATAATTGATTGGCCAACACACGCACGGCAACAACAGCAGCTGGGTCGCCATTATCTCCCCTGAAACAACATTCATTTACAGTTCAATTCCATTTTTTTTTTTGGCTCTCCCTTGAATGAAAAAAAAGAAAAGGTGCTAAGTTTAATTTGTAAAATAATATAAACTGAAAAGATTTTGGGGTTGAAATATCTTTTTTATGCATCCGTTTAAATTTTAAATTTTATTTACACCTCTTTTTTCCCAGAAATTTTTTTAAAAAGGTGCTCAAATAAAAGTTTTAGAACGTGCGAAAACCTTCTTATATTTCGCTTGTAATTTGTATTTTGTGTTAAAATTTTTAGAGTGCTGAATGTCACATACCGACAGGATTATGTAAAACTCTTCGTGTTTTCATTTGTGATGGTAAAAATTGCAAATGGAACAAAATGGCAAATAATAAAAATGGCAGCGAAAAAAAAACAAGAGATAACAACTCTGAAAACAAATATGATGACAAAAGAACATGTAAAAAAAACAACAACAGTAGTTTTGGCCTAAACATAGCCTACGCCATAAATCAATTAAAATAGCCTACATAAAAACAAACATATAATTTATATTAATAGAGTCAATCAAGTTATTATTCTTATAGTCTATTTGAAGAAGTCCTATGATCTTAATAAGACTTCCATAAAAATAAACAAATGTACCTTTCATAGGCCCTACCACAGAATAAATATACATGTTTCACTTTTAGTGACTCTGCATTGGCCTATAGGGATTGCGTATTCTGTTAGATTTCTATTCTGTGGGCCCTACCTATCATAAAGAACAAAACGTGGGTACAAAGTGATTAAACGATAAGATTATTAATTTTATTATTAAATATTTAAGAAATCGATGACTGTGTGGTGGTCAGCACAATGCTGACCTTATATACCCTACACAGGTACCTTATCAACTCTACACTTTAAAAGCACTGCTCCAGGGCTACACATCTCCGAGTTCCAGCTCCGATCTACAGCCCTGGTTCTAGACACAAGCTAACCAGGTAAAAACTGCGAAATGTGAAACACACAGAGACAGTGAACATACAAACATAGGGAAACGAGTCTTCATCGATATAAGATAAGATAAGTTTGCTTTATTGATCCAAACAAATATAAATTTGTCATGATTACAGATGTTCCCGTCTTTCAGCATATTTTAAACAATATATAGGCCTACTCAAGCACAAAATTATGAAAATAGCCATGCACACACACTACCATACCAATTATAATACAAGAAAAAGTATCCTTAGGAGTCAGCTATTGTATTTCTGGCTGACTGAAATCTTGACAAATAGAGTCAGTGCTTTTTGTTTGCTGTTCATTTAAAGTATAGTGTCCAGTAACTGGCTGAGGAGGCACAGTGGCCGTGAGGCAGCGCGTTTGACTGGCGTACCAAAGGTCTCGTGTTCGAATCCTGGTGCAGGCAAGGATATTTTCCACGGTTCTCGAGGGTGTCCCTGAGTCTAGCAAGCTCTGATGGGTACCTGCCCTTAGTTGGGGTAAAGTAAAGGCAGCTGTGCATAGTGCTGGCCACACAATCACCTAGTACCTATGCCGTGGCCACGGCAACTGGTGAACGTTGCTTCACTGGCCCTGTGGATCAATTTGGTCAGACGGGATACTTTACTTAACTGGCTGATAGTGATGTCCGTGTCAACTGTGGGTGGGATGTAAACACTTTCCTTATCCCCTATGCGAGAACAAATGCATGTAAGTAGGCTACTCTTTCTCTTCTCGAGAGGCATTCGGGCATGGAATGGGTTGCCCGAACAAACCAGGAAAACCAGTAACTTAACATCATTTAATACATTAATAAAAATGCAAGACTAGACTCGGACCACGGATGAGCGTAGGACGCAATAATCTTCTTAATAGTAATGTATAAGAAGGAGCGTCTGTAATGTATAAGATAAGATAAGTGTTAAGCATAGGGCATACCAATATTTCTGTGAATTCTCTTTGTAGATAGTAGGCTATGGCCTGAGGCTGAAACATATTAATTCTATGTCTGATGTGCATAGCCTTCTTTTGGTTGTAATGATGTTAAAATATTTGCATTATTGTTTGCCAATTTCTGAATTTGTGAGTTGTTGTTTTTTTAAATCGATTGGTTCATAAGTCTAAAACAGAAGATGCAAATTCCAACACAAGCTAACTAATGCATTTTAGTTAGTTTTTATGTTTTTTTTAAAATTAGTATGAAATCATTTTTATGTCTTTTTTTCTCTGGTTACTCCATCAACAAGTCGATATTTTTTGTGATAACAGTGTGTTAAATATTACTAGAAATCCATATTTTCGTGAGAGTCAAATTTTAAACCACGTTTTGACTTATTATATTATATAGCTAAGTGCTTCTCAAAATTGGGAAAGGGCAGTAAGTCATTAAAACTAGATGAAGAAAATTAATTTTTGATTATAGAACCTGAATAGCATGACCATAAGGCATAAGATAATGGATCTCTTTGTGAATGTCTCTGGAAAAAATGCAAACGGATTTTTTTTTAATGCTTAGCACATTTTTCATTTTTACTAGCTTTACTTGCTATTCTGCAAAGTAAGGGCAAGGCATACTTTAAGACTTCAAAACATCCATCTAGAAAAAAAAATCTAGTCATCCAGCCGAAATCGAGTCTGGCGCACAGTCAATGTTTGTGAACTAGACTAGACTTCCCATTCATTTTCCCCTTATCCCCTTCTCGTAGTATTATTATTATTATTTAGATCACATTAAATTTAAATTGATTAAAGTTTAAAAAAAAATTAAATGTCATTGATATAGCCTGGATTAGGATTTTGTTTCGTTAAATTATAAAGAGTTAAAATTTAACAACTACCGGAAGCTAGCGGGTATTTTAAATTGAACTTGTAAACAAGTGAAAATATTATTTTGTTTAAATTTAAAGTACTTTTTTTAAGAAACGTAAAGCACTTCTATTAAACCTTCAATAAAGAATAATAATCTGCTTTAAACATTTGATATTATTTTCTGTTGAATATATATTTTTTTTTACAAGTTATATTGTAAGAACATTTATAACAAATTCGTGTTTAGACTTGACTTGAAATAATTAGGATTAGGCATGATTAGGCCTACCTAACCTAGATCTATATATTAATATTATTATTATATTAATTATAAAATAATAATTTATAATAGACCTTAACCTAGCCTAATTTAATAATAATTTATTAAATAATTACGTATTATATAATAATAGTAATAGATACTAAGATACAACCCATAATTATAAGTTAATAACTAATAGTGACAGGCTTGTTGAAAGCTGAAGACACTCAGAGTCAGAGTGTGTCAGTATCATTCAGTATGATTATGATTTTATTGATAGAATCTTTGTAGACTAGAGAAAGAATATTACTAGATCTATACTATTAGTAGTATTAGTAGGCCCTACTATTAGTAATTAGTATTAGGCCCTACAGTATACAGTTACAGTATTAAATTATTAATTAAGTATTACTAAGCAGGCTAGTGTTTATTAGTGTTATTAATAGTAATAGTAGGCCTATGATTATGATAATTGAATGACTGAAGTCTGAAGTAATGACTTATGACTGGACAGTGACTGACAATTGACAATATTTATGGAATAGGCTAATTTACACACAGTCTACAGTAGGCTACAAGCTACAGTATTTAGTAGTAGGCTATAGGCTATAGTATAGTCATAGTCTCTAGTATAGAAGGCATCACTATAAGACTATAAATATACATAAGTTATAATACTATAAATAATAGTAACTTATTGGCCTACTCCTACTCTATTTTTATAGACTCTACTTACGGTACTCTACTACCTAGCCTATATTTTATTAAATAAATAGACTACTATACTATATATAGGGCCTACTATTTAGTATTTAGCCTTACTATGTCTATACTATAGCTTGTTAACACTAGTAACTAGTACTACACTAGTTAGGCCTAACATTTTGTTATGAACATATCAACTGTTTTCATGTTTTTTGAAGACTAGGCTAATGAAACTGAAGTTCAATAAAATTAAAACAAAGTTTCTTCATGGCCTGAGACCAGGCCGGACAATTTGTGTAGCACACAAGATAGGCCTATTTATATCATGATCTGACAGCCATGTCATTTACAATTCTGATTTATTATGTTATGATATTATGACAGTAAAAAGATTACCATTTGAATAATTTGAAATGACTAAGCCGGCATAGTTTTAGATTAGATTGGATAAACATTACAATTACATCATTACTATCTAATCAAATTTAAGTATATAGGCCTACATGTTTTTTATATACAAGTGATTTGATTATTCTTGAATCTATGACAAATCATTATTCTTCTAGTAATTCTAAAAAGCTATGGAGCCAACTGGCTGTATGAAAGAAGTTCTTCTGGCTGCAGTTCAGTATAAAAACAACACTGTTCAGTCTGCTTACTTGTTACGCCAACTTGAGGTTTGTGCAAGACTCCCCCTTTTTAAATATAAATATTTGCTCTTCTACTATTGCCACCACTATCAATTTAATACCTCATTGCTTTAAATTTAATTTGACCTTTGCTTTGAGACAAAACAAAATTGAAAGAGATTCAGTATATATATATTAATATTTTGTTTAACTTGTTACAAATAGAAAAGATCCTAGGAAATATACCTAAAAGTAGCAAGCAAATAGTGCAACAAATTATGAAATTTATGAAAAAACTTCCTTTCTCATTCAAATGTGCTTTTTTTTATTTATAATTGATCGTTTTGTTTTTATTAGTGCATTTTGACTTACACCTTTTTTTTTTTTTCTTTTCCTGCAGGCTTTGCAAACTATCTCATCAAAAAGCAGCTACATTCGACAGATATCGAGTCTAGATCAGTATGAGGTGGTAGAATGCTTGACGTTCCTTGTTGATGTTGTCAGGGACTCACCAGGATCAGTGGAACTTATCAAGAAAGTTATTAAAATTTTACTCAATCTGTGTAAGGCTTTGTGCATTTCTGACAATTTACAGCTTTGTTCAACTCGTGTATCAAATCATGGCTCGTCAACTATATGACTTGATTGTTCTATTTTTGGACTATGCAGAACATATAAATACATACAAAAAAATGTATATTCCGTATTAATGTATAGATGAGTTGTGATAGTCTTGTAACCAGGGAACTGGACTCAATTCTGATGGTCTTAGGCTCAACATAGGTCAGCCTATCTCACTGTCTCTTGACATTCTTAAATTACTTACAGTAGAGCAGTGGTTCTCAACCTGTAGGTCGTGACCCGTTTGGGGGTCCAACGACCATTTCAAGGGGTTTGCCTAAGACTGGCTAAGACCATCGTAAAACACATAGGCCTATTTTTGCTGGTCTTAGGAAACGAGACTGTAGTATATTATAGATACGTAATGAGGAATGAATTTCACATCTTAAGTATTCAATACAAGGCTTTATTCTTACGTTAATTACAAAGCTTTAATCTTTTAACAATGGAAATGCATTTTACATGTCATATTTCCATTACAATTTATAACCGTAGCAAATTACAATTATAAGGTAGCGACAAAGATAATCAGTACGGTTGGGCTTGGCGGTCGCTACAACGTTAGAAGCTTAAGGGGGTCTCGGCATTAGGAAGGTTGGGAACCACTGCAATTGAGGGAAGAACAGTGCACTCCTATTGCTGTGGCAGATGAAAATACTAGTCCCACACTTCATAAGCATTAATTCATTATAATAGAGTTTTAGCTCAGCTGGTTTGATATTTACTTTAGTACAGCTATTATAGGTTCATTAGGGATAAGATGGCCTGGTTTTACAATAAGTCTTTTACAATTTCTTTCGGACCAATCAACGCTGACAGAGTTTTAACATGGGATGTGTTTATGTTGTTTCTGCTTCTCAGCTTTTGATGAACACATTCGGCTAATGTTGTTTGATACTTTCCACCTGTGCACACCTTTAATATCTGTTATCATTAGCTACTGTGGCTCACCTGATGATGACAGTATCCTCTTGGAGGTAGCTTTTTTTGTTGTTGTGTATTTTATAATATAAAATAATATAATTTTAAAAGCCCCATGTAATAGCCTAAGATTTAAAATGTACCTTAACGTTAAGGCCAGTTTGCAGTTAAATAAAAATAGTTTTAACATGAAACATTTATTAGAAATGTGTAAGTTGTAAAGTATCCACCAGTGCTGTGGAGTCGGTAGATAAATGTTCCGACTCCGACTCCTCAGTGTTTTGTACCTCCGACTCCTCTGTATTAATATGTGAATGTATTGCCATATAGTGAGGCATTTGAAAAGCATGCTTCTTCACAGTCACTTAACATGTTCATTTTGCGGTTTCGTGAGGCGATGCATGCATTGGTCTTTATTTTTACAGTAGAGAAGTTATTCATTATAACTTTTTGAGAGTTGGGATATTTAAACTCGCTTTAAAAAAAAATTCCAATCTAAATTCATTAGAGGTTTGGAGTTGGTGCATTGTGTACTGACTCCGACTTCATGTACCAAAAATGTTCCTCGACTCTGACTCCGACTCCACAGCCCTGGCATCCACGTCATACCAATCTGATCGATAGGGAGCCGTATTCACATGTTTTCGGGTATGGATATACAAGGGGATTCTGTGGCCAACACAATGCCCATCCTCTTTTTATTTTCCCCCCAACTAACGTCAGGTATCTGTCAGAGATTATAGGGGAAAACTCAGGGACATTCTCCAGACTCATGAAAGAAATCCTTGCCCTTACTGAACTATACCTGGGACCTTCTTAGTGGGCAAACTGAATGTGGTGCCCCAAGACCTATGTGCCCACAATGTAAGTAGTGAATAAATCTTAAAAAAAATTGTGTTTGTTTTTTAAGGCTCTTCAATTGTTTCAAAGAATCACATATGGCCATCGGTTGGATTATCACCATGCCTACACTGAAGACTTACTTAAGCTGCTCATTACCCAAGTGTAAGTACCACTATACAGTGAGTTTTTTTTTTTTAAGTGATAATATATCCTTACTGCGCAATATGGATGACAATAATGATTGTGTTAAACAATTTCACCACCTTTTTCTGTCTGTTTTTAGCATAGATCAAAATGAAGCCATCATTGCCCCAGTTGTAGGAACTCTTGCAAATTTATGTAGAAACAACACACTGGTTCAAAACTCTATAAAAAACATGGTTAGTTGTTTCATTTTTGGTTCATTTTACTTTTGTAGTTAGCAAAAACAACTGTTTATTTTATCTATGTGCTTGAAAAAAATTAAATTGTTTCTGTTTTTAAATGTTTCCTTTTTTTAGAAACCAGCAGAGTATAAGACTCTGCTAAAAACACTCTGTCGATTTTTTGACCATTCCAATCAGACATTGGTAATATCTTCAATGAGCATCTTTGTCAGTCTGTGTTTGAATGAAAGTGAAGGACAGAAGGTATTCACCTAATCATGACAATATAAAACTTGATTGATCGTCATTCCCATATACAGCGTTGATAATAACAACAATTTGTTTGTTTGTTGCTTTTTTTGTTACAGTTTTTCTTTGAAAGTTCCAACGTGGAACAAACTCTGCAAACAATATTCAGCATCATCAAGAACAGTTTTAAGACTGTTGCCTGGAAGTACGCCGCTGACCTTCTGACAGACCTGCTCCGGCACCCGCTTATGCAGATCTGTATAAAAAAGTTTGTACTTCTTACTTGATACTCGAGGAGCAGTACTTTGAACTGCTCGGGGGGTTACTCAGCTATAGTACTTTGTTTCTTCTCTTGATTACAAGATTCATGCCACTAGTGAATTGAAGTTTGTTTTTCTTGACAAAGCATACAGTTTCATTTTCTTAGTGCATACAAATTAAGTTAAAACATCATTTCTTGTATTTCTGTGTCTAGATTCCGCCATTTAAATCAGTGCATAGGAGATGTTTTAATGAATTTGCCAGCTGGAAATGAAGACTCTGTTTCTGAGGTATTCTTTCAAGTATTATATCCATTTTTTAAAATTGTCATTATACGTCACATGAATCTGTGTTATAATAGTGGTGGTACATTTGGGCCCAGAATAACCAACTTTATCAATCATAAAAAAAAAATTGAAAAGTTGGCAGTATTTTGGGTTTTGATGTTGTGTGCACAAATAGAACTATGTATTTCTATATACGTGACAATATGCCACAAAAAATTTATGCTAATTATAGTTACATTTCAACATAACATAAAAAATAATGAAAAATAATGTGTGTAGTGGATTTATTTGATTAAATTGCTATAGTTATCATTAGTATTTAAAGTATTATAAGTAAAAGACAAATTAATATTATAAATAAATATATATATATCAAATATATATAAATAGAATATATCTAGTGTTTATTTATTAATGTTTTACTTATTTAATTTAGTATATAATAGATTTCCTTTTTTTCTGCAGATGTTTCGACTTTTGTTAAGCCTATGTACAGTTCCTTCCATTCGTCAGTGCGTCAACTCCAAGCTGTTTACACCTCTAGCACAGGGGAAGTTTTCTTCCGTTGCCCTGGTCGACATCACACGCTCTCCCCTCACCCCTGACACAGAGGCGCTCATGTGCTGTTTGCACTGGGCTGCCCAGGATGCGTCCCCCAGAAATCGAGCACCCTGTTTAGCCTTAGATTTTCTAATTGACTCTTGCCAAGTAAGGCTTTGTGATCTAAAATGACAGTAAAAACCTTTTTTTTATGTGTTTGTGGCGTCAAAAAAATTAATAAATTATTTTATGATTAGTATGATATTTACATGAAAAAAGTAATGCTAGATTGAAATGGCATTCAGTTTGGTAAATACAAGTTATTTACTTTTTTTTTCTGGTTAGGATTGCCTGTGCGGCTCTGATAGCTTGTACCCTGTCCACCTTTTGATTCCAGTGTTTACGGAACTTCTCTCCAGACCAGATCAAACAAACTTTACGGACAAAACAATCAGGCTTGTTAAGCTCCTCAACGGTAAAATGAGCAGCCACATACTTACAGTGCATGTCTTTGTTATTGCCGTGTGGTTATTAAACATTTCTGTTGCAGTTATTACAATAGAAGACTAATTACATACTGGGGGTACCTGTGCATATTTCCCAGTATTCATATGCTTTTGAGACCACTTAAAAAAATAATGAGCAATGAAAAATGTGTAAATTTTAAATTGAGGAGAGATGAAAGAAGAAATATTGATCAATAAGAATTTTGTCCCTTCTGGAGTTTGGTCTGTAACATCACTATTTGGATACCCAAAGTACAGTGTTGCAAACCTTTTACACTTAATAGTCCAACAATTTTGTTTTTAAAAATGTTTGAGAGAAAAGTAAATTTAAAAGAAACGTTTGTTTTTATGGTCGGCTACGTATGTTTATATATAGTTGCTTTAGCTCACTTTATCTGGTCTGTATGTACATTATGAGTCAAAATACAGTCGACTGTCTTAAAATACCCATTTGAGCCAGTAAGAATACGACAATAAAAAATTACAGGGATCCCAGGTATGTAATTATGATTGCTATTTAAAAAATAAATCTTGAAACAACATTACACTCTGCCTCTTCAGTTTTATGTTCCAACAAGCAAAGTCGTGAGATGGTCGGCAGCCACCTGCAAGTGGACACGGTTGCCTATTTAGTTGAAAAGCAGCTCTCCCAGCGCCATATGGCATACACCGCTACACATTCCGTTGTATTAGAGGGCACACCTGTTAAGTATGTCCAATTCTAATTATATCTTCAACAAGATTAGCATTTTTTGTCCTCATTTTTTCGTAACAACTATATTTACATAAGTACTAAAGTTTTCATTGGGTTTGAACATTAAAAATACATCCATTTTTTTTAATTAACTATTAAAGAATTTTTTTCCATCTATAACTATAACCATTATAATCCAATGGATGTAAATGTTGTCTTTGTAGAGAAAATTGTGACACTTGTTTATTGCTGACGGCTGACTTGGCCTGGAGACTCAGAACCTGTGTACCGAATATGTCTGGATATTTGGCCAACATTTTAAAGGTTAGAGAGGGATATTTTATTTTAAACATAGCTTTTTAATATTTCCACTAAAAAACAAGATAAGATAGTAGATTAAAGTGGTTCCCAAAGTGGTGGCATCTGTACAGGGGCACCAGGGAATGTTGCCAAAGCTTTTATAGTAATTTTTTGGATTGTTTTGATTTCATGTGGTCAAAAGCTACTTCTAAGACTTTGACTTAGTGAAAGGCATCCTGGGAAAAATCTTAGTTTGGGAACCACTGAAGTACTTCAATTTTTATTGTTCAGTTTGTACTTGTGTCTCTTCCATAAAGGAACCAAAGATGACGGAGCTCCTTGCCGCTGGACTCGCCTCAGTAAACCAAGATGAAGTCGTGATTGCCTTGCGATTGATTGGTTTCATGATGGGCCTGGAAGAGCCACTGCCTGATCTTCTGTAAATATGTTTTTAAGAAAAGTCTCCTGGGCTATATTTATGTTTTACCTTTGAATTTAGTAGTGATAAAAAATATATAGCCACAGATAGAGTGGTAAAGTCTGGATTTTATTATTTCATTTTTGCATTTGCCTCATCCCAACTGAATCAACAAGACTATATGAACCATTGCTCTAAAATACATGATAGATTTAAGCCTCTGTTTGTCTTTGAGGAATTATACTAATCATCAACAAAAACCAAAAGTAATGAACACAAAACTTTCTGATACAGGTTTCATACAGGTTGTAATAGTTTGGGAAAATTCACTTTTCTTTTCAAGTTTGTATAAGTTTGGGAAAATTGAACAAGTTTTTTGAAAGTTTGTGAATTTTGCTAATATGGTCGATGTCATGCAGTGTGAAAAAAAAAAAAAATTTTTTCAGTGAATGACCATGTCATTTAGTTACGTTCTTAACTCCAATTAAGTTTTTTATTAAGTTAAGTTTTTAACTCCAATTGAGTTTTTTTTCTAAGGGTAATTAAAAGAATATCCTAAAACATTTTGTTTATCTGAACTATTTATATAGACTACCAGTATACTTTGGTTTGTGAATTTTGTGTTAAGTTAATGAAAAGTTTGTTGAGAATTACAAAGTTTGACCCTTCCCATCACTTAAAGCTTGTGTGGTTCCGTTGCGGAGCTAAATAAACAAAGGCAGTGCTCAGCCAAGAAACAAAAGATGGATGCTGGCCAGTCGCCCAAAGCCGCCGTTCTTGCAGAGAGATCCGGCCTCAAGGAGAACAACCTGAACAGCTTTGATATGAAGAACGTTTTTCAGAAGAGCAGCTCACCATTGGACAAGGATGAAACACACTTAGAAAACCTGACAGGAAGAAAGGAGAATATATTTGAGGTATTCCTCGGTACCTTGTAGTACATTTGGTTATGACATAAAAAAAGAGGGTTGTTCTCAGATGCTTCTTGGATAAATTGTAAACTGTGAGATCTATGTTTTGTAAGAGAGCTAATGAATGATGATGCTGTTTGTTTCAATTTATTTTATTATTTCCATTGAATTCCGAAGGGCAAAGAAATGAAGTCTGGGGTACTCAAAGAAGTTTTGGAGCACAATATAAAAACTCTGCAGGTTAGTTATAGTGTCTAGTTTACTATAAAAAAAATTAACAATTTGGCATCTCTGGGCCCTTAACTCATTAAAACCGATCGGCCGCTGCCAGCGCTACCAGCGGCTGATAAAAAATTCCTTATTTATTTTGTTTTTTCTCCTATTAGATGTTTTTAACTGCTCAAATGGCTTATGGGATCGCTTAAGTGGCCTATCTAAAAGTTTTTTGTTTACTTTAAATTAGGATCAATCTATTTTTCTAAATAGTTATTTTGATAATAATGATTTGATGGACAGTGCATTTCAGTTTTAACTTCAAATAAATCGGATAGTGATTTAAATTCTAATAATACTAGAAGTAGAAGCAAAATGTATGAGAGGTGGGCGTCGCCCTATTGGGGTCCTAGTAAGCCTAAACGACTTAGCATTACTAAAACTGCATTTGTAGCCTTTATACAAGCTCAAAATGATATCTGTAAAATGTGTTTTATTCTTGAGTGTACATTCTATAACATCGTGCAAAATTGGTGTTAAAATTGGGTAGCTGTATTTTTCAAAACCTCTCGTAAGTTATTATTGTCATAATTTTTTTTTTTTATCTTCATAAACACTCTATGCTAGAATGTAAATAACTTTTAGTAATTAATCAATTATCAATTATTTTTATTTCTTCATTTAGTTTATTGCCAACATTTTTGTATAAGATATGTCTATATTTAGAATTATAATAAGCTAGCTATATCAATTTTTAACACACATGTATGTGAAAAAAAATTTTGAAAGTTCAATAATTCTGGCAAAACAAGGAAAATAACCCCGGTCTTATTGAGTTAAATCATTATTAATGGCTCTAAATCATCACCAATAACTGTAAACTCAGGAGTTCCACAAGAAACTAACTTAGGGACCTCAACTATTTCTAATTTGTATTAATGACTTACCCAATTGCATTAACACAGAAACAAAAGTAAGATTATTTGCAGGAACTTCTATAAATATAATAAGAACATGCAACTAAAATGCTATCTCACATTAGTTAGACCTATACTCGAATAATATGCATCTTCTATATCTTCTACAAGTGAAGAAAACATTAAAAATTATAATAAATTAAAAAAAACAGAAACGTAACATCTTTTAAAACACTAATTAGAATGCAAGACTAGAATCAGACCACGAATGAGCGATGGATGCACTAATCTTTTTTATAGAAGGAGTGTCTGTAATATATAAGATTGATATCAATATTTATGTCTATTTATTTATACTCTTACATTTATATGTATATTTATGTTTTAACCATTATGCTAAAAGAAAAGTTCTGTTGAAAATTACTTTTCTGTTTTTATTTCAATTTTCGTAAGAGAAATCTTTAAGATCTGTAAAAGGATGGTTAGATAAATATTATTCAACTTTTTGGAGGGATTGTTTAAAGTGCTCGGAGTTTACATTATGTTTGTTGGCAGCACTATTTTTATTATCAAGTGCTTATAAAAAAATCTATATTTCTAATTGCACCAAATGTTTGTTTTTTTTGTCTGTAGATAAAAGAGGAACACCTCGGTGATCTTCTGGAAGCTAAATCTCTGGCATTGACCCAAGCTGACCGCTGCATTGCTCAACTGAGAGCGTCAAATGCATTCCATTATGCAGAGGTATGTAGCTTAGGTCTGAATGTTGTAGTTAATGAATGCACATGAGGTATGTAGCTTAGGCCTGAATGTTGTAGTTAATGAATGCACATAAAGTATGTAGCTTAGGCCTGAATGTTGTAGTTAATGAATGCACATGAGGTATGTAGCTTAGGCCTGAATGTTGTAGTTAATGAATGCACATGAGGTATGTAGCTTAGGCCTGAATGTTGTAGTTAATGAATGCACATGAGGTATATAGCTTAGGCCTGAATGTTGTAGTTAATGAATGCACATGAGGTATGTAGCTTAGGCCTGAATGTTGTAGTTAATGAATGCACATGAGGTATGTAGCTTAGGCCTGAATGTTGTAGTTAATGAATGCACATGAGGTATGTAGCTTAGGCCTGAATGTTGTAGTTAATGAATGCACATGAGGTATGTAGCTTAGGCCTGAATGTTGTAGTTAATGAATGCACATGAGGTATGTAGCTTTAGGCCTGAATGTTGTAGTTAATGAATGCACATGCGGTATGTAGCTTTAGGCCTGAATGTTGTAGTTAATGAATGCACATGAGGTATGTAGCTTTTGGCCTGAATGTTGTAGTTAATGAATGCACATGAGGTATGTAGCTTTAGGCCTGAATGTTGTAGTTAATGAATGCACATGAGGTATGTAGCTTTAGGCCTGAATGTTGTAGTTAATGAATGCACATGAGGTATGTAGCTTAGGCCTGAATGTTGTAGTTAATGAATGCACAAGAGGTATGTAGCTTAGGCCTGAATGTTGTAGTTAATGAATGCACATGAGGTATGTAGCTTAGGCCTGAATATGTAGTTAATGAATGCACATGAGGTATGTAGCTTAGGCCTGAATGTTGTAGTTAATGAATGCACATGAGGTATGTAGCTTATGCCTGAATGTTGTAGTTAATGAATGCACATGAGGTATGTAGCTTAGGCCTGAATGTTGTAGTTAATGAATGCACATGAGGTATGTAGCTTTAGGCCTGAATGTTGTAGTTAATGAATGCACATGAGGTATGTAGCTTAGGCCTGAATGTTGTAGTTAATGAATGCACATGAGGTATGTAGCTTTAGGCCTGAATGTTGTAGTTAATGAATGCACATGAGGTATGTAGCTTAGGCCTGAATGTTGTAGTTAATGAATGCACATGAGGTATGTAGCTTTAGGCCTGAATGTTGTAGTTAATGAATGCACATGAGGTATGTAGCTTTAGGCCTGAATGTTGTAGTTAATGAATGCACATGAGGTATGTAGCTTAGGCCTGAATGTTGTAGTTAATGAATGCACATACTTGAAGGTGGTGTAGAGGTTTTACTTTTGAGTAAAATGACAAGAGTAAAAACTACCCAAAGACTATTACTCCACCATACCTGGCAATAATATAGTCATAAAACAAAGTGAACATCCCATCAATCTCTTTTTTCATCAACAAACAGGAAAAGTCCACAGTAAAACATCACTCTTTCATTGCCAGGAATAAATATTTCCACCAGCTACTTTTACTCATACAAGATTATGTCATCTTTTTTTTAGCACTTAATGAGGATGTAACCTTTAGCCAGTCTCTAGCTGAATGAACCTTTGATAGAGTATGTTGAATTTTTTGGTTTATAAAAAACAACAGATATTTTGTTTGGAATTGTAATTGTTAGGCTCTGGTCATGGGGCATTGTGGTCTAATGGCACCCTCATTGAATAGCCATACCATAGGCTCTGAGATCAATACCTGTTGAAAACCAGGACTTTGCCCCAGAGTTAATAATAATAATGGTCATTTTTTATAGTGCTTCTATCCGTGCTATTAAATTTAGCGTGCTCAGTTAGACTAGAGGCTGTCCCTGTGTCTACCTGGCTCTGATGTATTATTTTGGAAAAAGTTTAGATGGTTGGGCATTGGGCTGACCACACAATCACCAGTGTTATGTTTTAAAATTGTTAACACTGTTTTTGTTTTTGCTCCATGGACCAACATGGTCTAAAAGTGACACTATTCTTTTTTTGCTGACTGGACATTGCCTTAGTGGGGAAATAATGTTTGGTACTCAATGTATTCATGGTCAAATAATTTCCAAGATTCATGTGTAACAAAGAATGAGCTCACTCTGAAATAGTTAATTTGTATCTCCATGATCACTCTCTTACTTGTTAAAGTTGTTAGTACATGCTTTATGACAATTTACAAAAGTTGTTAGTACATGCTTTATGACAATTTACAAAAAGTTGTTAGTACATGCTTTATGACAATTTACAAAAGTTGTTAGTACATGCTTTATGACAATTTACAAAAGTTGTTAGTACATGCTTTATGACAAATTACAAAAGTTGTTAGAGTTGAGATCTTGTGCAAAGGGTAAGAAACAGCAGTGGCTGTAATTGCAGATGAAGAAGCTCCAGAACGCCCTGACGGAGTCTGAGAATAAGACAGACCAAGTTGTGTCCCAGATGAATGAGATGAGGATCATCTCTGAAAAAGTTCAGGCTCAGTATGAATCCCAGTGAGTAGCATCAATATTTTGTCGTTACTGTTTTGACAATTTTTGTTATAATTAAATAAGATCTGTACATGTTTTTTGTCTTACCTGTGTACAACGAAGAGTTCTATGTATGTGCTTATGCATATATTTATCAGACCTTAGCTATAGGGCATGAGGAACAGGGTGGCTGAGCAGCAGCGCATTCGACTGGTGTACCGAAGCTCCTGGGTTTGAATCCTGGTGAAGGCTAGGATTGTAGGGTGTCTCTGAGTCTACCCAGCTCTGACTTTAGTTGAGGTAAAGTAAAGGCGGCTGGGCATTTTGCTGGCCACACAATCCCCTAGTATGCCATGGCCACAGAAACTGGTGAACACAGCTTCACCTGCCCTATGGACCAATTTAGTCCGACAGCTGAACTATAGGGCATAAGAACCAAGTAGACGATCTTCTCTGAGTGATAAATTCGAGGTACAAATTGAGTTTTGTCCATTATATGCTAAGCTTATTCTCTTTATAATTTTGCCACACTCCTCTCACCTTTCCACATGTCGCATTACTTCCTTACTTACAAAAATGGTAGAGCTTTGTTAAAACTGATTAGGTCTGTATTATGTAATAAAATGTTTGACATTTGTTGAAATATGAATGGTTTATTTTTTCTTATTTGTAACTATTTGTATGCATATTATTTTGTCAAATACTTTAGAAATACACAGGATATTTGGCAGAGAGGAAAGTCCAAGGCAATTTCCAGTTAGGCTCTAGTGGAAATTAATGTGTCCAGTGCTACGTATAGGATACATACAGGCTATAGACATGTTTGTGGGTCTTGAAGTTTAAGTATAAAAATAACCGGTCATAGAGTATTGTTTTTTGTTTAGTGAAAGAGCTGAGCCATTCTCATAGTCTCAGGTATAAAACTAGTGAAAAAGAAGTTTTTTTCTGGCCACAATATCCTCTTGCAAGGTGATGTGACCCCTGATACAGGCAAATGCTGGGCATCACCAGCCCTGAATACAGGAAGGCTGTAAAGGAAAACATAAATTTATCTGCTTAACTTTATTAATGCCCCTGACATGAATGCTCTCCCCTTTTTTTTTATATTTCAGACTGAATTCAACAAGAGAAGAGATTGAAGCTTTAAATAAAGTACAGGATGAAATGACAGAAAAGTAGGAAGTCTATTGAACATTTTTAGTTATTACTGCACAGTTTGTTTGTTATTTGGTTTACTCAGAACATATGTTGTCACATGTTTGCTTGAGTGCTAAAAAGAAATAATTACTCATGTTGTTTATTTAGGTGTATAGACCTGGAAGAGCAACTGGCCAGCAGTAAACAGGAAATACAAACATTTGTTTCTATGGTTGAAAACCTTCAGAAAGAACATGAAATCCTATTAGAGAAATACAATGCGTATGTATTAGCATTTTGTTTATCTTCTAATGCTGTAAGTTTTTAAAATTCCTTCTATGTTGACCAAGCCAGTTAAGCTTTGGTTATAAAACTGATGGCTTAAAGCATGTTTTGCCTCCATAAAACTTCTATAGTTCAATATAAAAATTATGAAAGCCTGGTCATGGTTCTGTCCATCAATCCCATCATTCCTGCTCCTTGTTTGCGAGTACAGCTAGTGCCGCTGATACTGTTTTGTTGCAGCTGCCCCTCACGGTAGCTGTTTAAGATAGATTACGTTGTCACTACCAACCTGCCTGGGATAGATTACGTTGTCACTACCAATCTGCCTGGGATAGATTACGTTGTCACTACCAACCTGCCTGGGATAGATTACGTTGTCACTACCAACCTGCCTGGGATAGATTACGTTGTCACTACCAACCTGCCTGGGATAGATTACGTTGTCACTACCAACCTGCCTGGGATAGATTACGTTGTCACTACCAACCTGCCTGGGATAGATTACATTGTCACTACCAACCTGCCTGGGATAGATTACGTTGTCACTACCAACCTGCCTGGGATAGATTACGTCGTCACTACCAACCTGCCTGGGATAGATTACGTTGTCTCTACCAACCTGCCTTATTCTTAGACAAAGGTATGGCTGAAAGGCAGCGGTGACTTTAGTATGATACAAGTTTCTTTCTCCTTTATAAAATCTCCACCAAGGCATACGAGCTCCATCTATCCATTCATTGCCCAGTGTTATGTTTGAAAGATTCACAGGTCCAATTTGTCCTAGATGGCAAATAGTTGAACACTGGTTAGCTCTGTGTGAGCCACAGAATCATTTCTACAAGAGTGGGAGGGGGGGTGTGTTTATTATCTGATCTTTGACCATCTTTAAAAAAAATATGATAGAAATATATAAGATACAAATGAAGACCATACTGGAAAAAACAGCTGAGTAACATTTTGTAATTTTTTAAGTTACAGCTTCAGTCCTATATATAGTCATACACAGTATGTACTGAACTACTTTTCAAGTGAAAAAAATTGCAATAACAATAGGAAATTAGAAAAGAAAAAACGCTGTACGATGAAATAAGAGGCATATAATAACTCTCAACCACAAAAGTGTGACTGATGTTTTTTTCAGTGTGCTCTTCAAATGCAAATAAGACGTGGCTCTGACTCCTTTTATATGTACACTTACTCAGTAGAAAACTTTATTTTCTTAAGATTTGAAGAAGTCATGCTACAGTAAAATGTGTACCTTAACTTATTCAATAAGAATAACAACCTTCCCAACTATTGAATATCAACATAAAGTGCATTTATAAATCTGTTGAGAGTAGCTCAACTTTAGCCAGGACTAATAGGAAGTTAACATTAAAAAAATTGAATTGTGTTAAACATAGTTGAAACAAATATCTTGGATTGACTTGTTGAACTTGTGATATCTTCCTTCCATCATTGACAATTTGCTGACTATACATGTTCAGGTCCAGTAATCTCAACAAACAACTTGAAGAGGAAAGAAAGTCTTTGTGTAAACAAATCAAAGAGAAAGATGGATCTTTACAAAGTAAGGGAGAGAAGGCTGTTGTTTTATATTTATATTATAAGCCTTAATGATTTTACTCCATGGAGGTCTACTGTTACATACACAAATTACACATTTATATAGCCCTATTTATAAACAGTTATAAGTCTTCAAATGTGCTTTATGTTAACCTTATGGTTTTAAAATGAATTAAATAAGTTTTACGGTTTTGATTTAAATTGGTAATAACACTGTATAGCCTTTGTGCACATATGCATGCAACCACATGTCAATAGTAGAAATGAAATTGTACATGGCTTAACAAAGATGAAATTTGAGCATATTAGAGAGTGGAACCTAGACAAATTACTGCTTAAAACATAAATTGCATGTTTTGACTTTTTTCTTGTTGGCAGTTGAAAAAAAATTTCATTAACCATTTTCTTTTTTTCATTCTTTGTCCAGAACTCAATGCCAGTCTTCAGACCTTACAGAGTAAATACAACGACACAGAAAAGTTCAGGCAGGAACTGGAGAAAGAGAAGGAAGACATCGAGGTCTATGTTGATAAACTGAGAAATCAGTTGAGTTCTAGTGAGAACACCTGCAGGCAGTTGCAACAGAAGGTGAGAAATAGTCTCTAGATCAGGGGTCGGGAACCTGTGGCTCTATTAATGGCTGCATCTGGCTCGCAGACAAATGTTCGATTATAAAAAAAATAATTCTAAAGACTCCTTTGATCTACATATTAATTGCATATCAATATTTCATTCTTCAAATGAGCTAAAGTCTACTGCAGCTCAGCATGAGAAGTGGTAAAGGAGATAAACTCTGCTGACCTAAAAGACCAAAAAAATAGCAACCCTGCATTTATTATAATTAAAGGGAAATTTATTTGAATTTTCAGTTTAAACTTAATGTATGGCTCTCACAGAATTACTTTTCAAAGTATGTGATGTCCATGGCTCTCTCAGACAAAAAGGTTCCCGACCCCTGCTCTAGATGCTGTAGATTAGAAGCTTGTCACACCATAAAATGTGGCACGATGCAGGGTTTTTAGAAGTAAAGTATAGAGATAACAATAGAATTGTGACAGTGTGAAGCTAAATACTTTGTGTAATGTTTCATACACTCGGTTATCAATTTAATTGTGTCCTGCTGAAAAATCAAGTTTTAACATTATTATTGGCTATTGAATCAATGAAGAGCGCCTGCATGAAAATAATATTAACAGTAGGAAACTAAAGACATTATGAAATGTGTTGTTTTATTTATGACATAAAGGATAATATTTACAAGTTTATAAAGGATAATATTTACAGGTTTATAAAGGATAATATTTACAGGTTTATAAATTAGAGGTTTATAAAGGATCATATTTAGGGGATGAAAAGGGTTAATATTTAGAGGATGATAATAGTTGAGCATTATATTTAGACTTGTATTTAATGCCTATTTTATATTGTTTCATCCCCCCCCCCCTCTTCCATAAAGTTGACAACATTAGAAGGTATTAACCAGGAACAAGAAGAGAAACTGCAGCAGAAAATGGACAAAATTTCTGAGCTGGAGTCAGAACTGGAGAAACACAATCAAATTGTTTCATTTATTAGCAGCATGCAGCTGAAAAAGAAATGATTTTGATTGGCTGACTCAAAAATTGGTTACTTGTGTGCGATAAGTTGATTGGTTAATGATATATTGTATATTCTGTGTGTGTTAAGTTGATTGACTAATGATTGCAAAATTGTGCTCTGTGTTCATTAACATTGTGTAAGAATTGTATGTACATAAATATAGATTGGAAAGAAACAGTTAATGACAATTAATATAACACTTTGTTTAACTTGTGTGGACTTTTTTTGTACAATTATTTTCTTAAAATGTGTTATTGCTCAATTGCTGATAATTTTTTGTTTGGATTTTTTAAAAAAGTTAAATGAGTTTATTCATAACAATAAAATAATACTAATTACATCTTATAATACATAATAGTTTGTCTTCTAATACATAATAGTTTGACTAAGAAATGGGTAATTAAAATATTTAGGATGCAAGTTTAATTAGTTTAAAGTACATTTTGTTTTCACTTCTATTGATGTCTCATTAATGATGAGTTGTTTAGATGTCTCATTAATGATGAGTTGTATAGATGTCTCATTAATGATGAGTTGTATAGATGTCTCATTAATGATGAGTTGTTTAGATGTCTCATTAATGATGAGTTGTATAGATGTCTCATTAATGATGAGTTGTATAGATGTCTCATTAATGATGAGTTGTAGAGATGTCTCATTATTGATGAGTTGTAGAGATGTCTCATTAATGATGAGTTGTAGAGATGTCTCATTATTGATGAGTTGTAGAGATGTCTCATTAATGATGAGTTGTATAGATGTCTCATTAATGATGAGTTGTATAGATGTCTCATTATTGATGAGTTGTATAGATGTCTCATTAATGATGAGTTGTAGAGATGTCTCATTATTGATTAGTTGTAGAGATGTCTCATTAATGATGAGTTGTATAGATGTCTCATTATTGATGAGTTGTATAGATGTTAATTCAAATCACCAGAAACAGAAACAAAACCACACAGAAAATAAAACATCTGCAACATCAATTTTAAAAAAAAGGTGATTTAAGTCTGGGAAAAACCAAAGGGCATTTGACTCTAGTGTATAAAAAAAAGCAATTACCGGTATAATATTTGTGTTTAGTTATTTGCTTTAAATGTTAAAATACTATTAGTGTTGTTGTATATTAATGTAAATGATCTATATACTGTAACAGGCTGCTAAGATCTTTCCCACTGATTTTTGAATGGGAAAGGTGTCAATAGCGAATAAACTCAAGGATATATAATATAGTAATATAAAGATTTTAAACTGTAATGAAACAATTAGGCAAGTACCGGTATGTGTGTAATAACTTTCACAAGCTACAATGGGCTAATAGGTAAGCTTACTTATATTTAAATATTAGTGTAGTATT
Source organism: Anisus vortex (assembly GCA_949126835.1). Lineage (NCBI taxonomy): Eukaryota > Metazoa > Mollusca > Gastropoda > Planorbidae > Anisus > Anisus vortex. Next base: position 39,951,015 of record OX421497.1, on the reverse strand, counting down.
TAGCTGATGTTGGGCTGAACTAGTATTAGTATGCTGACAACATGAAAGCCTTTACTCATTTGTTTAATAATATTTTTGGGAGACCCAGTCAGCACCATCAAGAAGGAAAATTTACCTAAGTATGAGGCTGCTAGAACAGGCTATCAATTGCTAATCAAACTCAAAAAGAACAGTTTCAACACAAAACTTAAAGGCATATTTATTTATCATTTTTATAAATTATTAATTTAGCTATAGCTTTATATCTTTTTTAGCCTAAAGAATTATATCCGTGTTCTTGGTTGTTTGTTGCTCAATGTTAAATGCGCTCTGAGCTTACATTATATTTGTTGGCAGTGCTACACAAGTAGAATTATTATCATAACAGTAAAGTATCGTTATTAATCTATTCAAATTTCAACACAAAACTTTCAAGTATTGTATTTATTACTCTTAAACTTAAATAACAGTATAGTGAAATAATTTAACACAAAAATTAAATAGCATTCTATTTATTATGCTCAAATAACAAATTAACTAAAAAACATTTACAAATTCAGTAAAACTTTGATCACCCAGTACAATCAGAACAAAAACTGTTAACAAATGGCATTGAAACAAACATTTCATGTATAGAAAAAAAGAATGTATAGCAGAATTATCAAAACCATTTTTAAATAGTGACAATTTCATTTAGTCTCTTTGTGTCCATTAAAAACTTGTTTATTTATGAATGCACAAAGCTATATTGAGAAGTATGGAAAGAGGGGGGACAGTAGGTCCTAAAGTCAAATGCATCGCTGTTTACAGTCACACAAAAAAAAGAAAATACAAAACATACAATTTTCCACCCTTTCTTTATTTCATGTACATGGCAAAGACCCGTTGGACCAAATTGATCCATAGGGCCGGTGAAGCAGCGTTCACTAGTTTCTGTGGCCATGGCATACTAGGCGATGTGTGGCCAGCACAATGCCCAGCCGCCTTTTTTTTTATCCCTACTAATGTCATCAACCCATCAAAGCTGGGTAGACTCAGGGACACCCTCAAGTCCAAAGGGGAAAATATCCTAGCCTTCACCAGGATTTGAACCCAGAACCTTCGGTACGCCAGCCAGCCGCTGAGCCCTGAATTCATCAATTCATGTACATGTACACATGGTGTGCAAATATCATTTTTCTACCAAGTAGGTTCTAAATTAAATGTGCATAAAATTAATTTACTTCACCTTGGCATATAAGGTTGACATAATTGGATGACTATTCAGCAAATCTTATGAAATATATACTTAGGACCTAACAGGAAATTGCCTCAGATTTTGGCATCTGCAAAATATCTCATTCTTTCGGAAGTATTATTTTCATCATAAATAATTACAAATGAGAAAAAAAAAATTTTCATACATCAACAAATTCAATGTCAAAATGTTTTAGAACAACATCCTAACTTGATCAGTTTTTGCCAAATCCTAACTGCTGCTATTGTTATAAGTTGGCCCAAAACAGGACATATGAGGGGGGGGGGGAGGAAACCTATTATCAATAGAATAAACTTTGCATATAATAGCAAAACTCTGGGTTGCTGCTACTGCTCGGTTCTTACCTGGATTTGGCTCATAGTTTATCCAAGTATTTGGATGTATAATATTACAAGTCATTTTTAAAAGTTTATTAAGATATGTATTACTAGAAATGGCTACAAGTTTGGATTTCCCTACCTACATCCTACATATCCCGTAGTCTGTTGGACCGTTGGGGCGCCACAGATGACTTGTAAATCAGCCTCCTCCATTCCTCCCGTCTCTCAGCTGTTCTCAATGTTTGGATTTATTTACCTTACTGTAAATTGGACAGATTTCAGACTATATTCTTAGGTTCAAATTGGGCAGCGGTGGAATTTATAAGACTCTAAGTGTTGCCTTAGGCAGGAGGTCCCTCCTTTTCTTAAACCTCTCCTTTTCTAAGCCCCACCTTGCCTAAGCCTCTCCTAGTCTGAGCTTATTTCTGCTTCCTATTGGTGAACTCTGTTTCTCAGCTGTCTGTCCAAAGTTTACATTTCAACGCTGAGAAAACTGTCAGATGCAATAGAAGAGCAGAAAAATTCAACTATATAAACTGCACCTGAGATGAGAATTGTTAACCTTGTTCAGACTGCCTGTAGTAATACTTGGTAATACACTGTTATTTATACCATAAAGGTTAATGAAACATTATTACAATAGATATAATGCCTGGTATAGTCAAATAATGAAAACACTAAAACCCAGACAAAAATACTTATACAAACTTATACTTTTAAAAAAAGTTATAAATAGCTAAAACACAGGATTTCATAAACAAAACAAAAAATGCATCCGAGATAATGTGAAAAAATAAAAATAAATAAGTATTGTTCACACCCAACATAATATATTCAGTATAGATCTACATCTACTGGAACATGTTCATAATATAGTCAGTATAGATCTACATCAACTTGAACATGCTCATCAACTTCCTGTTGTTTCCAAACTAGCTTCTTCTAGTTAAATCATATCAAACCAATACCATTTTTCTTATACAATAAAATGAACATTGAAAAATACAGACCCCCCCTCCCCTCACACACAATCATAAATAAATTAAGGATAAATATAAATGTTTGTGAATTTTGTGAAGAGTCCTGTTTTTTGTTTTTTTTAAAGCTGCTTTTGGGGACAGTTTCAGAGCCTAAGCTATAATAAACTCAAGCTATTACTTATTACACTTAAAGTTGAAGTCACATATTTATGTCCAGTGTTAGAACAATGTGGTCTTTAATTCTTCATTCATTACATACATAGCTCTATGACATTATAAGAAGTTACACAATTGCAAAAACATTAGAGGTGAATTCCAGTAGTGTAGACCAGTGGTCGGCAACCCATCGCACGCGTGCCAGACTTGGCACACGGAACAATAATTCATGTCTCGTCAACAAAAAATCGAGTGCTAGAACAGGATGACTTTTAGGCTGTTGGCACACTGAATGAATAAGAAATCCTACTTTGGCACTATATTATCATTTGCCGACCCCTGGTATAGACTATAGTAACTTTCAGATAAACAATTCCAGTAGTATAGACTATATCAACTTTCAGATAAACCGTTCCAATCTGCAATCCAGTATAAAGGAAAAAAATGTAAATTGTTGTAAACTGAAAAAATTATTTATTGTTGTAAACTAATTTTCTACAATGTTTACTTTTGAAAGGAAAGTCTTTAAAGGCTAGGCAGAACGCCCAGTTTATAAAACAAAGAGAGAGAAAAATAACATAATTTACTTAATTAAAGAGCCTTGTAGCAGACCTAACAATTCTGATTGCAATGAATGCGATGAATACAATTGTTTAGTATATTGTGAGAAATTTGGAAACTTTATTGCTAGAATAAAATTATATCTTTTGAATTATTTAAAAAACCCAAAAAAAATTAAATGTACTTTTCTATTACATAAAACGACATTAAATAAAATTTTATAAAGAAGTTTGGTTGTTTTCTGTTCAGTTGTGTACAAAGCTGCCATGAGGATTATAATATGCTGGAGTAAGGCTGACGTTTGGGCCCATTTACAGCTAAAAGATGGGATATTTTTATAAGTATTGTTCTATTCATAGCCCCCCCCCCCCCCGCGTCCCTTTTAACTTCATTAGCATTAGAACAATCTACCAGCTGCAGCCCATCTCCTTGGCTCTGCTTGTGTAAGAGACATAGATCTATTTATTTGAGATTAAACTGAATCAAAAAGTAAAGTAAGGAATCCTTATTAAAATGCATTCAATATAAAAAAAAATATTATACAGTACCAGACTTTAAAACATAACAACAACTGAACAATTAGACTTCAATATATATAAATGCAACAGATAGTGGAGTGATAAATATTATGTTTTTTAAACCAGACATGTTTCACCCAACTTCATTATGCACAAGGTATCTATGCTAATTCAGATTATATGGTTACAAAATATGGATAAAAAAACAAGAGATAATAATCTACATGATGCATATGGAATAAAGGGAAAGTGATTAAAAAATTCAATCAACAGTTTCAGAGTTTTAAAAAATAGTATTCCAAACCAGTTTTACATTGGACGAAAGTTTGTGATGTAAAAAACAAACAAACAAACAAATGCTGAAAAGATAGAAGCACATTCAGGGGCAATACTGGCTCAATAATAGTCCAAGAGAAGACAACCCACAGAGTGGACTGACAGAATATGTAAAATATAATACATTTACAAGAAATCCTCCCCCTACTCTTACCAACAAAGAAAACAAATGAAAATGCATAAGGTTTAATTTAGCAAGAGACATCATATCTTTTTGTTCATCAGTGGCAACACGAGTTTTTTTTTTTTTCTCTTCACACACATAGTCATGAGCTATTGTTCTATATATATATACAGCAGGTTTGAACACTCTAAACCAGGGGTTGGAAACCTATGGCACGTGTGAGCAATTTTCAACGCACGCAAAAAAAACAACCAAAATGCAATTCAAGTCACTTCTACAAGACCCACCAAGTGGTTTTTTGTGGCCTGCCAGTATGCTTACAAAAAATGTAATATTCGTGATATTTAGACAGCTAGTACTGATACACATCAATATAATAATGATAGTTCACTTTGGTATAATTCTTTGTGTCTAAATTGTAGATTGGCATATTATTAGTGATAAATAGTGAAATGAGTTAAGATGTATGCAGTGTTTTTGTTTACTAGGGTCAGGTTGTTGGGAGGGGGGTGCGGCGCCTTCATCCAAGTTTAAGTCCCCTTGATCTAAAGGTTGCCTCACTGCTGGTTTAGACGATGAGACTAATACTGCCGGATTAAGCCTCTTTAACTCTTTCTATACGTTTTGCCATACTGTATGCCGTAACATTATGGCTCGGCTTGATTTTACGCATGGAAAGAGTTAAACAAAATCGACTAATTTGTTGACCAACCCCAAGCCAGAGTTCAAGATCTACATTCAAGGGAGGCGAGCTGGGGGCAAAGGTGAACATCATGGCGGTGACAAGGTTTTGAAGTGAAAAGACCACAAGACAAAGGTAAGCAAATTGAAAACTAAATGTTCAAATATAAGACGGAGAAAACACAAAAACAAAAATCTGGAATGTGGGAGCCAAACATGGTATCACACTTTGTGTTCTGTATTGCTAGCAACATAAAGGAAAACAAACATACACAGGTCATGAACAGAACAAGCCTTGTGGATGATACAACATCTCACAGTGATCAATATTGACATACTGACATAGACCTGCATAAGTCTTGGACACAGCTTTCAAGTTAAAATTATATGCAACAAGTGAGTGTTCGAAACAGTTCAGGAGGCCTCTTTGGCTTTTTTAATTATTTTTTTTGTAAAAAACACACTAAACTTTACAAAAGTAAAAAAAACAACAAAAAAAAAGAAACTAGAATATGCCCACACGCACAAAAATTACAGCTTTGAATTAATTTCTTTTAAAAATAGGCAGTCCATTGATTGACATTAAAAACATTTTGACAGGCATACTTTTAAGTAAGTAAAGTAAAGTACCCTTCTGACCAAATTGATCATAGGTCCGATTAAGCAGCATTCACCAGTTCCTGTGGCCACGGCATACTAGGTGATTGTGTGGCCAGCACAATGCACAGCCACCTTTACTTTACTACAACTAAGGTCAGTAATCCATCAGAGTTGAGTAAACTCAGGAAAACCCTCCAGACCCAGGAAAACATCCTAGCCTTCACCAGGATTCGAACCAAGGACCTTCAGTTAAACGTCAACCTAGCCCCATATACTTTTAAGTGATAATCAGAAATATTTGTATACAATAGACTTTTAGTTTCTGGAGAGAAACGTTTTTAGTTCATTGACATTCCATATTTAAAGTTGAGTTATCATAACAGTTGAGAAATACCATTCTATAAAAAAGAAAATTTCAGCATAGCACAATGAAAAGTTTATCATGTAAATTATACTTACAAAATGGACATTTAATTAACATTTTATCATTGGGACTTAGGTTACATTCGCTTCGCAATTGGGCGGCTTTTTTTCAATCCACCAGTTGTCTCTGTACAGATATTTCAGGATCTCTATGTCGTCATGGGGCACTGGCAGGGGGCGGCGGTGGAAAGGTACAGACTTGAACGGGGCCACCATCAGCCTCTCGGGGAAGGACAGTGGGTTGTCCTGGAAGAACCACAGGAACCGGTTCTCAAATCCGTCCTGGAGGACCTCACCAAAAGGGGTCACATAGAAGACGTTGATGATGACCTCGGCCGGCCCATTGGTGATGGTGATCAGGCCATGGCGATAGTCCCGAGCTATGGATAAACTCTCTGATTGTAGTTGGCGCTTCAGTGTCTGTAAATCTATTTTCTGCATTTCTGACTTCAGAACACAGAACTGAGGGACAAAAAATGTTACATCTGAATAATGTTTCTTTTTTTTACAGATTATTACAAACTACAATATAATAATAAATCAAAATATGAAAAAATATGAGGTTCTGTATTTGAAGGTCAGAGTGCTATATAATGCCACTCTGGTTAAATCCAAATATAAGACCTCAGAAAAGTACCCTGTGGACCAAATTGATCATCGGGCCGGTGAAGCAGCGTTCAGCACACCAGCTTCTGTGGCCACGGCATACTAGGAGATTTTGTGGCCAGCACAATGCACAGCCGCCTTTACTTTACCCCAATTAAGTTCCGGTACGCACCAGAGACTGGGTAGACTCATGGACACCCTCCAGGATTCACCAGGATTCCAATCCAGGACCTTCAATACGCAGGGTTTACGTGCTGTTGCTCTGCCACCGTGCCATCCATCTCTATAGGGACACCAGGGAATGTTGCCAAAGCCTTTTTAATTATAGTAATAGAGATAGAATTTTTTTCCTGGGTCTGGAGGGCAATGTAAAGGTAGCTGGGCTTTCTTTTGACCACAAAACCAATGAAGAATTAGACTTACAGTAACTTACAGTGAATAAGATAAGTAAGTAATTTACAAATTAGGAAAGTGTTTTAATTTTAATTCCAAAAAAAAGTTTAGCAATCTGTAAAGCTATAATATGTGCCTAAGTTAAAAAATAAAAAACATTAGGTACCGGTATAAGAAATTGAGCAATCTATAGCTTCACACACAGAGATAATTAGGCAAAATGATGAAAATAAACATACATCTACGTTGTTGTCCCATGGCAAGATTTTCCCGTATCGTAACGCACCCCACAGAGTCCCGTAGCACATCACGTGATTCACTTCGTACTTCGTCAGCACATCGGAGACCATGAACGTCAAGTTGATCATCAGGTCCACTATGGACTTTGGGGTCTCGCACGGAACGGAGTGCTCATACCAAGGCTTTTGGCGGATGTACCGGTCGTTGATGACAATGAACATAAGGTACAGCGTGAAGATGAAGAAAAGAAAAACAATGTACACTGCTTTCCATGGAATGTAATAGGCAAACTTTTTACAGGCGGAGGTGGATTTTTTATATCCAAGTTTTATCATAGAAATCATTCTGAGGAAAAATGGAAGAGTTTTTAAAAAGTAATAAGTTAAGAGACAAGTATTATTTTAATACATTTCTGATATACTGTATAAATTTCATTGAATTAATCCTTAGTATTTATGCGAGTCCTTTGGGCAGGTGAAGCAGCCTCCATTAGAGGATTAAAGTCTTTACATTTCCACAACTAACATCAGGTATCCAACAGAGCTGGGTAGACTTAAGGTCACCCTTAAGACCCCCCCCCAAAAAACGGTATTCGCCTTAACCCTGGACCTTTGTTGTAGCAATCAACCACTGGCGCTAGGTGTGCCCCACATTCTTTATGCGTGCAGTATAAAGAGTTCGCATCAACTACAGGACACTGGAGTAGAGTTAAACCGAGTTTGTGGTCCAAACATCACAAAATGTCAAACTTTTACACCATCTCATAGCAGTTTTATACATTAAAGCTGTTTTTTTCATAATAGTATATAAATAGGTGTGCCTCACACCTATATTTACCGTAAAATCTCAAATATAAGCCGCACTTATTTGTACAAATTTTTTTCAATCATGTTGGAAGAACTGGTTACCCAAACTAGTGGACTTTTAAAATTTCAAACTACTATTCTTCTATTAGCCAGTCTGCAGAGCAGTTTGCTCTCTAGCAGTCAATGCCAGACAAACTGGCATTGTTATTCTGGGTTTTCCTTTGTGGCTTTTTTCAAACCCCGCAGTTCAAGAGAGTTTTCGGCTCTGCGCCCAGCACCTGCAAGTTGTACTACGGGATGGGGCAGCATTGAGTAGGGCTGAGCTGTGGTGAGGTGGGGCTGGCTTACGGTCCTATCTCCGCCATCCACAGAGCTCTTTAAATGGTTATGACACTCAGTTGTGCAATTTAGTTTTTTAGATTCTGGGAATACTCTGTGGAATTATCACATTGTGGATCCAGGTCCCTTCACGACTTTACACCCACCCATCTCTATGCTACCAACTCCAGAACTTCCCCCCAGCAGTAGGTGAGCAAAAACCTCTATCCAGTGTAGTGCAATCTGGATCTCTGTCGAACAGCACCACAATGGGAAGTAAAAGTATTACGTTCCCGGGTTATACCCAATGCACAACCCACTATTAGTCACCCTTTACGACATGCAAGTGGGACTAAGCAGTGGGGTTATTCTTTCATCTGGTCATTTCCAGGACCCCGATGCCCACACAAGGGCAAAAACTACTGTACGAAACAATTTATTTTGAAAACACGTGAATGCATTAAGACCTCAAAGGGTTAACAATATTCTACTATTTACATTTTTTACATAAAATGGCGAATCCACAATTAAATTAATATCATTTAACTCATGAGAAAAAATACAAGTGTAAACACCTTTAAAGAGCTGAAGTTCTCCAATGGGATGAAGCAAAGAGCTATAGAACAATTTCTATTATGAAAATCATGGTTATGAAGTCCATTCTTGTTATCTTCTCTTTAAGATCTGTGGGTGTTTTTTTTTTCTTCTGTAAATTAAATAAACTTTATTATATTTATATCTACTTCAATTAACACAAGTGAATGGTATCTTCATACTGGAGAATGTATTTAAAAAAAGAAAGTAAAGCAGCCTTTTCAAACCATGTTATCTTATCTTATACATTACAGACGCTCCTTCTATAAAGAAGATTATTGCGTCCTACGCTCATCTGTGGTCCGAGTCTAGTCTTGCATCTTTATTAATGTTTTAAATGATCTTAAGTTACTGGTTTTCCTGGTTGGATTCCGCTTAAACCTAAATAATAATAGTATTTAAGATAGGACTAAACAAAGACCTATCTATTTACTTATATTTATATGAACATGTTCTATTTCATTGGTATTTTCTAGTCCTTGAGTATTTTTTGTATTAAAATATTTTATTTTACCTTAACCAACTGGCCTACTATTAGTACTAGTCCGAGGCCTATTCCTACTAATATTATTTAATATATTACTATTTTTTAAGTTTAAGTTTAAGTCTATTACTATTGGCAGTGATAGACTACTTCTTCTCGACTCACTCAGTTGAGAGTCAGAACAGTTGTCGCCTTGAATTTAAGATGAATAAATAAATCTAGTTTATACTTTAGTCCAAGTTTGCAGGCAAGGCCAGTGCATTAGCCTAAGTCATTTTCCTTAGGGCCTAAGACCTTAAGCCTTAGACTTTATTCCATTATCGCCATGTTATAAATTATCACAGGTTCTATTTTTATCTTGTGTTTATTTTGGGAAAAAATGTTGATCTGTACTTTTATCGAATTTAAATCATTGTAGTTTAGCAGTTCAAAATATGTTATGAGCATTCCGTCGGGTCTCTAAAATTGGTGAATCAAAGTAAACCATTTTTCTTTTACGGAACAATTTAAAAAATAGGTCATTTGTTGTCTCTTTCATTTTGTAGCTTATTAATTTTATGAACAAATTATTTGATTATTCTTTTAGATATCTACAATAACTTGTTAGTATCCTCTATAAGCATCAAGCATGGCGGCACACAAATAATAAATTTACATGGATGAGTGAAATATGCCAGAAAATCTGGTAACAAAAAGAATGGCCCACAGACAAGGGTTGCCAGATACATGGGTACCAAAAGGAGGACATTGAGAGACAAAAAAGAGGACAAAAGAGGACACATGGTTACCAAAAGGAGGACACATAGAATGTTTCATTGAAATCATTTTTTTTTCACTTGAATGCTGATTTAACCAGCAATCAGTACAATTTTACTACAGTAGATTTCAATAATTATCTATGAGCAAATTAACCAAGAAAAAGACCCTATTGTAAAAAAAAAATTAAATATGAATTAAATTGACTTTTTTTTTCCAAAATGCAACAATACTATCAATGGCATCCTTCCGTCTCGCAAGACGATGGTGCATCACCGTGATTCGAGGTTGCACTTCCTCGTGTGGCTGAGCAGGCCTATCCTTGAATGACAGTCTTTTTTACAGCCTTTGCACACGTGTTCTGTGGGTCCTATTTTTTCCGCTTTTCTTTTAGCCCTTTTATTTATGCTCTCCTCCATTCTATTTTCCTCTGCCGTTTTAACCCCTTTCCTGACAGCAGTGCGCCAGGTGGACCGATCCTCTGCCTTCTCCTCCCAGTCACTTGTACTTATTCTGGCTGCTCTCATGTCTCTCATACAGACATCTTTATAGCGGAGGCGTGGGCGACCTGTCTTTCTCTTCCCAGATGCCAATTCTCCATATAGGAGGTCCTTTGGGATTCTGCCTGGACTCATTCTTCTTACATGTCCTAGCCATCTTAGGCGCCTTTCACTGAGGACTGCGAAACAATACTATATTGTTGGAAAATTAAACAGTCAATTCTAGAGTTAATAAGCTTACATTATCATCTTACTTAATTATACAGCATATTTCTCTGAAGAGCAAACTTTTTGCACAAGATCCTCGTTAGCAAGCACAAATGTATAAAACTGTTTAGGCAACATGTGAGATTTTATAAGTTATACTTTGTAAAAATGATTCACTGAGTTATCTGAGAGTCTGTTTCTTTATCCATTGAGCGTTTATCAATGAGAACACTCTTTTCACATTATCATTGTGCCCAGGGATAGGCCTACAGAAAAAAAGTTCACACATTCTTAGTAACTCTGAAAAGCAACTTACATTTGGGAAACTTTGAAAAAACAAACTCCACTGCAATTATTAACCTAACAATGCATTAGATAACACAATCTAATTCATTACATTTCCTTCAAAATACTACAGTCTTATGCTTTACTCGACCCAGCCACTTATTAACAGTAAATAAGATCATAAAAAGTGCACTAAGGACTTTAAAAACCTTTGGCGTACAAAAGCCGGAAATTTTAAGTTTTTTTTTAGCTTTGCCTGCCTGACGGAGGACACAGGGCTAAAAAGGAGGACATGTCCTCCTTTTGCCGGACGTCTGGCAACCCTACCCACAGAATAGACCCAATCCTTAATTCCACTACCTAAAACAGGAAACATAAAACAGTGCCAAAACTACAGCACAATAAGTCTAAGCAGTCACCCAAGTATAATAATGTTAAGAACAATACTGATCATGGCTTAGCCTAAAAGAAAAGCTGAAGAATTCTCACCGAAGAACGGGCCGGATTCAGAGAAGCACTGTCGAACAAATATTTAACATCAAAATTCTGAACGAAAATTAAAGTGCTTTCAACACCAAAAACTCCTGATTCACAACTTCATTGATTAAAAAAAATTGATTGCTTATGACAAGTGATGAGCTAATTCAATATAGATAAAAACATCATCGATGTTATTAAGGCTCTAGCGAATCACCAATGTCAACGGCCCTCACGAGGATCTACTCAGCGCCATTAAATGCAAAGATGTGGCGAGATTCGAGGGCCTGGCGAAAACCACACTGCAGGGTGGAAGAAAGAAAGACAGACAGAAGAGACGATGGGAGGATGACATCAAATAGTGGACCGACTGGACCGACTTGTCTCTTGTGGATTCCCAGAGGGCGGCGCAGGACCGAGACGAATGGCATAGACTTATCCAACTGTCAAAAAATGGTTCCCCAACGACCCTCACTCGGGTTATGGGATAGGTGAAGGTGAATCCTATATAATAAGGCAAGCAGCGCAGTTCTCCTGAACAAATTGGGGAATGCTTTAGAACATCTATAAAAGTACGCAAAGGGTGCGTTCTTTCTCAAGTTCTATTCAGTATATTCCTGGAACATATTATGATGGAAACATTACGGGGTTTTACATCAAGCCTGACGATACACGGACCACTCATGTCTAATCTCAGATTTGCTGACGATATAGAGTCAATATAGACTGGATTAGAGACCGACCGAAATTCGGTTTCGGCGTCGTTTTCGGCGCCAAAAATAGGTGTGTTTTCGGCTGCGGCCGAAGCCAAAAGGCTAGTTTTTGGTTTGTTTACGGTTTCGACCGAAACTGATATTGACTTTCGGTCATCAGCCGAATATCTATTTTAACTTTCAAAATTCATAATGCTACGCTATTGCTGCATCTATAACTCTACTTATTGATACTTTCATTTAGTTAAACTGTTGTGAATTAATCTGTGTGAAGTATGGATGTTAAACGAAAGCCGAATTTTGGGAGGAAATCCTTCATAACTGTGTCCCACGATTTATTTATCTTTTTATCTGAAGAAATATTTGTAAACCCTGTTTGATTAGAACAAAACACTTCCTTAACATTATATTTCTTGCAAACACTCGTTTGTCAGAGGCGAATTTTAGTTTGTTGCTTTTTTTAAATTCCGAATATTGATTTTGAATTCGCGATACAAGCACATACAACAGCAAATGCAGATGTTATCGCTAATCGTCGGCACAGCCATTTGATCTACGTATTCGAAAAGAAAAAAACTGGAATTTCCCCACTGATGCTGTGGAACAGACAAACAGACCGATAGACGTAAGGTTGCGAGATACTTGGACTTCAAAAGGAGGACATGATATAAAAAGAATGACATATTTAGTGTCTCACAATCCACAATCAGTTCAGTTTTATTACATTAGCTGCCAATAATTGTATATTAGTAAAACTGACCCAACATTTATTTAATGTAGAGTGAAAAGCAACTTGGGCAATTAAAAAAACTTTGCAGCGCATGCGAGGTTCTTTTCAAAAACTGTTAATTTTCTTGTCAACCCTAGACATGTGTGTCTGGGATTTTATTCATATTCTACAAATATTATTTTAAATTTTGTGTTTAACATATAGATCTAACATCCACTGATTTATATTATAATTATAAAGGTCTAAATTCATGACACCTAAGCTTTTGACTTCTGCTAATCCAAAATCAACTTTTTTTATTTAAAGATTTCACCACGTTTTAAAGATCAATGGTGCTTCGTATTATTTTTTAGTACAATCATAGACTTCTTATTATAGTCTATGGTATAATCAATGCAAAATTGTCTTTTCCAAACTATAACTTTCTCTGCCCGGGGGGCGGCGATGGGGAACCGAAAATGGGTAAAAAAAATATTATATTTTGAACCTTAACTAGGCTTTGAGAAAAAAAAAGGATATCAACATCCCTAATGTGAAGTAGAAGACTGTAGTTAATAAAAACGGATTTTTTAATCACTGCAAAGAATGGTTTACACAAATAGAGTGCTTATAAACTAGTTAATATTATACATAAATGTGCAGTCTTTTGTAATAATTTGTTTCGCATTTTCGGTTTATTTTTCGGTTTCGGCCGAAGTTGTAGTTAAACTTTTGGTTTCGGTTTCGGCCGAAAGTCAATTTATAATAATCGGTATGATTTCGTTTTCGGTCGAAACTAAAAATTTGGTTTCGGTCGGTCTTTAGACTGGATATAAATCTTATTGGCGAAAATGCTGACCAGGACCTCACTTTCAGACTGGATGCTGACCAGGTACAGGACCTCACTTTCAGACTGGATGCTGACCAGGTACAGGACCTCACTTTCAGACTGGATGCTGACCAGGTACAGGACCTCACTTTCAGACTGGATGCTGACCAGGTACAGGACCTCACTTTTAGACTGGATGCTGACCAGGTACAGGACCTCACTTTCAGACTGGATGCTGACCAGGTACAGGACCTCACTTTCAGACTGGATGCTGACCAGGTACAGGACCTCACTTTCAGACTGGATGCTGACCAGGTACAGGACCTCACTTTCAGACTGGATGTTGACCAGGTACAGGACCTCACTTTCAGACTGGATGCTGACCAGGTACAGGACCTCACTTTCAGACTGGATGCTGACCAGGTACAGGACCTCACTTTCAGACTGGATGCTGACCAGGTACAGGACCTCACTTTCAGACTGGATGCTGTAGCTAAATCTGTTGGTATGTGAATCAGCACAGAAAAAAAGTAAAATACTCACTAGCGGCGGAGACAACACAGGATCTGCATAAAACTCAACGGCCACATTTTGGAGGAGGTTGAAACATTCAAATACCTAGGGTCGACCCTAACTTGAGATGGAAGGTCGATAAAGGAAATCAAAACTCGACTTAGCCTTACCTCGTCCATCATGGTCAAACTATGGAAAATATATATCTTATAAGTTTACAGACGTTCCTTCTAGATAGAAGATTATTACGTCCACTAGGCCCAAAACCCCTGCAGGGCGACAGGGATCCGTCGGTGGCAGCGATAGAACCCGCGACCTGTCAATTGGTTTTTGGTTGACAGTCCGGTGAATATGGAAGAGCATATCAGCCTCCCAGTATATGGCTGCGAAAGTTGGACGCTGAATGCAGAGGCTGAGAAAGGAATTCAAGCCTTTGAAAACAAATGCTGTATAAAGTTATTAGGAATTCTCTCGATATCAAGAGAGAAAACAAATGAATATGTCTTGCTCCGGGTCCATAATCTGGCTGGGAAACAGGAAACTCCTTTCAACTGTGAAAGGACGAAAGCTGAGATGGTTTGGCCATACTGTAAAGTGTAAAGCATGACAACTTGTCCGAAACCATCCTACAAGGTGCAGTGGGAGGAGCACGCAGAAAAGGTCGCCAGAAAAAGAAGTGGTTGGACAACCTGAAAGAGTGGACCACCGAACTACCTCTTGATACGCTTCTGCACACGGCTTCTGACTTCTGACCGGGACGAATGGAGAAATCTGGTTACGCGCACCGTCGTAGCACCCCCACTGGTCTGATGATGATGATTATATCTTATATATCACAGACGCTCCTTCTATGAAGAAGTGTATATATTGCGTCCTACGTTCGACTGTGTTCTGAGTCTAGTCTTGCATTTTTATTAGTGTTTTAAATGATGTTAAGTTACTTTTTTTTGTCAGGTGTGTCCAGGCAACCAATTCCATTATAACTAGCGAGGCAAACTAGGCCTCATATATTATTGACTGTAATAGATCTATGCATTTTCTAATCATCTATTTCTAGCCAGACGTAATCAACAGTAGTAACTCATTAATGTCAAGATAATAACGTTGTTATAGTGTCGCAGCCGTTGAGAAAAAAAAAGTTAAAAGGCCAGCACGAGTCAAACGTGAAGACGAAATACGTTATAAACTTCAATCAGGTGTTATATCGGTTTTTTTTTAAGTTATATCAATACTTTACATTTAAGTAAAGCAGTGTTGTTGTTTTTTAAAGCTAGCCTAGATTGCGAAGTATATGCCTATATTTTTTGTGTGTTGGCTCATCATCATCAGACCCGTGACTTTCGTCGTGGGGGCGCTACGACGGTGTGCGTAACCGTTCTTGAGTCCTGAAAGGATTCAAGGACAGTGCTACTATGAACACCACTTTAATTCAACGCCCACGGTTGAGTCTTTTCCAACTCTTGAAAACGTGTTTGGGATCAGCGTTAGCAGGCCATGCACTCCGACATGGAAAGGTATGAGTAGGCAGACTCTGTCCGAGGCTAGCCCTACGCTGGGCGCCTATAAGGCGGCTTGCTAATTCGGATTCCCTTTTACGAACGTACATTTGCTCGCACGCCCCTCGAGTCATCCAGGGCTTGCCTTGTAGTCCTGTAATGTAGGCTGACGGTGCGTTGGCCGAGCGGATTTTGTCTGACACGGGGATGTCTCCATTTAAAGTGAACACATCCCCTCAAGGCCACCTTTGAAAGCAGCCGTTTTTTACAGGACGTAATGTATACCTTTCCGTACGTCGGGGGTACCAGAAATCGTCAGTGGGGTACCTCCGCAACACACGGGCCCCTCAAATGGAAGAACAGAACGATCCGATTAACCTCTAGACCTGCAGCTCGGGATACCACTCCTCTCTCCGCCATCCACAGAGATGGGAGTGGAAGCATCTCGGCGACCGCTCGCCCCATGCATTAGCCCACTGGTCAGACTCGGGGAGGCTCATGGGTACAGAAGTGGGTGCGCGTAACCAGATTTCTCCATTCGTCCCGACCAGAAACCATTTGCAGAAGAGTATCAAGAGGTAATTCGCTGGTCCACTCTTTCAGGTTGTCCAACCACTTCTTTTTTTCTGGCCACATTTTATGCATGCTCCTTCCTCTCTACCTTGTAGGATGGTTTTGGCCAAGGAGTCATGCTTTACAGCAGGATTTTCAATGGAACGCGAGAGACCTCCAAGTGGTGTTTTTTATTGATGAAACAATACACATCATGTTCCGGTTCTGAATGAGGAAAACTGACTGTTGAAGCCGATGTTTCTGAATGATAGAGCGACACGTTTCAGTGAGTTTAACGCAATTACAAAGATGGGGTCAAACAGCACTTGAACTGTTAGACAACTGGAATTTATTTGCATATATCTTGAGTGAAATAAATTTCAAAACATTAAACTTCATGTACATTCCTATATTAAGGCATATATTAAGATAGTTGGGCTTTTTCCAGTGCCGTTGCTATGGATTCGGGGGCTCGGGAGGGCTTGGCCTCTTTAGGGGCCCCGCATTTTGACATTCGACATTATGACATGAGAAAAACAAATTCAAACACTCTTTTGGGGGCCCCCCTCAAGTAGAGGCCCGGGGGGACTTTCGAATTTGGACCCCCCCCCCCATCCCCTAGCTACGCCACTTGCTTTTTCAGAAGCACATCGAAGCAATCAAAGCGTAGTTTTCTAAACAAAGGCAAGACTTTCAAACCTTCTTAGATGTACGGTAGATGTTTTTTTTTTAAAGTGGAGGGATATTGGCGATTTTACAATGCAGCCAGATGAATTTTAAACATTAAAACATTAAAATGTGCCAATTCGCGGGAAAATCTAGATGGAAGCTGCTTAGGAAAACCATCTGCTATTCTCAACTGCCAGGCATTATCTCTACTTTCAGCTTTTGGTTCAATTTAGCCTACACGTATGAACATCATTTATTGCACACGAAAGCTGTGTTAAGCATTCAAAGAGGTCACTTACACTTCACTACTCAGAAATGACTAAACATGTATCTGTCATTATAAATTAATTAGCGAAGAGAATTCAAGCGCTCATTGATACAGACTAATTATAGCCTATTTATAAGAGTTTTTATGCTCATCTTCTATAATTGAACATAAATTTAAATATAGCCTAAGTAACTCTAAAACAGACTTTGTTTTTAATAATTTAATAAATATAAGATACTTGTAATATCATTAGGCATACATTATGCAATTATTGTAATTATTAATGTTTAAAAGATAAATGGACAAACAATTAATGCAAGAAATTTTTTTTAGGCCTACAACTGTTTGACGTAAATTAATTTTATACCTTTAAAAATTAATTATTGTAATGAATACCTTAATGCTGGAATTATATAAATAAATAATAATTAGTCAGTATTATTTGTTATATTACAAAACATAACTTGTTTGGCATCACTCTTGAATCAAATTTAGAAACTTTATTTTAATTAAAGGGGTATAATTTGCCCGTTTTATTTGCGGTAATATTTCTAATATTAAATACTATTTCTTATTTTGGTTTTATAAAGAAATTAACGGTCTACAATTTATAACGAACAAACTGTAAAAAATAATTGAAAATTATATAAATATTATATTAGACCTACTAAAATATTATATGCAAACTTTTAAACATCACAATAGCTACCCAGTTTGTAAGATTACTATGTATCACTTTCGTTCTTTGCTGGCAGGTCTGGCACACATCATAACAGCTTAAATAAGTTAAATTGACGTGTAAATCATTCGCCTTGTGCGAATAGGTACAATGTGTGGAAAGTCTAGTCATCCCCTCTCCCGAGCCATGCGAGATTAGGAGCTTGCTCAGTTTTCTCGTATTGGCTCTCATAAGGTCGGCCTGGACTACAGCTGGTCTGCACTCGGCTCTCATGCTTGACTTGAGAGTGATTGTGGAGAGGGCGGAACTAACTGATCTAAGATCAGTGACGTTTGCCGATACCTTCAGAACCAAAACTTTACAAGCCGAGAAGGCCCACGGGACGGACAAGGAGGTAAAAAGCCGACGCGCTTCCTAAAGGAAAAAAAAAAAAGAAAAACCCAGAATAAAGCGTTCTCAGTAGGCGGAGCTTAAGTTTTTTTGTGTAAATTTAGTGACGTATTTGTGTAAATATAGAACCCACTTGAGGTACAAACGTAACGTGGTGAAAGTGAAGTACTTCTTTATCATGCAAAATTCACATCTGAATATTGGCTATCCTACTAAAAAATACGGAGGTAAATAGTAGTACTGTAGATTAATTGATTAATGTGATTAGGCTAGGGCCGGCTAGACCTATTTACACTTTCAATTTCACTTTATAGGCCTACACTTTTAATGTTTCGTAGGCTAGGCTACGATGTCAGTGATATTGTTGGTGAATAGGCTATCTAGTCAAGTCACTATTAGGCTCACATCGTCTATGATCTATGTCTATGATAATAATAAAATAGCCTATTTTATTTAACATACATAATACAGCTTAAATCTTAATAAGACTTAAAACACAACACATCATTTAAAAAAAGCTCGAGCCTATATGAAACTTTATTAATACAGCGGCCATATTTAATTGTACACCATTACTCAAAGTAAACACAAATCACGTGCTTTTTGTCACGGGATTGCAAACGCCCTATCGGTTCCATAAATTAAATGTGAAAATATGGAAATAAAATTTGGTATAAATACAAATAATAAGTATGATAATTACAAACACGTAAGTTTTTTTAAATTAAATATAAAACGCTTTAACGATTTTCTCTATAGATTTCCTTTGCTTTTGGCCTTGGCCTTGGTCCTCGGAGTTAAATAAATTGTTTTATAAAAATTAAGAAAACTAGTATAATAGAGCAGGTTGACTTTTAGGCTGTTGGCACGCTGAATGATTTAGAAATCCTAGTTTGGCACACTATTAGCAAAAGGTTGCCGACCCGTGCCTTACAGTATGGCCAAACCATCTCAGCTTTCGTCGTTTTACAGTTGAAAGGAGTGACTCCTGTTTCCCCGCCATATTATGGACCGGGAGCAAGACATATTCATTTATTTACTTTCTTGATAGCGCGTGTTGCTATTAACTTTCTATAGCCTGAATTCTTATTTCAACCTCTGCATTCCGCGTCCAAAACTTTCGTAGCCATATCAAAATACGGAAAGTATCAGTGATGAGTTGGCCTATAATTTTAATTTCACTGGGAAGCTGATATTGCTCTTCCATATTTTCCCTAGTTTTACCATCATGATGGAGGGGGCCGCGCTAAGTCGAGTTTTTATTTCCGCTATCGACCTTCCATCTCTAGTTGTTGGCTATCGGTGTTAAAAAAGAGATATAGGCCTAATCACCGAAAAGAAACTTCTAATTACTGATCCAATGTAGGCCTACGTTATTTCTTTTTTTTTCTACCTTCTCTTGAAATTTAAGCGATAGGGCCTACTAATTTAGGGTGGGGGTGCTAATTTTATTACAGAAATTTGAAAGTGAAATAAATAAGTAAACTGCTAGGGCTTTGAAAGTAAAAATGGACTCCGCTCACTATACCGATTTTAAAGTCTGAAAAATAATATATTTAAAAAAACAACAACAACGGAAGAGCCTTACAGCTCTTTAAGTCCAGGGGTGGAAAGGAGTGGAAAGGAGTGGGTCAAGGAAGTGGGGACACACCAAGATTCTGCCCGAGACATGACATATGCCCTTTCGACTTACAGTAGGGTACGGCCTCCGCAGGCACATGAATTACGCCCCACCCCCTTGCGAAATCTTAAGACGCGGCGGCATTGCTCGTATTTCGCGTATACCTGCACTGTCGCCCGGCAGCACTAACTCCAGGCTATAAGGCCTTGGCAACCAGACACCGGGCTCGGCGAGGCGGGTTGCTGCGCTCACATTTCTTCCCCCCAATCGAGTCTTACTGGCTCTCTCTCCGGTGCAATTAAATCTCGGACGCGCAAAAAGGGGTTGTCTTCTATGCGTTAGCCCAGCGGTGTATACTTAATGGGAGAGTATCGGTGGTTTACACACTTCGCCAGCATAGAGGCTCATGGGTAGGCTACAGGAGTGCCGCTCGCTACCAGAGGCTGTCGTGCAATGAGTAATCTTATCTTATATGTTACAGACTCACATTCTATGCAGAATATCCTTCACTAATCTGTGGTTTGAGTTTAGTCTTGCATTTCGATTAGTGCTTTAAAATTTAAATGATGTTAATTTAAGTTTTCTTGGTTTGTTAAGCAATCCATTTAATGACCGAATACCACTCAGGAAGAAAGAGTAGCCTACTTAGCCTAGGCCTATATGCATTTGTTCGTGCATTCGGGATAAGAAAAATGTTTTTGTCTTTATGTTTTTTCGAACATTGCAATATATGATTATTGTCTTGTATTTCAATTTTTATAATTATGATATTGTGTTGTATTAACAAAAGATATAAGTACCCTTTATCTGAGTGGCATCAGGGCTTGAAATGGGTTGCATGAACACCCCTCCCTCCCCACACATTAGTCGCTATTTACCATTAATTGTTACGCCCTGCCAATGAGAGCTTTAAAATAAACGTTTATAATATTATTATGAACTATTATAAGTTTATTATAGTAACGCGAGCATTCGCCTCCAATTCGTTAAGTTTTAGAACTGTTGATTTTAAATCATTTAGTCTAATCTTTATTCTTCATAATTATCATAATATTGATTAAGTGTTGTTATGAGCCGTAATCTAGGAACATCACGGAAAATCATTGGCCTATAAAATTGATCTTAACTTACGCCTTTTTCTTTGGATATTGAACAGTAGTCTATAGTTACTTCGATCAAACAAAAATGTTTATCGTTTAGGAAATATAACATATGGTGAGCCATGTATTTTGTTGTTGTAAATATCACATCTAAACAAAAGTGCTGTATTAAAAGAAAAAAAGAAAAAACAAACTAACTGAACTAGGCTAACTGAAGAATAATATGTCGGCACCTCCGATTTCAGGCTGCAGGATTCATTGATCACCGATTATGGAAATAAAGAAATGGTGAATTAAAATTAATGCAAATATAAAATATCTCAAATGCTACTTTCTTACAACTGGTGAATGCTTCAGGGATAGATGTAGCATTGATCATTGATCTAAGTAACTTCCTTAAGGATTTTTTTTTGCAAATTGACAGGTCGATTGATGTCCATATTTTAGATGTCTTGAATTCAACAAGGTAAATCTCAAAATCGTCAAAATTCATCCATCAAAGATCCAGATCTTATTGGATAGTAGCGGTAGAGACTTGATGATATAAATGAAAACAGAGTCCGTGAATCAGAAATTCTTCACTTTGGTTAGAAAACTCTGGTTTAACTTTAAGTACTCTTTAATGCAATTCAGAAGCAGTGGCTAAGCCGGAAAAGGGGCGGGTCGGAAGGGGAATCCAAAAAAAAAAAAATGGGCCTTTGGTAGAAATTCAGCAAAGTCTTTTTACTCTACAAAGTAGCGCCTTTCAAAGGTTAAAATGTGGGGACTTTTTTAAAGAAGGAAAGTGGGACTGTTTCAAAGATAAAAATTGAAGCCTTAAAAAAAACAAAAAAAAACAAGATAATTTGAGGGCTTTTCAAAACTAAAATATGTTGCCTTCAAAGAAAAAAATGTGCTTTTTCAAGAAAGAAACAACAAGTGGGCCTGGGGCCTCTTCGTCAAAAAAAGGTTGGGCTTTTTCAATCATAAAGATACAAAATAACCATTCCATAGGCCTACCATAACAGTTTTAAAAATAACAAGTGTCGGTTTTTTAAAGACTAAAACAGTATGATCTTTTTAAGGAAAAAATGAGCCTTAATTTTCAAAAAGAAATATAGGAGTTGGTTCTATAAAAAAAAAAAAGTAATGCTTTTACAATGAAGAAAAATGGGACATTTTTTAAGAATAAAAAATGGTCTTTTAATAAAAGAACTACAAAATTAAAAGACGTCTTTGTGGAACAAAAAAAAGCAAAATGAAGAATCGAGAAAAATAGTCATTCATTAAATGCGAAATAGGATGAAGAATTTTCAAAAACAACAACAGCTGCACCAGATAATGAACTTAGAAGCCAATAACAAGATCCCGTCACCGGGGACTGCTTAGGACTCTCATATGGAGGACCACAGGGCACTTCATGCAATCATTGACACAATTACGGAATACCGTACAGTTCAACGCTAGTTTTTTAATACACATTTAAAACGCCCGAGCTGGTCATCTACTTGTCATTTTAAAGATAAATTTGAAAATGTCCCAAATGATGAAACATGGTCTCATTTCAGTGACATTAGCTAATAAAAAAAAATAGTGAAAATGATAGGCCTACTGATAGTGAAATGATAAACACTAGCTGATGTTTATTTACCGAAAGCTAATTATAATATGATTGTTTGGAACTCTGGCTTTCTGTTACTTTATCTGATACGGGGAGTGAACCAAAAATTGGTTGAAAAAAATTTGATAAAAATTATCTTTTTCTAATGAAATTCCATTGTTTTTTTTTTTATATTAGCTTAATTAAGTGTTGTAGCAGCAGAATGGAAATAATTAACAAAGAATAGGATGTTCTTAAAACTTATCATCGAGGTGACGAGGTCTTTTTGTTTTCCAGGCAACAGAGACAGAGAATATTAAAACTCATTATTTCTTGGTGACAATTTAGTCTTTCAATATTTAAAAATATCATTTCAGTCGAGGGTAGCAATCACTTTGATTCTATATTATATACTTTTCAAATTATACTAAAATTATACAATTTGGTTTGTTTGTGTATTGATGTTTTTATGAAATTATACTAAAATTATCAAATCATGTTTGTGTATTGATGTTTTTATGAAATTATACTAAAATTATACAATCAGGTTTGTGTATTGATGTTTATATGAAATTATACTAAAATTATACAATCAGCTTTGTGTATTGATGTTTTTATGAAATTATACTAAAATTATACAATCAGCTTTGTGTATTGATGTTTTTATGAAACTATACTAAAATTATACAATCATGTTTGTGTATTGATGTTTTTATGAAATTATACTAAAATTATACAATCATGTTTGTGTATTGATGTTTTTATGAAATTATACTAAAATTATACAATCATGTTTGTGTATTGATGTTTTTATGAAATTATACAATCATCTACTAATTACTTTTGTTTCTGGATAAATACAATAATTTTTATAAATTCAAAATAGGGTATATTTTTTAAACAACACTGACACATATAAAGATATAGAAATAATGTTTAATTGTTATAAAACCTTTTTTTATAGTCTGTCAAAATGAATTTATAATTTGTCCTAAAAAATGTGTTTAACTACAGAGGCTACAATTGTAGCACATTTTGTCGAACAAACAGTAAGTAAAAAAAAAAAGATAATTGAAACATTGTTTTTTGGTCTAAATAAATGCTGCATATATTTTCTCTATAGCTAAACATCTGAAATGTAGACTCTATATATCAGTACATCAAATACACTGAATGCTGAGATGGCCTGTAACATTGTAACCTGTGCTTGAACAGTTTGTATGTTTTCATACATTTTGATCAATCAGTGCAACAAACAGGGGGGGAGGGAAAGAGGGGGGGGGGGGGGGGCCCTTGACACTAGAATCTACACAATGAAAGCAAAACAATCACTGGAAACATATGACATAAGATATATACATTCAAGAGTTGTTTGGTTTTATACAAGTTTTTGCACAAACATTCATTGGCCTTTCTACATTTCAAAATTAATGCCCGCCCCGTTGATTACATGCAAGCAAAAAAATAAACAACTAACTCCAATGTTGAATACAAGTTTTTGAAGCTGGCTGAGTTTAGCTTAATTTAGATCATGGGATCCCAAACTGCAGATCGCAGGCTAGATTCAACTGTTCAGGATATTTTAGCCTGCCAGCCAGTGTCCACAATAGGCAATGTTCAATGTGTCTTTGAAATCATTTATATTTACTTAATTTAGCATACCAGACTGTTAACAGGATGACCCCTCGGTTCTACCTCTATCGCTAACAAATCCCTGCCCCTTCTTCAGGAGTTTTGGGCCAAGGACGTAATAATCTTCTATCTAGAAGGAAGTAAACTTATAATAAGACTATCCCCAAAAGTCTGTTGGACAGTGAGTGATTCACCAAATCCAAAACATTTAAAATGTTCTTTTTTTTACAAACAGAAAAACACTCTGCAATAACTTATTGATAAGCGAGAGGTGGATTAAATCTGATTGTTGGACATGAGGCTAAAGTAAACATCTCTCTGAATGATGCAATTTAAACTCAAGAACAAACTGACACAGAAATGGGGGCACTACACAACACAAGTTTTTATTTATAGGGTGGTGGGGGGGGGGGGGGGGTGAACAATTCCAAGCAAGGTTTAGGTAAACACAATCTTCTTATTAAGCAGCAAATATACTGTACATATAATAATATATATATATATACTGTACACAACTGAGTGAATTCATTTATTTACATGAGTACAAGTGACACTGAAGATGTTAGAAACAACAAACAACAAATAACCAAAAGGCCATTTTCAAAAATTCTAATTATAGTCACGACATTGGCTTTTCTTTTTTCTTAATCAGATTAGAAAAAAAAAAAAAAAAATATTAACAAGAATAATTAAGCTTTTGTGAAATTGTTGCATAGTTATGCATAGGTGTTCATTATAATTTGGATTCGGAGAGGGTTTTCTGTTTCTTTCTCACTGCTATTTAAAATATTGAAAGGCCAATGGTTTAAAATTCAAAGGTCACCCACAAACATTTCATAGTTTTGAAGAAGAAAAAACAACAACAATGTGTCAAAATATTTGCTCACAACAATAGGCACAGGTTTTAGCATAGGAAACCCGCACACGGTGGATAGTGTTCATCATTTTTTTAGACAGTGTTCATGATTGTGTGGATGGTGTTTGTGATTTTGTAGGATGATTGTGTGGATGGTGTCATGATTGTGCAGGATGATTGTGTGGATGGTGTTCATGATTGTTCAGGTTGATTGTGTGGATGGTGTTCAGGACTGTGAGGATGGCATTCATGATTGTGGGGTTGTGTGGATGGCGTCCATGATTGTTTGGATGATGTTCATGATTGTGTGGGATGATGTTCATGATTGTGTGGCTGATGTTCATGATTGTGTCATATATATCTTTCTTTAGGCATTTATATTATAAAGTAAATGAAATGGGGCGGGGGTTGATTATCCTAGAGCTTCTGTCCATACAAATACTTGATGACGTTTGATTTACAACACAACACACAATTCTTGAGTGAATTTTTGTTTTGTTACAAAGGCACTAGGTTAGCAATTGAATGTCACTGTTAAAACAATAAATCAAACACATGCAATTGAATAGTTTCATATCAAAATAAAACTATATCTTCAAATATCACCATAAAACAAAGATCATTCAAAAAAACTATTTTTAAAATCTCACACACAATTCTTGTAGCACAATAAAACATGAGATAACAATATTTATATATGATATAAATGTTTGTATAATATGTATATATATATATATATAATATGAGATTTCTCATATTCAATTAAATGATTTTTTTTTTGCAAATATAATCACAATCATTTTTAAAACATGTCTTTAAATTAGTAAAACTTAAAACATGTAGCTGTCAATCAAATAAAAAACACTGTACATGAAAAAAAAACAGAAAAGAAATTACAGCAAAATTAACAACAAAGTGTAACAATTTAAACAGAACAAAATATTGCCGGTTAAAAAAAAATACTCACTGACCTAAACAACAAATTCAACACTTTTTTTTTTTCAGCAGCTTCATGATGCAACATGTATGGTGTATAATAATAGAAACAATGACTGGCTTATCAGTTTTATAAGTTTAGAATTGATGGGGCAACTGGTTAGCAGTTTAGAAAATAGATGAAACAACACAACCCATTAGCGACGGCTTTAACTGCACTTGTTATTGGACGGCAAAAAAAAATATAAAAATCTTGCTAAAGTTCACACGTTACACGGTTCGGATACTTTACATGGGGGGATGAATGTCACTTTGACCCCGTAAAAGGGAAGGAGGACCTGGCCAGAACCTAATCTCAAAAATACGAAGACCAACGACAACCAAACTCTCAACCAGTTTTCTTGTACAAATGGTGAAGAAAGCCAGACTGTTTTATTGAAAGAAACTGGAAACAACCAATTGATTTATATATATATATATATATATATAAAAGGATGCATTGCTTTATTATAAGAGAAAATAAGGCCCGTTTGTTAAAGTCACAAGAACAACAACCCAAGATGGTCAAAATTTTTACAAAATAGCTCTTGTATAAAATACTTTTGAATGTATCCATGCTAAGGTCGCAGGATTGATGTTGCATCTGTAGAAATTTTAAAGAAATGAACTTTTGTTCATGGTTCTAGGTGCCGAAGTATATAGAAGTAAAACTTAACATTTTTGAGAACCAACAAGCACTGTGCATTTACACATACATGAAACAAAAAGGGAGGTAAGTCATGAGACTTGATCATATACATTCTATATATAAAATGTAAATTATAGCCGTGAAATAGTGCCATTTTGTTATTCCTCACAGCAGCTTGAAATAGAATCTTTGATCTGCTTACACCCCCCAGTGAAATAAATTCAGGGAAAATGAACATTAACATTTAATACTTCAATTTCAACAACTTAATATTATTTTCTTCTTACCTTTTTTATAGCCATAAATAATAATAGAATAGAAATAATATAACAATGAAACTTCTGCTCACCATCTAACTAACATATAATGAAAAATTTCCCATGATCTAAATTCCTTTTTTTTTAAAATATATATTAAATGATGATTTTGTCTTAGTTTATAAAAAAAAACAAATTCTCTGTACAAAGAAGTTTACATTAAATTGAAGACATTATTTGGTGCAGATCGGTCAACAAGGAAGCACTAAATGATCATAACTGGATGCCTCTGTATAATGGGGAGTTTTTGTTTAAGGACCATTCAAGAAAAAAAATCTTACAGGAATATGTAATTAAGAAAAAAAGAAAAACACTTATAACCAATCACACAACACATTTAAGTCTAATAATAGAACAATTTGCATATGTTTGAATGCTAAATTTAGCACACATCTTACAATTAAAAAAAAAACAACAGCCAAAACATAACATTAAAATATATATTATAAAAAAAAAAATAATCATTGCTTTTTTTTTTCTTCAATATTTTATAAAAGGGCTCAAAGCCACTGGTACAAAAGCAGTTTAATTGACCAAGGCACAGCATTATCAGTACAACATAGTATGATGAAAGGAACTAAGTTTAACATTGTGAATCTTTGTATCACATTACTTCTTTTGTTTGACATTTGAACTTATTTAATATCCCATCTACACAAATTACCTTACAGACTTGTTTTTAAGAAATATTTTTTTTTTTACTTCCCAGGATACCTGTGATTTAGGTCTTGCATTTAAAATACAACATTTTTTTAAAAAGGTGTTACCATTTTTGGATCTCCAACTAATTCAGGCAACCCATTTCCTACCTAAATGCCACTAGTATAGAAAAAGAAGTATGAATTGATCCTTGGGAACAGTTTAAGTAAATGTTATACCTAACAAAAAATATAGCTTTTATTAAATGATAATAATAATTATAATTTTTTTAAGTAATGCAATTGTTTTTAATTTAAAAAGAAAGGTTTTCATATGTCCAAACTAAATAAATATGTATATAAATGTGTTTGCTGATTGAGTATAACAGGTTTACTAGATAGAGACTTGCTATACGGAATACCTTTAACCTGGTCTGAGATTATATTTACAAGGAGTCTGGAATACTTTTGTATCCTACTGACTACAAATCAGATGATACTTACTTAAAATATTAAAAATATGGTACATCACCAACATATTTTTATAAGATATATATATATGGTTTGTAATAAAGTATCACTATATAAAACAATAAACTCTACTTTTATTTGCTTAAATATTGCTATTAACAATAACATGATTTGTAAGATATTTTTTACTTATAATAAAAAAAACTTAAAAAAAAAATGTCTTAAAAAAAAACTAGTACACAACACTTTTGAATGAACAAAATGTCAACTTTAAAAGATTGTATGAATAATATTTGCACAGGGTTTGTCCAAGTAATGTCTAAAAACCAAAACTTAGTATCAAACTTTTCACAAACACATTTTAAAATTCTCATAATGAAAAACATAACAACAAGAGATCAAGAACAATGATTTTTTGATACTGTGAAAAAATATAAAATAATTCAAACAAAACAAAAAAAGGAATAAATAAAACAACCATACTGTGTTTTTTTTTTCAAACTGTACATAATGAAATAAGATAACTTTTTTTTTTCACACTAAGACATCTTCAGCTATCATAGATTCAGCCAGTTAAGTTTAAATAAACACTGTAATCACAGGACAACCAAACAAAAATGAATCCTAATAAAAGACTTTTACTTCCGCAGATGTGTAAAGAAAAAAAAAATGTTACCAGTTGAAAAAAAGTTTCTTACAACCTGATATATGTGTTTAAAAAAGCAACGAAGGGGAAACAAACTTCCGATTCAATCTTTCACCAACTTGTAAATGTGATGTTGGGCGCCGTGCTCACTGGTGGAAACTTCAAAGACAAATGCAATGCAGAGTAGCGTTTCTTGAGTATCACGATTCGTCACCACCTGAAAAGTAAACCATAAAATTGATGAAAATTACTTAATCAAACGTTCCATATCTGTGAAACAAAAAAAAAAAAACACCATCTTATTAGACATTTAATTTGAAATAGATACAGTAAACTTTTAATTTCTGGAGTCACACACATAGGGCCTAAAGCTTTTGGGGTGAATTAGTCTGAATGAAGTTAATTGTGTAGTTTTTTTAAGTTTTTTAAGCAAGCTGAGACTAGTGAAATGCTTTGCCATCAGTGATAATCACGATTTCTTACTATTTGGGAGGCACAATCATTCATGTATGTTTGCTTTACTAATAACAGGTTTCCTTCAGTCTTTTGTAGAATGAAATCTTAGGCTTTCCATCTGGCCATGTTTTATATATATATATTTTTTTTTTAATACAACTTCCCCAATATGTAGTTGTTATTTGAATATTGATCCAGAATTATTATGAGTTGGTGTTTTGCAACAACAAAATAACCATGCTTAAAAGTAAAAAAATAAAATGCTAAAAAAAGTGCTAAAGATAATATTAAGATCAAGTGATACCAAAAAACAAAAAAAAGTGCTAAAGACATACTTAAGACAACAACCAAAATGCTAAAAAGAAATCAAAACTTTAAAAGTCCCAAAGATATAAAAAAAATAAATAATAAAAGTGCTAAAGAAGAAATTAAAACAATACAAGTGCCAAAGATCAAATACAGAAAATAAAAGTGTTAAAAATAATGTCCGCAATAAAAGTGCCAAAAAAAATTTTTGTTTTATAAAAGTGCTAAGATCCAATATTGAAAACAATAGAAGTGCCTAAAAATAAGAGAAAGAAAAACAAAAAAAATGTTATGGATAAAAAAATTTTAAATATAAAAGTGCCAAACATAAAATAAATAAGCTCAGTGTGCCAAACATAAAATAAATAAGCTCAGTGTGCCAAACATAAAATAAATAAGCTCAGTGTGCCAAACATAAAATAAATAAGCTCAGTGTGCCAAACATAAAATAAATAAGCTCAGTGTGCCAAACATAAAATAAATAAGCTCAGTGTGCCAAACATAAAATAAATAAGCTCAGTGTGCCAAACATAAAATAAATAAACTCAGTGTGCCAAACATAAAATAAATAAGCTCAGTGTGCCAAACATAAAATAAATAAACTCAGTGTGCCAAAGATAAAATAAATAAACTCAGTGTGCCAAACATAAAATAAATAAACTCAGTGTGCCAAACATAAAATAAATAAACTCAGTGTGCCAAACATAAAATAAATAAACTCAGTGTGCCAAACATAAAATAAATAAGCTCAGTGTGCCAAACATAAAATAAATAAACTCAGTGTGCCAAACATAAAATAAAGACTACAAACAAGACTGCAAGCTAAGATCATTTCTGAGCTTTGTGTTACCTGCAATATTGTAAAGTTTTCTAAGACACTGTTCATCATGTACTTCTCTGGCAAGTGTTTGAGCTTGTGTATAAAGTTGATCATGTACTCGCACATAGGAGACCGGTGTATTCTATAGATATACCTGCCATTCTCCACTCTTGCATACTCTGTCTGAACAATACAATGGGGAATATGAACTCACAAAGGTGCATTACAAAAAGCAACAAAGAATGTAAACAAAATTTTAGCAGGAACATCTGTTATAGTTTGATATAGTTAAAGTATTCCGTAGGACCAAATTGATTCCTAGGGCTGGTGAAACAGCTTTCACAAGTTTCTGTGGCCATGGCACACTGGGGGGTTGTGTGATCAGCACAATGCCCAGACGCCTTTACTTTACACCAACTTAAGTAAGGTTCGATATGATGACTGCTAACAGTTGGCAAGCCAAACTTCTGGGAATAGTTACACTACTATTTATCCTTATATTTTGAAGTATTATGTAAGAAAAATATCTTGTCTGACCGAATTGATCCATGGGGCCTGTAAAGCAGCTTTCACGAGTTTCTGTGACCACTGTATACTGGGGGATTGTGTGGCCAACACAATGCCCAGTCACCTTTACTTCAACCCAACTAAAGTCAGGTAAACATCAGACCTGGGTTTACTCAGCGACACCCTCTGGACCGGAGAACAAATCCTAGCCTTCACCAGGATTTGAACCCAGGACCTTCGGTACGCCAGCCGAATGTGCTTCCGCTCTGCCACCATTTTCCACAGAAGTATTATGTAACATGGTAAAATGGAAACATTACTTATGTAACATAGTAAAATTGAAACAGATTTCTTTTGAAAAAGTTAATTGATTTCATCTGCTGAAACAAACTTGAAGAGACTGAACCTAAACACTTACTTCTACTTTCTCCACAACCTGTTTCCCAAATGAACAAACTTTTGTAGAAACTTGAATAGTTAAATTTTCATTATTTTCGTATCTGAAAAAAAATCCATATATTTGACATTAGATCAGGTATAAAAAAAAAAGCTAGCGAATTTTGAACAGCTTCAATAAAATCAAACAGAATAAAGAAAATAGAAAAGTTATAAATTTTCTTCTAATTTAACATTCATTTTTTTATTAGAACCTAACGACAAACAAAAAAATCACACCGTCTTATGTCAATGGATTACAAAATAGCCATTCTATTTTTTTCCAATAAATCTACATATATACATCTTTCTAGAACAATATTATATATACAGCTGACTATTTAAAACCCATGTTTTGTTCAGTGTCTTTAAAATGTCTAAAGTAGTATCTGGCAGTAAGTAAGTAAGTCTAAGTAAGTATCTGGCAGTAAGTAAGTCTAAGTAAGTAAGTATCTGGCAGGTTTAGATTGTAAGGAAAGTTTTACAAATCAATCATTGTACTGTTGATGTTGTCAGCACAATGAATGGGCAGAAGCAAGACACGATTACATAATAGGGCATAATGAAGAGTAAAACACAGTTGAAAGATGACATTCACCTGACAGATAATGGTGATTGATTACAAATGTTATACGCTCCTTTTTCTTTTATTGTTTACGTTTTATACGAGTGTGTTGATACAAAAAAAAAATTTTACTTTAGGAAATTAGTCGAATTTTTTTTTAACCACCTGGCTGCCATGACATCATACACGTACATAAGACTACCAAAGACACCAATGAGGTCATAAAATTTGTTCATACATTTTAAAGAAAATTTAAATTAAAAACCTTTGGTAGTCATCTTATCTATTACAGACGCTCCTTCTATAAAGAAGACTATTGCGTCCCACACTCATCCATGGTCCAAGTCTAGTCTTGCATCTTTATTAATGTTTTTTATAATGTTAAGTTACTGGTTTGTTCAGGCAATCCATTCCATGCCCGAATGCTACCCGAGAAGAAAGGGTTGATAATTCCCCTAGCAATAGGTCTCATTCTAATTGCATGAATATGTTAATAATTTTTTTAGCTAATACTTGTATAATGGGAAAACAAAAAATATTGATGAGCTATATGTAACCACCTTCACTCAGTTGAAGAATGTCATTTAGATTGGCAGCAAAAGCAATAAAACATTTAGCATTTGCAGTCCAACAGATGATGATGGTTTATTCAGCACGAATGTGAATATTAAACTAATTATCATTCTTCAGATATGTGAACCTAATATTATCACTATTAACAAAAAAAAACTTTAAATACAGTCCTGTCCCTTCACAATAGATATTTACACATGAAAGAAATGACAACTACGGTAATTCTTCTGCATCAAATACACTACAGTAAGTTCAAGTACAACCACTAACAGGTACAATTCTTATCAACAGCCCCCCCCAGTTCAATTCTCCCCATTTTTCTCTTAAACCCTCTTCAATTCTTAGCCTACCTACAACATTAGTTCTGTGAATTGTTATCAATGGTTTGTTTTATTAGCTTAGGAGGCTATAAAACTATAAATACTAATTTATCTCTCTTGTCAGTTTGTACTGTGAGAATAATGACATGTATGGTACATATAATTCTATTCTTTTATGCTAAAGCTTTGACCAATGCATCATTACTATAGCCATCATATATAATTAGCTTGATTACACAAAGTTACTAAACAACCCTAGCTAATTAGCAAAACAAAATATGTTTATCTACTAAACAAAGAGGACTGAATAAAAGAATACTCTCAGTGTGCATGCTTGTTTTGTAAAAAGTATTTGCGGTATCAATAATATTCAAAGAAAAGTAATTTAAAATGCACTTACTGACTGGTCACACCATAGAAAGTACCACTTTCATCAGCAAGGTTTGTGTTAATATCCGCCTGAGCATCAATAAAACATGTACATTAATACCAAAGCAACTAAATTTATCTCTGACACTATCTGATAAACTGAATTTTTGAAAACATTTTATTTATCCTCTAAATCTAGCCATTAATTCATTATCCATTAAATATCTATATATACAGTATATATAGAAATGTATAAGCCTACATTATCATTATATTACAAAAACTCATATTTCTTGTCTTAATAATTAAGCAGCAGTATAATTACATTTCTTTTTTTAATTATTATTGAAATAGATTGTTTAAATGTCAGACATGCCTACCCCTAAGGACTAAAAAGAGGAACAATCTTGATGAAAAAGAGGATTTTTCAACAAAAAAGCGTAACACCCTTTATGTAACAATCTTTTATAACAAAAAAAAAGAGGAACATACCCATCTATTTACTATTTCACTATTTAAAATGTAGGTAAGCCTACGTTTTACAGACAGTTCGTAATCGATCTAGATCTTAGACCTAAGAGCTTAGTACAAAGAACATTAGGTCTAAATCCACGTTTTTCTTTGCTGAATAAACTCCTCTGAATATTCCTTCCTATAAAACTGTCTGTTTTTTTACAGTTTCAGCAAATCAGATTTAAACTTTCTGAGCCAGGACGTTTAGACATTTTCACAATCTTAGCAATACAGTAAAGGAAAATAAGATTCATTGCCAAACACGTGTAATACCACAAAAAAAAAACGTTAGAAAAGACTAGAATCTGTTTTTTTTAAACCCAGAAAACCCAAGTAGTAATAATTATATCATTGTGACCTTATTTATCCCTTTGAATTATCAACCTAGACACGGTCTATATTTCAACACATGAAAAACCCAAACTTTCCAATTTGGCGTAACAAAACTAGTAAAAAGCGTAACGGCGTAACAAAGTGTGTTTTTTAATAAAAAAGCGGAACAAATACGTTAAAAGCGGAACGGTAGGCATGTCTGAAATGTGTATCACACATGAAAAATAATAGCGTAAAATGCGATAATTCATAAAAAGTTAGATTTTGACAATTTTTTTTATTTACTAAATTACAAAAGAAACAATAAAAAAAATATATGCTTAGTAATATTTATATTATATTATTGAAAAAGTACAGCACTCACCCAGAATTTGACTAAGAAAAATGCAGAAGTTGGTCCTTTATCATACAACTCTTTTAAGCCACCTTTCTTTTCAGGAAATTTGTCGTATATCTGCCGTATATCAATGGCCTGAAATGGAAAGAAAAAAATAATCAGCATGCCATCAAATAGGATCTCAACATGATAAAGGAATATATTCTTTAATGATATTAGGAAGTGAGAACTGAACATACTTCCAAGAGTGGGTCATTGTAAGTAGCTGTTGATCCTATATGTACAAACAGATGCTTGTGATACTGCAAAAAAACAAAAAAAATTTGTCAACGTATTCGCAAAACAATATATTTACAGTATTGTACTGTATCAATATAACAGAAAGATCATTACAACATAAGATCAATATAACAAAAGATCAATATAACAAAAAGATCATTACAACACAAAATCAACACAACAAAATATCAATATAACAAAGATCAATATAACATAAAGATCAATACAACTTAAGATCAATATAACAAAAAGATCATTACAACACAAAATCAACACAACAAAATATCAATATAACATAAAGATCAATATAACATAAAGATCAATACAACTTAAGATCAATATAACAAAAGATCAATATAACAAAAAGATCAACACATAATAATAAACTCACAGAATCTGGATCTCTCTGTTGCTCTAAAAATGCTGAAAATTCTACAAGCCTCAGCTTGGGCCCGGCGATGGAGCGACCCTGCCACGGAGGTGGCGCCATCTCACTAGATATGGACGGAAGTTTTGTTTCAAACCCATAGGCATGGCCAAAGGGTTTAACACTGCAATTAAAAAGAACAGCACCCTCATGTTACTACAAAAAAAAAATGTATACCTCTCATTTTGATATGTTTTTAAAAAAAGTTAAAAAGATCAATTCAAACAAAAAACAACTTACTCTCCTTGAGAAAGACCTGGCTGCCAAATCTGAAAGAAAATATTTCATTGAACTCATGAATTGAAATGAACAAAGAAATCTATATGTATGAACAGATTGCTAAAAAATAAATATTTTTAAAAAAGGGTTATTACTCATAAAATATTTTGAAATTCCTAAGCTTTTCCCAGATCTTTCCCAAAATGTACAAAAAACTCACAAACCAGTATTTGGAGTCGACTGGTATGTGTAAATTGTCTATATGTCGATTAGTAGTCTATAAAGGTAATCCAAATTGAACATTGAACATGTGGATTACTTTGAATACATACTGAATTCATAAAAACAGGTCTATTCAAAGAAATGAAAAAGGAGTTGAGGACTTATTAATAATTAGTTTTTGATTAGTAAGTAATGTTTAATTTTTGACAAAATTTC
Organism: Anisus vortex; assembly: GCA_949126835.1. NCBI lineage: Eukaryota > Metazoa > Mollusca > Gastropoda > Planorbidae > Anisus > Anisus vortex. Next base: position 39,915,214 of record OX421497.1, on the reverse strand, counting down.
TGAAGTTTTGTTTGCACTTATTTGTCTTTTTGTTATAGTGAAATTTACAAAATTTCCAAAGCTATAATCAGTTTTCACAAATTTGCCAATCTTGAAAAAAAAAACTATCTTAACCCATTTGAACTTTGTTAGAAGATATCGATTCATTTCAAGGTATAGTTTTGATCATGAAAAGTTGAAGTTAAATAAAATTTGTCCAATATTAAGCCAATACTAACAGCTGGAGTACTAGTGTACGGTGGCCTGACTGGGCCGCCAGACATGTTTGGCGGGAGACCGAGACTGCCAGCGAGTGCCTTATTGTGTATGGCCGAGGCTGAGACAATTTGTGCCGAGGACATGGATGCCATTTGCTGGAGGGCCTTGTCCCTAGCAGCCTGATCTTGTAAATTTGTCTGTGAATGAGGAATAAAAAAAAATGCATTGTGACAACCATTTACAAAGACAGACTGTATTGAGCAAAGTCTGAGAAGGTCAGTGCTAACGTTACAAATGGTTTGGTTACAGCAGAAATTGATACATACAGGGTTGGAAAAGCTAAGAACAACCAACAGTTTTTTTTAAAGGTTTGACTGCATGGGATTATAAAAGAAAGAACTATTGTGATAATAAAAATTAGGAGGACACTCACACTTACTGTGACCTTAAGTTGCGCTTGGATTTCTTTAGCTTTTCTTCGTGCTAATACTTGAATGTGACTGGAAACCTGTTTGCGGGTCCTAGTTTTGCCCGTACGTAGCTTTATGTAGCGAGCAATTAACTCATTACGACCTGTAAAGCAAAAAAAGACAAAAGGAATCAAGTTGTTGTAAATAAAAGCAAATTCAAAGTTAAAATCTTATTATAATTTACAAATTACAAATAAATATAATATATACCTATATAGTATAGCAAAGATGTGTATATTTGAAAAATAGACATAGAAACAAACTTCCCAAATGCCACAAATTTTTCACACATTTTTTTTAATGAAGTGACCAAAATTTAAAACAACCACTATATTTGATATCTTTCTTTTCAATCTCAGTTTAGAGACAATGATTGTTAATGATTACATTCAGATGATTAATAAAAAAAATATTCTTATTTGAATAAATGTAGGCCTAGGCCTACTGAATGAAATGTTAAATTGTATAGATCAATATATTAAACAAATGATGGGTTATGACACACAAAGAGTTGACAAAACCTTTTGATTCTTTAAATATGATTTTCTGCACACACACACAAACAAGTTGTTTTTAATGCCATGGCAACAAGGGAACTATAAGGTTTTCATTAGGATTATCACAAAAGAACTTTCTAATAGTAGCAGATCCTTTACACCCTGTATCCATTGGTTATGATATTCTGTTATGATAGTCACTCTTGTTTTCTCTTACAGCTCTTACAAAGATAACATTGAGTCCTTTTTTTTACTCCCTTTATTTTAAGTTGCATTTTCTGTCTGTCTGCAATCATGCGTCGAGCAAAACTTTGCTTCGATTTTTCGACCACTTCCCGTGGTCCGATCGAGCTGAAATTTGGACAGCAGATTTGGGTCGCCTAACAATACATCCTATAAAATTTTCAGTTAAAACGACTTAATAATACTACACTTATGACAATATTCATTTCTTAAAAGGAAAGTATAAGAAATATATTGATTTCGCGTTAAAAATGCCTGTGCAACTTTTTAAAATTTTTCGGCGCAAAGCTAGAAAAAAAAAATTATGCGCTAAGATTATTTTTAGAACAATTCATACTGAGTAAGGAGATATTTTTGAGATTTGCGACACAGATATTTTTATGTACGTTTCATTTCCAGTAGTCAATCAATTATTTAATTACATGATGGTAAACTTAGTTTGCAAATAAATGGAGTATAATGAAAACTTCGTTTTTATGGTTTTCTTGTTTGTTGTAGATTTAGCACAAGCATTATAAGCATTGTCCCTCAGAGAAGAATTGACATTGGGACATCAAGTATATCTTGTACGTTTTACAGACGTTCTTTCTAGACAGAAGATTATTACGTCCACTAGGCCCAAAACTCCTGCAGGGCGTCAGGAATCGGTTGGAGCCAGGGATAGAACCTGCAATGTGCGGGTTGAGACAGTCCTGTGAACTAACCGCTGGACCAGCCTGCCTCAAAAGTATGACTGCAGGATAATCAGTCAACTCCCTGATTCTTTGTAGTTTTGTTCATGGAACTAAATTATTGACAGCATTAAACTATATTTGCAATCAAAACCCCCCTTCCCCCAACCCAGCTGCACTGCACCCCATTCCCCCCATTGTCAATGCACCCAATCTACAGTGTGGGATTTTAAAATGCTTTTTTGACAAACCTATCTACCGTTTACAATGATTGCAGTTAAAGTAGTTACAGGAAATAATCAATTTATATTTCATGTAGAAGCCTATAGGCCCTTCTAAAAATCTTGTGCTTGCACCTTTTCCAAATAAATCCTAATTAATTGCATTCATTAGGTGAGAAAGGCGTTTTAAAAGTAGGATGTCTTAAATTAGGGTCATGGAGAAAAGAGAGATCAAGAGATAAACCAACACAAAAAATGAAAAGAGGGAGAGTGCAAGCAAGCAACAGTTATGAAAAGAGAACACTGTACTGCTATTAGATGTCAGACTGACCTACACCTACACCAAGAGCAGGCCTAATCTCTCTGCCCTGGACTCAATGAAAACACACTGAGCTTTAGCATGTTGGCCCTACATAACGTTATACAACCTCTAAACTGTCTGTTTTCGATTTGCCCAACCTTTGAACTTTATAATTAATAATAATTAGACTTGAAGGGTGGGGAGTGGGTTCGGGGGGGGGGGGGGTGAAAGGGAAGAGGAGGGTGGCGCTGCTCTAGTCTGGCAGCTATAGCTTTCCACCTGAATTCAGTGACAAGCTAGCGCTAGGCTGAGGCTTACCTGTATTAAAAAAAAGAGAAAAATCACTCGACAAATCCCACTTTGTATAAAGACCCCCCCTCCCCCACCTCTCTCTCTCTCTTTCTTTCTTACTCTCGTTTCTATATAAATACGTTAAGGCACACTAAAAACGATAAGTGACTCATTCTTATCAGGTTACGCAACATCCGGTTTACTTTGTAACGGGGGAAGAGTCCACTGCCATGAAATAATAGCGCGCATTGGTTTGCATTTAAACTCGCGTACAGTCGGGTGGCGGGTTATATTATTACCGTATATATAATTCACACTTTTTATCTGTGTGACAGTGTGTGACGATTGAATAAACTGTATAATCGTTTATGCTGACGAAAAAAAAGATCTAGCGTATTTATTTTAAAAAAAATCAATTTTCAAAGTTAATAAAAAGTAAAGTATACCGTCGGACTAAATTGATCCATGGTGCCGGTGAAGAGCGTTCACAATTTCACCCATTTTCCAAAGAGAAGGCTGAATCATCCACACCATTAATGAGTCAGTATAAAATGACTTGGCTCGGAACAAGTAGCTAGTTTGGCGCATAACGTTTCACTATAAAATGATGCCTGCATTTACATTATTACTCGCTAGTTTGGCGCATAAAGTTCATTTTGCTCTGGCACCCAATTTTTTTTTGTAGAAGAGACTTGAATTGCCGTTTTGGGGGTCTCTAGCCTCCAATGAAAATCGCTCTACGTGCCAAGTCTGGCACGCGCACCATAGGTTGCCGAACCCTGGTATGTTACAGACGAAAAAGATTGTTACTATGTACATCCAAAGTTTATGTCTAGTCTAGTTTTATACGTTGATCAGCATTTCAACGGATAGGTTTATGTTGTGTTTTTTTTTGCTGCATGATTAATTAAGGGCTAATTTAAGGAAAACAGATTGTGTTCTATTCAAAGTAGCGCAGACTATAGACACTGGCTTTCATTATTGCCTCCCCTTATTATTAGACTTAAAATGTTTGTCCGGGGTGGGTTGGGGGGGGGGGCATTCACGATAAATAATATCTTTAAACAACCTCAATATAAATATGTACAAGCATCCTCAATGCACATGTTTACACAATAGGCTACTATATACGAAAACGAATTCTTACAAAAGGCCTACAGCTAACCCGCCTAGAATTCATATGTGCACAACAATATAGTCTTTGTTTTCCCATGAGGTGTAGGCCTATGTCAATAGAATAAGATGAACATTCGAGTTCAAACATTGATTCTCTTGACACAACATGTTTAGTATTAGGACCACAACAATAACTTAAAAGCATATATTGCATGTCTTTAAACAAATATACATCCCACAGTCTTAGTTTAAAAAAATTAAGGATATAGGCCTATAATAGCAGGCCATGAGATTTGTCTATTATAATTAGGCTTGCCAGGTGTTCAGTTTTGAACCGGATAGGCCTCAGACTGTCAGGTATGAAATTAAAAGAAATTCCGGACATGTTTAGATCTAGGCCTAACAATAGGTCTACCCAATTTTTTCTCATGGGAGAGATAACCATTAGGATAAGACGTCCGGTATATTAAAAAAAGAATGGCAACCCCAGTTAGGCCTATAATTCAAATTAGTGAGAAGTTTTGGTTGTTTACTTTGATCACGTGGGTTCTGACTATTGTATTTAAAAGTCTATGTGTGATCGCTGATTGACTACATTCCCTACAGTAACGTATTCCACCTGTTGCCAACTATAAGAATATCGTGATTAATACGACCGCCTCAAACAAATGGTATCAATGCGGTCCCAGTGGGCACACCACGTCGTATCGACGGGAAAAAAAACGTGGAAACCACGAGAAAACAACGCTTTTTTCCCCATGGTGCGCCCGCTGGGGTAAATTACAGTTGTCGGCGATGTGGCGATGAAAGCCACACAATTTCACCAAATATCATTATTTCCCAAGTAATAAGCGCCTAAGCAATTAATTAATTTGATTGTGTTTAGTTGTGTCTTTTGTTTTGTTAATGTGATTGCACAAGAGAGTTAGTTGACAATCCTAACTTGTAAACGTATACACAGAGTTGTGTTTACATTAACAAACGATTAAATATATCAAACAAAATGCGCACAAAGCAAATAGATTTCCCGTGTTGCCATTTAGTTGAAAAGAGGTTTGGGACGAGGGGCTGGGTACTGCCATGGCCACACTAACGAGGGGCTGGGTACTGCCATGGCCACACTAACGAGGGGCTGGGTACTGCCATGGCCACACTAACGAGGGGCTGGGTACTGCCATGGCCACACTATCTTTTCAAAGGTCACCTAACCCATGAACCGATAGAGAGGAGAAAAGGGAACACTGAAAGATGACTTCGGGTGTAGGACCCAAGTCGAAAAACCCAATTTTCCCCGACACCAAGATTTTGACAGTTAAAGGTCCCTATAACAAATGTCAACAAGTAAAGCCCACTAACATGAGCGTGGCCACTAGGGTGGGCATCCACAAATATGTGACATTTGTTAGCTTATGGCATTTATCACGCCCGGGACTCGGGACACTGGAGAGAAAGGAGAGACCCCCCCCCCCCCTTTCCACACACACACTCTAACCACATTATCACTTCTCAAACAAGAACAGTGTGTGTTGGTGTGAGAAAGGGAGAGGGGCGGGCGGAGGGCGTACACCTTGTAGCCTATAGCACACACAATGGGCCCCCATTGTTAGATGTGCTCCCTAAACGTCTTCGGTGATCGGCAGACCTGTTGTGCGTGGGCGCTAAGTGGACTCGAGGCTCAACACCCACACTTTGTTAATGTTGTTAATACGTTTTCCCAATAACCAGACATGGGGTGGGCGCTAAGTTGCTAATTATTAGCACCATTGCTAAGTCTACTGCATCGATTCAATTCGATTTCCGAGTTTAACAGCTAAGTCACGGCTTTGAAAAATACACATAAGCGAGAGTGTAATGAATATTTAAAACAGAAAAAAAAAATTGTTTAACTTTGTAACCTATAATATGTAGTCAGAGAAAACAATATGAAATGCCCTTACAAAATAATTTTACCCATAATAACACAAATTACAATACACTTTCGCTGGTCCAGTCAAACATATAGACCAAAAGCCTAATTAAATGCCCTTAAAATTAAAATGGTTTTGAACACTCATTTTGATTAAATTGATGTTGATGGAGCTTCGTGATCTGTGTATGTATTTTTTTTGTGTAAGTTTAATATTTTAATTGAAGTGTTCTAAAGTTTAAAAGTGTATATGGCCTGCCGTTTCACGAATGCCACAATAAATTCACCATCCAACTGGATACAAATATTAATGAACATCAACAATCGGTACTAAATCGAACGGGACAGATTTTTTATTTGGTTACAAAAAGATGTTTTCTGTTGGTAAAGTATGTCCCTGTAGCTCCTGTGGCTTGTTTTAACCCTTCCCGTACCGACCTACTTCTATCTATGCTACCTTCAGTTCCGTTATATACGCGCCCGGGACTGTGAGGGTTAAAATGATTTGGTCTATTTGTTTCTGTGTGTTTTGTTGGTTAACATAAACAGGATGTAATCAATTAAATCAACATTAACTTGATTGAACATAAAGATCAAGTATTATTTCTTCGACTTGTACAAAAAAATATTGTGCGTGTTGGAGGGGGGGGGGGGGAGGGAGGAGTTGACTGGCACACCGTGGACAAGGTCAAGTAGTATCAAACTTTAACCAAACAATGACCTGTCACCTGGACCCGCCTGATAAGTCTCTCTCTTGAGGCTCATACCCGACCACTCCCTTTGTGGACGTCTGACCACCGGACACTCCAAGGCGTCAGGGGCGGATACAATCAGCACTTCCTGTCACCAGCACCCACCACCCCCCCTTTCCCTCTAGTTACAGGTGGTTCGTGATCTCTCAGGGCCAACACCTTCATAAAAAAATTAAACAGCCAAAACCCGGCATTGTCGGGCCACCGATATCCGAGACAGGGGGGAGCACGCTAGAATACCCCCCCCCCTCACCCCACTATTTCAGCTCAGCATGTTTCCATGTAGCCAAATAATTCTAAAAAACACGCGCCAGAGACAGACACGCCTTGCATTGTCACACTTAACAATACAATCAAAGCCTCCCACAAACACATCACCCACACACAGCCAAAACTCTAAGTGACGATTCAGTTTAAGTGTAATAATGAAAGTCGTCAACTACTAGACGAGTCCAATGCCCAGTGTGTTTATTGGTTTAAAAAACACACACACACTGGCTATAAAAACAAGAACACATCAAAAATTGTCACAAAACATAAAAACCTTGTAATTGGCCATAAAGAGAAAGCATTATAAAGAATAGTATTTGTCAAATGCCCCCAAGCCAGAGGATGTTTCTGAAAATGATGTCTATTTCATAGATACCATATCATTAAAAGTATACCATTTAACTGAACATTTGCGTTTAACCCGTTCGACCCTAAAATAATATGAAAAGTGAAGTTATATATAGTTTTCTCTCTCTCCCTCTATCTCCATATATATATATATATATAATTTTCTGTGCAATGATGTCTACTGCAAACAAAAAAAGTTTATAATTACCATACACAAAAAACCATATTAGGGACTTTTTAAAAACTACTACGGGAAGAGGTATGCATGTTAAAAAAAAAAACAGAAAAAAGTTTCTAATTACACGAAGAAACATATTAGGGACTTTGCAAACTACTATGGGAAGATGTTTTAAAAAAAACAACAACGAATCACTAAGAATCAAGCTATTGACAAGGGCAGCAGTTAGATGAAAGGGTTTATCTCCCCTCTCCCAGAGTTACACCAAGAGCCACACAACAGAGTCAGCCATTCTACTATTCTACTTTATGTTTGCATTTCTTTCTTTCTTCTTAAACAGTGAAGAGGGCCCCAAGCCCTCCCCCCCCCCACACTCCTTACTTCTTTTCCCTCCCATTCTTCTTGTATCTTTTGGTGAGTTGAACTGTAAAGGTTAAGCTCCCCCGCTTGTAAAATGACACCACCACTCTCCCACAACACAAAACTCTTTCTAACATTTACATAATGATAGGTTGCCCATGTTTGTATTTGAAAAAAAAAAAAAAAGATCTTTTGTGCAAGGGCCAGGGCCTTTACTTTAGAAGAAATATATCTATTGTACCCCCTCCCCCCCCCACCGGTGTGTTGTATTTTATTGAGTTGCCACTCACTGTGATGGTACAGAATACAATGAAAAAACCCTAACCCTAACCCTAACCCTATTAAAAATATAAACTTGTACAACTTACAATATTCTTTTGGTTGCTCTTATGCACATTAGAAAAGTTCCATAGCATGGCAAACTTGGTTTAAATTACATTATTCATTTAATGTGAGGTAACACTAAATATTTTCCAACTCACTCCCCCCCCCCCCCCCGCCCATACAACCCAACTCATTTAAGATTTAAAAAAATGTATAAACAAATTAGATTAAAAGAAGTAGATCTAGTTAGATGGTCTCAGTAAATTACAGTTTTATTTACCAAAAAAAAAATGTCGGAAAGAAAAGTACAGAAATAAAGAGTTTGCACTTAAAGCTAAATAAATAACCAATGGTATCTCATCTTATACATTACAGATGCTTCTTCTATAAAGAAGATTATTGCGTCCTACGCTCATCCGTGGTTCGAGTCTAGTCTTGCATTTTTATTAATGTTTTAAATGATGTTAAGTTACTGGTTTTCCTGGTTTGTCCAGGCAACCTGAATGCCACTCGGGAAGAAAGAGTACTTATATGCATTTCTTCTCGCACAAGGGATAAGGAAAGTGTTTTTGTCTTTATGTTTATCTGAGCTTTGCAATCTACTACGTAATTTTTATGGGAGAAAATATTAGAATATGTTGTTCCATTTCCTTGGATTTGTTAAGCTTTTTTTTAAGTTAAAAAAATTGTAATTGATATGTTTAAAAAAAGTATGAATTACAGACAAAGAATGAAATTGATATAATGTCTTTAAACTAGATGTGTTCAATATTTTTCATAATGTCCATATATAAGGCATTTTTTTACATTAAAACTATTTTTAAAAAATTGTCTTATTTCAACTATAAAAGACTTGGGTGGATCATGTTGTGGCCTGTGGGTCCCTGTTGCACACACATGCTTTTAAATTATTTAAAGTTTAAAATAATATCAAGTTACCTATTACTAATATTTGTGAGCGAGTAGAAATTTTCATAGAGTCTCAGCGAATAGCAAAACTATACTGGCAACAAATCCTACACAGTTGAATATGTTAGAATCACTCAAATAGTTACAGGCATTGTCAGATAGCAAAAATATTGTTTATGTAAGTTATGTAAGTAAAGTACCCACGGATCAAATTGATCCATAGGTCCAGTGAAGCAGTGTTCACCAGTTTCTGTGGCCACGGCATACTAGGTGAGTGTGTGGCCAGCACTATACACCGCCCCCTTTACTTTACCTCAACTAATGTCAGGTACCCATCAGAGCTGGGTAGACTCAGGGACACCCTCCAGAACCGGGGAAAAATGCTAGCCTGCAACAGGATTCGAATCCAGAACTTTCGCAGGGTTCGTACGGAAAAAATGCCTCAAAATTCCAGGAGTGTTGCAGGAGTGTTCCAGAAGTTTTTCAGGAGTAATTTTTTGGAAAAGCCAAGCTGAGCTCTTTAAAAATAAAAACAGACACCTCGCTACACAGCTATTTTTTTGTTTTACGACATTACGGGGACTTATATAGCTTACGTCCCAAGTTTGGATAGAAAAAAAAAACAAGATCTAGTAAAAAAAAGAACCATGGAGTGGCATCACTGATGTCATCAATGTTTGCGGGTGGAAATAGAAAGTGGCAAAGAGGGCTTTTTGGAAAAGTGAATGTACAATCTAAGAGCAGTGATTATGATTTTTTTTTATTAATAATAATCTCCATAGAAAAATAAGGAGTTTTTAGTATTTTCCCAGGACTAAATGCAGTTTTTCCAGGAGTTTTAAGGTCCTGGAACACAACTTTTTGTTTTCCAGGAGTTTCAAGGAGTTTCCAGGAGCTGTACGAACCCTGTTTTGGTAAGCCAGCCAAACACGCTGTCGCATGATCACTGTCCCCCTTTGTTTATGTGGATTCATGGAAGGTCATTCATACTTTGACTGACATTTGAATAATTCCAAAAGAGATTTCCAATTCATGATTTTATTAATTATTATATCATGATAACAAAATAAGTTGCACATTCAAGCAATGAGAAACATAATTACATATTCAAGGTGTACTCACCATACATCTTTCCTTCATCTGATAAAATAATTTTCCGCCTCCCGCAGGGTGGGTATATCGCCAGCGCTTCCTGAAAACTCTGCTCAATGTCGGGGCTCCATACCCCTTCTGCGTCGGACAGCTCATCCCCAGAGTTGCCTTTCCCATCACTACAGTTGCTGAGTGTGTCGTGGGCACCGGGGTTGGGGTTTTCACCCGCAGTGGTACTCCATGCGGATGACATGCCTCATGGGCACCCTGTAATTTTACATGAAAATATAAGCTTTCGAAAATTCCATATTTTATAAAATTTTGGAAATATTATATTTCTTCACATACACACACACCCTATCCAGGGTAATAAACTTCACATGAAGTAATAAATTTTTTTATTATAATCAGAATCCAATCCTTAGATCTAATAGTAATGAGCAGTTTTTTTTTAAACATGAATTTAAACAGGGCCTACTTATAAATTGTTTTATTTTAAAAAAGGTTCATAAATAATTGTATTAAAAAGATTAATATTGTTAAATGTAAAGTAAATATGACATCAGTCAAATAACCATTATCACCAGTAGTAGGTCCAGTAGGCTTTCTCAATAATAGGCCTACACAATAGGGACACATAGACATATATACAACTAAAACACACAACTATAGGCCATAGGGATAGGCCTTCTGGAAATTTTTTTTTTTTTAAATTCATAGGTAGGAATTGCTATTGTAATGAATGTTAGTGTTGTGTTGTTTTAATTCATTAGATCAATTTTACTTTCATATTTTTTCTATTACATTGAATGGCTCCTTTTATAAATAAATAGCTGTAGACTGTAGACCTATATAAATAAATTGTATTTGAAGAGGCCCACTTAACTACCCCTTGGTCGATTATCTTATCTTCAACAGATTCAATGGACACAAGATGATTATAATATAATTATAAGTTATAAGTTATGTAGATCTTTTTAATTTATAATGAATAATTTATGGTAGGCCAATATTTTAAGTGCACACATAGCTTACAGTATGACATAAACTATACACAAATTAAATTAAATAAAAGCTTGGCCCGGGCCAGTCTAAAAACAAATTACAAGAAAACTAAAGATTTGTGATTGTTGTGAGCTGTGATTTGTATTGTTGTTTTTTTTAAAAACTTTGCAAAGGCAAAGCCAACTTTTACAAATTTGGGGACAGTTTTTAAAATTAATTTGTTTAAGCAAAAAAAAACTTAAAACTATAGTAGCCTAATATTAGGCCTACAGATTTAAAACAGGTTACTCAGTCAACAGAAGAAGTCAGAAGGCTATAAATATAAATTAAATAAAACTATAAGGCAGTATAAGGCTAAGGATTATAAGTATAAGTTAGTATAAGTTTACTGATCTGTTTGAGTGTTAATTAGGGCTAAAAAATATTTATAAATAATAAATATAAACAATTACAATTATTATTAAACTTCTGATTTAGAAGATATATAAACACTTAACATGGCTGCTTAATCCCGGTGTATTAAACGAAAAAAATAATTGAATAATTTGAAAAAAAAATTTCATTGCAGTAGTAGACCTGAGTATCTAAGAAGCAGATCATGTCAGAAGTCAACACTCAAAATCGTCCTCGCTCTTTAGTAAACCGGAAAACTAACCTGTGCACAGCAGCCATATTCAGTACCTTCGTTTTTAGTCTAACTAGGTCACACTTCGATTCCATCAGGTTTACAAGCATCTTCTACCATTTGTTTAATTAGTTAATAACTTAGAAACATCCCACTAAGCTTATTCGACAGTCCATAGCACCTATGAAAAGCAAGGTGTGATATCCGGAAGTTCGATCTTGAAGAATGACAAGCATTTCAGAGATTCGAACCGCGCGAAGGCATAGCTATCATTCCCATGCTCGTATTTGCGAAATTAAGCCGAATTTTAAGTGAAAAGAAGTTGTACAAAGTCAAATACCAACCTTTGGAGACCTCCAGAATGTCTTTTTGGTAGTTTGACAATAGATTGTATAAAATTAAAGACTTCTGGAACTTCGCTGCTGGTATGCTAGGTATGACACAAAGAATCCAGACAACGTAGCTCTGCTCTGCGCATCTCTAGTGCGCAACGGCCAGCCGGACGCGTGATGAGAAAGTAGCGGTGGTTTGTAAACAATATTCTATTTAGCGATTCCGCTAATTTTAATTAATCTATCGTGGGGCAGACGGCGTATTAAAAATAAACAATTTTGTTTTCATTCAATTAAGCCCACTTCCAATTCATTTTGCAACAGTTTTTTTCACTTTTCTTTTTACCCGCCCCCCTCTTTCCTCGGCTAGTATGGCTATTATTTTCTCCTCCCTCCGGGAAAAAAACTTAAAGGAGCGGCGTTTCCAACAGGTCTTTTGATCCGATAATGCCCTCCTGTTGTATTGGTTGCCCTCGGCTAACTCTCATGTAAAAGCCAATCTGTCCACGAGTAGCCCAGACTGTTAGAGAAAGAAGTGACGTGTATTGTTTATAAACAGGAGACAGTTGAGACAGTCTCAATCACATGTTGGCTTTTACTGTCTGCTTGAAAACAAAAGAAGAAAATGAATAAATATATTAGGGCCTAATACGATGATAACAATAATATAATTATTTTGCTTCTTATACCTTTTCTATTATAAATATGTAAAACTTGAATGAAAGAAATGTCATATTTAGTAAATAAATAACTATTTAATAGAAAACATTTATTTACGTATGTGTGGGGTTACTCTCAATGCGTTTAACGAAGCAGATTAGGTGTAGTGGGTTGAGTAGTGGTGTTACTCTTGTCAGTTGTGCATATTCGCTAGTAATGAACCTTTCTGAATTTGTTCTCATTTTAAAAAATGTTTTCTTTAGTTGATGGGTCCCACACATGATGCATATTCTAGTATAGACCTAAGTGGCCTAACTAATGTGAGATAGCATTTTAGTTTTATATTCTTATTGCATTTGAAAAAGTTCCTTTTTATGAATCCAAATGTTTTGTTGGATTTTTTAATTACTTCATCAATATGAGGAGTCCAATGATTATTTTATAGTAGTTGTCTTACCACCGGAAAATGAAATTATAGCTAATTTATGCCTTTAGCCAACTACGTATTAAAACATTATTTAAAATGGGGCTTTTTTGTTGTTGTGATAGTTAGTTTGAGTGTCTAGTGAGGCTGATTTGGTGGTGGTGCTGGGAGGGGTGAGGGAAAGAAAAATGTTACATGCTTGTCCACGTAATCAAGTAGCAAATGAGGCAGATAGTACCAGACCTTTATTTTTTTTTGCGAGGACTAAACATGCCTTTCGACGGGGAAGAGACGTAGTTTCCACGTGGTATTTTTTCGTGGTTACCTATTTTTTTTCCCGTCGATTAGACGTGGTGTGCCCACTGGCTTACTTGTTGGTCCAGTGATGTAGGCCTACACGTAAGGGGTATTGGAGCAGAAATGTCACAATATCAATATTTAACATGTTTCATTTTTAGATTTTGTTGTTGTTGATTATGCTATTCACAGGACCGGCTCTAGGGTTTTGACGCCCCATTCGAAAACTAATTCTGCGCTCTCATTTACGTGCCTTCGGGAACGTGTTTTTGTTCATGTTATAACAAAGAACTAGTAATTCGTCTGTTTATGCTAGTAGCGCACAGAAGTACTAAACTTTAATTTAGTTTAGGCCTATATTTTTAAATCCCCAAATTAAAATAACTCATCAATTATTAGCCCCCCTCTCCCCACATTTTGCGCACTAGACGCCCGTTTAGGTTGCCTATATGGACGAGCCGGCCCTGGCTATTCTTACTTTTGTTTTTCTCATTGGTTATTACAGTGGTTCCCAAATATTTTCCACTAAAGGCGCTTTTTTTTTTTTTTTTAGTAATGTTTCGCATAGTGCCTTTGAAGCCAAAGCCCAAGATGTCCCATTGAATCGAAATAATAAAATTATGATATTTATAAGGATATAATAGGAATATGTATGGACGCTGCGGTTCCCCACGTTGCGGCTCCCCACGTCGTGCACACATTTTGACCTCTGGGACTGGTCATAAAAAACGCCACGGGGAGGAACCAGGGGGAGGGGGAGTGTACAACATTTGTGATGATATGTGAAGAGGTGGATTTTGTGTGTGTGAGGAGGTATTTAAACAATATGACTACTTCAATATGTACCAAGTAACTAACTACAGTAATTAGTCCATATAATGTTTATTGTAAACTTTAATACGTAAACAGCAATGAATATAGAAGTGAAATAAAACAGGGAAAGTATGGCTTGGGTTTTACTCTTTGAGGGAGGGTGGCGAGGAGGTTTGTAACGTCACATTGAAAGGCGGTTCTGACTTATCGTGATGACTAACATTGGAATGGGAAAGGGATATTGAAAAAAAAAAATGAAGTTTTTTGTATACGGCCCCTGACCGCAAAAACTCTTTTACTATAAGCCTAAATATATAGATCCAGCAGCATAATTGTTTTGAAAAGTGCAGCTGGAAAACCAAAAACAACAAAAAAGTAAATTAATAAATATTTTTAAGAAATCCTATTTTATGTGGCAAACAAAAGTGTGTGTGTGTGTGTGGGGGGGGGGGGGGTAGTCTAAGAGGGTAGAGGTTAGGGAGTGGGCACCTTCCCCCTTACCTTGCATCCAGTGGCTCCGCCTATGTTTTGCAGTATGGAAGCTGTCTCTGTGAATTTCTGATTATTTATTTCTGTTATGATTAAACAAAAAATATTTATTTCTGTTTTGAAGTGTTTTTAAAAAAAAATATTATTTACAATATTTACATTTATTGATTTTACTACATATCTTTCACGCTTGTTAGGTTTTAATATTCACATTTAGCTCTGTGATAAGGGTTAGGGTATTTTCTGAACTTGTTTCGGTTTTTAAAGTAAAGTACCCGTCGGACCAAACTGATCCTAGGGCCGGTGAAGCAGCATTCACCAGTTTCTGTGGCCACGGCACACTAGGGGATTGTGTGGCCAGCACAATGCACAACCGCCTTTACTTTACCCCAACTAAAGTCAGGCACCCATCAGAGCTTGGATATACTCAGGGACACCCTCCAGACCCGGGAAAAAAATCCTAGCCTTAACCAGGATTCAAACCCAGGACCTTTGGTTCGCCAGTCGAACGCGGTGCCGCCCGGCCACCATGCACATTATATACTTTTAGTTTCAGTTTTTAGCTTCTTTCTTTTAGGCTTCTAAAGTGTGTTCCAGGCAAAAAAATCATAATTCTAGCAGAGGTTTCATTATTACCAGTACAGATTTCGTTATATTTTCTGGAAGCATCTGTAAAAAACAAAACCAGGGCCGTATTTAGGATTGTGGGGGGCCCTGTTCCCAAATTTAATGTGGGGGCCCCTCGTGGTCTCGCCCCTGCTTTCCACATACTTCAGAAAAGAGACGTTAATTCATGTTACATTCTGTTAAATCATAAATTTTATGTTGCACTTAGCTTGGCTGGACTGGAGCGCTTTAAATTGTAGGGGAATAAATAAAATTTATTTACATTTTCAACAAAAGAATGGGGATGTCACTAAAACATTTCTTTTTTTTGGGATGTGTGGGAGCCCCTGTTCCAATGGAACATGCCTAAATACGCCACTGACAACAACACATATTACAGTATAGTCTATAATAATATGCCTATGCAGGGCTCGGCAACCTTATGATAATACTGTGCCAAAGTTAGGAGTTCTTATTCATTCATGGTACCAACAGTTTATGAGGCACGGTGGTCTATCGGCAGCGCACTCGGTGGGCGTACCTCGGGCCCTGGGTTCGAATCCTGGTGAAGGCTAGGATTTTGTCTAGTTCTGGAGGGTATCCCTTAGTCTACCCAGCTCTGACCCTTAGTTGGGGTAAAGAAAAGACGGCTGTGCACAGTGTTAGCCACAGAAAATCACCTAGTATGCCGTGGCTACATAAACTGGTGAACGCCATGGATTAATTTGGGCCGACGAATACTTAACATACTTTTTTAAAAATAATAATATGCTTCTCTTTTCCAATACTCTCGACAGTTGGCAGATTTCTTGATGGAAAGACATGCTCCAGTTAGAGTGTCATTGTTGTCATTCCTTTGATGTATATTTCAGTATGTTTGATTTTTTTTTTTAAATAACTAACTGCATAGGTTTATTTGATCATTGCAACAGATTGTTATTCTTTTGTATTTATAAATTAGAGTTTAATTCCTAATGTATTATTACTACTTTACTCTTTGCCCTTCTGTCCTCTTGTGTTTCTAGGTTTAGTGATTTGACTATTGGTGTTACTCTCGTCAGTTGTGAATATTTGCTCTTTTCAGAATTTGTTCTAATTTTTTAAAAATGTTTTCTTTAGTTGATGGGTCCCATACAGAAGATGCATATACTTATTTTAATAAGGGCTAATTAATTTAATCATGAGTTATGGATGGTCAAATTCTATTCTGTGATTGATGCAGCAATGAAATAAAGGTCAAGGTTACAACCAGGACTTGAACCAGAGGACTCAAAGAATGACAGATTCCTGCACAGCTATTAGATCATCTCGACCACATTCCACACACAATCACACAGATACAAACACACACATAAAATATTTAAAAAAAAACAAAACAGAAATCTACCTATGAAGTAATACTTTAATATAACAAATTGATTTCAGCAATGCCTACACACACAAAATAAATGTCTATATACATACAGCAGCAGGCAAGTCAAAGTTGATATTCAATGAAAACTATACACTACACCAAGACATTGTTTTAAATGACAACAAGAGTAACGGTGATGGCACTGAGCTGGCACTGAGCTGGCACAGAGGCTTAAACACTCCAAAAAGGAAATGGTGCATAGATTTCATTTAGCTCTTTGTGCTCAAGCCCACAAATTGTGCACAAGAGTGCGCTGAACATGCTAAATGTGATAGCATGGAGTGCTGCTCTATACAAATGATCATCAAAAGTGTTGGGGTCTGGGAGGGCGGGTGGGGATAGAAAGACTAACACTACTAGCTTCATGAAGATAAGAAAAGAATGGATGGTTCCATTGTATAGACATTTTACATTTTAGGTTTACATGGAGCAGAGATGATCAAGGGCTTGAACTAAAAACTTTCAGCATTGAGTACCGAACGGGTAGGGGGTTTATTCCTACATTTCACAAAAAAAAAAAAAAAAAACTACAAAAAAAAAAAAACAACCTTTTGAATTCATAACAAAATGTTAAACAAACTACCATAAAACCAAACAGCACAGCACATGAATGCATTATAAAGCATATAGTAATGGTCAAAAATCACAGTGAAGCAGCAATATATATGAAAACACAAGAAATAGCACCTTTATTGAATGAAGGCAGTGACTATATGAATGTATAAATATAATATATATATATAAATGTACACGTTTTCTACCTACATGTTATCTATGATGTTGGCATGCAGGTTATACATTCGACATGTATGAAACTAATTACACTACAGAACAAGAACAGAGTAAGATAAACAGAGCAAGAACAAACAGAGCAAGACAAACATTTTTTTTTCAAATAGACAGATATTGACATTTAACCCAAAACTGTTTGACCTTTTGTTGACTATTAGATGTACACTGAATGTTAACAGTAGCTCATGGTGGATAGTTAATTAACCCAATGTTCATACAGCTTAAAACTAAAATAAAACATAAATATTATGTTTAAATTATACACTGGCACTTTTGTTTTTATCTGCCAATTGGCATGCAAAAAAGTGGGCAACATTGATATTACAGATTACAGTGTTAACATTGTAATGTGAACATTTCTTTAACGCTCATAAATGTTGACAGGCAAACTAAAAAGATGTAATGTGAGCCCCCAAGGCATCAAGCTGCCATCACACGGACAATATCCTTATGTAAAAGTATAAATATAATATACTATCAAGTAGTATCCAATAGTACCAAACAGTATAAAGTAGTCTAAATGTTGACTAGTACATGGTCAGTGCAGATAACATTTTAGAACCATTCACTGCTATAACTATAACTTTTCTTGCAAGTGTAAGGAAATATTGTTTTAAATATCCTTACAGGTCCCACACCATGACCTGGACCAACAGTTATCAGTTATTTCATGTTAACATAAATGAGTACCAGGTATCCAGTTGTTCTGAATTATATACTAATGTTTTGGATGTAAACAAAATAAATATATATAGAGAGCAAGATTTTTATGCTAATATTTCAATATTGATGATATACTAGTACCAATACAACGAATATGATATTATGTTCCAATACTGTGGTAGTACAATGCCCAAGCATCCTAAAGACACACAAACACACACATTCACACATGTAGTGTGGAGATATTATACGTCTCTATTATCATGGCTGTGCTCCCCCTTGTGGGTTGTGTGGCTGGGGGCGGGGGGGGGGCGCCTTCTACTGTACGGGCACAGCCTGGCTGCCTTGACTAGACTTGTACTTGGTGAAAATGTTGTACAGCACTCTGAGTGTGGACTTCAGGTCTTGGTTGACAATATCTGATGAAAGAGAAATTGATTCAGGCGTTAAGTTTTTTTTTACAATCAGTCTCTATATTATTTATATATAAATGAACACACAAATTAAAGTAGACCGCGCAGGTAGCTTTACACTAACGAAATAAACTTACTTTAAAAAGTAATTACCACCTAATAAAGGACAAATAAGCGCATTATAATTATAATACAGTACTCTTTCCTCCCGTGTGGAATCCGGGCATGGAATGGGTTGCCTGAGCAAACCAAGAAAACCAGTTACTTAACATCATTAAAAAAACAACCACTAATCATAATGCAAGACTATCCTCAGACCACGGATGGGCGTAGGGCGCAATAATCTTCTTTATAGAAGGAGCGAATGTAATATATAAGATAAGTGGCACCCCGTTGAGTTGCCAGCGGCAAGACGGGGTCAAGATTCAACCGTTATTTCAAACTTAAAATACAACCGATGGTCTCGCTAGTAGACGAATATACAACATAGTTGGGAACACATGGGGGTAAAATGACCCCTCGCTCACCCACCTCGGGAAAAGATAACAATAGCAACAAAGGAAAGAAGAAGTCAATAATATTAACATAACCCGCTCCCACATTCCCCCCCCCCCCCCCCGGCCGTGGAATTCTAAAAAAAGACTCAATGCAAAGTAAAACTAGATACGTTTTTCGTTAAAGTAAAAAAATAACAAATAGATCACACCGCATCGTGATGACAATGGATGGTCTCCCCCTGCTCAAACATGATGCTCTCCCCCTGCCCAAACATTACAGCCGTATATCACTTCCTCCACCAAGGAAGTCAGCCACGTGACATTTCATCGTACCGAAGAAACCTCCAGGAAAACAACCTGGAGACTGCTACTACAGTCGGACACACACACACACACTAACTCACACACAAAACGGACAACAAAATGGTCATAAATACGGCAGCAGAAGACAGTTTTACACCAACTCCCCCCCCCCTCGCTTAACACATGGACGCAACGACTCCTTGTGTCTGTCTGCAGAAAACTCGGGAGACGAACAAAGGAAAGATTGAGGATGGCGCCCCCCGTCCGGGTCCCCTCCTTCTTCCTCACTTTCCTCGGTACTCATCTCCTGCAGCCGAAGGAATGCCCCTGGTGGAATGTGAACAGTGCGCGACAGGAATGCTCCATCTCCTCGCTTCAAGCAAGACGCGGTAGCTCCCCCCACCCCCTTCGACACTGCGAAAGAAAAATAGTCCGCTTAATTGACACACAACAGGGACTTCGGTTTTGGACTCGCAATATCCGCAATACATCGGTTAAATACATTTGAGCTCAATTTCCACTTTTCATTAGCTACAAATCCAAGCTATTTAAATTTTATGTGTGTGTAAATAATAGAATAAAAAAAAAAAAACAAGCAGTCATGCGTTATAAAGAAACCAACTTATAAACAATACACGTTTTTTTTTCCTTATTTGCAGTTGTTGCGAGCTGTAAATATTGCCTTTAACCGGAGTTCTTACAATCTGGACTCTGCACTTTGTACCACGTTTCAAGGTTTCCCCGTGTCCCGTGGCATTCCCCAACGGAGTTCCGGGCATTCTCCCAAAGGGAACCCCGGGAGGAGAAAGAGAAAGAGAAAAAAGACGACCCAGATGCGGCCAAGCATTCCTTGTGTTAGTTTTAGACTGTTCATTATCTTTCAGGCTGGGCTCACATTTGCCCATGGAGTTTGCCCAAGCCGAACACAAGCCCCCGGTTTTTTTTGCTTTATAAAAAGCCATCAGTGCGTACGTATGACAACCTTCAACTGCTTAAACATTGACACTGGCTAATTGCGTGTGTGCGTGCGTGCGTGTGTTTTTTTTATATTACTGAACCAAGTAAACTCCAGGGATAGTACCGAGCCCGAACATGACGTAAGCAACCAAGACAAGCAGACGACCAATACAAGTAGACAATAGAAAAATGTAGTTGATTACGAAAATCAGACGACCAAGACAAGCAGACGACCAATACAAGTAGACAATAGAAAAATGTAGTTGATTACGAAAATCAGACAACCAAGACAAGCAGACGACCAATACAAGTAGACAATAGAAAAATGTAGTTGATTACGAAAATCAGACGACCAAGTCAAGCAGACGACCGAGAAAAGCAGTCGACCGAGAAAAGCAGAAGGCGATTATAAGCAGGCGATGAAGATAAGTTGACGGTCATGACGAACAACGACAGACGACAAGGAAAAGCTGACGACCGAGACAAACACTTCAAACAGACGACAAGGAAAAGCAAACAAGGAAAAACAGACGACCGAGACAAGCAGACGACAAGGAAAAGCTGACGACCGAGACAAGCAGACGACAAGGAAAAGCAGACGACCGAGACAAGCAGACGACAAGGAAAAGCTGACGACCGAGACAAGCAGACGACAAGGAAAAGCAGACGACCGAGACAAGCGGACGGCGATTATTAGCAGGCGATGAAGATAAGTTGACGGTCATGACGAACAACGACAAACAGACGACAAGGAAAAGCTGACGACCGAAACAAACAGACGACAAGGAAAAGCTGACGACCGAGACAAGCAGACGACCTGGAAAAGCAGACGACCGAGTCAAGCGGACGGCGATTATTAGCAGGCGATGAAGATAAGTTGACGGTCATGACGAACAACGACAAACCGACGACAAGGAAAAGCTGACGACCGAGACAAGCAGACGACAAGGAAACGAAGACTAGATGTTCTATAAAACAATGATCAAGTCATCTGCCGCAAATGTTTATCAACCAAAAATTTTGTCTGGGAAATCCTAAAGAAATAAAATGGTGAGAGGCAGTGTCAGAAGAAAAATGCCAGTGATTATACTACTTAAAAAAAAACAACAACAACAAAAATAAAAACAGTTAGTTTAGTTAGATACTAATCGAAACTGTATCTATAGTTTTTAGAGTTAATAACTAGATCTCTCTATTAGCTGACCGAACACGTGTCTCAGTAAAACATGGATCCTCAATAATTGTATTCAATGATATCGTCTGCTCGATCAATCATTTGTCTATGAGTATCAAGAACACAATTCCACACATACAAACAAATAACAACACAACAACAGCCCGTAGAAAAAAAAAAGAATAGATTACAAAGCAGTTCTCATAATAGAAACACCTAAGTAGCGGTCGAATGTTGTTTTATTTCTGTTGCTGAAATATTTTTTTTAGTTCGATTTTCGGTTATCCGATTTTCTTAAATCATTTCACATTTTTCATTCTAGTCTGCACGATTTTTTTTATTGTTTTCGAAACAATTTATCTTATTGTTTATCTTTATCAATGTACGGCTACAGCTGTGTGTGTGTGTTTGAGTTACGATATTAATATCCAATTTATGGGCATTCATATATAGAGTAGTAAAAGCCTTTAAGAATTTTATAAACAGGAAGTCTGTAGTCTCGACTATCATAGTGAATCATTTACACCAGGGGTCTCCAAACTTTTCAGCCCGAGGGCCGCATTAACTATCAAACGGCAGTTTAGGGGCCGACGACACACTTGAGGTCCAAATAAAAAAAGAATCAAACCGTGGATGTTTTTTTTAATTTTTAATTTAATATTATTGTTTAAAGTTATTATTTACTTACATATTGATACACTACACATGAACACCTGTATTACGTAAGCGGTGGCTGATCTTGGCATGATACAGGTAAATTTCCGTAATTTTTTTTCGTAATTTCCGTAATTTTTTTTTTAGATAAAAAGGTATCCACGGGCCGGATGAGAGGGCCTCGCGGGTCGTAGTTTGGAGACCCCTGAGTTACAGGGAAGGCGGTTGATTAAATTTTACTTGGTTTAACCCGATGATGGCACACCGTTTGAAAAAAAAAATATATATCCGTGTACAAGATAAAAACGCGTGCATTATAAATACAATAGGCCATGTTGATATCAAAAGATTATTGTCAGAATTCTTACTCTAAAATCATTCAAGCACTTCTTAAACTTAAAAAAAATTTTACAAGACGTCCACAAAACAATTTATATCTAGATGTCTGGCAGTGCTTATAGGTAGATTAGTCTAAATATATATTTAATAAATATTAATTTTTAAACCCCAAAAAAAATAATATGATGGGACATAAGGACTGAACCACATTATCATTCACTTTATGAACATTCAAAATACATATTTTTCACAACATATTTTTCACACTGATTCGTCCATTTTAGCAAAATTCAAAACTGCTGTCGGACTGACAAGAGCAGAATATTACATAGTTATGTTTTATTTTTGTACTGTGTTGATAGTCTTAATCCGAACATCTACAATTAATTCCCACAAGCCGCTATTTGAGCATTTTATTTCTTTTAAGCGCTGTTCACAGCCCGTTTTTCTCTGTTCTGGAAAACGGAGAAAGAAAAAAAAGGGGAGGGGGCGGAAGTAGCCTTGAGTAACAAGGAGCAAGGGCGCCATCATGACCCCAATTTAAAAATGGAAATTTTGTGAGGTCAGGTGTCTTGATTAATGGTGTAATAACCACAGGTGTTTCATATCAACACAATGTTTTATTACAAAAAATATTAGAAAAAAAAACAGCTAAAAACAAAGCAATGTTGAACAACAGCAACACCCCCCCCCCCCCCCCCCCCCAATTGCCAAAAATCTTAGACTTAGAAAAATATCTATAGTAATAATAATTGAGGTTTATGTAGGTAATTGAAGTGGTGTAAACAAAACAAAAAATACAATAGTCTAAGTCTAGTGCTGGTCCCTTGAGCTCCTTCAAGATAGCATACAAAGGGTGTAGACGAGTGAGAGAGAAAGAGATTGCTAGAAACAGAGAGCCACTCCACCAAAGATCAAAGGATCCCCAACGTTGATGAGCTTAGCACGTGACACCTGACGCAATGGACGGCCATTCGTCAATGACATAAGACTTGCCTTGCGCAGCAGACGTCAAACAAGGAGGCATCACTCACCCCTCTCCCGGTTTTACACGCCTCGTCTGCGAGTGTGTGTCTGTCTACGTGTCAGACTGAAATATAACGGCTCCCCGCCCCACCCCATGACGTGGACCAAGGGTCGTAACAACTCTCATTCCGCAGCTCGGGGGCTTGCAGCTAACACATTCATCAATAGTAACTTACGCATGTGGAGCCCATCGGCGTACAAATGGAGGGGGGGGGGGGGATGGGGCAGGCAGTTTTATGGCTAACCGATATAACATATAACATTTTTTATTATTAGCATTCAAGTTTAAAGAACTTTACAAAATTCAATTCTATGTTCAATGTTTTATAATTTAGTACTAATGTATGATTCCTGGTTTACAAGATGGAGCCGAAATCCCTCAAAATATCAATATTAAAGATGGAGCACCAATTTACAAATTCGCCACTAGTAACTGACAATAAGGAGCCACAATTGACCGATTCACCAAAAGTAACTTCAACAGCTTGCAGTTACGATTTTACAAATTAACCCCACAGTAACTTAAAGACTCAAAACCGCAATCAACTACCGATTCAGCAATTAAAGATGTAATTTAAAAACTTGACAACTTCTCCCGGGGAGTCAGTTGGGGGCGAGGTAGGGGAGGAAAAGATGTGTGAGGGGAATGAAAAGAAAAGGAAGGGGGGGGGGGGTGTGGAGAAGTACATCTCCCAAATATAACGTCAAGAATTAAGTACCGACTACCGAGTCACTACCGACACCTGCATAACGCTGGTGGGGGGAGGGTGAGGAGAAAAATGAGAAGAAGGAACCCATCACTAGGAAAACGATTGGTCGAAGATACATGGATACCTTTACAGCTGCAGTTTATAGATATAGTATATTATTCTTTAAGTATACATATATACACACATATTGGGTGCGCGGTAGTCTAGAGGCAGAGCGCTGCCCTTTTTAAAAGTTCAAATCAAGGTACCAAAAAAAAAAAAGAAGGAATATTTTATATATATATTTAACCTGGGTTTGAAGACACTACCACAGAGTTTAACCTTGATCTAAATTCTGAATCTTTGTCGTTGTGCTAGCCACACATTCCCTTGACAAAAAAAACGCGTAATCTGCTTTACTAGCGATGGAAGTGTTAGGCCTATTATATTTAAAAAAAAATGTGTTAACATATTATATACAAGTCAAACCCCGTTTTTTTCGTCGCTAATGGAAAATGAATCAAAAATGAAAATTTGAAACAGAAGCGAAACGAGTCAATAGGGCACGGTGGCGAAAGTCCTGGGTTTGAATCCTGGTGAAGGCTAAGTGAATTCCACCAAATATTATTCATAAGGATCTTAGGTCACGTCATGCACATCCATAGTGGTCTTGAGGCACTCGACGGAAACCGAGGGAATCGACGGAAACCCGGGGCGATCGCCGAAAGCCGAAGCAATCAAAGAAAGCCGAAGCAATCAACGAAGGCCGAAGCAATCGACGAAAACCGAGGAAATCGACGAAAACCGAAGCAATCGACGAAAACCGAAGCAATCGACGAAAACCGAGACAATCGACGAAAACCGAAGCAATCGACGCAAACTGAAGAAATTGACGCAAACTGAGACAAATCTTTTCAGAAAAAAAATATCAAAAAACGAAACTGGCGAGGTTTGAATAGTTCTATTTCATTGAGTGTGAGTAGTCTAAAGTCTAAACTAAACCAAGGTGTAACTCACACGTTTCAACTATAGGTCTACAACGACTTCCAACTTTCCACCTCACCAGTTTCACATAACATATCGTAGGTTTCTCTTGAGTTACTTATTCCGCATGTGTTCTTATCGGTTATACAACACCTTTATAGAGAGGGGCGGAGGGGAGGGAGTGGGGGATTTGCTGAGAAAGAAAGAGAAGGATGTGAGAATTATGACATGAACGCTCCTTGTCACTCCGCAGAGGCAACGGAAAATGAAATAAATGGCGGCCCGGGAGTGGGGGGGGGGGGGGGTGAGACTTAGCTAAAGTGTACTCAGGTTAATGTGTTTGTGTATGTCTATATATGTGTGTGTGTGTTTGTATTGGTGGGGGGGGGGGATTTGGATAGGCAGAGAGAAAGCAGATATCAGGAAAGGAGGAAAGGCGGCGGGAACTGGAGAGGGGCAGAGGATTAACGTGATGTATCTATCTAGGCCACCTGTGCGATGACGTCACCCGACCCTCTACCGGTGTAAAAGGTAAGTTGATCATTATTTTGGGCTTCGTCTTTATTTCTACACCAGGCCACGCGCACGTACGGAGCAAGTGACACGCCGTTGTTGTTGTTGATGTTCTCTATCTTGGAACACAGAAAAATGCAACGTAAACACTGTACATACAGGGGCCGGTACTGCTTTTGATGACATCTCCCCCCAACCAAACAAACAACCTGTTCACTAAGAACTATCCACGTGAAGGCATGAGTATAGTAAAGTATCCCGTCGGACCAAATTGACCCATAGGGCCGGTGACGCAGCGTTCACCAGTTACGCTAACTGTTATTGGCCCCTTTTGTTACTTTTGCTAACCACTGGCCATCAAGCCACGCATCCGTGCTCCAAATGCGGCAAACACTTTCGGGCAAGAATAGGCCTTTATCAGCTATCCCCGCCCCCCCCCCCCCCCCCCTTGAAATCAATTATGACTTTCTCAGAGGATAATATTCATCGAAACAAGCATCACGATCATCCCCATACCGCAATCGTCCTTTGTCCTCTAGGGCTGGTAAAAACCCCAACAGCCGTAGGCGGGGAAGTAAAGGCGTCTGGACATTTCAATGGCCACACAAAATCCCATAGCCAATGAAACACACGCTTCACCAGCCCCGCGCGCAGTCATCCAAAGTATGAATGTGAAAATGTAATTTTTTTATTTATTTGACATCAAACCTATGTAAAAACAAACCCACGAGGGTCTGATCGCTTAGCCATCTGGTGGCCATTTGAAGCCCCATCGTTCAGATGGTGACGCCCATGCCAATATTTACTTCTGATACTACAAATTGTAGTATTACGTTTCTATAGGAGGCTATTTTTAAAAAGTGCCTCCCACCCACCCTACCACGAAAACACCCACCCTACCCAAATGCAATACACCTGCAAAGCCGATAGCTTCGCAGCCTAGAAACGTGTTTATGGATATTCAATCATATGTCAGGGATTACCCCCCTTTTCCACGAAACTATGAGTGCATTACGTGATGGGGGGGGGGGGGGGGGAAACGAGGGGGGAATGAACTCACGAGATAACAGCCACCGACTGCAAGCCATGCATCATGCTCATATGGAAAATGAAATCCGGAAGTACGTATGTTTTCATATAAAACAAAATGACTGCTAAATTATGTAAAAGATATTTGCTATAGTATATCTTTAACTTTATGTAGAGAGTACATCCTTACAGAGTGAGTGCATCTTTACAGAGTGAGTGCATCTTTACAGAATGAGTACATCTTTACAGAGTGAGTACATCTTTACAGAGTGATTACATCTTTACAGAGTGATTACATCTTTACAGAGTGAGTGCATCTTTACAGAGTGAGTACATCTTTACAGAGTGAGTACATCTTTACAGAGTGAGTGCATCTTTACAGAGTGAGTACATCTTTACAGAGTGAGTACATCTTTACAGAGTGATTACATCTTTACAGAGTGAGTGCATCTTTACAGAGTGATTACATCTTTACAGAGTGAGTGCATCTTTACAGATTGAGTACATCTTTACAGAGTGAGTGCATCTTTACAGAGTGATTACATCTTTACAGAGTAGGCCTACATCTTTACAGAGTGAGTACATCTTTGTACGTGAGTACATCTTTGTACGTGAGTACATCTATAAAGAGTGAGTACATCTATAAAGAGTGAGTGCATCTTTACAGAGTGAGTTCATCTTTACAGAGTGAGTAGGCTACATCTTTACAGAGTGAGTACATCTTTACACAGTGAGTAGGCCTACATCTTTACAGAGTGAGCACATCTTTACAGGGTGAGTACATCTTCACACAGTGAGTAGGCCTACATCTTTACAGAATGATTACATCTTTACAGAATGAGTACATATTTACAGAATGGGTACATATTTACACAGTCAGCAAATATTGCACACAGTGAGTAGGTCTACAGTCTACACCTGAACACACACACACCTTAACTTAATATGCACGGAGTAGGCTTACACCTATGAATGTGAAGAAACACAGTCAGTAGCCGGCCTTCTCACAGTGTCCAACACCCAGGACAGTTTACATAGTCACGGCGGCGAGAATTACTCCAGCCAAGGAAAAGAGTCCGTGTTTTTAATTATTTGTTTAGTTTAATTGTCTGGGCCTTTAACAAAGCTGAATTAACTTCACTATTAATTCATTGTAAAAAAGCAAAAAAAAAACAACAAACAAAAAAAACAACAACAACACTTATCTTATGTGGTAGAAACATGATCAAGCATAATAACAAA
This sequence comes from Anisus vortex, assembly GCA_949126835.1. Lineage (NCBI taxonomy): Eukaryota > Metazoa > Mollusca > Gastropoda > Planorbidae > Anisus > Anisus vortex. Next base: position 39,887,127 of record OX421497.1, on the reverse strand, counting down.
CAAAAAGCATGCCAAGGCCAGAAACAACCACAAACAGACGGCATGTGTATGTTTGACACAATGTAAATTATTGTAAAGCAAGCAACACACACACAGAAAACAACTTTGTTGAAACATATGCATGGGCGACAACAACTGTTGATGTGTTTTAAATAGTGTGCGCGGAGGGGTGGGGGGGGACACAGGTTATCTAGACTACTTAATATCTATCCACCCTGTACTTTATAAAAAAAAGTAATCCGCGAGTTCAATTAGGCCTTGAAAAAAAATTCTCTTCCGCCCCCTCCCTCCCCTCCCCCATGCCACTTACCAAGAGGGACGCCCCCGTGTGTCTGGAAACGAAACACACACACACACACACAAAAACAACAGCAACAATAATTAAACTGTCTCATCAGATATATGTCTTCACCTTGGTCCAGGCAATTAGAACTCGGGGACTGCTGAAAATATCACACAACACAAACAGAGGGCACAATGGTTATGGCTTACATTTCTCGTAACCTTTAACAAACAACAAAACACAAACAAACAACAAACAAACCAACCAACAGAAAGAGGACACTTCAAACAAAAAACCTAAGGATTGATTGATTACCGGATGAGACTGTGAATGAAAGAAAGGACACGGGCAGCTGTTTACATGCTCAAAATGTACTCCCGGGGGAAAATAGCAAATGTGGGTGGACAACCACACATACAACTCCCACGTCGGGAGGCATGTGGTCCTATCTCATCTTATATATATTACATACGCTCCTTCTTACACATCTATAAAGAAGATTATTGCGTCCTACGCTCATCCGTGGTCCGAGTCTCGTCTTGCAGCTTTATTAGTGTGAGGGCAGTAGGAAATTACCCGATCATAGGGCCGGTGAAGCAGCGTTTACCAGTTTCTGTGGCCACGGCATACTAGGGGTGTGTGTGGTAAGCACAATGTCTTTACTTTACCCCAAATAAAGTCAGGCACTCATGAGAGCTGGGTAGACTCAGGGACACCCTCCAGTCCCGGGGAACAAATCCTAGCCTTCACTAGGATTCGAACCCAGAACCTTCAGTACACAGCCGATCGCGCTGCCGCTCAACCACCGTGCCCGCCGTCGGATGTGAGGGTGCACCCAACTTATGACGCCCTCTCCGCACCCACCCTCATTCGGCTATTTAAAAAAAATAGGCATTAGCTATAAAAGAAAAGGAGGGGGGGGGGGGTAGAAATAGAGTGAACACACAAGGACAGACAGGTGAAAGGTCAACTCACCCTCTGGCCTAGCCTTCGGCTTCACCAGCCCGGCGTCTTCCATCAGCTCAAACGCAAATTTTACATTGTGCACCTGTTGACATAAAAATAAAAATATATTAAATCAAATCCAAACTGAGTCTACAGGATGAAATCGGTAAATCCAAGAAACGCCAGCCCCGCTATTACTTGCACAGGCAGCATTAGTACACCTGTGATTAGTGATTAACCATGACTAATTACTTAACCGCCAATGCGTCGGCGAGCGGATATATATATATATATATTTAAAAACACACGCAAACACAAAGCAACCATTAGACTTTAAATATACAGATTATAATACAAAGCAAAGCAGAAACAATTCTGGAGGGTTCAGCTTAAAACGGGTGTAATTTAAATCCCGTCACAACAATTAGATACATAGGGCTTTTGAAGCTGTGTGTACAAGTTTCTATGGCCGCAGCATACTAGGGAACTGTGTGACCAAGCCCACTAATTTTCTTTAACTAATGTCAGAGGATACCCGGGAACAAACCCCTAACCTTCAGCAGGATTCGAGCCCTTGGAACCTTTGGTACGCCAGGCGAACGCGCTGGCGGTCGGCCACCGTATCACACGGTTGTACTCATGAGAACGAGGCACGTTCCCACAATGCCCTTTATCCCCTTACGATACTGTTGCCGGAAATGAAACAGAAATATGCGAACATGTTTAACCATGACCAGTTGAGAAGGTCAGCCCTCATTAAGAATTGTTCAAATCAGTAATAGGTTACTTTTTTTATGCTAGTGTGGGTGATAAAAATGTTAGTGGGTCACGAAACAAAAAAAATTGGCAAACGCTGATTTAGAAACAACTTATTGTGGACCTTGGAAAAGGCGAAAGTGCAAATTAGATTTCGTAACTGACATGTGGGCCTCTTGTTTTGATATCAGCATGGCCTCGTGTAATCTATACGTCAATGGCGGCATTGTGTGCTCGCTCCTTGACTCCATGCAATACCCCCCCCCCCCCCCCACATTTGACACAACACATGTTCTGGTGAGAGAGCATTTGGAATCAAAATACCACAGTGCAATTTTGTATAGTAGCTAGGCCTATGTAAATGTTGTGTATAAATATATTTATTTCAATTTTTGTTGACTTTTAAGAAAGACACGAAGATGTGAGCTTCATTTTTTTTGTAAATTCTTTCCTTTTATCTATTTTATACTTTGCCGACACTACTATACAGACAGTCGGATGCCTTCTAGTAGACTTCTACGCTTAGTGTCACTATTATAGATATTATAGAAAGTACGCATGTTGTTAAATGAGGAATAAGAATGGTGTGCATGTTATTATTATGTACGAGATTGCACCATGATATGAAAGGGAAGTACGCATGTTATATGGATGATATAGCAACGCTGAATCCTAGATACACTTCAGTTGAGATTTGGTCTGTACTTGAACAAGACGTGTATGAGATCAGTCTTCGTCCAAGTTTATCAGTCAAGAACAGAAAGTATTGTTGTGATGGACCGTTGTATACTATGTTACAAGCACTAAGGATTAAAGAATATACGTATTGAATTGAGGAGTCTTTGTTCGTGTGATTTTATGAATTAACTGTGTGTCTTAGTCCTGTACACTTAGCTTAAACTTAGTCATGCAATTTAATTAGGGTAAAAAATATGATGTAATTTAAATGGCGGTATTTTTTTTGGCCTGACTAGTTTAATAAGCAAACCATCTCTTGCCCAAATGCCACTCAGAAAGAAAGGACATCAATTATTTATCTGTGTCTTTGCATGTGGTATAAGAAAAGCATGTTATTTTTGTTACAATCTCTAAAAGGATCAAATATATTCTACAATTATGGGCATTTTATTAGAGTATTTGTGTTGTAATTTAATGCCGTAATTTAAATTGATTCATGTAGCATATAACTATACTAATGTGCTTTTAAATTATCTTTCTCAGCGTTTCTGTGATCCATTCCATGCCCGATTGCCACTAGCAGAGAAATGAAACACATATGGATTGTCTTTGCAAAGGGAAAAGACAAACCTTTCTTTACTCCCTTTCTATTAACTTGCAATTTCTGTCTGCTTGTCTGCTTGCTTGCAAGACTTTGCGTCGATTTTTCGACCACTTCCCGTCGTCCAATCGAGCCGAAACTTGGCCAGCAGACTTGTCTCGACTAACAATACATTCTATCAAATGTTCAGCATCGTAGCCTTTGGAATAAACACGAATACCTTCGACAAATTTGCGAATCGAAGAAAATGGAAACATGGCTGCCTCTACCGGAAGAGACGAAAGTAAATAAACTTTTCGGATCTGTTTGTTTTTACGAAATAAATAGGATGAAAACTACACAATATAGCCGAAACAAAGCGAGTTATCTTTTTATGGTTTTTGCGGGCCAAAGCTAGGGAAAAAAAAAGGATGCGCAAAATTCTAGTGTGGAAATTCATAAGGTATGATATCACTTATATTTATTTTAATCTGTCAAAATAGAAATTAAATATAAACTTAGCTTACAAAGAAAGGGAGTATAATAAAAACTGTGTTTTTATGGGTTAGTTTATTGTATGTTTATCTTGTAAAATTAGAATGTAATGCTGTGTTGTAACTGCTTAGAATGTAATGTTGTGTTGTAACTGCTTAGAATGTAATGTTGTGTTGTAACTGCTTAGAATGTAATGATATCTCGTTAGTGATACTGTAACACAGTACCGGTATGCATCATCACTACTCTGCTTCAAGCGAAGACTGGCCAGGGAAGACAAAAAGAGTTGAGCCGAAAAAAAAAGGGGGGGAAATACAATCCGAGTATGAAACTGAAGAAGATAATAATGAAGCGCTTTCAAGAAACTTACACACGACCAAAGGCGTTGATATGCCGAGCATTAGAACGAGAGAAAAAAATGGTGGGCGAGAGCTACGAGGGTTGTAAATGTTAATGCCACTATCATTGTTTGCTTGACAAGTAACACGAAGATAATTTTACCATTACTATTGTTTCCTGTAATAAAAATACACAACGCATGTCAGACACACACACACACACAAAAGACACAACAAAGCGTTTAAAACAACAACAGCACGGGAATACCACGAAAGCTACTCAACAAAAGAAAACTTTGCAACGCGATCCAGAACAATCTGTATGTGTTTGAATGGATCTGGGTATAAAAAAACAACAACAACTGCGGTAATGTCAAAACGACGTAAACAGTAGTTTTTAGTCTGACATACGGTATAATGAATGTTGGTATTTACCAAGTCAAAACTATTACATCTGTCTTTCTATTTCTTTCTCCCTTCCAAATCTAGCGAGTATATATTGGTCGCCCTCATGGTAGCCGGATACGCTAACCCGCTAACCACTCAGCTAGAGAGGACACATGCCGAAAGCGAGATCGCGAAAGTAGAATAATGAAAATAAGAGACAATAAGGTAACCTGTCATGAAATTAACCCTTACAGTCCCGGGCGCGTATATAGCGGGACTGAAGGCATCATAGATAGAAGTAGGTCGGTACGGGAAGGGTTAACCAATGGGGATCGGAATTCACACACACAGTCTACTTTATATAACAATATTAATATATAGATTTAATACTATCTTCACTTAACAGCGCCAACCCATTATTTCTCTTTCTCTCTCTCTCTCTTTCCGTATTCTCTTCAGAGGCTATTCAGAGCTCAAACTATTCATTCGTTTTTAAAAATGTAGCGGTCAGACCGAATGCAACTATTGGTCACGTGAAAAAGGAAGGGTTGTATGATGAACGGGTTTGGGGCGGTAGAATGCGGTAAGGGACGTCATTGCCTGTGTAGGTTTATCCTAAGTCAGCCTGGAGATTTAGAGTAAGTAGATCGGACACAATTAAAGTTTTCAGGACCAGTTAGCTTATTTTGAACATTTAATTTATTGAAGACTACGCTCCTGTGCAAGGAGAATACCTCCACAGAAACGAAGCCAAATGTTTAGGCTGAGAAGGCTATACATTAGTTTGGCTTATAGTTGTACAATGTGCAGATGGGTATACTCCGGGCTCAATATGAGCCTATAGATGTGCCCTGGGCTCCATTGGATGTACTCTGCACAGTGCTTATGGATGTACTCATGACTTGTTGATGTAAGAGCTTGTTGATGTACGGCACTCTGGGCTCTTTGATGCACTCATGGCTTATGGATGGACACTGGTCTTATTTATGTAAACTCGTTTATTGACAAACGATGCCTCTCTATTTTATTAGCTAGTTTCAAGACCTAGTCTCCGAGACTCAACTTTAGACACCACGCACACACCAACACCATGATACACACTACACACACAGTGTAACACACACAGTGTAACACACACAGGTAGTTGTCTACAGCAAGCATAATAACACAGGGATCATGTGTCATATCCCCCCGCATCCCCCTCCCCTCTATTTTTTTCTTCGTCATCCCACTGAATCAGCCCTCCTTCCCCCTACCGCCGCTTGTCACATCAAATTAGACAAGTTTTTAATTGGAAACACATGAAGAATCAAGTATACACATTATAAACTTGTACTCATAGAGCTGGGGGGATGGTGGCAGCTTATACCTCTCCCCCCCCACACACAAATCAGACACAAAAGTGATGACAGAGCAGAAAGTTTATATCTTCTCTATCATTCATTCTACGCCAGAAGTTTTTAGTTCTGTCTTAGAATAGGAGCATCGAATGCACCTAAGCATTTAACTGTATACCTATACTCTGTGCAAAACACTAGCGAGACATATGGAGATATGCCTGCTTTCACAAAGCATCTTTTCAAAGGACAATGTGAAGCGTCGTACATGTACATAGATATTATTCCGAGAGTGGGATTTATTTTATATCTACGTCTATATCTATCATTTTCTCTCTATATATCTATCTAAGTTCATACTTTGTCATATCTATCTATCTATTATGTATCTATCTAACTATCAGCCATCGTCTATATCTCTAGATTCTAGATCATCTATTTATAGGCTATCTATATATAGGCTATCTATATATAGGCTATCTATCTATCTATCTATCTATCTATCTATCTATCTATCTATCTATCTATCTATCTATCTATCTATCTATCTATCTATCTATCTATCTATCGATCTATCTATCTATTCATATATATATCTATCTATATATCTATCAAAGTCTATATTTCTATATCTATCATCTATATATCTATCTATCTCTAAATATCTATCTTTTTTATCTCACCATAGTGTGTATTTATGTATCTATATATTACACAACCAGTCCTTGTGGGGGGACAATAGCGACAAGCACCACAACGAACCACTGTGCCAATGGGCAGCACCACGTTGACGAACACCAGAGAACAAGCGTCACCAACAGACACCTTGTCATAACGATTGAGGAGGGCAGCACACAACACCAACCCCAGTTAACAGCAGACTGGTGCCTACACCACTACACCGTATATATCCCCACTGGCATCAACAACGTACTGCCCGCCCCCCCCCCCCCTAGCCCCCCCCCCTTATGCTGATGTATCTATAAGCGGCGATAACTCTCCAGGCAACGACCTTCCACCTGTTGTACTTCTGTCTACACAATATCAATCATGATTTAAAGAGTGGCGGGAAAACAACAACAAAAACAACATACATCCGTTTCAAAGCACATGAAATTGAGTTGTATTTTTTTTTAAAGGCCAAGTGATCAAGAAAACATAAGACTGGATGCCACTAGTCCAGGGGTCGGCAACATTTTGCTATTAATAATGTGCCAAAATAGGATTCCTAATTAATTATGCGTGCCAACAGCCTAAAAGTCAAACTGCCCTTTTCTTGAAGAAAAAACTTGAATATCCTTTAGGGGGGGGGGTCTTCGGCGTGCCATTGAAATGGCTCTGCGTGCCAATTCTGGAACGCGTGCCTTATGTTGACGATCCTTGCACTAGTACATCGTCCGCCTCACAACCTAGACCAAAATTAAGTTATTAACAAGTGCCCTTCAGTAATAAGTAAAAAGCTCACTAAATAGAAGAAAAAAAACAACAACAAAATGGGGTGAACGAGAGAGCTGTCGAACTGCGTGTGTGGAGCGTGCAGGCGAGGTTTAAAAGCTAACACTAAGCGAACGATTCAAAAACAACATGGCAGAAAATCTGAGAAAATTACCCACTTAACTAGATTAACCATGATTGTTTTTTTTATTAATGAAGAAGCAGTATTAGAGTATAAGCTATGTAGTACTGAAATAGAATAAAGGGCTCAATTTAAAAAGCTGAACTAATCGGGAAAACTGATAAATTAATGAAATAATATAATTACATTTATCTATGTAGGCCTACATATCTTTGTATCTTTCTATCAATAGGCCTATATTATCTAAGTATATATCTATGAATCTATGTATCTATTTATTTATGGAAGTAGGGCCTATGTATCGAAGTAGGCTATATATCTATGTATATCTCTAAGTATCTTTTTATTTATCTTTTTATAAAATTGAAGCTGAAGACTAGACTCAGACCTCATATGAGCGTAGGACGCAAAAAATCTTCTTTATAGTCCATGTCCATGAACAAGTCAAACTCCTCGTGTGCAGATAGTGCAGACACCCAAACGCAAAGACCTGGGACAGGGAGGTCCACAAAATAACCACTAAAGGCCCTGATTGAGGTCATCTTTTTTGTATGCTGACTGCAGCATGGCGCCAAACAAACCCATCACCACGCCAATCGTCCTGTCACCTCGTTTATTTTGTTTCCAGTCGGTAATACTCTCTCTCTCTCTCTCGTGCTGACATAATCAGGAAACAGATTCTGATAGCTACCGTAATATGCAAATAAACTAAAAAACGGAAAAAAGGAAAAGTGGGGAGGGACCTTGAAGCCATGTATTCCCCCCCCCCTCACCAGCCAAATTGTGTTTTAAGGTAAATCCGCCCCCCCCCTTCCCCGCCCACACAACCTGTTTTTTTATCTACATTTTACAATCTGGGCCTTCTAACTTCTAGAGTAGTCTTTTAAAATGAAACTGCCTTCTGACAAAGCCCCAATTTTCTTTTTTTTTTTTTTTTTTTTTTTACCTTTTAAAGCAAATACGGGGATCCGCGCCCTTTCAACGCCCGCTCCTCCGTCACCCCGCCTCCAACTGCACACTACGACCGAAGACAAACATGAGCACGTAGAAAAATATTGACCTCTCCCCCCACCCCCTCCCCTTTAAAAAAAATATATTTTCAGAACTGACCAGCATAATAAGGCAAAGGAAAGTGAAATGTTGTGTGCACAAATCACTAGCCTACACATAAACAACACCACATTTATAAAAATAATAATAGGCCCCTACTATTATAGCGCGCACTGCTTCTCTTCACCATTTAAATCGAACTATGAATTGATACACAAGGAATTATCAATCTCTAAATTAAAATAAAAAAGAATTAAAAAATAAAAGGCCACTAACTGATATTTTCTTCCCCCCCCCCCCCAAAAAAAAAGAAAGAAAGCAGTATTACTGACAAGCAATCACGTGACAAAGTGCGGCCTAATGTAGTCTCTCCTCTTCTTTCCCCGAATCGCGAGCCATAGCAGGACATTTTTTTACAAGGGAGGCGAAAGTAACAGCCGTTTGTTTCCCCCCATCCCCGTTCACACGCGCGCGCGGAGCAACTTGTTTGGAAACTTTTATTTTTAAAAACTAGGGACAGAATATATATATATATTATATAGGTAAGGGGTGAATTGGCTTGTTTGCGTGGGGCTAATGCCGCTAAAGGCTATTTAATTTGGACAATTAATTTGTCTTTGGTGTGTGTGTGAGTGGGTCAGGGGCGGGGGGTGGCAGTTGAAGCAGTTAATTTAGTTTACGTCAGAGTAGACACTACAAAACTTGCCATGAGTGAAAAGACCAAGCAAGAATTGAAAAACACAATACACTCAATCCAGAAAACCAATGGGCCAACTTTTTAGAATTTCAAAGAAAAAATGAAATCAACATTTAAATATAGGCCTACCAACTAGGTCTTTTTTGTTCATGGAATAAATATTAATTCAAACTTAATGCCAAGTACCTAGGGAAAACAATAATCCAGGAAAACCAGTAACTTAACTTCATTAAAAACATTAATACAAATGCAAGACTAGACTCGGACCACTGATGAGCGGACCACAGATGAGAGTAGGACGCAATAATCTTTTTTATAGAAGGAGCGTCTGTAATGTTTAAGATAAGATAAAATAATAAATAAAATTATATCTTGGATTCCAAATGTTAAAGTTAAAGAAGTAAAAAAAAAGTTCAGAGTTCAAACTCTTAAAATCATTTTTAATTCCCAAAAATAATTTTCAGTCACATGAAATTTCTAAATCTTAACTGGCAGCGTTTTATAGGTAGTCCAAATTTTAAAAAAATATTTGAGGATGTTTGTTTTAAGCAAATTTTTAGGAAATGAAATATTGACTCAACTATAATCTTGGTAAGTTTTTCCCACAGAGACAAGAAAATGAAACTAAAATGCTATCTCACATTCATCAGCCCTATAGTATATTAAATTATAGCATCTTCCGTAAGGGAACCAGCAACCTTAAAATTTTTTTTTATACAAATTATAATCTATATACATAAAAAGCTCTGTGTGTGTGTTTAATCAATCGTGTTAGTTAATTTAAAGACTCATGACCTTATTGTCTCATATAATACTTTTGAGATTTCACTTCAAACATGTGTCTTCGCTAGCTAAGTGGATAACGTATCCAACTGCAACTGGGAACAACTTCATGGATTTTTATGAGGGATTTTAATTATCGATGCTTTAGCATGGAATACTTCTTGGATTAAAATTTTATCACAAAGTCTTCTTAAAGATGCAGGCAAAATATTTATCCCAAAGGGTCCCACCCTTCACTATTCTTCTACGGATAGGTCGGAAGGTTTTGCAGCCATTTGTTTAGTTAAGTAGGTCAATGTAAAACTGTGCTTGTAGACACAAACAACAATATAAATAAAAAAACAACAACACTTTATTATCAAATTATATATAATATAATAAGTAATAATAATATTACTGTGAAATAGAGCTACCGGTATATCTTGCCAAACTGCCACAGTTTAAAGAATACAACCTTTATGAATTTCCATTAGGAATAAGTAAAGTTTAAAAAAAATCATTAAGTCAATTTGTGAAGGTCATTGGATCATAGTATTGTATTTCTAAGTTAAAATTAAATGCTTGATTTTAAAAATGTTTTATTTTGTATAATTCTTCTTTTATCGAGACTTGAAATAATCTGATTTTAGGACTTTGGGTTAAGCCCTATCACTAATCTATTTTGGGAAGATATTTGTGTTGTTTGTGGTGCCCAACCATTTTAATGGATCATGCCATACCATCTGACACAATTTTTCTATAATTGTTTTATTTTTAAATTCAGACGTACAAATTCCACCCTTATGTGGCAGTTTCTTTTGATTTGTTAAAGGCTTGGTTTCTTTGGGAGAGGAGGGGTGGGGTTTGCCAGGAAGCTGCTGCTGTGTTATTAGACCTGTGGTGATACTAACTTACCCGGTGTTCAAAAGTTGTAGGCGTGACATGGAACTGGTAGAGAGGAGTGAAGTATCCTTCCAGTAAACCCATTAGCATGATCAGGAAGACTCCGTCCTGGAACTGAAAGGTACATAGACACCAGAGTTATGGGCATGAAAAACAAAATATTAAACAGATAACCTAATCCCCAACCGCCAGACACAATTAATCCATAGGGCCAGTGAAGTAACGTTCCCTAGTTCCTGTGGCCAAGGCATCCCAGGGGATTGTGTGGCGAGCACAATGCTCAGCCATCTTTACTTCTCCCCAGCTGATGTCAGGTATTCATCAGAGCTGGGTAGACTCAGGGTCACCCCTAGTCCTGGGAACAAATCCTAGACTTAATCACCAGGATTAAATCCCAGAACATTCTGTGCTGCGGCCAAACGTAAAGCTGTTTAATGCTCTTCCCCCCGTGTAAAGGTACCAGGAAACAACAAGTAAATTTACTAATTTGATTCTAATAAAGGTGGACAGATAAATAGATAGATGGCTAAATAGATAGATGGCTAAATAGATAGATGGCTAAATAGATAGATAAATATGTATAAATAGAAACAGAAATAGACATTTAAAACTAATGAGAATAAAATGGAAGAGACAAAGCCAGACAGACCAAGAAGGAATTTTTCTTCTCATGGAAGTTTGTAAAGTTATAATCCACTAAACAAACAAGCAACTATAATTAGTGGGTAATGAAGATATTTAATTAGCAGACCAACGTGATGGAAACATGTGTTAGTAAATAGCAAGCCGGACAGGATATTAATTACCAGGCATGTCAAAACACCAAGTGCCTTCTGGTACATAATGTAAAAAAGTTGTTTATGCTGCAACCCTAGGCAACTAACACAATTGTGCGACCAAAAGAGCAACTTACCTGATTGTCCAAATCTGTTATCTCTAAGTTCAGTCTCATCAAGTATTTATTGACGAACGTTAGCAAAGTCTGTAAAGGGAAAACAAGCAAAATTCATCAACAGCTCAAGGTACCAAAAGTAAAACATTTGCAGCTCGCCCCTACAGCGTCATAGCACCTCTGTGGTGGAACGAGCGTCCGAACACAATTAAACAAGCGAACAATATTGACATTTTAAAAACAAAATTAATAACACAATTATTCAATTTATACTAATAACACATGGTAAATGCAAAGCGCATTCAAAGACTAATTGCCATGCATAGCGCTATATAATTGATGTAATTTGTAAGTTGAAGTTACAGTGCTAAAAAAACCTAGGGCACAATAAGACACTTAGAGAATGTTGGGGAACGGTGGAAGGTAGTAGAAAACAAACTATTGATACACTGACAATATTATTGACACAAGTTTCATTTTAAGAATAGCAATGATTTTAAGTCTGCCCCTTACTACAGGTGTCATTTTTTTCCTAGTTACCTCACAGCCTTAGAAAGGCAACAAATATTGTGCAATAAAACTTTCAAGAAAAACACAAGTAAACAAAGGTGAAGTTAAAACTGTAAACAATTAAAATTTTGTCTTTACACATGTTATATAAAAAAAAATCTGACCTTCTTGACCACGTTTAACTTATCAGGTGCATGGTCAAACAAAGTGTCAAATGCGTCTCTCTCCCCTCGGCCGTCGGCATCACTGGGAACAGAAAATGAATTCATCTTTGATTAATGCCACGTCAGTAAAAAGCAATGTACACATTTTCAACTCAATTCACGATCCATGTTTTAAACTGAAAACTGTGAAAGATCTTTATATCGAAGAATTTAATTGGTGCAACATTTTCCCTTGCGAAATGAAACAACTTCTTTAAACTAATGTAATGGAATTTATTATTGTTTATATCTATGATAATATCTATGGTAAAAAAATTGACCCAACATACTTTTTGAGTCAGGCCCTAATTAATACTTATGTCTGCATCAGATTTGAACAGGATATAAGGATCATAATGGTATTGACACATTATAAAATAGATCAGACAAAAAAAACTAGTTGTGAAGAGAAAAATCAGCTGCATATTGAGACTGCCTCACAATGTTAAATCATAATTTTTGTCTTTTTTAGCAGTAAAATTTGTGAAAGTAATAAACAGACTATAATTATTACCAAATAAAAATGTTTAAAATTGCATTTGGAGAGGCACATTTTATGAAAATTTGTAATGGCTTTGAAATAAAAGGGTTGGGGAGGAGACTTGGAAATATGTACCGTAACACAAATTGATAGTTACGTAAAAGAAAGATATGCCTCTTTTAACACAGATAAGTAGCTCTTGTTTATTTGTTTATAAAGGTTTATGCAAAAGATGGTAACAAATTTGAGACCATTAAAAAGAATTAGAAATGTTGCATGGTGGTTGAGCGGCAGTGCATTCGGCTGGTGTACTGAAGGTCCAGGGTTCGAATCCTGGTGAAGGCTAGGAATTGTTCCTGGGGCTGGAGTATATCCCTGAGTCCACCTCCTAGCTCTGACCTTAGATGGGGTAAAGTAAAGGCGGCTGGGCAATGAGCTGGCCACACAATCACCTAGTATGCTGTGGCCACAGAAACGAGTGAATGCAGCTTTACCGACCACTATGGAACAATTTGGTCCGACGGGATACTTTACTTTTAGAAATGGAGAAAAGACATTCTCGCAGAGTCTAATATGAGTAAACTGTTAGAATATTTTTAAAAAGCATCCCAAGTTGAAAATATCTATTTAGAATAACTTTTGGACCTCTGTGCAAATACTTACTTCCAATTTGTTGTAATCTCCTCCGGCACCAATCTGGTGGTTAGAGTGTTCTCAACTTTCTGAAACAGACAGCTTTATGTGAACAACTCAAAGATTTCTTTCTGGAGAAGCCTTAGCCAAGGTTTTAGGTAAAATTAGTTCTGAGACTGGGTCGCAGTTTGAGGCATAAGCAGAATATGTATAGTATAATTTAGCTTTTTTAAATATTTTTGGAGAGTCTTAAACCAGGAGTACAGGCTAAATTTGATCTGGGACATAGACACAGGAAATATGCTGAATATTTCTGGATGTCTTTCTCACTAATTTAGCTATTTAAAAAAATATTTTTAGAGAACCCTTAACCAAGATTACAGGTAAAATTAGATCTGGGACATGTATGCAGTTTGAGGAGATATGCTGAATATTTCTGGATGTCTTTCACACAAAATGAGTTATTTAATGAAATATTTTATGAATGTATTTTACTTTACTTTATGATAAACCAAGATCATTTCAGGATAAATTTTACTTTACTTTATGATAAACCAAGATCATTTCAGGATAAATTTTACTTTACTTTATGATAAACCAAGATCATTTCAGGATAAATTTTACTTTACTTTATGATAAACCAAAATCATTTGAGGATACATTTTTTCTTTACTTTATGATAAACCAAGATCATTTGAGGATAAATTTTACTTTACTTTATGATAAACCAAGATCATTTCAGGATAAATTTTACTTTACTTTATGATAAACCAAGATCATTTCAGGATAAATTTTACTTTACTCTATGATAAACCAAGATCATTTCAGGATAAATTTTACTTAGCTTTATGATAAACCAAGATCATTTCAGGATAAATTTTACTTTACGATAAACCAAGATCATTTCAGGAAAATTTTTACTTTACAACAAACCAAGATCATTTCAGGATAAATTTTACTTTACTTTATGATAAACCAAGATCATTTGAGGATAAATTTTTACTTTACTTTATGATAAACCAAGATCATTTCAGGATAAATTTAACTTTACGATAAACCGAGATCATTTCAGGATAAATTTTACTTTACTTTATGATAAACCAAGATCATTTCAGGATAAATTTTACTTTATGATAAACCAAGATCATTTCAGGATAAATTTTACTTTACGTTAAACCATGATCATTTCAGGATAAATTTTACTTAGCTTTATTATAAACCAAGATCATTTCAGGATAAATTTTACTTAGCTTTATGATAAACCAAGATAATTTCAGGATAAATTTTATTTTACTTTATGATAAACCCAGATCATTTGAGGATAACTCCATTCTTATAGGACCTGTGTTAGACTTTGTTATTAGAAGAAAAATTTAGATAGAGCAAACAATAAATACGAGTCTAATGACATCACTAACCTGTATTACAATGAGGGTGACAATCACGTTATCTGGCATTCTGATCGGAGCATGAAAATGTTTGGCCAGGGCAACCAGCAGGTGCAATATGGCCACAAGATTTTTAGAATGAACACCTTGAGAACAAAAAAAAACAACAACAGTAGCTTATATTTATACACATGCTAATGAGCAAAAATAGAAACATTATAATAAACAATGAAGGGTTGTCAAAATAATATACTTGTGAAGTTCACCAATCGATATCAGTAAATGAAGTACCTTCGGACCAAACTGATCATAGGGCTGGTGAAGCAGCGTTCACCAGTTTCTGTGGCCACAGCATACTATGGGATGTGTGGCAAGCACAATGCCCAGCTGCCTTTTCTTTACCCCAACTAATGTCAGTCACCCATCAGAGCTGGGTAAGCTCAGGGACATCCTCAATTCCTGGTAAAAATCTTAGCATCCACCAGGATTCGAATCCAGACCTTCGGATTGCCAGAACATGAACTATATTGAGAATGGGTGAATGAGAATAAATTCTTACTGTCAACACTCCACTTCTGTTGGCTCCAAACAGGTGACACCCCTAGAATATGATTTATATAATCCAAGACAACTCTAAGTTTCTGTTTTTGGCCAATCTCAGATTGAGTTACTTCTCTTGCTTCCACTCTAACGTTGCAAAGCTTTTCTAAATATAAACAAAAAAAACAACAAATTGATTTAAAATAAAAAAATCTATAACAAACGCAAAGTTCCATTTGTAAAAAAAGAAGTAGCCATTTCAGTTATATAAGTCGTGGAATAAATACAAATTATTATGAATTAAAAGTTATGAAATGTACTTTGGAGTTTGCGACAATGATTGAAATCACGATAAAAGAAAGAAATATTGACTTGCCAATGAGTTTTTGCAAAATCTGTCCATCAAACAGATCTTCCTCAATGTTCTTTACAATAATGCGATGATCGGCCAGCTCATCATTGATCCAGTCCAAGAGAACCTGTCATTCAGGATAGAAGAAAAATTACATTCCTGCACTTTTAAGAGGCACTTTGCTTCTTAAAACAGACTATAGATAAAAATGTAATAATGTAATGCTAAAGGTTATTTTTATTTCTATTAATTACATACGCTGAATAAGATAAGATAAGATTTCTTTATTGATCCAAACAAATGGAAATTTGTCTTGATTACAGATGTTTTGTCCTTCAGGATATTTTAAATGGGATGAGTCTCAGAATATATATTTAGGCTTTTTGATGAACTTAACCCTTACAGCCGAGGGCAGGTATATTTCCATCGGCCCACTTTTCCCCTCTCTGTCTCGAGCACATATATTTTCATCAGCCGATGCAATTTACTGTGGCTCGGGACGCATATATTTTCCTCAAAGAAGGGTGACTACTTAACTCATTTGCTACTAACCTAGTTTCCAAAGACACTCCTCAAACTACTAGCCAAAGGGAAGGAACTCCTCATTAAATTTAGTAAATTATTTTTCAATATTTTTTTTAATGACTAAATTATCCCCAAAGTTAATAAAAAATTACATCATAAAATAGATAAATCCCTTAGCTTTATGGAAATGTATACTTTAATACATAAAAGATGTAAAATTATCAGTAGAATCATTCGCCGAGTGTTGAGACCATAGGATTGTGCTAAATATTTTCACTAGCCCTAGCGTCAAAGTCCGATAAAGTATCATAAAGCCCATAAATCGAGCTGTAATGGAAATTTATCTAAGTCTATATCTGAAGCATTCTTATTATCAGAACTGTAGTTAAGTGTTATTTTCCGTCCCCGCCCTGGTGCATTTGGAGGTATAGAGCTATTGATTAATAATCTAAAAAATTAAAGGCGAAGGCTATAAAAAAAATATTACAAGACAAAAGGCCAGTAAAAACTACCTGTACTTTGAAATCGCATTGCAAAAAACAAATCTTTATAAAACATCCTTTTTTATTTTAACAAAACAGACTATATTCCTACTTTTTAAAAGCCGCGCTTGCAGTAAAAACTACCCACACAGAACACGTGGCGAAAAATCAATAAACGACGATAGGTTAGCTCATTGCTATTTTCCTTCCGCTATTATGGTACTTATTTTAAAAACATTTAATTACAAATAAATAAATGCTTCTTATTACAAATAGGCAAAAGAAAAAAAAAGTAAATCAGATAATAATTTTTTTAATACCAAATTCTACTTATATATGAAAAACTGATAATCACTATTTACCTTTATAAGCTCAATGAGTTTAGGATTTTCTCTAGATGTGGGTTCTATCATAGAACGCTCTTCATTGTCAGCTAGAAAAAGAAACAGAGTTCTTACTATAAAATCATACAAAAACTCACAAACTTTTCATTAACTTTACACTAAATTCACAAACCAATTTATAACAGTATGTGTGAAATGTTTAAATGTCTGGCAGTGTTCTTTAGCAGTCCACATCATAAAAAAAGCATTTCATAAGATATTTTAGCAAATAATTTATTTAAAAAAAAATTTATTACATAGATGTTAACTTAAAAAAATTTTTTTTACAAATATTTTCTACGTTACTTTGCAGATTTTAGCAAAATTCAATAACTTTTTTAAACCCTGGTCAGTTTTTCAAAACTTTCTAAAATATATGAACCATGAGAAATGAATGCAATCTGAATGACAAGATAAGAAATATTTCTATACATGCTTGTATTACAAGAGCCTTTGAATGTAGTGAGGTTTTGATAATCTACGAGATGTACTGCTTAAAACAAGGCCTAACTTTTTTATTACATTACATATTAATTACTCCTGCATTTATATTGATAGAGAGTTGTCACATTATATAATGTTTTGTGGAGAATAGTGATATTAAAAGATGCTATATTAAAAAAATATATAGTGAAGGCCTACCAATTATTTTACTAAACTTTTTTGTTCAAGAATGAATAAGTGGATTTGAAAATATTATAAATAGTTGATATAATAAATCCATCCATCTTTTTCTTTTTTCTCTTTAAAAACTTGCCATGATCTGTATAATAATGGTGCAATTATTTATAAAAAAAATTTTATGTTCATAAGTATCTCTGAAAAATCTTTTTTAATTCAAATCAACAACAAGACTCTATGCTGTCAATCTCAGGGTTCATTCTGATTTAACAATGTTGCTCCCACTATCAAATGTGACCTAAATGAGCAAAATGGAACAGTTATATTATTTAGCTTTAAACTATGCATACACAAAAAAAAACAAAAGTTTCTATTAACCTAGCTGATAGCCTTCTGGTCCAATGTCTGGTATGTTAGGGCTGGTGGGAGATTCTATGGCATTTTTACCTTCCTCTTGTAACTCAGTGACTGAAATATAAAATGCACAATAAATAAAATAGAAACTAACACATAAGTCCTTGTAAAATAATTAATAAAAACCTTAACAAAAGACATACACACAAATGAAATAAAATAATGTATCTCTTTAGTAGTAACTATGTTTTTAATCAATTAAATGTAATGCAATAGCAATTGAGTGATTTAAAAAAAACAACATGGGCAAGAACAAACACAAATATTCGGTCTTCAATATTTAAAAGTAAATGCTATTGGCTAAAATGCCTCTCTTTTAAGATCATGAAATTTTTATTTAAATTCATATCTTAATCCTGGTTTTCCATGTCATGTGAGAGCCATGTAGGTATGTGAATTTCCAATTTTTATGCCATGAAATAGTTCTGTAAGAACTGTGCTAAGTTTTAGCACATTTATTTCATTGTGGTGCATTTTAAAATGTATTTCAGTGTATAATTTGATAAATTCAAACTAGATTGATTTTTCATAAAGTAATACACTTATTTTCCCTACTTTGTGTATATTAGGGGGCACGGTAGCCGAATGGCAGCACGTTCGACTGGCGAGCCGAAAGTCCCGGGTTCGAATCCTGGTGCAGGCTAGGATTTTTTTTCCGGGTCTGGAGGGTGTCCCTGAACTACCCAGCTCTGATGGGTACCTGACCTCAGTTGGGGTAAAGTAAAGGCGGCTGTGCATAGTGCTGGCCACACAATCACCTAGTATGCCGCGGCCACAGAAACTGGTGAACGCTGCTTCATCAAACCTATGGTCCGACAGGTACTTTTTTTTTTTTTTTACATTTGTGCTTTGCACTGCGGCTTACGTTTTCTTAGGATTTTACGCCATTGAAGTCACCCATTCTGCTTAGAAGTAAATTAATAAATGACAGGTGACGTTAGTGACATTTCTGTTTTGTAGATAAACATTTTACGTTCAAACATTTCTGTTTTGTAGATAAACATTCAACTATCTAAACTTGTAATGCTATATTTTATATAAAATGTAAAAGCAAAAATTTTTTTAATACAATCTGTATTAAAAAAATTTGGTCTGCTGGAAAATAACAAGGCAAGGGAGGTAACTCAAATAATTTTAACAATAATGAGTCAGCTTCAGTTTTCCTTCTTTGTCAGATATACTCATATTTCATCTAATAGGCCAATAGACCTACCTTTTTCATATCTTATTCAATTTTAATAAAGAATATAATCATTATGAAATCTTCTCTTCAATACCTCTATATTGATATTGGTATACGGCAAACAAAAAGGCCTATTTATTTATTTTGAAAATTTCAGGTCACATACCTACTTATGATTTATGACTTATAATATGATATATAATGAATGTCTATCTGAGTATTGTATTTCTGTTGTTTTGTATTTCTAAGTCAAAATTTAATGTTTTATATTTTATGTATTATTAGGCCTACTTGTTTAGCTATTCTATTAGCCCCTTACCCTTCTTTCTTCTAGTGAATTCTAGTGTTTCTAGGAGTGCTTGTAATTTAACTATTGGCAGTATTGGTTAAACATTTGTCAGTTGTGAATATTTACTAGTAATGAAGCTAGCCGCTCTTCTCTGAATTTGTTTACGCTATAGACTATAGTATTTATTAAAAGTTTAAGTCATAGCTCATAAATCAAGTCAATTAGCCTAACTTGAATTAAATTTAAATAATAAATAGAATAGACCTAAGTAGGCTACGGCTAAGTGATGTTTTTTTAAGGATTAAAAAACTTTAGGGATTCCATACAGAAGATACACATATATTCTACCGGGGACTAAGTCTAACTAATTACTAAACTTAATCCTGACTAATCATGACTAATGAATTGAAATGTTAAAGCTAAGCCACACTAGAAACAAGGAATCACGTTTTGACTGGAATCATGATTCAGCAAATCACTAGAATCTTGTTTCAGTGGAAATCAGAAATACACTGTTTCACAATCAGCCATGCCACATGTAAAATCACATTGAGAGAGAATCATGAATCATGGAAAGTGTTGAGAGTGATTACGAAGTAATTTTGGTCTGTGCCAATGCGTCTTCTATACTTCAAGCACAAAGAAAACGAAAACGGTGGGTTAAACCTTGGATCAAAAGAATAAAGATTTATGGAGCATACCATGTTCTTTTAAGCAAACTGGAAGATTTAATAGCCACCATCTTTGTTTACTTTTTAACTAGGCTAATTATTACATGATCTAGTTTGCGCTTCGCATTGGCTGACACAGCTTGAATCAAGAATCATGATTCCAAATTTTAGAACATGTTCTAAAGCTGTGAATCATCGCAAATCACTGCTGAAACTGATTCTGGTGAATCAAGTTTTGCGCTATGCCACATTTGAAATGGGGAGAATCAACGTGATTTGTGAATTGAATCGCAGCGAATCACTGATTTTGTTTCTAGTGTGGCTTAGCCTTAACACTTTCTGTCCGTAAGAACGCCACTGGCGTTGATCGTCAGTGCTATTCTGCCGTAACAACCATTGGCGTTGATTTGGGTAACATTGTTTCTTTTGCTATTAAATCCAAACCAGCTTTCTAAAATTAATTTTAACTTCCTCTGACTATTTATAGACATCAGAACTCTTTTTAACATAAGTTTAAAGGGGCTTTGACGACCTTTTATCCTTTTATTTTCATTGTTTATAGTGGTGATTATTGATTTGTTACGACGGTCACCAGTACACAAATGGGGGGCCTAGTAAAGATCATCTAAAATACTGTCTGCTAGGCCTTTTTGAAGATGTTATTTAATAGAAATGATACAAACCTATCTGATTTTATTATAGACACACATTTAATACAATTTAGAATCAAATAAATAATTATATCGGTCTAAGACTACATCGAGTCGGGAGCATCAACCGGTGAAAAATATGCATCATTAACTAGGTCCAACTAGGACCTAATCTTTCCAATTTTTTTATCATTAAGTTATTCTGTACACTGTTTAATCTTTTATATTTAAAATTTATATTTTATTCTCTTTAATTTGATATATAACATGTACCTAATTTTAAAAACAAAATATTTATTTTCTGAAAACATAACCACTCCTAGGCCTATGAAAATATATTTATCTGTATTTTTGAGAACGATAACAGACATTAATTAAACGGATTACCTGTTTATTTTTGTAATTATGTTGATAGCCTAATAGTATAAAAGTGATATGAACGTGGATTTATTTCAATACTTCTTATAGTTTGTACGTAGCAATTTTTTTTTCATTTTTTTTTACTACAAAAATACTAGAAAAATTACATTTTTTAAATAATTTTTACTACTTTAGACTAATATTTATTCTTTTTTAATATTTACGCAAAGAATTTCAGAACATTAACAAAACATATTTATTTAGATTCAGGTTATTGACCTTTATTTTGATATAGGCCTATATAACACTTGGTACATTTAATAAACAAACGATATTAAAATATTTGTTAAGACATATGCATTTTGTCTAAAAAAAAACTCCGGCAGTACCTGAAAAAAACTACGGACAGAAAGGGTTAAGACGATTATCATTGACTATGTTATTGTTACATATTCATATTCAAAAATATTGTAATTATAATTCCTTCTACATTTTTTTAATACTTCAATTCAATAAATTGTCTTATCTTATCTTATACATTACAGACGCTCCTTCTATAAAGAAGATTATTGCGTCCTACGCTCATCCGTGGTCCGAGTCTAGTCTTGCATTTTTATTAATGTTTTAAATGATGTTAAGTATTGTTAAGTTACTGGTTTTCCTGGCTTGTCCAGCCAACCCATTCCATGCACGAAAGCCACTCGGGA
Source organism: Anisus vortex (assembly GCA_949126835.1). Taxonomy (NCBI): domain Eukaryota; kingdom Metazoa; phylum Mollusca; class Gastropoda; family Planorbidae; genus Anisus; species Anisus vortex. The sequence goes on along the minus strand of OX421497.1, from coordinate 39,865,056 downwards.
AGATAGAGCACTTATATGCATTTGTTCTCGCATAAGGGACAAGGAAAGAGTTTTTGTCTTTATGTTTTTATCTGAGCTTTGAAACAGGTTGTTATTGGGTTGTATTTCTAAATTAGAGTTTAATGCCTTGTAGTAGGCACTTCAACAAACGTGAATTTCCGATTTTTAAAAACCCGTGATGGCGGAATTTTTTTTTTCTTCCGGCTTTTACGGTGTACTACCGGAAACGGTGATAGTGACATCATGGTTTAACCGTCATTTATTTTTAGACCTGCATTTGTTCAGACCGAAGACTTCGAATTTATCGATATAATTTGTTTTTTGGTGCCGTACATGTGAAAAATACACAAAACAAGCAAATTTAAGGTAATTTTCGCTTATTCACTACTAATATTTAAAATTAGGCTACCGCATTCATTTTTCTCTTACTCATTCTTCATCCAAGTCTTGAAACTACAGTACCATTGGATTTTAGTCAAGATAAAGCCCCTAAATGCCAAGGACGGTACCAATCATGACCAATGTGTCACTAAAATCGAAAGTAGACATTTTAATTTTGTATATTTAGCGGAAGTTGAATTTAATACAAAAATAAGCTATAATTTCGCATTTTAATATTTTATAATAATAATTGCTTTGCTAATGAAACATTATAATAGCCTTTCCCAAATCCTTTGCCTTTAATTCCTGTAATAATTAATAAGCCTAGTACTAGAATTACTAGTACTATTGACTTGATACTCCTAATGATTCTTATTTAGGCCACATCTATGCCTCTATTTATATTCTCTAAATTATATTCTAGCATCAATAGGCTATAGGCCTATTGCTATATAGGCCTATACCTAGACTCTAGACTTAGCAAATTAGACTTTCCTATGCCAGGCTATGCCTACGTACTATTTAGTAGTATAAGTAGGCCTATAGTTACAGGCCTACACTATGCCTCTGCTTTTATTTCTTATGCTGATGGTGCCAGGCTATGCATAGGCCTATCCTATTGCCTATTGAGTCACTAGTGACCTCTTCAAATGTCATAATTCATATGCCGTATGCATGTGGCCTAAGACATGGCCATGCTTGTGCTAATTAATTAGATTATTATTAATTTAATACTATTTATTACTTATAATTTATAATAATTAAATAGTAGTAGCTTAAGTGGTAGGCCTAAATAACAGTAAATCAGCTTTTTAATATTTATTAAAATTATAATAATAATACTAATTTATTATAATAGTTTTATAGTAATAGTAGTAATTAGCGTTAAATAGTAAATAACTTACATAAAGCATAACTTCTAAGCCCTAAGCCTAAGTTATTGTATGATTGTATGTTATATTATTAACACTATTGTCAATAATTTTAACAAAATACAATTATTTTATAGGTATAACTTCCTCTGAGCGGGACATGCACTTTCATAATAGTCTTTCAGCAACGACATGTCAAATAAAAAGTTAATAAGCAAGAACCTGAAATCCTTGATCACCAAAGTTTCTAGTTATAAAAAGAGGTTTGTGGCATAATATATTTTTAAAGCGTATGACTGAATGTGTTAATATGTGCATGCATGATTAAAATGTTTGCAAGAATTGCATATATATAATTTGGAAATTGTTGCTTTTTCCCATTGTCTGACTTTAAGGATAACACCTTTTGTTACTTATTATAGGTTGAACACCATTTGGAATCCCATTCAACACCTGCGGGAGTCTTCTAATGTACCATAACAAAGAAAAAAGACCATCACCAGCAGCTGACAGTATTTCAAGGAAATCACATCAAGATAAGGAGATCTCTTTGCCCACTTGTATAAAAGTTATATTTTGATTGTGACATGTGCTTGTAGACCAGAAGAAATTGAGTTCCAAGTGTGCTACCCAACCTTGCCAAAAAAGTTTAAAAATAAAGGTAATGTTCAACCTAGTGCTGGTCCAAAAACCTAAAGTGACACTCTTTTATCTGTATATAACTGTTGTTTGCTATGTTATGTTTGCTATGTTATTTTATGTGTACTTAAATTGTGGACTTTTTCCTCGGTTCTACGGGGTCTCCACAGTATTACGAAGAAGAAGAAGAAGTGTCTGAGAAATTTAAGATCAATGTTTTAAAGTAAAGTAAAAGTAATTTTTTTTAAAGGATTTTAGATTAAGACCCTGCCTACAGACTTAACTCAGAGATGTACAAAATTCAAAAGCAGATGGAAGCTGAAAGCTGAAAACAAATTTTTATTATAAATCTTTTATGTGTATTTAATTTTTGCCTTGTGATAAAAATAAAAAAAAGCATTAATAATTTAAAAACATATATAACTTAACTATATGATATAATGTAATATAAAGAAAGAAAAGCACAAAGTAAGTTGTATTTAAACTAATACTATGTAGTTTATATGCATTTTTCTTTTATGCATTAGCCTTTTCAAGATTAGCCCTCCACAACCACCCACAAATTAAAAAAACGCAGTACCCGTAAACAAAAAAAAAGGATTAATCATGTATGTTCCATAGGAATTTACAAATACGCACAATAATAAAGTGTAAAGAAAAAACAGATGAAAACAGATTTTGACACTTGGGGATGTGGGTGACAATTTTATAGAAAGTGTTTCCATAAGTTTAACATGTATGTGCCGAGTTTCAAATTGATAGGAATATAGAAATTTGTTCAATTAGCATCTGAAGGTTGGGTTGATCAGTCGGTTGCAAGCCAACCAGCAAGAAAGTTTTAAAAAGTTAATATAAAGATATTAAAAGATGATAATATTAATTATAATGTTATATAAAAAAATAATACACGATAGCTATACATTGTGTTTACTTATTAATTTATTATAAAAGATAGCATTGATTGGAGAGATGACTGGTCATTGACTTATAAAAATGAGGAGAGATTAAACATTTAGACATGGCAATTTTGATCTTTAAATTTTTTTATTTTCAGATTTATTATCATTTATGCCAACTTTGTCACACCTGGAGAGTGCAGAATTGTTCATTCACAGAACCTGAAGTTGGTGATTACTTTTTTTCTCCATGACTACATCAAGTCATATTGGAAATATATTTAAAATGTTGTAATCCCACTGCTGAACAATGCTTCACTTCCACAATGGATTGAACTGATCTGAAAGGGATACTTACTTACTAGTCAATTTGTTATGAATTCGTAAACTTTTATTACACAAAATATTAATTTGGCACAACTGTAATATTTTATGAATTTTTTTTTAACTTTTATTTTATAAGCTATAATAATTTAATGTCAAGTAAACCAACTAATACATTGCTTTTGGAGAATTTCATGGTGTTAATTCATTAGGTATGAAAAATATAATTTTATTTCACAAATTATAACATAGCTGCACATGTAAATTGTGTAAACTTAATTATTAAAAAAATTGTTTCATTTTGAGTAATTAGATACAAACATATTTTGATGTAAAGTTAACTTGTTCAAGCGTAACTGTTTACAAAATCACAGGTTTTCCCCCATTGGTTGAAAAGTGATTGTTTTGTCATAAATACCAGTGATTAGATTGCGGCACATTGAAAAAGGAAAATAAATGTTTAAAAAGTTAACTTTAATTTTAGTGAGAAACTATGAATAGATATAATATATGTATTTATGAGAGCTTTTTTTTTTCTTTTTATTCTGCATATCTATATATATAAAAAGAGAGTGTTTGTACGCATACGGATCCCCATTGGTCAATTTAAAATCACGTGAGTTTGTGTCTCTAACCTTTTGAGGCCTATGCCTATATACTGTCTACTAATTTTTCACATCGGACATGTGTCTTCGCTAGCTCAGTGGTTAACGTAGTGCACTGCTATGGGGGCTACCCGGGTTCGATTCTCCAGTTAGACTATACTTTTTTTTTTTTAACTTTTAAAAGCAAAAGCCATTGTAAATATACGGGCAATTTAGATTTTTGTTAAATAAAAATACTTGCCTATTTTTTACCCGATTACAATATTTATTTTAAATTATTTTCCTAAAAGTCTTCAGTAAAAAAATAATAATTTAAATATTAGATTTATAGCTTTCTTTTAAATTGTAGTTTATAAATTTTTTATCTGCATCTTTATACAATCCTGTTTTTTTTTCAACCGGGCAATGTAGCTTGTATATTATAAAACACAATGTTTGGATATTTAATTGTGCATATACAATTTCTTTAGACTATAAAATATACAGTAAACTGTTTATATTTACTATTTGTACTTAATAAGTTAATTGCATTTTACATCAGATGTGTTTGTATTTGATTATTTAAGATTTTTCATGTTCAATCTCATTTTGTTTAGTCTTTAAAAATATTTGAAATTAAAAATGCTTTCAGCAAATAATAAAACAGCATCATATTATGTCATGTATAAAGAATTGATATTGTTTTACATTTTATATTGGCTACTTATCTTTAACGGTTTTAAATTTATGAACTTTCAAACCCATTTTTTCTCTATAAATAAACAAAAAAACTGCAAAAAGAAAAGTATAACTCTGCTTCTATTTTACTCGGAAAGCTAAATAATGTATCCTTGAACTAAGCACTATTTAAATAAATAAGTTTTTATTTCTCTAACACCATTTGGGAAATTTGGTACATTTTATAAAAGTACCTAATATTAGTATATTCACATTATTTCTATATATAAAAATATATAACATAATTTAAAAAATATTTTATTAGTGTTCTGTCTGTATCCCCTTGATGTTCATTGTATTAAAAATGTATGTTGAAAAAATTATTATGAAATCTTTTTTAATAAAAAAGTTGTGTTGAAAAAAAGTAAAAGTTGCAAAAAATGGGTACCATTTTTTTAATTAAAATACAAAGCCAAAGAAGGAGACAAAAAAACGTCGAAAAAAAATTGTAATTTCTGTTCTACTTAAGCTAGAACAATAAACTTGATGTTTTTGGAAACCTCCAGACCTACTCTATCATGTGGTTAAGAATTTAAATCTAAAAAACAAAATTTTATTTTTTTGTTGAAGTGCCTGCCTTGTGTATTATTACTACTTTACTCTTTGCTCTTCTGTCCTCTAGTGTTTCTAGGTTTAGTGATTTGACTAATGGTGTTACTCTTGTTAATTGGGAATATTCACTGGTTATGACTATGAATATGAATCAGTATGAATTTATGAACCTTGCAGCTCTTTTTTTTGGATTTGTAGTAATTGTCTTAAATTTAAATTGTCAAATAGACTTCATCAACTTTCGACTTTCATTCATCAATTCTGGCTTAGGCCTAAATAATAATCGTTATAATTATAGATTATATAAATGATTATAAATGTGAATGATCAAGAAATTCTTTGCCTTTTCATGAATCATAATTTTTCATTGTAATTGTTAATTGAATTGTGTGTAACATTTCAAGTTTCAAGGCTTGCAACTCGTCGTTCAAATAAATAGTGTTTGCCTAATGCACGTATTAAACTACATTTTAAGCCGAATAAACTATGCTACCTTCTTTTATTTTCTTTTTACGGCCCATAGTTCCAATTTTCTCAAGAAAGGATTCATCCTTTTTCTTGCTGGGTGAAAGGGTTGAAGTGTTTGGAGAAGCCATTTTATTTTTCTCTTCCTTCTTCCGGATGTTTTCCGAGTTATCCCCACCTAAGCTATGGGTCTTTTCTTTTTATGATTATTAATTATTATTAGGCAAACTATTTTTTTAATTCCAATTAGATGAAGTCATCACTTGAAATTGTACAATATTTAAGACAACAAGATAAAATCAAATAAACACTTTGCCATTATAAATTAATTAACATAGGCTACTAATTATATTCAAAATTTATATAATTATTTTTAAAAGTGCTTGCAAAGGTCAAAGGTCAAGGTGCTGGTAAGAGTTTCAGAGATAAAGCAGCGGAACTGTCGGGACTACGATAATACCTTACATAAGTTACAAAGCCCTATCTGAAGCGTGACCAACACATTTAGCACAGTAAGTAATATTTTAAAAACATGTAAAATAACTAAATAAACCACATTTAATGCAATTGTATTAAAAAAAGCACGGCTGCTTAAATATAATAAATGCTTATTACTTATTATCTAAGCCAATTTATCTGACAACTGAACGGAGTCTGATGAAACTTCGTCCTCACCGTCCCGTCCTGTCTGTCATCATCAGTCATGGTTCTTTTTATATGACCACTGCAATCATTCTCATACTTGTATCATAAATATTAATTATAAGGCAAGGTATTGGTGAGTTTCATACAGTTGCAATCTTTAATGGTAATTTTTTAGTTCTGAAAGATTTTTTTAAAAAGAATCATGTAACTTGTAACCGAACCTAAATCTAATATAGTAAATTTAAGTAAATCATGTCCAATTTGCACGAATCAAGTCCTTACATGCCTTAAAAACAATTATAATTAAATCAAAACTCGTGGGCTAGCGCAGGTAATCATTATTCATTATCTATCAAACCATTGACCGTTGTGGTCGTTGGGATATGTGAATCATTCAATGGATAGCCTACATTACATCAGCAGTCATCTTTCTCCATTTTTGCATATATCTTATTAAGTGGGATAGGCGTAGGGCATATGGGCTTTTTAATAATTTTTTATCTATAGGGCCATGTATTATATATATATATAAAGTAGACTGTGTGTGGATTCTGATCCCCATTGGTTAAATTTAAGATACGTGACCTTATTGCCTCATAACTCATATATTTTACTTAAATTTTGCGATATTACTTCGGTAGCCTATGTGTACTCCCTAGCTGAGTGGTTAACTTATCTGACTGCCATGCCATGGGTTTGATTCCCCACTGATAATTTATATTTTTCTACTTTAAAAAAAAATTCCATTAATAGGCCTATACTATTAGCATTTTTTAGTCTAGGCCACTTTTTATTAAAGACTGTAAAAAATTTCGCTTTCCTAAAATGTTTTCAGTAAGTAAAATCTGATGATTACAGCCTATTTTAGAAGATGCATTAGGGAGACGGGTGTTCGATTCTCATCAATACGGATAGTCCTAACTTTTTGCTAAATAAAAAGACATGCTTTTTTTTCACCCGATTACACTATTTATTCTAAATTCCTTTCCTTAAATGTTTTAGGTAAATAAATAATAATTATATTTTTTAAATTATTAAGCTTTTTGTTCATCATAGTTTATACATTTCTTATCTGTAGCTTATATAGGTTTGTTATTCATAAACTTAATGAAAAGCATTGCCGGCCCGGCACTGGGACACTGTGCTTCAATGAATTTAATTTATATTATAACAATAATTGTAGGGCATACATCTAAATAATGAATATTGCTATAATGTAGGCAACAGACTTCTTGTTTATAAGATCAGTAAGCCCTATATATTATTAAACTTAGCTTTTAAACCACTCTAAATGCTTTATGAATGAGTATAAAACAATAATGAAATATCATAACTAAAACACCCAGGCACAGTTCCTTAACTGATTAACTACTGAATTGAAAGCAGTAAAAAAAAAAAAGCTGTGGCCGAATTAAATTTGGGTCCCGTTTTTTCGTGTGCCGATATGTGTACATATGTGTGTGTTGTTCTCTTATCCATTGATAGATTTTAAAACTAATTTTATCATTTTCATTTTGTAAATTTTGTATAAGATAAATGTAATCAAATGTTAGTTAATTTGTTTGTTTAGACAATAATAAATGTTGCAATCAGATTTTTAACAAAAATTAAATGGAAAAATAAAAAAAATTGACACTTTACCTCATATTTCTTTTTCCCCTAAATGAATTTCTAGCTTTCACTCATAATTATTATTAAGTTTATCCAAAAACGAACATAATAAATCCAAGATGAAATTAGTTGAGTGGTATTTACACAAACAAGATATGTTATCAATCAAAACATTTTCTGAAAACAGGAAGAAAATTATTTTATTCCCCTTTTTTTTGGCTGAAATTTAGCACAGAAACAAAGAATGTTTATGCTTTGAAATCAAAAACAGGTTCATAAATAAACTTCCTGCCGATAACTACAAATTTCTGAACAAACTTTGAAGAAGTAATGCAAAAATGTAGCTTTAACACAAACACAGCGAAATAAACTTGGCGCTGTCAGCGGCTTCGGGGTACGGAATGAACGAATCGCTTTGGCGATCCCAGCAGCTCACGGTAGTTAATCAGTTAATTTTATTATGCAGTAAATGTATCTCTCTCCTATAATTTTTGTTTTCTGTATAACAGACCTGCCTACTTTTCCAAAACGTCTGTAATTTAAAAAACTTTTGACCTGTTGTTGACCAGATTACAAATATGTTAAATAAAATGATAATTTTTGTTGATTATTAATTGATGATTCTTTTCTCAGATTTAGAATGTCTGACTATTTGGCTCCAGCAGCTGCTATTATCTTACCCAACCTTGGGGGGATTGTTGGTGGATACATCACTAGAGGCAATATTAAGACTTGGTATGAGGTCAGTATTCAGCAAAGTGTTATTTCCTTACATTATTTTACATACGGAAACTGAAAATCATACAACTCTTTTAAAATTCAAATGAAATTATTTTACCCCATAGGGAAAACATTAATATAATGTCTTTGAAATTGTTTATGCTTTGCCAGGGTTTAAAACTGCCCTCATGGCGCCCACCAAACAGAGTTTTCCCCCCTGTGTGGACGACGCTGTACTGCACCATGGGCTATGCCTCTTACTTGGTGTGGCGCGATGGCGGTGGATTCACTGGCGATGCAGCCTTGCCGCTGGCAGCTTACGGCACACAGCTGGCACTGAACTGGGCATGGACACCGATATTTTTTGGCGCTCACAGCTTGAAATGGGTGAGTATCTGTTGCCTTTTTGAAAACATTTTCGGGGATGTGACTTTTCCATTTTTGGGTGGAAATCGTTTTTTTCTGCCAAATTTTGGCACAAAATGTTTTTTTTTTTTTTCTGTCCGCAATATTTTTAGATGATTTAGAATGTTATAAAAAAAAATGGAAAACACACACTGGGGTATTCTGAGGTAAAAGAATTATTCGACAAAAGTCTTAAGACCTTTCTCTTTAACTAGCATTTTTGTGCCCCCCCCTTCCCTGCGGCTGCAAAAATGAAAAGAAGAGAAAGAGATTAAAAATATTTTAAAGTTTCATTTAGGCATATGTATTCTTCAATGTAGGCTTTCTTGTCACATACCTGCATTTTATAATTATTGCTGTTTCTCCCATTTCATTTATTTGATTAGTTTATTATTTATCTAGCTTATTGTTTGGTTTCATGGCGTGCAGTGGTCTTGTGACTGAGCGCTTGTTTGCTACTCCTTTGGTTTTGGGACTCTTTTTAATCCCTGGAACCTAAATGAATCCCAGAGTCCACCCAACTTTGATGGCCCGTTTACAGGCCTTTGCAGTTACTGTCTGCATGTGGGGCACCATTGCTGGCACCAATTACCTCTTCCATGGCATAAATGAGACTGCTGATTATATGCCATGCTGCCATTTATTAGACCAGGGCTTTGTTCTAACCACATGATATTCTCATGAGCCAGATGAAACATCAGCACTATATATATCTTCTGGAAGGGAAACATAACTTACTGTACTTTAAAGAAATTGTTTTAAATGCCATTTTATTACTGGTAAAAGAAAAGGTTTTATTATAAAAGATAGCTTGAAAAAGAATACCTGCATGCAATTTAATGCAAATGAAACATATCTGTTTATGCTGGCAATAAGCTTATAAAAGGAGCATTTGTAAGATAAGATATTCATTGACAATTTGTTTTACAAGTTAAAACCAACATTTTCAAATTCTACTATTATACATTAATCATCTGCTTATTACGCTGAACTCATTTTCTGCATGTTTTTGTCTACCTTGCTGATTAATGCCACAAGCATGCTAAATCCAGCAAAAAAGTTACATAGCATATGCTGCTAGATACAGGGTTCGTACAGCTCCTGGAAACTCCTTGAAACTCCTGGAAAACAAAAAGTTGTGTTCCAGGACCTTAAAACTCCTGGAAAAAATGCATTTAGTCCTGGGAAAATACCAAAAACTCCTTATTTTTTTGAGGGAGATTAATTATTAATTTTAAAAAATCACAATCACTGCTCTTAGATTGTACTTTCACTTTTCCAGAAAGCCCTATTGAAGTTAGCCTGCTTTGCAGCTTTCTATTTCCGCGCGCAAACGTTGATGACACCAGTGATGCCACCACTCATTGTTTTTTACTAGATCTTGTTTTTTTTAAATCCAAACTTGGGATGTAGGCTATAAAAGTCCCCGAAATGCTGTAAAACAACAAAAAAACAGCTGTTTAGCGAGATGTGTTTTTTTTTTTAAAGAGCTCAGCTTGGCTTTTCAAAAAAATTACTCCTGAAAAACTTTTGGAACACTCCTGGAAAACTCCTGGAATTTTGAGGCAATTTTTCTGTACGAACCCTGTAGATAATACTGTAAACCTTGTCAAAAACTGGTTAACTGGCCACTACCTGCTTTTGTAATAAAATTGCATGCATAATGAGTTAGTTCTCCAGCTAACTTTATTTTAGTATCGATATATATTTAATGTGTATCTGTTATTGTGTATCTTTGGATCTAATTTAAAAAATGCTTTTATAAGTTAAGGCATTTTTTGCAACATACCCGTAACTTGCCCGTTATTTGATAAGGGGTCAACTGGTTAAAGTCACTTTTTTACACGTGGGCCTCAGAGCTGGTGAAGTTTGTAAACCATCAGTCCTCATTAGTGACATACCTCCTACATTGCTCTGAGGCTCAATGTACACGCTTTGGCATTGCTTCCATTACACGAGGTTGGGAGGAAAAAGGAAGATGAAAATAACTGTTCCAGGAGATTGGTGAACAAATGACCGATTTATAACTTGGTCTGCTCAGTCAGGGAACATTAGAGTAATATGGCCCCTGCGATCTTGTTGATTGAAATCTGCTAGGAATGAAATGCCTTCTGTGCCCTAAGAAGCTACCTGAAACATTTTCCTCCTTTTTGTTATGACCGGGCTCAAGAGACAAAAAAGCTCATCCAGTTTGTTCTCAGTTAAAAATTGTATTCTCCTCATTTCACCGTTCTCTTTATTTTGTTTATAAAATTGTTTCTCTGTTTACAGGGCTTTGCAGTTACTGTCTGCATGTGGGGCACCATTGCTGGCACCATTTACCTCTTCCATGGCATAAATGAGACAGCTGCTTATGCCATGCTTCCATATCTCGGCTGGGTCTCTTTTGCAACAGCCATCTCCTATAGAATATGGAGGGATAACCCAGAGAAAAAAGAATAAAGGGTTGTTCACTCCCCTTTTCTTTGTAAAAAAAGCCTGGAACAAAAATATACAAAATTCTCTCTTTACAATTTCCCCAGCCTTTCCTTTCATTTTGGTTTGAAATCTATTGAATAGAAATTTTATATCAAATCATACTTTACAATAACTTTACATTATAGTCTTTTTATGCTTTATATTTTTGGTGTGTCAGGAGATTTCTGTTGTTAACAAAATGTTACTATGAGAAATGTACACTTTTTCTATTTTTCTATTGGAAATTTGAATTGTTTCATTAGGATATGAAAGTCTATTAAATGCTTTTTTTTTTAAATTCTTCTTGTTAAACTCAAAGGAATTGTTTTTTATGTATTTTTCTTAATTTCCATCTATTGACTAGAGGTTGAGTGTGCTTGAACTGAGTAGATGCAGATGTAGTTTTTTTTTTTTTTTTTTTTTTTTTTTTTTTTTTTTTTTTTTTTTTTTTTTTTTTTTTTTTTTTTTGTCTAAGTAAAAGCTTAACAAAGAAAACACACATGCAAGTAAAACACATTTTAGGTGCCTTCTTCTTCTAATTAAAAATATTTAAAGAAAGACTCAATTCGTACTTAGCATAAAATAATAATTTATATTTTTGTTGCTGGATTAAACCCAGGCTTAGAATTTCAATACTAATATGTGCACTGACCCTCTAATGCCTATTGCGCTGCCATGAACCCATTTGATTTCTGCATGATTTTTTTTGCATAGCCATACTGCCTCCAAGCATGCTTTAGCAGTCTAGCCAAAACAAATGATTATATTATATAGCTTTTTGCAGCTAGAATCTACTGTGAACCTAGCCAGAAAGTGCTTACCGTCTGCTTTTATAATTAAGTTGCATGCATTATTATTAATTATGCTGCCAACATTTCTCTGGGTCTAATTTGAATAATCCTTTCAAGTGTGATTTTTTGCTACACAAAGTCCCATAACAGTTTTACTGGTTAAGATTGTATTATCCAAATACCATGACCTTGTTTTTTTTTCATTTGTCTTTGTTTACAGGGCTTTGCTGAAATCCTCTGCTTGTGGGGCAGCATAGCCGGCACCATTTACCTCTTCCATGGCATCAATGAGACAGCTGCCTATGCCATGCTTCCATATCTCGGTTGGGTCTCTTTTGCCACAGCCCTCAACTTTAGAATATGGAGGGATAACCCAGAGAAAAAAGAATAAGACGGTTGTTCTCTCCCTTATGAAATTATAAAAAACAGAAGCCTGGAACAAAAATACACAAAAATCTCTACTTTACAACTTTCTCTGCCTCGTCTCTCATTTTGGTTTTAAGTTAAAGTTTATTTTAGTAGAAATTTGTTTTAAAAGAATTGAATACAAAAGATCCACCATATTATGTTAAACTCAAATTTTTTTTATGTACCGGTATTTTTTTTGTTCTGTTTTTTTGTGAGAATTTAGTTGTTGGAATTTTTTTTCTATGGAATCTTGAATCTTCTCATTAAGAAACAAAGACTGAAAGCTAGTTTGTATTCTTCTATTTACACTTAAGGAAAATGTTTTTTTTCTATCTTGCCTAGGGTAGCTATTGTATGTAGTTAAAATGTAATGGAACTGAGTAACTGTATCTTTCTCAGTAGTTTGCAACAAAGAGCTTTAACCTGTGTGCTGTTTGCATAGATTTTTTTTATTCATCTAGATATCATCGTGGATTTTTTCAGATTTTTCTCTCACGCTGTATATTAATGTAATGGGTCAACAAAGGTCTGGTGCTTTGTAACTAATTAGAGCTGGTAAGATATGCCAAGAAAACTTTACAGATCCCCCAAAAAATGAAAAATAAATGTGTGTGATACCACTGCACTAGTCCTAAAGTAAACAAAAAGCAAACAGTAGAGTATGGAAAAGTGAATAACCAAGATGTGGAATCACTAGCTGGACATTACAGATCACCAGATTGGCCCACTGTATCCCCTAGTTCCATCTATCAATGACTATCATTGACTTGTGGGCAATCCATTTAGTTTTGTCCCTTTCAATTCTAGATGACATTATTGCTCTACTGAGCTTGCTCTTTATTCAAATTTAATTTATAAATGGCTAATTATAATCAATCTATTATCTAAAAGTTGTGACCTTTGAATGGGGCCTTCTCCAAACAATTCTCTTGTGTTATTATTTTTTAAAACAAAATTGTGTTTACACAAAAACTTCATAAAATATTTTTGTTATATCCAATGTTTTTATGTTTATGTATTTATAAATTGTGTATTTATGTTACAGGCTTTGTATTTCTTTCAATGCTAGCTGATAAAGTAACTTAATGCAATATCTTTTTTCCACACCCGCCTTATTTGTAAAGAATTTAAACATTGTCACAATGTTATTTTGTGTTGTATTTTGTGTTGTATTTGATGTTTAAATATTTTTAAGAGTATGAAAAAAGATTCTTTTATTTTTTGAATAACCAACAAAACTGCAAGAATTTGTAACATTTTGAAATTGGATCATTCCATTTTTTTTTAAAATTTAAATTTGTTTATCTTGGAGTAAATGTATCACCTTTTAAAATTACTTGACAATTAGACATAAATCAGTAGAGTTGTTTTTGTGATTCTCTGATCTATATACATTTATGAAAGTGTTTTATTTATACACTGTGTGTGAGATCAATATCAGCCTAATTTTGAAGAATTGGCTAAAAACTTGTGTATTATTCAATGAGGGGTGCTAAAGCTTTTGCAATATATTAGTGTTTTGTGTGTGTCAGCAAACTGAACACCAGTATACGTCTGCAGTATTACATTATGGTAAAAGACTTCTTGTTCTTATAACCCCCAGCATGCATGGGTAAATGTATGGTATTCCAGGTATGCTTTGTTCAGACTTTAAAATATTTTATTTGGTTTACCAATATCTATAAGCCTCTACTTCCCTAACAACGTTTGGTGTTGTATAGTCTACACGTGAAGCTATCATGCTATTCTGTCTAGTTACATTTTGAAGGAGCTATCTATCTATCAGCACACATATATAATAATTAGAGATTAGTTTATATGTAATGTGAAAGAAAATAACAATGTAACTATATTCTGTTTTACATGTACCATCTTCATGGATAGCATATGTTGGGATAAATTAGTTGTATTGGTAATTAGATTTTATTTTGTGCTAGTCTTGGAATTATTATGGGTAATTACCGTATTCATTAGCATGTTTTTGCTAGAATGTTTATAGTTATAGATTTTTAAATAATTTTTATGAAAGTAGTGATATCTGATAATAATAAAAACTGAATGTCTATCTCGTTGTTTGTTTCATACTTTGTGTGTTTTGCTTTAAGTTATTTTAGATATCTTTTTGGATGGTATGTACAATTTAAAAAAATCCAGTACAAGCTGCTTTGAATTCGATGTTACCTGCTTGAAACACGCGCGTAGGTGTGATGGAAAGGGGGCGGGAGGGTAAATGAGATCATTACACATTGAATAACTTTTCAAAACCTATTTGTGTAAACCGTTTCCACAAAAGGATCGCATTTAGACCACGTACAAGTGAATGAAATACTTGTCATTCCGATCACCTCTAATACGTTTAAACTTGGAAGTGGGGTGGAGAGGGGTTAAACATGGAGAGAGAGAAGGTGGGTAGAGTGAAAATGTGTTCACGGATGTTTGTTTTCATATTCTCAAATAGTTTATTGTCCTAAATCGATATTTTAACGACTTAGCCTAGTTCTAGCCCTATAAGCCATGTCATAGCGAGGGGGGGGGGGGGGATAGGGACTACAGAAAATCAATTATATATACCGGGTATTTAATTTTTTCTATGAAGTTCTATGTTGACCCGGAAGTATCAACAGATCAGAGGCGTTTAGCAATGTGTGTTGTGCAGGTAATGCAATACGCAAGGGCCCCTGACAGCAAAGCTGGGTCATTTTTTCCTTTCAGGTTTAGAATTTCTTCAAAAAGCAATCTTGTAATAGGCATATTTGTTTTGTTTTGGTCATTTAAGCGAATCTTAAGAAGTCAATAATATTTCCGCATCATCATCAAAGCAGACTAAAACCAGGTAAAAGTTTTAAAGTTGTTACGCTGTTGCATTATAATTCAAGAGTCAAGCTAAGAGCGGGAGGGTGTCCCTGAATCTACCCAACTCTGGTGGGTATCTGACATTAGTTGAGACACAATAAAGGCTGTTGGGCATTGTGCTGGCCACACATTCCCCCTAGTAGTATGTCGTGGTCACGGTAACTGGCGAACGCAACTACACCGGTCCTATGAATCAATTTGGTCCGACGGGATTTTTTGTTTATTGTACCCTATTAAGTAGTGTTACACCATGCAAAATCTGCACGAGAGCCCCCTGAAAACTTTCAAACACTGAGAGATCATTGCTTTAGCCTATTACAAACACAGACTTGTGCTGTCAATGCGGTGGGGGGGGGGGGGGAGGAGGCGATTGGGGGATAATCCTTTCTTGGAACTCCCCATTATACTTTGTTGATAGTAACGATCAATGACGTTCTACCTACCGCCAATGAACCGAAACCAAGAAAAAATCTCGTCATTGCCAAAAAAAATATTTAAAAAAGAAAGCCCACACTTAGCTTATTGGTAGACCTACCAATGACCTCATTTTAAACGTGGGCCCACTGTTAAAGAATTATTTATTAATTCGCAAAAATGCTATTACATTTAGTCTATCAACATGTCGTTACAAACATACTTTCAACATGTTATTAAATGATGTGATCGTAAAAGAATTCACTGTTCTTTGTTGTTGTTTTTTTTTAATATTACAAGAGGAGGCTCGGACCACACAATTATCTGAGCAGGGATCAACACAGCTAAAGGTATTTAATCTTTTATTAAGTGTTTGCATATCTTGATGTATTTAGTTTAAGTCTGTAAAGAAACAAGATAGGTTCATATTTTGAATTGACATAAATAAGGAAAAGGAGCGAGCAGTTTTTTTATATATAGTGTTTATATTGGGCATCTAAGGGTTTAAATCCGTATTCTTCATCTTCTTCATATTATTGTGGAGACCCCGTTAGGACCGAGGAAAGTGTCCACAATTTAACAACATATACAATTTTAAAACGTCAAAAACAAGAATTACAAACTGATGACAGAGTTTTACTTGTGGTATTTAGTCCATCCCTTCAATGAAGATTTGAAAGCCGGCACGGGGTAGGGGCAGTGATGGAAACCTGGTCCAGGGTGTTCCACAGTCTCTGAGTGTTTTCCAAGTTTGACAATGTCAGGATGGGGGTAGATGGGTGATATGCATTCACTAATCTAGATATCCTTAAATAGCAGGGATTAGCAATCTAGGGTACGCGCGTCAGACACGCTCTACACGGCTTTGCAATATCAATAGTAAAATGTACATCTTTAGGTATATGAATGTGGGGGGGGGGTCGAGGTTAAGGTGTTTGAGAGAATACTAAATAGGGATATTTTACTTGGTTAAGAGAAAACGTCTGACACCAGTTGTAAGGGAGCGAGGGTAAGGCGTAGGGGAACCTGGGGTAAAACGAGATACTTAAGGGAAAAAAGCCTGTCGTATCAAAGATAACATTGACATGTAAACGACATTCTGTGTACTGAACAAGCAAGTAGTGGACAACAATGTCACAACAAAAAAAGATGAGATTTGTTAGTTTCAACAGAGACACAAATGATTTGTTGGGCTAACCGTATTTTCCCGTTTTGCCCCATGCCTGGGGTAAAACGAGACATACGCTGGGGGTATGCTAAATCAAATGTCAGTCGTCGCAGAGTTCACAAACGAAAACTGGGGCTACGTTTCTTTCATCAAGACCTGCACAGCTGTAGTGTGCCCGCCTGTTACAGTCACCTTGACAGGCTACCCAGTTTTCTGCACTCTCAAAGTAGGGGAACCTGGGGTAAAACGAGATACTTAAGGGAAAAAACCCTGTCGTATCAAAGATAACATTGACATGTAAACGACATTATGTGTACAGAACAAGCAAGTGGTGGACAATAATGACACAACAAAAAAAGATGAGATTTGTTTGTTTCAAAAGAAACACAATTGATTTATTGAGTTAACCGTATTTTCCCATTTTGCCCCATTGTTTTGTCCTGTTTTACCCCAACATAACCTTGTTCACAAAGCCTCCAAACCACACACTGCCCTGCTTAAGTAGGTCAAACTTAGATATCTATTACCATTGCCCACATAAATATCTATCAGAATGTTAATTCTTGTTTGACAAATCTGTATTTTTTTTCTTAATGAACACATTTGCATCGTAACCATAAAAATAGATTAAAATATTTAAAATTGAAATATTTGCCTCTCACTGACGCACGCAGCTCAACAAAACAAAATGGATTTTGCCGGCAATGCAGTATCACGTGATCTCTTTAATAGACTCATTTCTAAAGCGCTCCGACTTTCTGTTTTTCAGTAATTCGTGTGTCTCGTTTTACCCCGCTATCCCATTTTACCCCAGTTTCCCCTATTCATTGTTTATCATATTAGGCTACGTATTTACAAAAGGGCTCAAGAAAGTGGGACATGGGTGTCACGATTCTGGACTAAAACCGTGACTCGTAGCACTCATAGATAGATTATAGCGTAGATAGTAGTATAGAACCATAGGCTAGCGTAGAGTTAGATTAGATAGAACGAGTAGTCTGAAACTATTACCTTCTTTCTCTCTCACGCAATAGGAACACCCCAATCACCACCCTTCTTCACCTGTCCTTTAACCTTCACTACACTCTTTTAGTTTTAGTCCCAATTCAGAGTTTGCTAATTAATACGCCAAACTGGTACTAAAACCGTGAATGAATGAAGTGTGAATCTTAATGTATATATTCCATTATAATTTTAACTATTTATTCATGCCATATTTTAATGTGCTTATATTTTAACCATTCATTCATGTTGTTAATTCAAACTATTTTTCATTCATGTTGTTAATTCAACATGCTGTATGTAGACATTACTCCCTGGTACACACACCCTCCCCACCTTCCCCGCTAAAACCCCTTTTCCCCCTTCCCATACCACTCAAAGGGCGGCGACTCGCTAGCTACCCCTTGAGACGGTCGATGTTTTCGCATCTAATTAATATTCCCTCGGCCGAAAACCCACGCCAGCCACTTGAGTGACCAGGTCAAAGTCTATCAAAGGGAGATAATTCCCTCCACCCAGCATGACGTATGTATCAATCGTCTTTTATCTAGACTGCCCCCACCCACTTCGACCCCCCCCCCTTCTCCCTTGTTCACCCCGCAGTTTTGGCGGTATAATTGCTTACCCACCCCAACTCCATTTTCGGCTCCAATAACCTTTTTGCTTTATGTAAATATATGTTCGAAAGGACCAATGGGAATTATATGTAAATCAAATTAATGTAATCACCCAACCAAATTGAGGAGAGGTCACGTGACTGGTCTCACGAGACGCCCGCTCAACTCTTGTAGAGCAGTCTGAGTCTGGCGCTTGACCGATACACTGTACTTTTAGTTAGTCCTGGCTCAGCTCTCGAAGAAGACGCATCGTCTTAGCTTAACTCCCAACCTACTCATTTGGACTATAGATAATTAGCCAGTAATAGTAATTCGTTAATACAGTTGTGCAACCTAAAAGTGGCTTTCACAACACTACCGTGTACTAATGTTAGACATTCTGACCAATTTCATATCTGTCCAGTAGTATATCGCCTCACATGTTATATATATATCGGTCTAGCCAGTATTCGCATTTTCCACTAGTATAAGTTGTGTAACCTAACCTTGGATTCCATGACACTCGCATTATACTAGTGTTAATATTGCTGTATAACTTCATATGTATGTCTCACCATTGGATATTCGAACGTAATAAACACCTGAACAGTAACCAGTGATTTGCTTGATTATCTTAGAACTGTTTGTTTGTATACTCTTAACATCTTCACGAGCCAAGGAGAGAAATAATCATTGTTCCAGGACGATTGCAGTAGCATCGGTATTTCGTACCCCCACGACAACCAGCCACCAGTAATCATTAACCCCACGACAACCAGCCGCCATTAACCCCACTCAACCACCCCCCCCCCGCACCCATCTCAGTGTCAACATTGTGACGAATTGCTCTCCCAACAGCAACATCGTGACAAATTGGGACCTCGCCGCGGGATCCTGAACTCAAGCCGTTCAGGGCACTAACAACAGCATCAACCCGAGGACTACGCCGACTCTGAAATCGATCCTGGATGGGGGCTCATCTCTCCATCACAAAAAGATTCTAAGCTACAGCAACCAAATCCGCCACCCCAACGCCAGCCAAGACACCCCAGTAAGCCAGGCTAGCCACTTTACGCAGCCTACGTCACCCCAGATACGCCAGTCAGATCCGCCATTAAGCCAGATTCGTCGCCCTACGCCACCTGCGTCACCCCAGATACACCAGCAGCCAGATTCGTCGCCCTACGCCACCTGCGTCACCCGTTACGCCAGATTCGCCACCCCAACCGCCAGATCGTCACCCCAGATCCACCAGCAGCCAGATTCGTCGCCTTACGCCACCTGCGTCACCCGTTACGCCAGATTCGCCACCCCAACCGCCAGAGCGTCACCCCAGATATACCAGCAGCCAGATTCGCCACCCTACGCCACCTGTGTCACCCCAGATACACCAGCAGCCAGATTCGCCACCCCAACCGCCAGATCGTCACCTGAGACACCGCAACGACGTGCCTGTCCGACAACTATCAACCCAGAGAGCCCGAGAACCGCCATCAGCCTCCCCTAAGGAACCGCCGTAGTATCCGGTCCTAAACCCGGAAAAATAGACAATAACATTATACGCTAATCCAGTCCCGGCACTGGGAAAACAGAATCTCTGACCAGCCGAAGTTATCCACACCAACAGAGCGCTAAGCGCCATAAAACAATAACTTTACGATTGGATACGTGTATATGTGTGTGAAATTCTAAATACCGCTGTTCTGGTGAGTACCATTTTGAGTTGTATTACATTAGATAAACTCTGAACCCCAACCCCTCTTACATTCCCTCTCTCTATCTCGTCATATCTCTGTCCGTTTACTGCCTTACTCTCGCCTTACTCTGTCACTATGGCTAAAGGTAGACTATTGCGTAAGCAGCAGAGAGAAGATAGACTTAGAGTAGAAGCAGAGAAGCTTAGATTAGAAAAAATAGCTAGAGAGGAGAAACAATTAGACAGGGAACTTAGACTAGAGCAGAGAGAAGAAAACCGGTTGGATGAGCAACAACCCAAGGCACACACAGGCCCTGATCACTCCCAGAACCCCCCCATAATATGTTGCGTCGCCACCCTCTGCACTGCGGGCACTCCCGGCCGGCCTACAACCCCCGACGACCCGGAAACGAAGACAGAAAGAAATATAGAGATCAATTCTAAAAGAGCCAGGGCCCTTCTCTCCTCAGGTCTCCTGGCTGAGGGGATCATTAAGGCTTCCTTCGTGAATCCCTCCGACTACACTGGCGAGTCAATCCAGATTACAATTGCATGGGGAATAACTGAGACCCTCCCAACCGCCCGGGTTCATATCAGGTCAACCCTATACACTGGTACGGCCACCCTAGCGGTCCGAGCCGACTTATCATTTGATGTCGTTCTGGGGAGCCAATACGTCAGAGTTAACGACTTCTCCCTTCCTCCCCTGGCCTCAGTGGCCACACGCGCGCACCCTGACCCTGTTCCCCACCCCCCCGTGGAGTCCCCCACGGCCAACGAACTCCCTCGGGCCCAACAGGAAGACCCGACACTGGCCCCACTATCCGCATATCGGTCCACCCCCCATTCTACTTTAGGCTACACTCCCGATGAGATGTTACTCGGTCCCCAACCCAGTGATCCACTAGAACGCCTCAAGGGCGCCTTGACCAAACCCTCCCCCCACCCCGAAGAACTCTCAGTCTACGCCTACACCAATAACTTACAGACTAGGCTTAAAACTGTCCACTCTATCGCCTCAAAACACTTAGCCAAGGAGAGGGAGAAAAAGGAGACGCTATACGATCGGCGGGCCAAAGAACGCTCTCTGGCTCCGGGCGATCAAGCACTATTGCTACTCCCCACCTCTTACAACAAACTCCAGTTAGCATGGAGAGGCCCATACCCAGTTACGAAAAAACTCTCAGGCACCAAATACCTTATAAAGATCGGCAACAAAGACAAACTGTTCCCCATCAACTTGCTAAAGCGATACATAGAGCGCCCACGTGACAATAAACCCCCTGTAGCAACGACTATTGCTGAAGAAACAAAAGCCGATGACTCATTAACCGCATTCCCCTTACAGCAGACAGAAACCATAAAGGATGTAGAAATCTGTCCACTCCCAACCCCTGAACAAGCCCAAACAGTCAAAACCTTACTCCCCTCATACGCTGACGTGCAAGCCGACACTCCAGGGCGTACAAACTTAGAAACGCTCACCACGAAGGTCACCGACCCGCGAACCATTAAGGTCAAACTTACTATGCCAGACGCCAAATTAGAGGCCATTGAGAAAGAAATCAATTACCCGTTAGCCCACAACGCCATCGCTATCTCTACCTCCCCTTTCAATGCCCCGGTAAGACTAGTACAGAAAGGAGACATAATAGAGTCGTCCCACCCCCGTGGAAAAATTCACCCACCGCCCGCTTCCCGACGGGAAAATGGTAGACCGGGAATGTCACCATCCCCTTACTCCCGCCCGAGACACCCACAGCCACATCGGCCTTATCGAGACAATCACTGCGCCAACCCTCCCCCACTAATCAAACCAAACAGCGGCCCCTCATCTCGACCGGGTCAATCCCAATCCAGACCCCCTCCGCCCCTCCAAGATTCCCGACGTAGGGACCACCGCCACGCCAGACCCACCCCTCACTTAGCTCCCGAACAGGAACCCGCCGATCAGGGGCGTGACCAGTACTCAAGCAGTGACTATGATCGAGTCCACCACGTGTTCTCTATTTCCTCGGCAGACAAACATAACCAATTCCCTCGTAGCTACGTTGACGAGATAGTCAGAATCAACGGCCGACTCGCCTCGTGTACGTACGATTCCGGTCTTAGCTTTGAGGCCCTAGTGACGCAATCAAAAATCGACCCCCGCGACTACACAGGACGCTATGTGCGACTCCAAGGTCCATCTCATAACTCTCCTATTCAGCAGCTACCGACCGCACTCGTAAACCTCAGCTCAGCACTTTTTACAGGCCCCATTGAGGCCGCCGTATTAGAAGGCCTACAAGTAGACATCCTACTCGGAAGACCGATTGTAGGTAAACAAACGCATTGCCTGCCTACACCCGCAACCTACGGATCGCCCCGCCCCACCCCCAACCAGACACCTCTCCCCCACCCCATGTCCATTAAAGATAAGCTCCGTCATGCAAGGCTGCCCACGACGAGACTCGAACTAAGACAAACACTGTGCGAATTCAGCAACTATCAGAATACCCTTATACCAAACTTCCGTAAAATTGCCCGTCCGTTATTTAGATTGCTCAACGCACCCACATCGTTCCCATTATCTTGGGACAAACTCGCTACTAATGCTTTCGACACATTGCAACGGTGCCTAGGCCAAAACCCCTTTCGACACACGCGGCATAGCGGACACTAAACCAGTGCCCCTACACACTTCATGGCCCAGAATACTCAGTAATACGACCCCACGCGCGCACACTGTAAATGAGTGTGTAGTTACCTCCCTTTCCCCATGTCCCAGAGACAGTAATTTAGGTAAAAATCTTCTTTCTGAGTAGATTCCCAAGCTACCCGGGTGAATTGTCACGATTCTGGACTAAAACCGTGACTCGTAGCACTCATAGATAGATTATAGCGTAGATAGTAGTATAGAACCATAGGCTAGCGTAGAGTTAGATTAGATAGAACGAGTAGTCTGAAACTATTACCTTCTTTCTCTCTCACGCAATAGGAACACCCCAACCACCACCCTTCTTCACCTGTCCTTTAACCTTCACTACACTCTTTTAGTTTTAGTACCAATTCAGAGTTTGCTAATTAATACGCCAAACTGGTACTAAAACCGCGAATGAATGAAGTGTGAATCTTAATGTATATATTCCATTATAATTTTAACTATTTATTCATGCCATATTTTAATGTGCTTATATTTTAACCATTCATTCATGTTGTTAATTCAATCTATTTTTCATTCATGTTGTTAATTCAACATGCTGTATGTAGACATTACTCCCTGGTACACACACCCTCCCCACCTTCCCCGCTAAAACCCCTTTTTCCCCTTCCCATACCACTCAAAGGGCGGCGACTCGCTAGCTACCCCTTGAGACGGTCGATGTTTTCGCATCTAATTAATATTCCCTCGGCCGAAAACCCACGCCAGCCACGTGAGTGACCAGGTCAAAGTCTATCAAAGGGAGATAATTCCCTCCACCCAGCATGACGTATGTATCAATCGTCTTTTATCTAGACTGCCCCCACCCACTTCGACCCCCCCTTCTCCCTTGTTCACCCCGCAGTTTTGGTGGTATAATTGCTTACCCACCCCAACTCCATTTTCGGCTCCAATAACCTTTTTGCTTTATGTAAATATATGTTCGAAAGGACCAATGGGAATTATATGTAAATCAAATTAATGTAATCACCCAACCAAATTGAGGAGAGGTCACGTGACTGGTCTCACGAGACGCCCGCTCAACTCTTGTAGAGCAGTCTGAGTCTGGCGCTTGACCGATACACTGTACTTTTAGTTAGTGCTGGCTCAGCTCTCGAAGAAGACGCATCGTCTTAGCTTAACTCCCAACCTACTCATTTGGACTATAGATAATTAGCCAGTAATAGTAATTCGTTAATACAGTTGTGCAACCTAAAAGTGGCTTTCACAACACTACCGTGTACTAATGTTAGACATTCTGACCAATTTCATATCTGTCCAGTAGTATATCGCCTCACATGTTATATATATATCGGTCTAGCCAGAATTCGCCTTTTCCACTAGTATAAGTTGTGTAACCTAACCTTGGATTCCATGACACTCGCATTATACTAGTGTTAATATTGCTGTATAACTTCATATGTATGTCTCACCATTGGATATTCGAACGTAATAAACACCTGAACAGTAACCAGTGATTTGCTTGATTATCTTAGAACTGTTTGTTTGTATACTCTTAACATCTTCACGAGCCAAGGAGAGAAATAATCATTGTTCCAGGACGATTGCAGTAGCATCGGTATTTCGTACCCCCACGACAACCAGCCACCAGTAATCATTAACCCCACGACAACCAGCCGCCATTAACCCCACTCAACCCCCCCCCCCGCACCCATCTCAGTGTCAACATTGTGACGAATTGCTCTCCCAACAGCAACATCGTGACAATGGGATATGGGTATTCTGTGCATCTTTGTGGTTACAGAGAGGTTATTAGCTACCTGGATAGAATAAGACACAGAACAGCACTCATACTAAACTGAACAGACCAACACAATAACACACAAACAAATAACGACAACACAATACTAAAACTAAACTATTCAAAAACAAAATTCTATTTAAAGGCAAAAGGTGAGAAGTTTATTTGTTATCAATTATTAAATAATAAATAAATAAAAGCGTATCATTGTCTATTCTAACTTATCAATTACAATTTTTTTTTGTTTTTTTAATGTTTTCTTTTTATTTCAGTACAGTTATAGAAAATGGGCTGCGGAACGTCATCTGAAAATGAACATGTCGGGAAACATAATGCTTATAATATATACAGTGCAAACTACGACGGGGAAAGTGCACCTAGACTTACACGGAACAGTGAGTCAAACGAAGTGAAGGGATCTGAGGCCAATGAAATAAATGGGTTTGGTTATAAACAAATGAATAGGGATGAAGATGAACAGTATAATAACGATGGAGCCAAACAGGGAATTGTTTGTGAGGATAAGGGGAATATTGAAGGCGATGCTATAGACACAATTGACGTTGAGGCACAGAATAGAATTATTGACATAGCAAAGGAGAGTAGTGATGTTGTTAGAGTAAAATATCAGTTTGACGCTGAGGATAAAGAGACTACTAATGAAGTGGAAAAAGACACTATTGAACATAAGGAAAATGAAAATGGTGACAAAGAAAAAGACAATATTGATGATGAGAAAAAAGACAACATAGGTGGTCTCGAAAACGAACACATTGATAAGACAAAAGAAAATGTGGATGAAAAAGACAACAAAGATGACGGAGAAAAAGACATTGTAGATGGCGAAGAAAAGAAAATTATTGAAGATAAGATAAAAGATGATAAAGATAAAAACACCAATCATGATGAGGAAGAAGATGATGGTGATGATGAGGAAAAAGACGGTATCGATGATGAGGAAAAATACGGTATCGATGATGGGGAAAAAGACGGTATCGACGATGAAAAAAAAGACGGTATCGACGATGAGAAAAAAGACGGTATCGATGATGAAAAAAAAGACGGTATCGATGATGGGAAAAAAGAAGGTATCGAGGATGAGGAAAAAGACGGTATCGATGATGAGGAAAAAGACGGTATCGAGGATGGGGAAAAAGACGGTATCGATGATGAGGAAAAAGACGGTATCGAGGATGACGAAAAAGACTGTATCAATGATGAGGAAAAAGACGGTATCGAGGATGAGGAAAAAGACGGTATGGATGATGTGGAAAAAGACGGTATCGATGATGAGGAAAAAGACGGTATTGAGGATGAGGAAAAAGATGGTATCGATGATGAGGAAAAAGACGGTATCGAGGATAAGGAAAAAGACGGTATCGACGATGCTGAAAATCAAAATCTTGATAAGGAAAAGGACAATATTTCTGATGATAGCCAAGTTGATTGTGGCTATGAACGTAATGCCAGTGGACTAAAGGAAATAATTTTTGACTATCGACGCGAGTATTTGGATAAAAAGCCAATGGAAAGGCCACACGGAACACCTGCAGCTTTGTATCTCGACACGGAGTTTCTTTTAAAGTTACCAAAGGGGCATAAGCACGACAACATGGACTGGAAAAGGCCAAAGGTAAAATGAGTTGTCTGCAAAATTATTACACTTTTAAAAATATTAAATTGTACTACATCTTTATATTCTTTAAGATTAAATACTATAATTGTATACAATGCAACTTTGAAATTATTACGACTATTTATGCACATATTTTATTATAATGTAAAAACCTATGAGCTTGGTGTATGCTTGTGGTGCAGCAAATGAAACGAAACATAAGCCAAAAAATGTAATAGAGTCTACATGTTGCGAAAAGTTGTTTGTTGTTGCAAAAACTTGTATATGTCAATACACCATTTCCTTACTTTCAGGAGTTTAGAAAAACTCCAATACTTTGTTCGGACATTACTTCACGTTCGGACGTTGGTCAAGGCTCGGTGGGTAATTGTTGGTTTATGGCTGCACTCGCCAACATCGCTGATAATAAGGAGCTCATGAAACAGGTAGCTTTCAATTTTATCAATCTTCTCTATCGAAGCATTACATTAGCTACACTCGAGGCATGGGATGGATTAAGAAAACCTAGAACTTAATCTCATTTAAGAACCTTTTCTCGAAATGCGAAATTTGCATGTTATCATAGCATTAGATGGTTAGAAAGTTCCATCAAAAATCTTACTCATTCACATTAAATGGTTTCAGTTGCGTAGCTAGGGTCATCTGAGCCCGGGGACATGACACAAAGTTTGCTCCCCTTCTTGGAACGACAGAGTCTGGGGGCTCACTGAGCCCCCAAGAACAATTTTGAAATTTTACGGTTTATATTTGCATCTGGTATTTTAATGAAATAGAATACAGACTAATAAGTCTCTATACGATTGTAAACAATTTATTTGAAAAAAAAATTATACTAATTATACATGACTGGAATAGACATAGTCTACAACAAATTGATCCTCCTTGATTTGACTGTCGCAAACTCGTCAATCACGTTGTCAAAATTAATATTCTCAAGTGTTTCTCTTTCGATGCTAAGGAGTGCAAGATCACTCAGACCAGGGGTCAGCAACCTTTTGCTAATTGTGTGCCAAACTAGGATTTCCAAACAATTCAGCATGTCAACAGCCAAAAGTCAACCTGCTTTATTATACTTGTTTTTATTTTTTATTTTTTATAAGACAGTTTAACTCCGTAGCAATTCTAAAAGCAAAGGAAATTTATGGAAAAAAAACGGTAAAGAGTTTTATATTTAATAACGACAATTAACGCGTTTGAGATTATCAACCTTTTTATTTGCATTTATACCAAAAAAATAATATGACCAAACTTTCAAATTTTTGGTAATGATTTTGTAAACATTATCATTTGGTTGTCCAGATAAGGATCTAGCAACTGATAATATTGATGATTGTGTATTCTCAGTTTAACTAATATTGTCTTTAATTTGCTGAATGCTAGGGTAAATTGGTGTACAACTAAATTAGAGCGGAATTCAAATGTAGTAATCATACAAACTGGGTAGTTAATGTAATGTTTTAAAAATGTGCATAAAATGTTTTAGTCATATAGATCTAATATTTATATAATTTTCAACTACATTTTACAGTTTGGTCATTATAACATTATAAGTTGTAGGCCATTTAGTCTATTATAAAAGAAAAATAAGAAACACAATAATATAAGAAATAATAGCATAAATAAAACGGGCTAATTATCTCCCTTTAATTCAAATAAAGTTTCTAATTTTGATTCAATATTGATGCTAAAAAAGTAAAGTTTTGTAGTATAACAAATATTACTGACTAATTATTATTTATTTAAAAAAATCTAGCATTATGGTATTCATTACAATATTTAATTATTAGAGGTATACAATTGATTTACGTTAAACAGTTGTACATAAACATTTCCTGTATTAATTGTTTGTCCATTTAATCCGCTTGATTTAACCCGAGTTTTGACGTCTAGTAAAAATCCAAATTTGGTGTTGAGCTTTTTTAGACCTAAAAACCGTATTGATATCTCCTGAGTCTATCGATTACGCTGTTCATAACACGTGCAATTTCTTCTTCTGCAGAAAGTCCTGCATCTCTTGCTAATTCTCCTTTGTCGTCTAATCCTTCTGTCAACCTCGATTCCCCAAGTTGTGCATCTTGTTTTTCCATTGTCTACCGCAACCTGGATCAAATTATCACAAATGTTGACAAGTTCTTGCTGCAGCGATTCAAGATCAGATGCTTGCTGCTTCCTTGAAATTCATAGTAGGATCCTGCAAACGTTTCTGGACCCGATCAATTTTCCCAAGTATGATGTTCCAGAAATGTAACAAAACTAGGAAGCTAAAGTTTAATATACCTGCCAGCAAAGTTTCTGCATCACTTCTGGTGTCAGGCGTCATAATTGCATCTTCGGATAATTTTTCCAACAGCCCTACTAGTTGGTCTAGTCTTCATGAGTAGCTTTAACAGCTTCTGATCGTGCATTCCAGCGTGTTTCAGACTCCCACTTCACTGTGATTAGCACAACTCTTTTTAATTCTCCCCAACGAGTTGTTGAACGAGAGAAAAATATATACTTTCAACTGTTCCAAAAAATGTGATAACAAAGGGATCCTGTTTAGCTGAGTGTAATGCTAAGTATATTCGACTCGAAATTATCCAACCTGTATAATTGTTAAAACCAGATGCCACTTTAAGTATATGAATAATAATAATTGAACACGAACTGATCTTTGTTTAAAAAAAAACGCCATCAGCAATTCTACATTGTGGATGTGTCATTTGTTGTAGGAGTAGAATGGCACCCCTTAATGCTCAATGTGGGCGCCAAAATCATGCTTGCCAACTGATTTGTAATGAAGATATTTGTGGAGCTCCAAAATTCAATCTTGTAAACGTATTTGGGATACATTAGTTTACATCAAAATAAAATTAAATAATTAGTTTTAATACTAATTTTAGCGCCCCCTAACGTGGCGCCCGGGGACATATGCCCCCCCCTTGCCCCTCCCTAGCTACGCCACTGAATGGTTTACACCACTGATCTATAAAAATAACGGATAGCGCCTCCATAATAAATGTGTATGTGCAAATTGAGGCTAGAGTTAACTACAATATCTACACTATACACTTAACCATGTAAGCAAGTTAGGCCTGTATGAATAAATCACTTATAATTAGAACATATCTATACGATCTATATCTATATGTGGGTATCGGGATCCTGGAAATGACCAGGTGAAAGAATAACCCCACTGCTAAGTCCCACTTGCATGTCGTAAAAGGCGACTTATAGTATAGTGGGTTGTGCATTGGGTATAACCCGGGCACATAAAACTTGTATCCCCCTTTGTGGTGCTGTTCGACAGAGGTACAGATTGCACCACCCTGGATGGCTCCTGCTTGGGGGCTCTGGTGTTGGTAGCATGGAGATGGATGGGTGTAAAGTCGTGAAGGGGCCTGAATCCAGGATGTGACAATTCCACAGAGTATTTCCCAGAATCTAAAAAACTAAATGGCACAACTGAGTGTCACAACCATTTGGAGAGCTCTGTGGATGGTGGAGATTGTGCCAGCCCCACCTCAGTCCTGACTCAATGCAGCCTGATCCCGGAGTACCGCTCACAGGTGCTTGCAGCAGAACCGAAAACTCTCTTGAACTGCGGGGTTTGAAAAAGCTACAAAGGAAAACCCAGATAAACAATGCCAGTGTGTCTGACATTGACTGCAAGAGTGCAAACTGCTCTGCAGACTGGTTAATAGAAGAAGAAGAATACGATACAAAGAAAGTCTACGTCACATGAAATGTACATTACAGGTCAGTGTTTAGGAATTCTAGATAAGTGTAAGCTGTTTTATTTTGACTTGACTTACTTATTTCCTTACATTCCTTGTGGAACAAGGGCCTCAGCAACAACTCTTCAACGCACTCGGTTCTTATGTTCATGCCGCACTGCTTCATTTCTTCCTCGCACGATCTTCTCCAGGTTGTCCTATGCATGCCAACTTTTCTTTGGCCCCCCTTGGGTTCCATTGGAGAGCTTGTCTCGTGATGTCTTCATCTGTCTTTCTGAGAGAGTGGCCAATCCATCTCTATCCCCGTCTAGCTATCTGTTGGTTGATGGGTCTTTGTTTCGTCCTCTACCACAAATCTTCATTTTGTATCCTGTCCATGCAAACTATCTTAAGTATCTTCCTGGGTCAGTGTTTGATTTTGGCATCAAGAATATAGTTTCCGGGCCCAATCCATTCTTTTTATAGATCAGTGGTTTACATTTGTGACATGTCTTTACAAAAAACACAACCTCTATAACTCGTTCCTTTAAATTAGACAACACCTAAAATGAAAACGGAAACAGTATTATGGCTTGTAAGTTGGTGGGAAAAGATGGGCAGGTAAGAATGTGACTTAATAGGCCTATTGAAAAAAAATCATTGAGCATCTATTTAGTTATCAAAGGGAAACAACTTTATAAACAACTTCTACAAATCTCTAACCTTCTCCCGCAAATTCTGTGTATCTTTCTCTTGCCTCCACTTTTTCTTTCTCTGTCTCTCAATATCTCACTTTCTTTCTCTGTCTCTCAATCTCTCACTTTCTTTCTATGTCTCTCAATCTCTCACTTTCTTTCTTTCACTTTTTACTATTATAATAACTCTTTTAGTGGAATTCAAACCTGACAGTTATTTAACATGATGTTAAAAATGAAAATTTGCCTTAAAATTAGACATTATACACACGTATTTCACAAAGTCGGATCAGTAACATAGGCCAACAGTTATACATACATATGGAACAAAATATTGAAACAAACACAACAAAGGATAATTCATTAATAACTCAACATTTAGACTTTTGTCTCATGTACTTCCAGAGCCTGTATAACTAAACATTTAGACTTTTGTCTCATGTACTTCCAAAGCCTGTATAACTAAACATTTAGACTTTTGTCTCATGTACTTCCAGAGCCTGTATAACTAAACATTTAGACTTTTGTCTCATGTACTTCCAAAGCCTGTATAACTAAACATTTAGACTTTTGTCTCATGTACTTCCAGAGCCTGTATAACTAAACATTTAGACTTTTGTCTCATGTACTTCCAAAGCCTGTATAACTAAACATTTAGACTTTTGTCTCATGTACTTCCAGAGCCTGTATAACTAATCATTTAGGTTTTCGTCTCATGTACTTCCAGATTCTGCATACTTCATAGAAAATCCTGAACTCTACGACGGAATATTTTATGCTCGCTTTTTTAGTTTTGGGAAATGGCTGGATATTTATGTGGATGACCTATTGCCAGTTTCCGGGGAAAATTTGTTGGGAGCAAAGTCTAAAACAGACGACAGTGTAATGTGGGTGCCTTTAGTGGAGAAAGCTTTTGCAAAGTAAGTTAAAGATTGAACTATATTGAAGTCAATGATTTCATATGGTAAAAATATTTTCTACTTCTGTTTGAAACAAAATGCCACTGTACTGCAAAACAAACAAAAAACTATTAAAAAAAACAACAAAAAAAGTTATTAAAAAAACTATTTAAAAAAATGTAAATTGAGGCACATGAAGTTAAGTTAGTTTTTTTTTCTTTCCCTTTTTAACGTGAACAAAGCTCTTCAACCCTACCTCCCCACCCATCACCATATTTCCAATTTCAAAATTTACATGTTTCGATTTTACTTTTTTTTGTGTGTAGTTATCGTAAAAGTAAACGAAACGCTATTATCTCTGTAGTTAATTATCGTAAACAAATCTCGAGTATAAGCCGCCCTTTTCTAAACCAAATATTTAGGTCCAAGAAAGGAATTTGGTTAAAACCAAAAGGCGTCGCTTTTCGTATTTTATTATGCAAAAATAATTCATATACATTCTCTTTCCTATTTAGCGGCATTTGGGTATGGAATGGGCTACCTAAACAAACCAAGAAAATCAATTCATAAACATCGTTCAAAACCCTTATGGAAATACCAGACTAGATTGAAACCATGAATAAACTAAGGACGTTAAAATCGTTTATCTATAAAATCATTTGTAACATATAAGATACTATTTCTATAAAGTTATAAGGTCTCATTTAAAAAACCAGACGAGCCCCAAGGGCTCTGTTGACCATGGCGTAACGTTAGGGTTGAGCTCGGGGGGGGGGGGGGCAGTCCAAAGCTCTGTCCGGGCACCAGCCACCCCACGACTCGCCGAAGGCGTGGCGTGCCGTGTAACAGTAAGAATTCCGCAGCAAGATTGTTTACTGCGGTTCCCCTAAGGATCATTATCGTGGTGGCTCGCCCGTATGACCCCGTGGTCTCTTGGCAGTGCAATGGGTCTCGGACCCGCAGCGGGAGCTGTCAACCTATATATATTATATATATATTTATATATATATATATATATATATATAAATGAAAGACAGCCCAACTAGAATTAGTTTTATATATTATTGCTGAATACGTTTATACTGTCTTATTCCTATTAGATTACATGGCTCATATGTAGCGATCTGCTCAGGACGATGTGGTGATGGCTTCTTACAGCTGACCGGTGGCATAGGAGAAGATATAGACCACAAAGACATGCAAAATACTGGCAGTGTTCTGTTTGAGCGCATAAAAAATGCGCTACTGTACAATCACCAAGTTACAACAGACGTAGCAGTAAGGGCATTAGTATTTTATTATCATTTGTGAAGATTTCTTCTTTTAAATAAACTATGTTATTCAACTTGTTATACCTCTTTAAAATGCATTTATTTAATTTCACAGTTTACTCTGGATATTGTAATTTGAACAACGTCTCAGTAGCAGACGACTTTTCATTATAACAATGTATAAGTTGACACCTATAAATTAGTGCAGTATCAATAATAAACCGTTCGTGACAAACTTATAGAAGATTAAACTTAATCCACTAAAAATTAGACAATTGTCACCAGGGTTGGGTTTTTCATCTTGATTGTACTTTTTAGATTTTAAACGGTTTTATCCTTGATTATTTCCCTTTATCAGATGAAACAGCCTATGTTTGTACTGGTTATTTCCTGAATTGCTTCCCTTTATTTCATGAAACAGCCTATCTCTGAGATGGTTAATTACTCGATTGTTTCCCTTGATCTGTTGGTTGCCACTGAGGTTTAACCTTAAGATTGTTATTTATACGCTGGTAGCACTTTAATCGCCTGGTTGCCATTCTCGTTACATCCAATCTTTGAGCTTGCTATCTACTGGACTATTTCCTTTTCTTCTACATTAACTGTCAACAGCTAGTATAGCCTACATTATACATCTCTAATAACCCACAATCTATGTACGATTCTGATGTCTTTTTATTATGTTAACGTCATGTACACAAAAGCAGATTTTTAGTAGTAAATGCCTCTGGATTTGTGTGCATATATTATATATATTCGCAGTAAAATATTTATAAAAAAAAACACATACATACCTTTGTATGCAATATTAAGGCAACATAAATGTAAATTGCTTTTAGAAATCATTAAGTGAACAACATATCATTATACTTGTAAAATTTCGAGTTGGCGTTTGTTATAAGATTAGATAAGAAATTATAAAACAATGATCTAGTGTATAATTCATGTTCTGTAGAAAAAAAATCATGATGTGGATGGATTAATTGGAAATCACGCCTACTCAGTCGTTGGTGTCCGCCAGGTGAGTAGTCTACGGTTTACCGTCATCTTATTTTATATGTTAAAGAGGCTCCGTCTACTGTAGTATACTGTTTAACGTTGTTAGTGCTTATTTCCTTGTATATTATTGATAGCGTGTAATAAGCATACTAACATTTTATTTTTATTATAATGAATTCGTTGAGACTTGTTATCAATCAATTTGCGAGTCACATGCAAACTTGAGAACAAATGATGAAGAAAACAATATCTTTTACTGATTTCAATATTTTATTTGCTTTAAGACAAACACAGATAAATATTCGTTTATGATTAAGGAAATAACAATTTATCTTCAATTTATAATTTTTTTTAAGGAATTAAATTTAAAATACAATACTCAAAGTTTTAATATCATAGCCATAGCTATCATTTTTTTAGTTGAGCACACGACTCCTTGTTATAAACTTTTTTTCACAAAAGATATTCTACAATATCTTGGGTGCACTGACATATGCAATCTTTAACAACGGATTACAATTAATGTAATAAAATGCAAACGTTTTAATATAAATATCAAACTAATTAAATGATTAATGTAATAATTCTTTTGGGGAAAGGCAATATCTACAACCATCATCTTATCTTAGATGTTAAAGAGGCTACTTCTACTGTAGTATACTGTTTACCGTAATCTTATCTTAGATGTTAAAGAGGCTACTTCTACTGTAGTATACTGTTTACCGTAATCTTATCTTAGATGTTGAAGAGGCTACTTCTACTGTAGTATACTGTTTACCGTCATCTTATCTTAGATGTTAAAGAGGCTACTTCTACTGTAGTATACTGTTTACCGTCATCTTATCTTAGATGTTAAAGAGGCTACTTCTACTGTAGTATACTGTATACCGTCATCTTATCTTATATGTTAAAGAGGCTACTTCTACTGTTTACCGTCATCTTATCTTATATGTTGAAGAGGCTCCTTTTATGCAGAAGATTATTACGCATAGGTGTAGCAATTTAAAAAAAATCGTATCTTATCTTCTAATATAATACAGACGTTGCTGCGTGATAAGTCAGCAAACAATTTTAGATTACGAAAGAGTTTGAATTAATTTTTCAATTTTTGAATCAATAGATTTTCCAGTCGAAATTGATAAAAATTCGAAATCCATGGGGAACAATCGACTGGAAGGGAGCATGGAGTGACGGGTAAAGAAAGCATTTATTTACATTAATCTCATTAATCAGTTTATTGATTAATAATAAATGAAATAGTTGCATTCGAAAGTATGAATGGTGGGCTTATGAAGGTATACAGGTTATATAAAGGCATGGTGGTCAACTGGCGCACCGAAGCTCCCGGGTTCGAATCCCAGTGAAGGCCAGGATGATATTTCCCGTGTCTAGATGGTTTCACTGAGTCTACGCAGCCCTGGTGGGTACCTGAGGTTAGTTGGAGCTAATTGAGTTGTGCTGTCCACACAGTCCCTTCGTATGCCGTGGCGTCGGAAACTTTGTGGTCGCTGTCTTTTCGGATCAAAAAGGTGATCTTATTACCTATATAACCGTAATCACCTTCATTGCATATATTATTGCTGATTTACTAAACAAGTTAAATTCTCTACAGGAGCAATGAGTGGAAAACTATACCAGAAAACACAGATCAACTTCCCAAGAAAGACCAAGGAGAGTTTTTTGTCTGTCTCGATGACTACATGAGATACTTCGAAACTACTACAATATGTTCCATGACTCCAGATTTTGACATGGATGGACGCTGTAATTTGTTGAGTATGATTCTTTTTTATTTATTTTATGCAATACTGTGTTTTTAAGAAGAGTGGTTTCACAACGAGGGATGGGAGCACCTAATCAACGGAGATGACCATTTGTAATAATATACAAGACATGTAAAATAAAGGAAAATTCTCTTTTTTTTTTTAAAAGCCAACTTTGCCAGGTTCGTAATAAGTAACTTTGGTATAAAAGCATAATAGGTCAATTAATAAACAAAAATAGTAAAAGTAAATTATTTGTTATCAATCGATTTAATCTATATTATTGAACAATCATCTGTCAATCTATCAATCTATCAAATTCGATCTATTAACCAAAGATCATCTAACTTTCAGCTACATATCTATCATCTATCTATCTATATATCATCTATCTATCTATCCTCTATATATCCCCAGCTCTCTCTATTTACCATCAATATCTTTATCTTTTCATCAAATATCTATCTCTCCATTTATCTATCTTTCTATCTAATCATATATCTTTCTATTTAACTTTTGTTTATCAATCTATCGAAAGAATATGAAAGATTGTTTCGTAGGTTCCAACAAATACTCGTCGGTTATATTTTCCTACAGATTTTGTCCTCAACATTTATGGTGAATGGTTTCGCGAGACTGCTGCAGGACTAAAGAATCTAGTGAAAAATCCAAGATTTTATTTTGTTGTCACAGAGCAAGGTATCGATCTGTCTGTCTATCTATTTATCGATCTATTTACCTATTTATCTATTTACGCATCTATCTATTTATCTATCCATGTATCTATCTATTTATTTAATTTTATCTATCTATAAACTATCTATACTATCTATTTATCAAGCATTTAGCTATTTAGCTATTTCTTTAGCTTTCTCTCTATCTATTCATCTATATATCTATTCATCTATGTATATATCCATCAAGCATCCACAAACTATCTATCTCTATATCAAACTATTTATCATTCTATCATATGCATCTCTATCCAGCCATCCATCTCCCTTTCTCTCCGTCCATATTGCCTTCATTTCGCTAATTGTATTGTAGACCCCCACTAATCTCGAAAGATTAAAAAAGCAACAATATACAACTTCTCCCTGCCAAATAAATGCTCACCTATGTCAACTATTGATACAACATCAGATATATCCACCAAGAACCTTATCCTTATATAATTACCCTTTAAATGTTATTACATTATAGGCAAACGAGAAGATGGAAAAGTTCCAATTTTTGTACAAATGATTCAACAGTCAAATAGAAGAAATAACGATGAGCTTCACATTTTGTGCGACATTTTAAAAGTAAAGTAAACTTTTCTGACTTTACAAAATAAGAAAACATTATTTTAGTTAATTGTTAAACTTATAGAAATAAACATCGCCTAAGTAGTGCATAATGTTTATATGTATTATATATTTATTTATTTGACTTTGAAATATAGTAGTTCGAAGCTTAGAATTTGTTTAGAAATAATTGTTTTTTTTTTTTAAAATTAAAGTCTGGACACCACTAGTTATTAGTTCTTTAGATAAATCTAAAATACTACATATGAGTTTCGATTTCCATAATTACATAAGTCTTTCTTTTCTGTCTGGTGTCGATAAATTATAGCCAGATAGTAGACTGATGTGCGATAACGCTTTTTTGATGACTGCAGACAGTTTTATAATTTGGCCTCTCAGAAGACATGTCTGTAGACAGGGACAAAGACTGTCTTTAGCACAGGGACAAAGTCAAAGACTGTCTTTAGCACAGGGACAAAGACCTGATTTTCTTTGGCTTATTCACGAATGACTTTTTAAATCTAGAAATCCATCGTTGGAAATGATATAATAATAACTTCTTTTAATTTTTTCCCTTTTATTTTTATGTTTGGGGTTTTGTGGGTATAGATATAATAGTGGAATCAATTGAAAAAGTCTAATAGTTATACACGTGTCACATGTTACATACATATTACATATGTGTTACACATTGATTTTCAAACATCAAAACATTCCTGTAGCAACAATTTTAGCGGAATGGAAAATAAAATCAGGGAAAGATAGTAAGTTATATTGCTTTATATTGTAATAAAAGAAAACAATTTAGATTATTCAAAATAGATCATCATCATCCTGATCCAGCAGCCATCTGGGCACTTGCCCTTCGGCCTGAGGCTATGGTGAATAAATTGCAGACTTTTTGTAGCTGTTCATAGTTTGAACATAGAGTGTTTGAGAGATTGTAGATGTTCATAGTTTGAACATAGAGTGTTTGAGAGATTGTAGCTGTTCATAGTTTGAATATAGAGTGTTTGAGAGATTGTAGCTGTTCATAGTTTGAATATAGAGTGTTTGAGAGATTGTAGCTGTTCATAGTTTGAATATAGAGTGTTTGAGAGATTGTAGCTGTTCATAGTTTGAATATAGAGTGTTTGAGAGATTGTAGCTGTTCATAGTTTGAACATAGAGTGTTTGAGAGATTGTAGCTGTTCATAGTTTGAACATAGAGTGTTTGAGAGATTGTAGCTGTTCATAGTTTGAACATAGAGTGTTTGAGAGATTGTAGCTGTTCATAGTTTGAACATAGAGTGTTTGAGAGATTGTAGCTGTTCATAGTTTGAACATAGAGTGTTTGAGAGATTGTAGCTGTTCATAGTTTGAACATAGAGTGTTTGAGAGATTGTAGCTGTTCATAGTTTGAACATAGAGTGTTTGAGAGATTGTAGCTGTTCATAGTTTGAACATAGAGTGTTTGAGAGATTGTAGCTGTTCATAGTTTGAACATAGAGTGTTTGAGAGATTGTAGCTGTTCATAGTTTGAACATAGAGTGTTTGAGAGATTGTAGCTGTTCATAGTTTGAACATAGAGTGTTTGAGAGATTGTAGCTGTTCATAGTTTGAACATAGAGTGTTTGAGAGATTGTAGCTGTTCATAGTTTGAACATAGAGTGTTTGAGAGATTGTAGCTGTTATTACAAGGCAATTTATTCACCATAATAAATTATGGATGAGACCTTCTATTTAGATCACACAAGTATAATTATGATTTATAATGTTATTACGGCTAGAGCCCCCATTCAATTTATGAAAATAATAGTTATAGTATTGTTATTATTAGTGTGAGTATCCTTGTATTAGTGAAGATCTTATTATATCATTCTGAAGTTTATTTGTAGTTGTCTAGA
The DNA here is from genome assembly GCA_949126835.1 of Anisus vortex. Lineage (NCBI taxonomy): Eukaryota > Metazoa > Mollusca > Gastropoda > Planorbidae > Anisus > Anisus vortex. Next base: position 39,826,264 of record OX421497.1, on the reverse strand, counting down.
GTATTCCGTGGTTCTTAGTATCCCCTGGCAATTCACATAGCGTAGTTTTAGAGTTTTCAGTTGATTTACTTCATGTATAATTATTTATGTGGCTCATATTATACAGCAAGAACCTTGATGTTGAGTGGTAGTGTAGATTATTGATATAGTTGAATAAATATCACACACACACACATGTAGATAACTTTGAAATATTGACGTTAACCAAGTTGTGTAGAAAGCAACGATAAATTTGGTTTAATTTACAACATCAATCCAGTAGGAATCCAAATAATATTATATACACAATCAAGAAATACACATATTCCAATTAGTAATGAATATCCTCAATGAACATATAGCATTGTAGTTAATAGTAGAATAATAAATTTTCCATAATACAACTCAAATAGAAACGATTCTCAGAGACTTAATATTAGATGTTATCCGATCGGCTGTACGCCAAGAACTGACTAAAAGTGTCGAATCGCGTAGAAATATATTACGGGTCAATCGTTGGAAAAACCAGACAGCCTAGTGACACGAATATTTTAATCAAGCCTGCATGTTGACTGCGTGATCAGAATGTTTTTTTTATTAAGAACAAGCAATAATGCTCTAACAAAATAAGGAGAGACCGGACGGCCTTGACACGCTGTAGGTACGTGCACAGTTCATGTTTTTATCGAGGTTAATAAAAAACAATAATGCTCAAATTAGGTTAGGAAAAACCCGGGGGAAACTTTGAGCTGAGAAATATTTATATCGTTTAAACGCAATTCGCTTAAATGATTCAGTTGGTTTATTAACATTACAATGTAGGGAATTTACGTTTCGTAACAGTCGCCCGTACCAAAAGGAAAAGAACATTGCATACTAAACAATAGAAGTGTGCAATTTCTTTTAGAACCGCCTGCACTTAACTTTAGTTCTAAACAATATACAAAAAAAAAAAAAAACTGACTCCACCTGGGTAGTCCGTTAAATAAGACAAGTAAGGGAAATAATTTATTCTATTAAACCCTCATCATATAGGATCTTAAGTTATCCTTAGACCATAACACATGTTCGCGTTATTAAAAAAATTATACTCTCTGAGATATCATTCCTTATAAACATCATCATCTTATTTATAAGGTAAAAATCAACATAACTAATGTTATCATATTAAACAATTCAATCATTAATTAATTCAACTTAAATGAAATTAATATTTAAATAAACTTAAGAGTAAGAATTTAATCTTAAGTGTGTAAGCATGTGAAGTGTATGCACATTACTCTATTTTGGTTTTTACATAATCACAACTATAGTTTGATTGTTTCAAAATAAGGATGTACATTTCTGTTCATTCATTATCTTACTAATAAAGAAAAATTATGTTCATAAATCCATAATATTTATAAGTAACTTATTAGGTTCTTTTTTTTTTTTTTTCTACAACAATAATAATATTTGTTTTAGCAAATGGAAATATTCATGGCATAAAATAAGGCATAAGATATTGCATAAAATAATCACAACATATTCATATATTCATGCATTAATATTTTAAATGATCCAATTCTCTTAGTTAGGATTATCAGAATATATACATGAAGTTATCTATTTCCTTATACATTTGTTACATGCGCGATAGGGTGTCCGCGACGATGTGATCTTTTACCAATACGTAAGTTATTCTTAAGTTGTATGGTATTAACCCTATACGGATGTTGTTTGACAGGTTTAACATTATCATCTTTTAAAACTACATCATGGGTAACCAAAGTTGTTTTGTTAGGAACATCACTAAACAAATTTACATGATCATAGATTAAACCCTTGATAGAAGTCTGTTCACCTAAGTCTAGATGTGCCAGTTTATCATTGAGGTTTTTAAGTGCTTCAGTGTTCTGAAGTTTACTCTCTATGATTGTCTTTTTAAATTTAGGCGGGGGTGTTTCAACAGTTTTGATAGCACTCACTGTCCTAATGTCGGTTTGTTCTTCCCTAACAACATAAGGTTTTAGCATGTTTATATGGCACAGTCTCTGTGTTTTCCTTCTATCAGGGGTTTTTACAAGGTATGTTACATCACTGATTTTATCTAAAACCTGATATGGTCCTGTATATTTTGCACTCAGGGGTTGTCCAGACAATTGGGTCAACATGAGGACTTTATCACCAGGATGGAAACATCGGGATCTGGCCTTGACATCATAGTACCCTTTCATTCTTTTCTGAGCCTGCAAAAGATTATCTTTAACATGATTAAAAGCGTGATAGATTCTATTGCTAAATTGTTCCACATAAGCTACGAGTCCAGTCTCTTCATCAGAATTTAACAAGGTTTCCTGCAACAGTTTTAGAGGTCCTCGAACTGAATGTCCAAACACTAACTCGAACGGACTGAATCCAAGAGATTCCTGCACAGTTTCTCTAGTCGCGAAAAGAGCGAATGGAATACCGCGATCCCAGTCTTCAGTGTTCTCAAAACAGTATGTGCGGAGCATGGTTTTCAGAGTCTGATGATATCTTTCTAGGGCACCTTGGCTTTGCGGATGGTACGCAGTTGAAGTTGCATGTTGGATGCCTAGTTTCTTTAAGACCTGGTTAAACAGCTTTGATGTAAAGTTAGATCCTTGGTCTGACTGTATAGTCTTTGGAAGACCGTATCTTGAACAAAATGCAATCAGTGCGTCAGATATCTTATCTGCGTTAATGGTGCGTAGCGGAATAGCTTCAGGATATCTCGTGGCAGTGCACATTATAGTGAATAAGTACTGGTGTCCTGTCTTTGTTTTAGGCAAAGGACCTACACAGTCTATTAGCAAGTGGCTAAATGGTTCTGCAAAGGCGGGTATTGGCTTTAGAGGTGCTACCGGTATAGTCTGGTTAGGTTTACCAACTATCTGGCATGTATTGCATGACTTGCAGTATTTTGTGACGTCACGATGTAGTCCAGGCCAATAGAAGTACGGAAGAATTCGACGGTAAGTCTTGTTCACTCCTAGATGACCAGCATATGGCGTGTCATGAGCCATGTGTAAGATGTCATTACGATATATGGCTGGTACCACAATCTGACTTCCTTCTCTGCAATTGTCATTATCACATTTCACATCTCTCCATTTTTGCATTAATATTCCCTCCTTCAGAAAAAATCCATTTCCGTTCATTTCTGCCTCCTGTTCAGTTATCACCTTTTTCTTCAGGTGTTTAATTCCTGAATCTCTATTCTGTTCTAATAGGAGTAATTGTCGAGGTGACAAATTACTTTCAGTAGTCTTGACTGAGGGACCACTCAAGATGTCAGCCAGGAAAGTTGCCTGTAGGTCAATTTCTGGTTCTATTTTTGACTTTGACATGGTTTCGACAGACTTTTGTTGTTGGGCCATACCTCTCGTGACGATGCATATAGGTTTGATAAAGCTCTCACTTTTATTGAGGTATTGTTTTTTCTTGGATATGGAATGCACCACATCTCCAGCAATATCATTTCCCAGTATTAAAGAAACGCCTTTAAACGGAAGTGATTTGTATACACCCACAACTACATTTCCAGTGAAGTACGCACTCTTCAGCTGTATTTGATGCAAAGGAACTTGTACATTTTTCCTTGATACACCTTGAATAGTAAGATCCTGTCCTGTATATGTCGATTGTGACGTAGGAACAGTATTCTCTAAAAGTAGTGAAACCTCAGCCCCTGTATCACGGAGTATTCTGATGTTCTTTTCACTAGTGACACCATTTATTATGGATGACACGGTACCTTCTTCAATGAATGGTAAACAATTGCTTGGTATCTCAGTATTGATGAGATCTGTATCCAAGTTATTTTTGTAAGAGGTATGTTTAGTACTCATGGTGGTTCTATCTGATATAGACTCCTTGGAGCTCAGATTAGAATTAGAATTATTGAAAACCATTGTCTCTATTTCAGGAACTATTTCTGGTTTCAAGTTTCCTAGATACGTGTGTTTTGTCAGGTTATCTGCATTAGCACTAGGTATCTCTGTTTGAGTTCTAACATCCTTCTTTACATTTACATGAGTTCTTTGCTTTGGCATTGCTACATACGATAAGACAACATTCTTTTTATTCGGGTTCCCATTCAATATCCAGCACTTTTCCTTAGTATGTCCAATTCGTTTACAATGGCTACAGGTTGGCTTGGAATTTGTTGGACCTTCATTGCTCTGCTGATGTCTCTTTGATTGATAGGATTCATTTGGATTCATGGTTTTCTTTTCTACCTTCATATCTCGATTCTGGAATTTAGATTTATCAACTGTTGTAAATTTATTGCTGGAATGGATAATAACATATTCGTCTGCCATTACTGCTGCTGTTTCTACTTGTTCTACACCTTTGTCTGCTAAATGTATTCTTACATCACCTCTGATGTTATTGTTAAAGTCTTCCATTAGCATAAGATTAGCTAATTTATCAAAGTCTTTGTTTACACCTTTGGATCGAATCCATCTTTCAAAATATTTCTTTTTCTGTCTTAGAAAATCAACATGGGATTGTTCCTGTTCTTTCTTAGACTCGCGAAAAACTTTTCTATATTTTTCAGGTGTTAATGCATAACTTAGCAGTACTCTATTCTTGATCAGTTCATAATCATACAATTCCTCTTCAGTAAGACTTAATACAACATCAAGTGCCTTTCCTTTGTTCAGAGCTGAGCGTAGAAGTATAGCTTTCTTGCCCTCGGGAAATTGATAGTCTTTAGCGTTTCTCTCGAAAATCATGAAGAACTCTTCCACCGAATTATCTTCAAGAACTGGAATATGTTTCTTAAACTTATACAGTTCTGCATCTGCTTCAGAGCTTGCATTCGAATGATTTGACGTACGAGACCTTGCTAGCTCAATTCTTTCTTGGCTTGCTATTTTCTCTTTTGCTATTTCTCTTTCCATCTCAATTCTCTGGCTTTCTCTTTCTCTTTCCATCTCAATTCTCTGGCTTTCTCTTTCTCTTTCCATCTCTAATTCCATCTTTCTTAACTCAAGTTTAAATTTCAATTCTTCACTTAAGTCACCAGTTGTATGCTTTACTCTTTGTTTTATAGGAAAAGGTAATTCATCATCTGATTCATCATTAATGTTATCATTAGCAGTAGTTTCTTCAATAATTAGTGTACCTTGTTTTCTTAAACACTCAGTTACCTCTTGAAGTAATTTAGTTTTTGATGGCCTAGTTTCTGTGATAGAAATGCCAAATGATTTAGCCAATTCTTTTAATTGTATCATTGACATTTTATTAAGCTGTTCTGAGGTTAGATCAAATATTTCTGGATCCAATGTAAGATTATTTGTGGCTTCCATTTTATATTATTAAAAGTTACTGTAAATCTTGTTAATAATACAATAAAAGTGTCCAACTTACTTTCTGTCCTTTGAATAATTCACTACACCACACAGTTCAGATTTGTCACAACAAGGTCATAAAAATAATACTTTCTTAGAGTTACTTTGTTTGATAAGGTAATACACAAGATAATTTTCCAGGCTGAATAGTTAAGTTTTCCGATTCTCAATAGCAATGTTCAATTCAATCACAATCTTTAGTATATTGTATATTGTTCATATTTTCCAACACAATCCATCCAAGTTACGAGTATGTATTACGGCAGTTGTAAATAGTTTGTGTAAATAGTATAACGATTCTTGAAGTTGAAGTAAATCCTCTAAACGTTTGTTAGTAAATCACTGACGAGCAAAACCCATTTTATTACAAGGCAATTTATTCACCATAATAAATTATGGATGAGACCTTCTATTTAGATCACACAAGTATAATTATGATTTATAATGTTATTACGGCTAGAGCCCCCATTCAATTTATGAAAATAATAGTTATAGTATTGTTATTATTAGTGTGAGTATCCTTGTATTAGTGAAGATCTTATTATATCATTCTGAAGTTTATTTGTAGTTGTCTAGAGTATTCCGTGGTTCTTAGTATCCCCTGGCAATTCACATAGCGTAGTTTTAGAGTTTTCAGTTGATTTACTTCATGTATAATTATTTATGTGGCTCATATTATACAGCAAGAACCTTGATGTTGAGTGGTAGTGTAGATTATTGATATAGTTGAATAAATATCACACACACACACATGTAGATAACTTTGAAATATTGACGTTAACCAAGTTGTGTAGAAAGCAACGATAAATTTGGTTTAATTTACAACATCAATCCAGTAGGAATCCAAATAATATTATATACACAATCAAGAAATACACATATTCCAATTAGTAATGAATATCCTCAATGAACATATAGCATTGTAGTTAATAGTAGAATAATAAATTTTCCATAATACAACTCAAATAGAAACGATTCTCAGAGACTTAATATTAGATGTTATCCGATCGGCTGTACGCCAAGAACTGACTAAAAGTGTCGAATCGCGTAGAAATATATTACGAGTCAATCGTTGGAAAAACCAGACAGCCTAGTGACACGAATATTTTAATCAAGCCTGCATGTTGACTGCGTGATCAGAATGTTTTTTTATTAAGAACAAGCAATAATGCTCTAACAAAATAAGGAGAGACCGGACGGCCTTGACACGCTGTAGGTACGTGCACAGTTCATGTTTTTATCGAGGTTAATAAAAAACAATAATGCTCAAATTAGGTTAGGAAAAACCCGGGGGAAACTTTGAGCTGAGAAATATTTATATCGTTTAAACGCAATTCGCTTAAATGATTCAGTTGGTTTATTAACATTACAATGTAGGGAATTTACGTTTCGTAACACTGTTCATAGTTTGAACATAGAGTGTTTGAGAAATTTGGTGTTTTGAGTAGGTAGACATTTTGTAGTCATGTAGTGCCGGACAGTCAAAAAGGTAATGGGCAACTGTTTCATTTTCTGGTTTGATTGGTTTGATGCGGTTGAGGTGCGAGTTTAGGTGATGATGGTGTGTCAGGTTGAAAGTTGGTTGCTCCTTACTTCGATAGAGTGTCTGTTATTATATTACCTTCTATTTTGTTGTGACTTGGGATCCACTGTAGTGTGAGCTTGACAGCAAAAGTATCGAGGAAGGAGTTGATTTTCGAGAGTAGGGATTTGATTGCCCTTATTGTGAGTTCTTGGCACTCTGCTGCTTGTAGAACCAATCGGCAGAGAAGATGACTAAATCTTTTTGTTTGGATGGTTAGGCAGTGAAGATAGCTGTCATGTGGTGTAGTGCTGCTTCAATCGCTAAAGATTCAAAATAGATAAAGTCATTATCAGCTTCTTACGACATTGTTCAAAGGTGAAGCAAAGTCCAAAGTCACAACAACTGAATTTTCAATTGAACCGAATTCTTAAATTTGATTTTACGCTAAAGAGTCAATTAGGTGTTGAAATATATATATATATATTTAGAAAGTTGATTGAAACAATTTTCCTTTTTAGGTCCCAGGAAATCAAGACATTGAAAACAGTAATTTCATCGTTGTAGAAGACATACATGAAGGAAATTATCAATGGAGTTCAGGTTTACAGTTCTGTCATAGATTTAAACTTGAGCCTGGCTGCTACATGATAATTCCTACAACAAAATGTGCACTAGAGATGAAAGCATTTCTTCTTAGACTGTTTAGCCCAGCACCTCTACCTTTACATAGTATTAGGTAAGCTTTTAAATAGTTTTTTTTTGCATACCACAGTTCTTTAGACCAGGGGTCGGCAACATACGGAACGTGTGCCGCCAGACTTGGCACGCCGAGGCATTTTCAGTGGCACGTGCAAGAGTCCGTAAAAGACAATTAGAGTCTATTCTACAAGAAAAGAATGGGTTGACTTTTAGGCTCTTGGCACGCTAAATGAAATAGAAATCCTACTTTGGCACATCATTATTAAAATGGTTGCCGACCACTGCTTTAGACCACTGTAAACTACCCTGCCCTGAGTTATGTTTGTACTTCATTATCTAAAGTTCTACATGTCCCCTCTGCACCAGAAAGAACCCTTTCCCATGTTCGTGGTCAGTCTTCACCTTGTCATTCACCCTAAGGGGTCATTCAATGTAATCCCCATGCCCCGTCCGCCTCCGAATATACTTTTGCAACAGTGTGCTATATAAGTAATTTAAATTTACTAGTTTTAATCGAATGTTGAAATGTATGATAGGCTGTGACAATTGTCACAGTTGAAATGTTAATATAAGACTTCAAGAAAGTCACTTCTAAAAGCAGATTATTATTAAATGAAGATTCCTTCAATAATTATGAATTTTCTTCCCGAGTGACGCCCGGGCATGGAATGGGTTGCTTGAACCAACCAGGAAAACCAGTATTTTAACATAATTTAAAACACTAATAAAAATGCAAGACTAGACTCAGACCACGGATGCACGTGCGACGCTATAATCTTCTTTATAGAAGGAGCTTCTGTAATGTATAAGATAAGATGAAGATACAACCTACAACATACTGAAACGAGATTGAAATTCTATAGTTTAAATCGAATGTTGAAATAACTACAATCTACTTTCTTTTTTAAATTGGTCAGTGTAATTATCATTACAGGGAAATACCACGTGATGTAGAGGTAACGTCTTGTAAAATGGAAGCATCCATAGACGTGAATGGGGAGATACAGCTTCTGAGTAAGTAGACTTAGACGCTTTTGTCTGTTTTTATATCCGTTAAACGTAGAACAATTAAAGTAAACATCAACAGCGGGCTAGTCTGCATTTCTTTTTGTCTCATCCGGTATCTACATTGGTTAGAGTCACGCAGAGATCGGCAACCTACGTAACGCGTTCCATACTTGGCACGCAGAGCAATTTTCAATGGCATGCGGAAGATCCCTAAGAAAGCAGTTCATGTTTTTTTTATTGAAGAAATTGAGTGTTAGAGCATGTCTACTTTTATGCTGTTGGCACGCTGAATGAATTATAACTGCTACTTTGACACACTATTATAAAAAGGTTGTCGACCCCTGGGTTAGAGGATAATAAATATGATTGCAAAATAAATACCAGGATGATGTCATAAAACGAGGTGGTATGAATCACATAATAAATATAGAACAGAATGCGCAATCGTATTTATGTATGTTTCCAGAAGTAATACCGACGCCATACTGTTTAGACTCAGCGGACCTGGTTACACTATATATTTATGTTTATTTACAATGTCTTTTTCATCAAATTTGCAAGTTTGAACACCCAAAGCTAATGTTGCAGGCAAAAGGTATAAAGGCTGTTTTGTAATAAACTGCAACAATGATGCGAAAACGATTGATTATCGTACAAATAAGCATGTCAAATTACATGCCCCGTAAAGGATAAACAATTGTAAGTTGTAACCTCATATTACTTAATATTAATAGCCTTGCTCTAAGACTAGATATCAGTAATGAATAAGCCTTTCTCATTTTACTATAGTAGCGTCTTGCCTTGAGTCAAAAGAAAATGGCGGAAGCCGAGCTTCACTTTTAGTGACTGCGCATATAGGGATTGCGAATTCTGTTCGATACCTATTCTATGGTAGGAATTAAACATTCGATATAGAGTTTGCAAAGAGCAAAGTGGAAACCGTATTGATCAGAGAGTTGCTGTTCGCTGATGATGCAGCTCTTGTTTCACATACAGAGGAGGGACTCCAGAAACTGGTCAGTGGATTCTCGGGGGCATGCAAAGAATTTGGCAACAATAAGCCTAAAAAAGACCAATATTATGAGGCAAGGTACAATCTCAATTGAGGGAAACACTCTGGATGTTGTCGAGGACTACACATACCTTTTCAGCAACATTTCAAGCTCACTGTCCCTGGAAAAAGAAATACAAACCAGAATCGGCAAGGCAGTATCTTTAATGGCAGGGCTCAACCAAAGAGTATGGGATAATGCTCATCTCACTGATAGGACAAAAATCTCTGTCTACCAGGCCTGTGTGCTAAGAACACTCCTCTATGGAAGCGAGACCTGGGCTACATACGCTAAGCAAATTAAGCAGCTCAATAGCTTTCAACTGCGATGCCTGCGCAGGATACTCCACATCAAATGGCAGGAAAGAGTCACAAATGTGGAGGTGCTCAGGAGAAGCCATATGCTGAGTATAAACTCAATCCTGAGTGAGAGGCGCCTGCGATGGATAGGCCATGTCCACAGGATGGGTACGGAGCGCATCCCAAGAGCCCTACTGTATGAAGAGCTGGCAGCCGGTACAAGAAAGAGGGGTCGCCCATGCCTGCGGTTCAAAGACGTTTGCAAGAAAGACTTATTACTGGCACGCATTGAGCCCAACACGTGGGAGAGCCATGCTGAGGAACGCACCTCCTGGCGGTCAAAGGTGCGCGAGGGCACTCAAGCTGCAGAAGCCACCCTCACAGAAAGAAGCGAAGAGAAACGAGCCAGGAGAAAGGCGAGAGGCAGAGAGAAAGGAGACTGCGCCATCGTCCCTTGAGGATGGAAGGATGCCATATATATAGAGTTTGGAAGTAGCGTCTATTTTACCCCTTATTCCTTTTCATCATAAGACATAGTCTACGCTTTTCTATATAATCAAGTCTCGATTTGAGGCATTCTTCTATATTTCTTCTTGTATTTCAACAGCCAGAGAAACTATTCTGCGTGGAAAGTTTACGGCTGGTGTGAATGACGGTGGGTTTATCAATGAGAAAAGTCACCACACAAATCCACAGTATGTTATCGCAGTACCTGACACAGGTAGGTTATCACTAGTACAGGAGGCAGGTTGCTACGTCAAAGATAGGGCACATGTGGGGCTACCACCACGATTGTCCAGATTTTTAAAATAGGATGTACAGTCATTATAAACATAACAATATTATTAGCATACCAAGACCATTTCAAATTTTATTATAGATTTATTAAGAATGAATATAAAAATAAAATTATGAACATAAACTATTAAAACAAGTTTTCTCCGTCTATTAAATGTTGAAAAGGAATGACATTCATAACAAATTCATAACAATAGCTATAAATGATATATATCTATAACTCGTTTTTAATATGTTGTATATATCTTGTACATATGTTGTATAATACGAAAGGCTATCCAAATAAAGTGATTATTGAATTGAAATTCAGGTTGATGTTATCTTAGCACTTTATTTTGAACCTTACACACACACAACAAACAATTGCAGTTTAGATAAATCTGAAAATAATGTGTGTGTTCTTTTCTTCACGCAGGTCACGCTGTACCTCTGGTTATTCATGTAATGCAGAAACGTGTTGAGCCTATGTACTCACTTGGAATACACCTTTACAAAGTTAGTGCATGGACGAAGTAGTTATAATATCTATATAATATACACAAATGTCAAAGTAAAGTTTGAAATAATTATAAAGCATTAGAGCTTATCATTAAAACATCGTGGTGGAGATCGTTAGATTTGACTCACACTTCACCCTGACTAAGGCCTACAGCCGGTGAGCCAATGTGGATTCAGGTAGGAACCAGGTACAACCAACATGATCTTTGCCTCCCGACAACTGCAGGAGAATAATAATAAGAATAATGTTTATATAGCGCATATCCCGTTGAGGAGAGTTCCGTGCGCTGACAAAAGTTACAGACAGAGTACAGACAACGAAGAACTGACGAAAATGTATATATATACAGTACACTACTGGAACAGGTGAGTCTTCAGCAGGCTCCTGAAGGTGTCGAAGCTAGGGCTCTGGCGAAGCTGGAGTGGAAGGGGATTCCAGGCGGACGAGCCCGCGTATGAGAATGCACGTTGGCCAGCGGAGACTAGCTTCGCGCGAGGGATCCGAAGAGTCAGTGCGCCAGAAGCCGAGCGAAGTGAACGGCATTGGGTGTAGAGCCGAAGACAGGAGCGAAGGTAATCAGGGGCAGAGTCATTTAGGCAGTTGTAGCAGAGAGAAGCCAGCTTATAGGAGATCCGGTTGTTAATGGGTAGCCAGTGCAGAGATCGGAGCAGAGGAGTGATATTATTTGACTTCTTCTTGAGGACTAGTCGGGCAGCGCAGATCTGGATACTTTGGAGGCCATGAAGGAAGGAGGCCGACAGACCAGCCAAGAGCGACTTGCAATAATCTAAGCGGGAGAAGAGGAGAGGGATGACAAGCTTGACACAAGCTTCCTTGGTGAGATAGCGACGGATGCGGCAATACGACGCAGGTGGAAGAAGCAGATTTTGGTGAGGAAGGAGATGAAGGGCTGCATGGACAGGGTAGTCCAGATAGATGCCGAGGCTCTTGACAGATGGTGAGAAAGGCACAGTAGCGTCAGCCAGCTGAAGATCGGTCAAAGTGAGGGAAGCGACCTTCTGTCTCGGTCCGACGACAAGAGCTTCATTCTTCTCACTGTTCAGCTTCAACTTTTCAGTCATCCAGTTCTGAATGTCCAGGAAACAGATAGAGATGGAAGCATGGAGCTCATCAAAGTCCTCGTGCTTGGCGCTGTTGTGGAGCTGGTTGTCATCGGTGAAAGAGTGATATTTCAGGTTGTGGCGCTCAATGACAAGGGAGAGGTGTTGGGTGTACAGGCAGGGAGAAAAAAACTAGGCCGAGGGCGAACCACTGTAGCTCACCATAACAGACCGGGACGGGCTGGGAGGATTAGGACTCAGTGATGACGGGCTGGGACCGATTCTGACGAGAAAGAGAAATGTCAGGAACAGATGGTCCAGGTACACATCACATTTTGGATCTTACCAAGGCATTTGATACAGTCAGCCGTGGATGATTATGGCCAAGCTTGGATGCCCAGACACTTTCATTGAATACTTTCATCTAACAACTTCACGATGGCCTGCTTGCTAGAGTGCAAGAATTCGGAAAACTTTGCAGTGACAAATTGTGCGAAGCCAGGATGCGTCTTAGCCCTTACCCTCTTCAGTCTTATGTTCTCTGCCATGCCGATGCACGCGTTCGGGTACAGTGATGTGGTAATAAAGCCCCACTATGGGATGGGATGGGAAGCTCCAAAACCCAAGGAGGCTCGATGTAAATCTCAAGTTGAAGCAAAACGATACTTTCTGTTTGCTGATGACTGCGTCAACTCCTCAACTCTATAACTGAGGCAGACATGCAGCACCGCAAACGCAAGTATTGTAGATAGATCATGCCACATCAAGTTTGAATGCATCCAATGTGGTATATATATGTTTATAACAACAATCCTGGTTGGCTGGTCCTTGGTTCTTATCTGTCACTCAATCTAGTGGTTGTAGTTAAACTTATTATTGGAACAAATTCAAATTTTACCAAAATTGGATATCAATAGTCTAAGGCTTTAAGGGGTTGAGAAAGATGTGTGTGTTAAGTTTGAGATTATAAAAAAAATACATTTATACATCTTTTGAACTAATAGGTCAGCGAAGACGAGCAGATTCCACTGAAAAGGGATTATTTAAAAAAACATTACGATGAGTGTGAGCTGAGAATGGACGGTGAAAGACATCAGATGCACATTGCATGGGACATGAGCGTTAAGCACTTGTTGTCGGCCGGAAAATATGTCGCAGTTGTCTATCTTGAGAAACAGGGGAGTGAAAAAGAGTTTGTTGTGTTCTTGAAATCATCTGTAGACTTGGGAATCATGTAAGCAATCTAATTTAGAGTTAGGAACCATGTAGGCCGTAGGCAATGTATTGTAGGTTTAGGAATCGTGTTATCAATGTATTTCTAGGTTTAGGAATCGTGTTATCAATCTACTGTAGATAAATGAATCAATCATGCAATCTACTGTAGATATATGCATTAATCATGCAATCTACTGAAGATATATGCATCAATCATGCAATCTACTGTAAATATATGAATCAATCATGCAATCTACTGAAGATATATGCATCAATCATGCAATCTACTGTAAATATATGAATCCATAATGCAATCTACTGTAAATATATGAATCAATCATGCAATCTACTGTAGATATATGCATCAATCATGCAATCTACTGAAGATATATGCATAAATCATGCAATCTACTGTAAATATATGAATCAATCATGCAATCTACTGTAGATATATAACTCAATCATGCAATCTACTGTAGATATATGAATCGATCATGCAATCTACTGTAGAGTTGGGAATAGAGTAATCAATCTACTATAGATAGATTTATACGATTCATGTAAGAACATTCTGTATATATAGGACTCATGTTAGCAATATATCGTAGAGTTATAAAATAAAATAAAATAATATAGCAATTTATTCTTTACATTTAATTTCTGTTATATTTTCAGAGGATTCCAAACCGGATCAGCTGAGACAAAAACTTGAGAAATATCAGCAATATTGACACTTTACAAATCTGTGAAGACTGTGAGGGGGGAAGTCATACTATAAATAGAAACCATTCAAGTTTTTTTTTACGTTGCTTTATTAGTGTACATTAAAGAAAACATAAACATAACTACGCCAAATTGTTGACCAATACACTAAAAATTGGATGCAAGCGTTACAGTTTACCAAAATGTTGAAAATACTGTAACTATACCAACATTTCTCATTTCTATAAGGTGCATATTTCATCAACATCTCTTGTATATTTTTAATGTATTAAGGACGTCGTTTCGAGGACAAGTATTATTATGGCCTTATCATATATGTGTTATTGAGTGTAGTATTGTATATTTAAATCACGTTTAAAAGATGTTAAGCTTGTCTTTCTGAGTTATTCAAGGTAACTATTCCTTGTCCGAAAGTTACTAAACAAGAAAGAGGAAAAGTAGGTGTTATTATCTCTAATGTCTTTATTATGGATTCTTTATAACAGTACCGTGCTGTATTCAATAATTGATTAGATCAATAACTTTAAGATCGTCAGAATCAGAACTAGATTTTTATGTGTAAAAAATAAAACAAATATGATAAAAGAATATAGATTTCTATGTGTTTTAAGCAAAGATGGACGGATCGCTTTGATATTTCTGCTATTTGATGACTTGAAACAAAGACTATAAGATGGACCGCTCGCTTTGATATTTCTGCTATTTGATGACTTGAAACAAAGACTATAAGATGGACCGCTCGCTTTGATATTTCTGCTATTTGATAACTTGAAACAAAGACTATAAGATGGACGGATCGCTTTGATATTTCTGCTATTTGATGACTTGAAACAAAGACTATAAGATGGACCGCTCGCTTTGATATTTCAGCTATTTGATAACTTGAAACAAAGACTATAAGATGGACGGATCGCTTTGATATTTCTGCTATTTGATGACTTGAAACAAATTCTATAAGATGGACGGATCGCTTTGATATTTCTGCTATTTGATGACTTGAAACAAAGACTATAAGATGGACCGCTCGCTTTGATATTTCAGCTATTTGATAACTTGAAACAAAGACTATAAGATGGACTGCTCGCTTTGATATTTCTGCTATTTGATAACTTGAAACAAAGACTATAAGATGGACCGCTCGCTTTGATATTTCAGCTATTTGATAACTTGAAACAAAGACTATAAGATGGACTGCTCGCTTTGATATTTCTGCTATTTGATAACTTGAAACAAAGACTATAAGATGGACCGCTCGCTTTGATATTTCTGCTATTTGATAACTTGAAGAAACAAAGACTATAAGATGGACTGCTCGCTTTGATATTTCTGCTATTTGATAACTTGAAACAAAGACTATAAGATGGACCGCTCGCTTTGATATTTCTGCTATTTGATAACTTGAAACAAAGACTATAAGATGGACCGCTCGCTTTGATATTTCTGCTATTTGATGACTTGAAACAAAGACTATAAGATGGACCGCTCGCTTTGATATTTCTGCTATTTGATGACTTGAAACAAAGACTATAAGATGGACTGCTCGCTTTGATATTTCTGCTATTTGATGACTTGAAACAAAGACTATAAGATGGACGGATTGCTTTAATATTTCTGCTATTTGATGACTTGAAACAAAGACTATAAGATGGACTGCTCGCTTTGATATTTCTGCTATTTGATGACTTGAAACAAAGACTATAAGATGGACGGATTGCTTTGATATTTCTGCTATTTGATGACTTGAAACAAAGACTATAAGATGGACTGCTCGCTTTGATATTTCTGCTATTTGATGACTTGAAACAAAGACTATAAGATGGACGGATTGCTTTGATATTTCAGCTATTTGATAACTTGAAACAAAGACTATAAGATGGACCGCTCGCTTTGATATTTCTGCTATTTGATAACTTGAAACAAAGACTATAAGATGGACCGCTCGCTTTGATATTTCAGCTATTTGATAACTTGAAACAAAGACTATAAGATGGACTGCTCGCTTTGATATTTCTGCTATTTGATAACTTGAAACAAAGACTATAAGATGGACCGCTCGCTTTGATATTTCAGCTATTTGATAACTTGAAACAAAGACTATAAGATGGACTGCTCGCTTTGATATTTCTGCTATTTGATAACTTGAAACAAAGACTATAAGATGGACCGCTCGCTTTGATATTTCTGCTATTTGATAACTTGAAGAAACAAAGACTATAAGATGGACTGCTCGCTTTGATATTTCTGCTATTTGATAACTTGAAACAAAGACTATAAGATGGACCGCTCGCTTTGATATTTCTGCTATTTGATAACTTGAAACAAAGACTATAAGATGGACTGCTCGCTTTGATATTTCTGCTATTTGATGACTTGAAACAAAGACTATAAGATGGACCGCTCGCTTTGATATTTCTGCTATTTGATGACTTGAAACAAAGACTATAAGATGGACTGCTCGCTTTGATATTTCTGCTATTTGATGACTTGAAACAAAGACTATAAGATGGACCGCTCGCTTTGATATTTCAGCTATTTGATAACTTGAAACAAAGACTATAAGATGGACTGCTCGCTTTGATATTTCAGCTATTTGATAACTTGAAACAAAGACTATAAGATGGACCGCTCGCTTTGATATTTCTGCTATTTGATAACTTGAAGAAACAAAGACTATAAGATGGACCGCTCGCTTTGATATTTCTGCTATTTGATAACTTGAAACAAAGACTATAAGATGGACCGCTCGCTTTGATATTTCTGCTATTTGATAACTTGAAACAAAGACTATAAGATGGACCGCTCGCTTTGATATTTCTGCTATTTGATAACTTGAAACAAAGACTATAAGATGGACGGATTGCTTTAATATTTCTGCTATTTGATAACTTGAAACAAAGACTATAAGATGGACGGATTGCTTTAATATTTCTGCTATTTGATAACTTGAAACAAAGACTATAAGATGGACGGATTGCTTTAATATTTCTGCTATTTGATAACTTGAAACAGTTTCGGAATTTCCAATCGCATCCTGTCCTCTAGACTTCCGGTTTAGTAATTCGCTATGATTTTCTCAATGGGAAATTAAGATTGAAAATCGAAAAGTTCTATACAGCAAAAGTCTTCATGGAAGTTTAGGAGTCATTAAAGACAGTGATATTGACTGCGCACGGAAAAAACAACACTTAAGCTCTAAAAATAGAAGCAAGCGGTCCATCTCATTTTAGTCTTTGGTTTAAGTTAGAATAAAATTAGAAATGAATGCGTTGAAAAATTAATTTAAATGTGGTGTTGATAATACTTGTATTTTTATATTATCCTTATCAGCACACAGTATAGGCGCAATATTGGACAAACATTTTTGGCCGAGATTTAAATATTGGCAGAATATTGGGCCGATAGATAGTCTGTTAGGGCATCAGTTTACA
The DNA here is from genome assembly GCA_949126835.1 of Anisus vortex. Lineage (NCBI taxonomy): Eukaryota > Metazoa > Mollusca > Gastropoda > Planorbidae > Anisus > Anisus vortex. The sequence continues at coordinate 39,808,618 of OX421497.1, read as the reverse complement.
CACAGAGAAAGTACAACGTTACAGTTAGAAAACCGTGATTATACGGGGAGGGGGAGGCGGGGCGCCGATTTAATAGTTCGTCCCCCAGGGCGCAGAAATATTCTAGCTACACCAGCCATAAGATACAGCAGTTGTTTCTTTTTACTATCAAGTTTCAAGTAAGCTATCCTACCAACATTATCTTTTTAGCTCTTTGATCTTCCTCTATAGGACTCTAGGGATTTATAAATAATAAAATTTACAACATAGGATACGAATAACAATTTGACAATGCGGGGGTATTTTTTTATGGCCTTCGTTAAAGGGAAATCACCGCTCCAAAAAGTTTTGCCGAACAATGTGGTCACGTTATAAAAATAGCATTCCAAGACTCCAAAGTAATGACGCGCATTATATTTTGTCCTTATAGCTTTCTAAAGTTGTCATTGTTTTAATAAAATTTATAAAACCAGGGAATTTTGTTGGTTGACCTCGATGTTTTTAGCAAAATAAAGTGTAGTTTTTTTTTTGTCGTTTGCCTCGGTTTTTGGCGTTCGCCTCGGTTTTTGTGGTTCGCCTTGGTTTTCGTGGTTCGCCTCGGTTTTCGTGGTTCGCCTCGGTTTTCGTGGTTCGCCTCGGTTTTCGTGGTTAAACTCGGTTTTCGTGGTTCGCCTCGGTTTTCGTGGTTCGCCTCGGTTTTCGTGGTTTGCCTCGGTTCTCGAGGTTCGCCTCGGTTTTCGTGGTTCGCCTCGGTTTTCGTAGTTCGCCTCGGTTTTCGTGGTTCGCCTCGGTTTTCGTGGTTCGCCCAGGTTTTTTGTCGTTTGCCTCTGCTTTAGTCGATTCTGATCCTATTTCTAGTACCAAAAGACCAAGAAAGGACGTGAATGACGTGGCCTAATGTCATTATGAAGTGGAATTTATTTTACAAAAATAATAATATCCGTCCTTCTTGTTCCGATCTCATAACGACTTCAATACCTTCAATACAAGTCTACATAAAGCTAAATGCCGTCCTAAATGGCCTTTTTTTACACTAGTCTTTTTTATAAACAATTTATATTAACTTATTCTTGTCTGTTTGAGTAATAACACTCTAATATGTATTCTATATAAAACGTTTTCAGGATTAATATATTTTGAAGCGCCTTGGGCGAATTAATTGAATTTTTATGTGAACAATTGCCTCGGTTTTCGTCGGCTTTAGATTTCGTCAATATTTTGGGGGAGACTGATCATTGGTGATAGCTGATGTGAGACTGAACTTCTGTTGTCATTACATCTGCTATACAAGTTGAGGTGATACAAGTAATAAATCATATTGATCATTTGAAAATTGTTTATTCATTTTTTTATATTTTCTCCTTTTAAAAAAAAATATTTTTTCCCCTAAGTATCGTGTAAATGATTTTTACAATTATTAATACAATGTTTTAATCTCACAACATTCTGGAGCGAAACTGCGCCAGTTATCTATATAATTTTGTGTTTGTAAACAAAGAACCTCCCCCCCCCCCTACACACACACCATAACCAAAATATGTTTGTTTGATAATGACTTTTAAAATGGAAGTTCGTATTGTGGTTAAAGGTAACAGACTTTATAAATTAACCAAATATACGGTCTGACATTTGGTATCTAATATCTTCAGATATTTTTTTTTATTCCCTTAATCGATATGGTCTGGGGGGGGGGGGGAAGAGCTATTGGACACTATGTAACTATTAGTCATTTCTGTCAACTTGTTAGACTTGGTGAGATGTCTAGATTTTACAAATGCGATAACAAATGCATGCAAGTACTCTTTTCTCCCGAGTGGCATCAGGAGATGGAATGGGTTGTCTGAACAAACCAGGAAAATCAGTAATTTAACATTATTTAAAACACTAATAGAAATGCAATACCAGACTCAGACCAATGAACAGCGTAGGACGCAATAAACTTCTTTATAGAAGGAGCGTCTGTAATATACAAGATAAGATCACGTGATGTTGTACACATTCAAAGCAAACAAAGCACTCTTTTTTATTTCTTTCGAGGAAGAGTAGTAAAGGGCAAAGAGTAAAGTAATAATAATTCATAAGGCATGTGAAAAACAGCACAATAACAATGTGTTACAATGCTCAGATAAACATAAGGTTACTTTTTTTTTCTCTCATCTCGTATGCGATAACGAAACGAAGTAGCCTACTCTTCCTTCTCGCGTGGCATCCGGGCATGATATGGGTTGCATGAACAAACCAGGAAAACCTGTAAGTGAACATCTTTCAAAACAATGAATCACAATACAAAACTAGACTCAGCACACGGATAAACGAAAGACGGAATAATCTTATGTATAGAAGAAGTGTATGTCATATCTATCTATCTATCAGAATCTATCTATCTATCTATCTATCTATCTATCTATCTATCTATCTATCTATCTATCTATCTATCTATCTATCTATCTATCTATCTATCTATCTATCTATCTATCTATCTATCTATCTATCTATCTATATATCTATATATCTATCTATATATCTATATATAAAGCTCTGTGTGTGTGTTTAACCACTCAAATTGGGCTATTTAAAGGCACGTGAACTTATTGCCCCATATTTTACATTTGCAATTTGAATTAGCACATGTATCCCCGCTAGCTGAGTCGATAACGTATCGCACTGCCATGCGGTCGACACGGGTTCAATTCTCCAGTTAGTCTATATTCTATAGGCCTACTACCATTTTGTTTTCTAAAAATTTGTTATCAATTAATATTACTTTTAAAAAAAGAGTGTAAATCCACGAGCAACACCGGACAATTCAGCTTTTTGTTAAATAAAAAGACTCCTATTTTTAACCTAATTAAAATATTTATTTTAGATTACTTTCCTAAATGTCTTCACTAAAGACTTCAGTAAAAAATGTAGCTTGTATAAGTTAAGAATATCTAATGACATCGAGTTGGCTAGGGTGGAGGTGGGGGCAGGAAGAGGAGACTATTTCACCAATGTGCACCCAGCATGCCTGTCGTAGATAAGTCGAGTAGGTCGCCACTCAGGAAACTCGATGGTAGGAAATAACAATAAAAAGAGACTATCTAGTCACTTCAGGCTTATACTTTCAGATTGAACTCCAGGACACATGGCAATTTGCCATTCAACAACGTAGTGATACGATAGTATTAAGGTTTTAAAAAATCTTGACTAACTCGTGCCATGGTATTTAGCTTATCTCACGAGAACGCTATCGAGTGCCAAATGTAATCCTTTACAACGTTCTAATAACCATTGACAGGGCTGGCACTCCTACTTTTTTATTGCCAGAAATATTGCGTGTATTTCGATGTAAATAATTTGTTTTACAAAGTTGTTTTTTTTATTGGTAGTTTACACGGTGCCCGTGCGACAGCGCGTTCGACTGGCGTAAGGAAGGTCCTGAGTTCGAATCCTGGTGCTGGGTAGGATTTTTTCTCGGCTCTGGAGGGTGTCCCTGAGCACTGATAGAAACCCGACCTTAGTTGGGGTAAAATAAAGGCGGCTGTGCATAGTGCTGGCCACATAATTACCTAGTATGCCGTGGCCAAAGAAACTAGTGAACGCCGCTTCACCGGCCCTATGGATCAATTTGGTCAGGCGGGATACTTTCTTTTTAGTTTTAGATCAAATTTAAGTATCAACATTAAAAACGTATTTTTTTATAGAAAATATGTGTATTTCCTTGAACATTTTTAGTGAAAAATATATTTGTACACACTCTATAACTGATCATATGGATATATTCTAAGATAGAATAGATCTTTAAACAAGTGTGACTGTTATGATGCAAAAAAGAAAATCATACTGTTTTATATATATTGATGAATTGTGACACTTTGAGATTTGTTTTGTAAGACCGTTATTCTATGCGGCGTGATTACTATATTGATACTTTGCCTTTTACGTATTATATCTTTCAATCGGTCAATATTTTCAATCCCACATCCTACGCGTCCCTTAGTTGTTTGGACCGTTGGGGCGCCACAGATGACAAGACTAACCTCTTTATAAGTGTCTATAAAAAAGAATACCGGACGAACTTTCCGGCTCTTGCGTGCATGGCGTAACGCTGTAAAATGGGTGAATCACCAAGATCTTGTTCGAGATTAGCCACCCTCGGCAGAGCAGTGTGGTTTACACACTTCGCTAAACTTTGAGGCCCATGGGTACCGGTACATAAGTGGGTAAGACTACCATTATCCTACTTCTCTACTCTTCGCTCTTCATGGTGCATTGGACAGCTTCACTCCCGTCTATATGTCTTCTGATCGTTTTCTCTGTCTTCCTGTTCTTTCTACCTCCACTGGATGCACTCTGCAAGATTGTTTTTGGCAAGAACCCAACAGCCTTGTGAAGTGGCCGAACTTTTCTAGCTTTCTTTCTTCTCTATGGCTAGCACTTCTTTATACAAGGGGCCCAAAAGCAGCGAAGTAATGAAGAACTCTGGCAACGAACTAAACAGAGGCCCGTGGAAGAGGAAATTTCCCAAAAGAGATGGAAATGGATTGGCCACACCCTCAGAAAACCGGCACACAGTGTCACTCGGCAAGCCCTCACTTGGAACCCCCAAGGCAAAAGGAAAAGAGGTCGGCCGAGAAACACCTGGAGGCGCGATATAGAAACTGATGTTAAAAAAACTAGGGCTAAACTGGGGTCAGATAGAGAATTTGTCTCAGAATCGGGATTCTTGGAGGACTCTTGTTGTTGGCGCCCTATGTCCCAGGTGGGGCGAAAGACGTAAGTAAAGTAAGTAAGTGCAAGCCACGCTACGCTCCCATTAAGAGTACAACGGTGAGCTAACAAATGGGGGTGGGGGTGGGGGGGCCTTTGCGTGTCCAAAATTCATGGCTCCGCGCCTCGGTCGGGAGGAAGCAATGTGAGCAAACAGCCCGCCTCAACCACGCCCTTGTTCCTGGATGTCCAGGCATGCCAAGGGGGTGGTTTGTCTCGGAATTGACCTTGGTATGTTCCCCCCCCTCCCTTTGACCCACACCTTACATAGTTACGCCTTGGACTCAAGAGTAGGAAGGCTCGTCCGTTTTTTTTTTAATTTTTAGACATTATAAATCATTTCTTTTCATTTCTTTAAAAGAGCGTTTATCTTTAAAAAAAAAATAATATAGTCTAGTAAGCTACTAGTAGCCTAACTGCTTTTGGATTTTTAAAAGTTTTTTTTTTTTTTGGGGGGGGGGGGGGATAGATTTGAACATCTGTAAGAAAATCACAATGTTGCGATTGTTGTCACTGCCTATTATAATAATGGGGCGCGTTTGTTCTATTGGTTGTTTTGTCGATACCATCTGCTGAATGACTCCGGTCCTGAGCTACCACAAGATGGTTTTTAACTAATAGGCTAAGAAATGTACACTCACTTTTGATGTTAAAAACGGATTCCTCATAACTAATATTGTAGCCTTTGTATATTTCTAAAATACATTGGCATAAAGTTATAGCTTAAAAATAGCTTACATATATTTAAGATTTACGATACGAATAAAAAAAATCCCTGTAAAATATAATCATTTGTGTTTTGTTTTATTGAAAATAATTAGCAAAATATTTTGTTTTAGAAATTTCACACTTTTAAAAAAAGTTGTATTAATGAAAATATAGACAAGGTATTTTATTTTTGAAAAGGGTGTTACCTTTGCTAGTTTCCAATATGTGGCCACTTTGCCCTGGTTTAGACAGGCAGGCCTGAACAAGTTTTTTTAAAGATCGGATATATCGCTTTATATAGTTCTTTAAGCAGTCTTGGTAGTATTTCATCTGGACCAGAATTTCAAACTTTGTTTGCTTTTGTTAGGAGTTAGTTGATGCCGCTTCACCACTTATATTTCTTATATCTTCTATTTTATTTAAATTTATAGAGAAATACTTTTTTTTTGTTGAGGATGTCAGCGTTAGTTTCATTGTCATTGTAGGTTTTGGTGTTTTGACCTGAAGGTATGTCGGTTGTTTTCATTTTTCTTTAAGTTCAATATAGGACATTACTTTTTATTATTGTCTTTCGTAATTCAATCGCTTCCATATTTATTCTGGAGATTTGTACTAAGTCCCTGAGTTAAATGATACATTTTTAGATACTTTTTGTAGAGTATATTTGAAATAGTTGCTTTCACACTTTAAAAAAAATGTTCTTTTTGTTTACACAGCCTCTTTAATTCAGTATTAAACCAGCATTTATAGAGGTAGGACGTGGAACATATACTTCAAATTTGAACCCGGCTTGTCAGTTATAGACTGTATTTTGTTGGGAAGACCATTGGTCTCTTTCAGGACATAAAAACGCCCTGCTAAGGAAATCTCGATTGAAAAAGGATATATGAAAGCTGTAAGGTAGTTAGAGGTGCCATTTTGTTTTCTCACAACATAAATAACGTTCAACGATTATTTTCAGGAAATAAAGAACTAGAACACCAATTTAGACTATCGACCACAATAGCTCATAGCTATAGAAAATGAAAGAAAAAAATAGTCTAGACACTTTACATTGTTTGCTGAGTGTAGCTATGTTTAGGATATGGAAATATGACAGTGTCACCGTTTAAATTAACTAGATCTAAGTGTAAAAAACAACAACATACATACAACTTGATTTCAATTTTCAAAAGGGGCTTCTGTAATCCCATACGATTATAAAGATAATATACTTTAAAGCGAAAGTTATGAGTTGATTTAAAGTTTCGCAACTTAGTTTTAAAACAATTTTCGCACTTTATATTATATTGTTATGTTAAAGTTACTAAATAAATTAAGTCGATAGTAGATTACCGATTTATAGTCTCAAAAATAAATAAAGAAACGGACGTCCAGGGCTTAACGATGTTGAGAGGTGGATCAAGGTCACATCAAGATCCTGTCCGAGACTAGTCACCCCGCAGCACGCCGATGTGGTGTGCCACGTAACATAGGGTAGGGTCTCCACCGTACATGCACATCACTTATCTTTTCAACTGCGGAATGGGATCATTCACGTGGTGGCTCGCTCACATACTTGCACTATCGCCCGGTGGCACTTGTTCCAGACTATAGGTCTGGACACCCAAGCACCAAGGTGGGGTTGAGACAGGGCTGTTGCGCTTATTGCTACAGAGCCTCGGAGCCTCGCGGTAATGCAATAATCGTCGAAAGCGCAACAGGTTTGCTGTCCCCCATGCGTTAGCCTACCCGTGTACTCTTCATGGTAGCGTATCGGTGATTTACAAACTTCGCCAGCTAAGAGGCCCGTAGGCCCGTAGGTACAGAAGTGTCCTACACTTACCAGTGGTTTCAGCCATTGTAATCAGAAAAGATTCTACTAGGACTTAGTACGTCCAGAATGTATAGACCTAAAAGATCTCTGTTTAAAGTTGTAATATTGTACTTGACATAAAACTTATAAACAGATTAAGAAATATATCGTGGGTATTGTAAATAATAAAAGAGGACAAGAAATCAATATTTTTGACGCCAATATATTGTGTGTCATTATGTGTGGATGATCTTTTGCAAATTTGATAAATGTATATACATACTTATGTGATCTACCATTGGCCTAACTAGGGTTTTAGGGTGGGAGGGGGCAAATACTGCAAGTTGGGAAGACATAGGTAGGGAGGAAAACGTGTAAGGTGGCAGCAAATAGTCCAAGTTGGGATATTGTGTACGGCAGGTATATTATGCAGGGGGTGGGGGTGGATTTCAGGCTATATCTGATTTGAGACAAAATGTCACACTAAACTATTGAAAAACTAATATTTTTATCTAATTATCAATAGTCGAAACGTGAAAATTAGATCAGGCTAAATATTTCAAAATGTATCAGTTTCATTCTATTAAATAGATTTATATGAGGCAAAATAACCATGTATTCTCAAGAATTAAGGAAAAAATAAATCTACAGCATTGACACAGACATTAACATGATGAAGCAACACTTGTTCTGCAAACTACGAATCGGAGCAAGTGAAATGTGACCATGCGGAACAGCTCCCGAAAATGCGGAAAATATCGTTCAGACCCCCCCTCCCTGTACCCGGTCAGCCATATGTCCCCCGTGAACCTACCTTCAATGACAAAACTGTATGGTGGACTGAAGCAACGGACAGCCACGGCGAAGTTCATCACAACTATTGGTCTTGCTGTCTGAATCCTCCAATTCATAATTTTTGAGAATGAAGAAGAAGACACATTAAAGGCTAGTCGAACCACTGACGACGCATGTTAAAATAATATATTGAACCCCCGTGGCTATGCCTTAAAAATCTACACATGAATAGATAGCTGTTCTTTCTTTGTTTGTTAAGCCAATAATTTATATATCGTTACCCACATTACCAAATTATTTTTTAACAAAGGTGACCATCCACCGTGAATTGAGTCGCTTTGTGCCTCAAGCTATGTTGAGCTACAGCCAAAAATATGCCGTAGGATTTTCAGATTTTTGACAATTTCAAATTTATTTAATTATTTCTCGACATTTCTGTGGTAGATCTAAGTTTTCGTTCTAAACAAAACTCTAAACTCTAAACTATTAAAATAAAATTTTTAAAGTAACACCCTGTATTGTTTCATCTGTAAAAGCAACATAGTAAAATTGAATTTTCTAAATTATTGGGTTTCAGACGGTGGTTAAAGTATAACCCCTATAGCTAAAAGATTACTTTTCCCATTTTGAAAAAACGGTTTTCACCATTGAATTCAGCATTTAAATTACTATAAGGATCTTTAAATAACTCAAAATGACCCTTGGGCACAATGCGACTCAATTTGTGGTGGAGGGTCACAAATAGATAATTTTTTTTTCTCCAGTAGTCAATATTTAAAAACCAACATAGGTAAGGATAACTTCTTAGTTTAAATGTCCAGTAAACGTCAAATGTTCCTTGTTATGTTGTTGGTTCCACAGTTAATAACAGGAAGTATTCTCTTTAAAAAATATTTTTTTTAGGTCAGTGTGACACAACCTTTGATTCATTGCCAATCCATGTTTATTGATCAATATTACGCTTCTACGAATCCTTATCTTTTGATTAAGAAAAAAAATCAATAAACAATAGAACATTTTGAATGACGATCACAATATTGTTGTTGTTAATACATTCTCAGAAAATAAATGAAAAAAAGGAAAGTTTTAAAGATCGTCAGATCCGTATTCACTTCTTATATAATATTTTTCTTTGAACTACACGTGTACGTACACTTGAAGGAGTGGGCGGGTGGACAAGGGTGGTGAGAAGGTCTTATAAGTTATATGCCAAATTTCTATAAACTTTGTATGAACACAAGATGTTGGTGTTTTTGCTTGTTTATTAAATCGTCATGGGGAAAAATTGACAACGATTAACCTTTATAATGGGAAACACCGAGCCATAAAAACAACAACACACAAAGAGCCAGTCTGTAAAGTATTATTTGAGCAATTAACTGGTACAACACCTTTTGTGTTAATAAAAATAAAATAAAACTATCATTAACGTCTTTCGATTGAAGTAAAAGATTGGACTAAGTGTTTTCGCTGTTTATTTGTTGTTACGTCACACAATAATGAAATAGCGGAAAGGATTTATACGATTTAAGGTAATATTTTATCATTTACCACTTACCGTTTCAGACATGGGTGTCCGCTGAAGTTTTTATAGTAGGGAGAGAGGAAAGCAAAATTGTTTTTCTTTGAGAACGTTTTAGCCTAGAATTAGCTATGTACGAAAACAAATATTAAAATAGATTAATAATATCAAGCTATAGTATCACATAATAGATACGTCCAATGTATCAATGGCATGGAGTTATAAATCGAATACATTTTCAAAATTATCACTTACAAAGCAAATAAAAAGGAATACTACTAAATAATTATTGAGATAAAAAAAAAAATAATTTATTTATTTTTTCATTAATTGTTTCATAATTAAAAGAAATAGACGAAGTGATTATGAAATGATGTCACTGTTCAGCATGCTATTAAACTAATTATTACACTATTTAAAAGTGTTTCCTCAATATGGGATTTTAAGTCTCTTTTTTATCATTTTATTTTTAAAGGGCTATCCTGATTTCTCGACAGTTTTCTGCTGATTAATAATTAGTTTTACTGACATTCTTTCGGTCTACACATACATATTATATGATAAATAAAGACAAACCGAAACCCCAACAACTGCAATCAAGCATTATGTAGAAATGGTTTTTGTTGACATGTTTGTTTTATATTACAGGTATATCTGAAAACCATGGGATGTGGTAATTCAAAATCTATTAAAGTTAAAAATATAAACCATCATGAACAAAATGATGACACTGATACAAACGTCGATGTTAAAAATGATAGCCCTGATACAAACTATGTTAAAAATGATAATGGGCTAATGGAAAGAACCATTAATTACAGGGTTCACTTTAAGGATACAGCTACGAACAAAAAACCTCATGTCAAGCCAGATAATTTGTATCTTGATCCAGATTTTGAGTGCAAACTACCTGAAATAAATAGAAAAAACAGCGTGAAATGGAAGAGACCAAAGGTAAAACAATTCTGTACAAAATTTGAAGGGAACAATAGAAGAACCAAGTAGACTTAGTCTGATTTTGTAAAAAAGTGCAATTTAAACTTTGAACTTTCCGAGTTCTCACATTGCTATGCTTATTCAAAATCTGCTCTATCTCAGGACTTGCAACGTTTTACAGTTTTATGACATTTTACTCGCTAATAAATGTGATTCTACTCTATGTACCAAAGGTCATAAGACATAGATTTTTGAGTGTGTGTGAGTAGAAATACGACTTACATCGTTCATCTAGTGCATTCTTTAATGGTATTTAAAGATACGAGCTACGAATAAATAAATTTTCTTATATGTTACAGACGCTCCTTGTATATAGAAGATTTTTATGCACTGCGCTTATCTGTGGTTTTGAGTCTAGTCTTGCTTTTTGATTAGTGCTTTAACATGTTATCAGTTTATTGATTTTCCTGGTTTGTTCAGACAACCCATTCCAACACGGATGCCACTTGGGAAAAAAGAGAACTTATATGCGTTGGTTCTTGCATATGTAATAAGAAAAGTGTTTTTGTCCTTATGCTATCTGAGCATTGTAATAGATTGTTATTGTGTTGAATTCCTGAGTTACGGTATAGTTGACTGCTATTATTATTTGCTACTTTGCTCCCTGTTGTGTTTTTAGGTTCATTGATTTAGTGACAAAGAAATCTACATAAATTCAAACAAAATAGAAGAGATATAAACCTTGCAGCTCTTTTCTGAAATTGTTGTAGTTTTTTAAAGTTTACTTTAGTCGATGGGTCCCATACAGAAGATGCATATTCTAGAATAGGTCCAACTAATGTGAGACAGCAATTTAGTTTTATATTCTTGATATATTTGATACATCACCATTAAATGTAAACTCAGGAGTTCCACAAGGAACTGTTCTAGGGCCCCTACTTTTTTTAAATTTATATTAATGATCTACCAAGTTGCATTAACACAGGAGCACAAGTAAGATTATTTGCAGATGATTGCATAATTTATTGAATAATAAAGACAGGAAAAAATAGTGAACTCTTACAAAAAGACCTAGATGAACTAAAAAAATGGGAATCAAACTGGAGTATGTCTTTTCACCCCAAAAAATGCCAACTAATAAGGGTATCCAAGAAAAAGAAACAAATAATAACAAACTACTATATTCATGGTAAAGAACTAACTCAAACTAACAATGCTAAGTATCTTGGAGTAATAATAAATGATAAGTTATCTTGGAACCCTCATATTGATGAAGTAGTTAAGAAATAAAACAAAACATTAGGATTCATAAAAAGGAACTTTTACAAATGTAATAAGAATATAAAACTAAAATGCTATCTCACATAAGTTAGACCTATACTAGAAAATGCAGGATCTGTATGGGACCCATCAACTAAAGAAAACATTAAAAAAATTAGAACAAATTAAAAAAAAAGAGCTGCAAGGTTCATAACTAGTGAATATTCCCAATTGACAAGAGTAACACCATTAGTGAAACCACTAAACCTAGAAACACTAGAGGACAGAAGGGCAAAGAGTAAAGTAGTAATAATACATAAGGCACTAAACTCTAATTTAGAAATACAACCCAATAAGAAACTGTTGCGAAGCTCAGATAGCCTAAACATAAAGACAAAAAACACTTTCCTTATCCCCTATGCGAGAACAAATGCATATAAGTACTCTTTCTTCCCGAGTGGCATTCGAGCATGGAATGGGTTACCTGAACAAACCAGGAAAACCAGTAACTTAACATCATTTAAAACATTAATAAAAATGCAAGACTAGACTCGGACCACGGATGAGCGTAGGACGCAATATTCTTCTCTATAGAAGGAGCGTCTGTAATGAATAAGATAAGATAAGATTTGTAAAATTGAAATTGATTTTTAATAAAGAGTTCTTTTCAAATAAATTAGACTAATAATGATGACTGCTACTTTGTCTTGATGAAAATGTTAGATACTTAACCGCCATAGTAATTCTTTTGAGAAGTTTACTAAACAATTGTGTATATTTAATCGTTAACTTTTTTATTCATGTGCAGGAATTTAGAGAAAGCCCTAAACTTTATTCTGACGGCACTTCACGTTCTGATGTTGGTCAAGGTTCTGTTGCAAATTGTTGGTTTATGGCTGTAGTCGCCAACACTGCTGATAACCAAAAACTTATGAAGCAGGTAAATTATTGTTACTTGAATAATAATCGTGAATAACTACTTGGTGAAAAGATTTTTTGGTACTAACTCTCGCACCTAGAAGCCAGAGTAACCACATCGCATTACTCCGCCCAACACTCCCGCGGTCTGGATATAGTCGTTGATGCTTGAACACACTGTGACGAATAGTGACGATACACATTTAAAGGTATGTAAATGACAGCGACAGATACAACATACTACACACAATGAACACCTTCAATATAAACAAAATAATAGACTGCAAAGAGATACACAAATGTCGTGAAAACCCGATAGACCTAAACAGCACATTCAATAAAAGAAAAAAAAAAGTCAATGGGCGATATTGCTGCTGAGAGTTAACACCCTTGTCCCTTTTACAAGTACGTCTGAGAATAATAAAATTATATTAACAAGTTAACACCATGCAAGAGAGCTATCACGTTGAGGTTATGTGGTTTGTACTTACGTCCTCGGTCAATAACAAACATTTTTTTGCCTATAACTTTACGCCGGGCCGGATGTGGCCAGTGGGTCTTGAGTTAGACAGCCACTATTGTATATAATATCATTTGATATATTGTATATAATAACATTTGATATATTGTATAGAATAACATTTGATATATTGTATATAATAACATTTGATATATTGTATAGAATAACATTTGATATATTGTAAATAATAACATTTGATATATTGTAAATAATAACATTTGATATATTGTAAATAATAACATTTGATATATTGTATATATTAACATTTGATATTTTGTATATAATAACATTTAAATATATTGTATATAATAACATTTGATATATTGTATATAATAACATTTTATATTTTGTATATAATAACATTTGATATATTAAATATAATAACATTTCTTTCTTTCCATGGGCCAACAAATTATATTCGTGTCATTAGATATCAATGACTGACGCCTATTTTTTTTTCAAAATGAAATGAAAGAGTATTTATAAAAATAATTGTATTTAAGATATTTTCGAATGTACAAATTATAAAAAGAGGTGTCTCGTCTGCGAGCTTCTTATTTCAGGTACTTCCAGAGTCTGCTTACTACATAGAAAATCCAGACCTCTACGACGGAATCTTTCACGCTCGCTTTTTCAGTTTTGGAAAATGGCTGGATGTTTATGTTGATGATTTGTTGCCAGTGACTTCTTATGGTACTTTGTTGGGAGCAAAATGTAAACAAGACGAGAATGTAATGTGGGTGCCTTTATTTGAGAAAGCTTTTGCAAAGTAAGTAAAATACAGTGCGTTATAGGGAGCAGGCAGTTTGACGAAATGTTATAATTTGCTATTTCGAAAGTTAAAAAGTTAAGAGACAACAAAATTGGAAAGTGTAATTTTTATAGTATTTAGTTTTTGTAATCGTTTCGAAAACGTTTTTATTTCATTTCACTTGTCAGTTTGTGTCGTGGACCCCCCTCCTCCCTCCCCCACCCCAGCCACAGCCAGCCAAGGCGCTAAAAGTAGGAGCTTAGGCCGTAGGCCTGTTTTGGTATTAACAAAACAATATACTTAATACATTTCATACAACTAGAATGCTATCTCACATTAGTTAGATCCATAAACTAGTATTATATATGCATCTTCAGTAAGGGACACATTGAATAAAGAACACATAAAAAAAAATAGAATAAGATTCGGTGAATATTCACAGCTGACAAAGTAACAGCAATAGTTAAATCACTAAGCCTAGAAACACTAGAGGACAGAAAACCTAGAAACACTAGAGGACAGAAAACCTAGAAACACCAGAGGACAGAAAACCTAGAAACACTAGAGGACAGAAAACCTAGAAACACTAGAGGACAGAAAACCTAGAAACACTAGAGGACAGAAAACCTAGAAACACTAGAGGACAGAAAACCTAGAAACACTAGAGGACAGAAAACCTAGAAACACTAGAGGACAGAAAACCTAGAAACACTAGGGGACAGAAGGGCAGAAATTAAAGAAATAGTAAGGCATGACATTCTAATTTTAAAATACAACACAAATACATAATACAAAAATAACAGCCTGTTGCAATGCTCAGATAAGGATAAAAACACTTTCCTTATCCCATGTGCAAGAACAGATACATTTAATACTATTTCTTCTTGAGTGGCATCCAGGCACGGAACGGGTTTCCTGAACAAACCAGTAAAACCAGTAACTTAATATCAGTTAAACCACTAAACAAGTCTAAGACTAGATTCAGACCACGCATAAGCGTACGACGCATTAATCTTATTTATTGAAGAAGGGTCTGTAACAGATAACATAAGATATTTTTGAAATTATACATACTTTTTAAAATGTGATCTCAAACCAAGTAAAACCAACACCTTAATTCATTAAAAAAACCTGAATGAAACCACGTTGGTGCATCAGACGCAATAAATTTTGTCTGTAACATATTTATTTAAAATCATCACAGTATATTATTACGTATTTATTATATCTAATTGCAGAGTTGACTTAGCTCGTTAATTAACAACGCAATATAGAAAAGAGTTTTTTTTTAGAACCGAAAATCTAAACAAATTCGGTATTTCCAATGATCAACAAATAAAAACTGAACAAAAAAAAAATACGCAGGAAGTCAAGTGTTAATAAATCATACAATAACAATTTAATAACTTAAAAACAAATTTTACAATTATAATATACCAAAAAAAAATAAAAAATAAATAAAAATAGAATTTACCTTAAAATCAAATAGGTGTAGTACAGAAATACAAAAACAAATGCGCAAGGCATTGTTACAGTATTACTATGAGAAGTAAATATCTAAACAATAAAATGTGTAAAATGATAAAAGCTTTAAAACTCCGAATGCAAGTACAAAACTACAACTTTGTTAATATTCTAGACTAAATGGCCTAAAGATTATTTAACCTTTGTGGGGATAAGTTCGAGAGAAAAAATGAATTAATCTAGAATTGACTTAGAAGTAAACACATTCAAGGCCAGTACAAAAAAAATAATTATTCATGCGTAAAAAACAACAACAAAGTTTTCTAGAAGCTAAAGAAATTACAAGTCGAAAAAAAAAAAGTTTTACACTAATCATTGAAGCGTGACGGCACAAACTGCAAAGACTAGAAAAATCTAGATTTACGTAACAATATACATTCAGTTTCAATAGATTGTCTTAGGTTGCTTTTATTAAATACTAACTAAAGTATTCGGCGTAGTCTGAGGTAACAATTACATTGAAGAGACATTTTTTTAACGGAAAAACATATTGGCTACTTGTCTACGTGGAGTCGAACACAAGTCAGCCGCCTGATAGGCGGGCATCTAGAAACTTTACTACAGAGGAAATATGTAGGATTGCAAAATTACAAAAGTAAAAAATAAGACAATAAGGCCACTTGTCTTTAAATTAACCAATGAGTATCGACTTTGACACAGGATGTATATATTTAAACACCATCTACAGATTGCATGGATCCTATGAAGCAATCTGTGCAGGTCAGAGTGGAGATGCATACTTGCAGTTGACTGGTGGAATTGGAGAAGTTATCACGCACAAAGATATGAATAATAGAGGCATTGCTCTGTTTAAGCGCATTGAAAATGCATTATTGTCAAATCATCAAGTCACAACATCTGTGCCAGTAAGGACATTTATATTTTTTTTAAATTAACTTATTAACTGTTACCGATAATTACAAGACTTACAAAAAACTTTAGAATTAAAAAAATAGTTACCGGTACTTTGTGTTTGAATAATACCATATTATAATATTAGTCTAGTCTTTTTATTACCTCTAGTCAGACAAAGATGGGATCAATGGGTTGATTGGAGGTCATGCTTATTCTGTAGTTGCTACAAAACAGGTAAGTAAAACGAGTATTAGGAATGCCATTAAAATATTTAACACAAGCAGATGAGGCCTGTAGCACTAACAGTGTCAACGCTGTACGTTACAGGCGCTATTACTATATATATTTATATAGATCTAGAATCTAGAAGTACACTAGGTTTTTGCTTTCTTGGCTTTTCTTTTGACGCCAACGTAAGGAATATATATAGGGGGGCCTTTAATACAGCTGTGTAGACTTGTTCATAACTGACCTTATCTGTCGTGTCATTCGGCAAAGAAATTTACCGCTGCCTTTGAACTCTCACGCCTCGATTACTGTAATGCTCTGCTAACCGGGATACCTGACGAAAAAGTCTCCAAATTACAGCGTATTCAAAACAATGCCGCCCAGCTGGTCATACTTAAGTCAAAGCGCGATTCTGCAACGATTCTTCTATTGGTTCCCTATGAGAGCCAGAATTGAATACAAAGTGTGGATAATTTGTCATCAGTGTCTACATAACAATAAGATGTCGTCATATCTCAAGGAACTAATCAAACCATATGTTCCGCAAAGAACACTAAGTTTTGTTGACTCCTCGATGCTGGAGGTGACCCGTTTCTCCCTTACAACCATTGGCCTAAAATCCATTTTAATTTCTGCCCCGAAAATTGGAATCTGCTCCCCGTCCAGCTCAGGCAGACGAGTTCTATCATCACTTTTAAAAAGAAATTAATAATAATAATAATAATGCTTTTATAGCGCATATCCCGTTGAGGACAGTTCTATGCGCTGACTGTTGTTATAGAGTACAAACACGAAGAACAGACGCAAATGTATATATGTACGCTATTGGAACAGGTGAGTCTTCAACCGGCTTCTGAAGGTGTCGAAGCTGCAGTAGCGTAGGAGAATGCCAGCGGACACTAGCTTCAATCGAGGGATCCGAAGAGTCAGTGCATCAGAAGCCGAGCGAAGTGGACGGGATTGGGTGTAGAGCTCAAATTGAAAATACATTATTTAATTTTAAATATTTACTATTATTAGAATTATTACTATTTTAGTTTTAGTCGTGCATTTATTAAAGTATAAGTGCTTGAAAAAATAGTAAGGGCTTTGTTTATTTAACCAGTTTAGGCAAACCATGTCATAAAATTTAAATGACTTTGTGTTTGCATATGAAATATAATTATAATTATCTTTATGCATTGTTGATAGGCAAATTTTAGTGTTCACTTAAAAATTATCAACTGCTATGTTATAAAAGCTTAAACGCAAGCATTTTATTTATATATAGGTACTTAAAACAAAATTATTGCAAATTCGAAACCCTTGGGGATCGATGGAATGGAAAGGTGCTTGGAGTGAAGGGTGAGAAAATATTTCCATAGAATATTTTGAATCTCTTATCTTATTGCACAGAGAGTTATTTACATTCATAGACAAATTCTGCCTACATTATCTTGTGCCAGTTTGGACTTACTTTATAAAACGTTCATATAAAGAAACACATTTATTTTTAAATAGGAGCACTCAATGGAAAACTATTCCAAAGAACACTGTCAGACTTCCAAAGAAAAACCAAGGAGAGTTTTTTGTCTGCCTTGAAGACTATATGAGGTACTTTGAAAGTACTACAATATGTTCTCTAACTCCAGACTTTGATATGGACGGTTGTTGTGATTTATTAAGTATGGATTTTCAATTCTTTGTGTATTTAATATATATAAAGGCCTTATTGAATTTTTTTTATAACGGCAAGATAAAGAAACATAGATCTAGTTTATAAATCTGGCTTAACTATTAAAAAGACTGGGACCTTTGACTGGGATGATGTTTACTTTTTTTTCCGCTTTCCATTTACTTCTTAATGACTAATAACATTTAATAGTACCCTACTTGTGGATACGTATATTATATTGGTTGAATTTTGTCACGCTACTGTTTTACTTTTGTGTTGAATTTTAGGTCGGGTAATGCTACATTTATTTGCTTTTTCCTATTTTTGTAAAGTTTTACATTATTAATTAGCTTTATATCCTTTTCAGCCTAGAGGATTATATCCTGTACGTTGGTTGTTTGTTGCTCAATGTTAAACGCTCTCTGAGCTTACATTATGTTTGTTGGCAGCGCTATACAAATAGAATTATTATTATTATTATTATTTATTATTATTAAGCCTCTATGGTGCGTTCAAGATTCTAACTATTGTAACAATCCACGGACGAGACACCAATTGTAATGTAAATCCCGGAATTAACCACATCTGTAAGATAACAGCTGTTTCTGATGATAACTTGTAATCATTAGTAATCACTTATACAGTGTTATGCCTAGAGTCCTAGACGATACACCAGTGGTCATCTTACACTGTCGTGCATGCCAAGTAGTTAAAATTTAATATCCCGGTCAAGCCGTTTGGATGTGAAGTTCCAAAATAATTAGATTAGCAAGCCAGTTATTATTTGTTATTAATTTAGATGACAGGCTACTGCTGATAGTATTAGATGGGCTGTGTATTTGGCAATACGAGCCCCCTTTTGACGATTAACGACTTAATTATGCCGTATCGAAATTATAGTTGTTTATAGTTCAATTGGATCAGCACAGCAGTAGTATTCTAGGACAAGTTATTATAATATTTTAGTTTGTTGAGTCTAGGTTTGGCCACGAATTCAGATCCTGGGTGAGTCAAATTTTTGTAGTATTGGATGTATCTGAGGACCTCATCTGTAATATACATTCGGACTGGACCCCATATGTTAGATTATTCAATGGGTGAGTCGAAACCTCAATGTATCACAGACGGCAGTGTAAAATTTTTTATTTTGGCTCTAAAGGTTGAATTGTATAACTGTTCCATTAGGAGTGTGGAATTATTAGGTGTTAGAATCACACACAAATAATTAAATAAGTCCCGTGTATAGAATATTAACACTTTGTCACGTGCGAAATCAGCTACTGACGTATGATGATAGTTTTAGTAATGTATTATTATATATTCTTTTGATTCATTTCCATCTTGGATCTCACAAGGTTGTATAAGAATTTATATTGATGTTATTGAGTTAGATTTGATGTTTATTTGACTCGTTGCGAATGTGAATCTTTTGTGTATCAAGTGATTTAGATAAACTGTACCTTAATATATAGGAAATCCACAATCCTGTTTGAAATTGAACACAATTTTATTCCAACAAGTTGAGATGATAAAATATAACAGTAACACAGAACATATGTACCAGTATTATATAATGAAACTTAATCAGTTGAGATTTTTCTATATCGTACTAAGCCGTAATCCTATCTTTAAGAAAAGTGGTCAAAAACAGTCCTCACACATTAGCGCCCAAACTAGAACTCAACTAACGATATTCAACCCTCGTGCATATGACGTATTTTAATGCTATGACGTAGTGTCTAGACATATACATGTTTTATTCCTAACACGGAAACATTTCGGGCTTAAGATTATTTCTTTTTAACTTTAGTTAATAATAATAGAACCAATATAATTATGGAAATAAAACTTTTGTAACACTCGCCCCCCCTTAAGACACAAAGGAATTACAGACAGTGTTAAGTATGGAATTCTTTGTAGAGTACCCATAAAATGAACCGAATTCCCAAACTATTCGTAAGATTTAATTTACTATTGGACAACCTTTTTAAGATTAAAATGTACCATATATTACATATCCCCTTAATAACAAAGTCGTTATTATGGAATCCCTTATCACATTATCTTAATCAATGATTATTAATTAAACATTTATTTATCAATTAATATTTACATTTATGATTATTGTGTGTATAACGTTGACCATAAAACTATTACCACCAATAACCAATTCCCATAGAATTGATATGAATTACCCAAATAAGTGGAACCGATTAATAATTGATAGATAATTCTTTAGAAAGTTTAATTTATTTATAACCGATCATAGTATCATTAACTAATGATTTTCAGTTATTATATTATTATTATGATGTCTCAATTATGACATCAAGAATATTAAAAAAAATGTGATAATCTCAGCTGATTTAGCTTTTACATAGCATAAAATAAGACATCCAAATTATAACATGACGACATAGAAAACAAACAATTTGCAAAACACATCAATAATCAATTGAACAAACACAAGTGTGGATGTATTCAAGTTAAATACCGGTGTGTGTGCAATTGATGTATGCAATAGTTACCTTTTACCTTACAACGTATGATTGTTTCTAATAATAATGAGCACTTTTATAGCGCAACTATCCATGCTATAATAGCATGCTCAGTGCGCTGTCATGACATAGATACAAGAGCACAAATTAGACAATGATTACTTAAACATATAGGACTTAAGGTTCTTTTTAAAAGACTTTGCTTCAGTTTGCCTTAGTGAAATAGGCAAATTGTTCCATAATACGGGCGCCACCGCCTCAAAGGCGCGCACTCCAAAGGTTTTCTTTCTATGTCCAATAAGACTGGGAGTCCTAAGTAATGACTTTTCACTTGAACGGAGATCTCTTGCTCTTGCTTCTAGTAGAATTTGAAGTTTTGTTCTGTAATGTTTCATATTGTAATATTTCAAAACAGAGTTTATTTATTGTCATATTTACAATAATATAAATGTTAATCAATACAATGAATGACATAAAAGAAAACATTCACGAGAAACTGGTTTCCTCTTGTTCAATCAGTCTTGTTATATTGCGTACATCTGCGAATAGATTAATATTAATATGTTCATTAATTTGACCTTTGATAGCGGATTGTTCGCAAGCGGGTAAATGTGCCAATTTTTCATTAAGGGTTTTTAAAACTTTTGTGATTTGTAATCTGCTTTCTGACAATTCACGTTCAATTTTGGGTAAATAATTCCCGACTTTAATAACAGTGTTTACCGATGCAACAACTTTTTGTTCTTCTCTGGTAATGTATGGTTTCAACATATTGATATGGCACACTCGTTGCGATTTCCGTCTATCAGGGGTCTTTACAAGATAGTTAACCTCACTGAGCTTAGCCATAACCTCGTAGGGTCCTGTAAACTTGGCACTCAGGGGTTGACCAGACAGTGGCGTCAGCATGAGAACTTTATCACCAGGTTGGAAGATACGGGTTCTTGCGTTGACGTCATAATAGACCTTCATCTTGTCTTGTGCCTGCAAAAGATTAGATCTGACAACTTTTAATGCATTATACAGTCTATTTTTAAAATTTTCCACGTATGTCAGTAGACCAGTGTCTTCAGTGGATGATAACCATGTCTCTTGTAACAGCTTTAGTGGTCCACGAACTGTGTGTCCGAATACCAGTTCAAAGGGACTGAAACCAAGAGATTCTTGTACAGCCTCTCTGGTTGCGAAGAGTGCGAAGGGAATACCACGATCCCAATCGTCGTTATGCTCGAAACAGAAAGTACGGAGCATGTTTTTCAATGTTTGGTGGTATCGTTCCAGTGCGCCTTGACTCTGTGGATGATATGCACTCGAAACTGCATGACGAATACCCAGCCGTTCTAAGACTTGGCGAAATAACTTCGATGTGAAATTTGAGCCTTGATCTGACTGCACGGTTTTCGGAAGACCATATCGGGTGAAGAATCCGATAAGTGCATCAGAGATTTTGTCGGCATTGATGCTACGTAGAGGAATAGCCTCTGGGAATCTCGTTGCCGAACATATAATAGTGAACAGATACTGGTGGCCAGCCTTAGTTTTAGGCAACGGACCGACGCAGTCTATAATGATGTGACTGAAGGGTTCTGAGAATGCTGGTATGGGTCGTAGAGGAGCTACCGGAATGGTCTGATTCGGTTTGCCGACCATCTGGCAGACATGACATGATCTGCAAAACGATGTGACGTCACGACGTAGGCCAGGCCAGAAGAAATATGGAAGAATCCTGTCGAAGGTTTTCTGTATCCCTAGGTGACCAGCATACGGTGAATCATGGGCCATATGTAGTATGTCCTTGCGGTATACAGTGGGTACCACGATTTGATGTACTTCGCTGCATGTTTTCTTTCCCTCTCCATTTCCTCATCAACAACTCGTCCCTCAGGTAATAACCTGCGGCCATTGTTTCTAATTCTCCTTCATTCTTTGCTTCTTCTTTTAGTTTCCCAATCTCTGGATCTTTGCCTTGAGCAAGAATGAGTAGTTGTCTAGGCGACAAATTATTTTGATCAGTATGACTTGAGTGACCACCTAGAACATCCGCCATGAAGGTTGCTTGCAAGTCAATCTCTGGTGTTGGTTCTGGTTTCTTTGTCGATTCATTAGCCATCTGCTGTTTCTCCAAAGCTCTGGTGATAACACATACTGAATTTTCAGTATTCTTACACTGAACAGAGTCTTTGGTTTCTTTAAGTACAGGATGTACCTGATTCTTGGCAATGTCACTTCCTAAAAGTAATGAAATGCCTCTGTAGGGAAATTTCTTCACTATCCCAACAATAACAGATCCAGTGAAGTAATTACACTTCAACTGTATACGATGTAACGGTGCCGTAAGTGTCCCAGCCATAGTACTGATTAAGGCATACTGGCCTGTATGAGTCAATTTCGACGTTGGTACAGTATTCTTCAACAGTAAAGATATATCAGCACCGGAGTCACGTAGAATTTTAATCTTCCGTTCTCTAGCTTGATTATCTATAGGTGACACATAGCCCTCGCTAACATCCGATAGCATACACTCGGGTAGTTCTCTGCCTACTGAGTTTCTTGCTACACTACTGCCTCCATAAGTAAACGTTTTATTTACTGATTGTTCATCTGTCACACTCCCTTTGGAGTTGAAACTAGAATTTTCAATAGCCTCGGTCTTCATTTCAAAGACTTTTTCCGACTTTGAGCAACTTGGACATGCGTGTTTCGCCATCTCCTCATGACTAACATCAAATGTCTTTCTATCAGCTTTAATTCTTTTGTGGGCAGTTTTGTTTATGTGAGTTTCAGTTTGTACGACGATGTGTGATAAAACCACGTTGTTCTTGTTTTTAATGGGTCTTTTCTCTTTATGTAGACTCCAACAATTCTCTTTTATATGTCCATCTTTCTTACAGAATGTACAGGTAATTCTCTTTTGTACAAAACTTGAATTCTCTTGTTTATCGGCTTTTTGTTTACTTTTATCCTCTGTCGATCTTAACTTCCTCTCTGTATTACTGTTTTGAGTCCTCAAACTTGTTCTGTCATTTTGAAAATAATGGCTATGCGGGTGAATAATGACGTATTCATCGGCTTTAACTGCTGCTTGTTCTGCTATTTCAATACCACGATCAGCCAAATGAACTTTTATATCAGTGCGAATCTTCTCAGTAAAATCCTCCATCAGTATGAGATTATATAGTTTTTCATAATCTTTATTCACATTCTTAGAACGTAACCATCGATCAAAATACTTTTTCTATAATCTCAGGAAGTCAACATGTGAAACTTCTGGTTCCTTCTTGTACTCACGATATAACTTTCGATACTTTTCTGGAGTTAGAACATAACTCAATAGTACTCTGCTCTTTATTAGTTCATAATCATTGCATTCCTCTGGAGTCAAATTCAATACAACATCTAGAGCCTTGCCTTTTGTTAGAGCTGAACGTAAAAGTACTGCTTTCTTATCTTCAGGAAATTTATAATCGATCGAGTTTCTTTCGAAAACCATAAAGAACGCATCAATCTCTATGTTCTCCATGCTTGGGACATGCTTTTTAAACTTATATAGTTCCACATTATTTGTTTCCTGAATCGTATGAGTTGACGAACGAGACTTTGCCAATTCAATCCTTTCATTACTAGCGATTCTTTCTTTTTCCAATTCTTTCTCTTTCAATTGTACTTCTATTCTTTTGCCCTCTAATTGTACTTGAATTTCTAACTTCTTCATTTCTAACTGGAATTTCATGTCTGCACTTAGTTCATTCACATTCATTTTAAATTCATGGTTATTTATGTCTGTTTTCAGGGTTTCTGATACATTGAGAACCACTGATTCTTCATTATTTATAGTATTTTCTTCAAGCATTCTACCATGTCTTTTCAAACATTCCTTAATATCTTGAATCAATTTACTCCTTACTGGTGTAACTTCAGTAATGTCTATTCCCAGAGAATTTGCCATCTCTTTTAACTGGGTTAGTGACATGCTATTTAACTGTTCTGACGTGATAGCAAAAATATTCAATTGCTCCAACGTAAGATTAGCTTCCGCCATGTTTTATATTAATGACGTAAATAGAAGATAAAAAATTCAACTTTACATTTCATAAAGTCCTTTGAAATATTTGTACACCACTTAATATTTGTAGAAGATAAATTTTTAAGGATGATTGTATACAAAGCTGAAAACAGTATGTCCGAACACAGACAGTGCCTCCCACGTAGACAGAATTTGAATAAATATTTGTTGTAAATCGTTTTCACTAAAACAGTTGTATATTCTCAATTTCTTATACCTACAAACTTTAGATCCAGGACTCGAGCCCCCAATCTTTTGTCACGTGCGAAATCAGCTACTGACGTATGATGATAGTTTTAGTATTGTATTATTATATATTCTTTTGATTCATTTCCATCTTGGATCTCACAAGGTTGTATAAGAATTTATATTGATGTTATTGAATTAGATTTGATGTTTATTTGACTCGTTGCGAATGTGAATCTTTTGTGTATCAAGTGATTTAGATAAACTGTACCTTAATATATAGGGAATCCACAATCCTGTTTGAAATTGAACACAATTTTATTCCAACAAGTTGAGATGATAAAATATAACAGTAACACAGAACATATGTACCAGTATTATATAATGAAACTTAATCAGTTGAGATTCTTCTATATCGTACTAAGCCGTAATCCTATCTTTAAGAAAAGTGGTCAAAAACAGTCCTCACACATTAGCGCCCAAACTAGAACTCAACTAACGATATTCAACCCTCGTGCATATGACGTATTTTAATGCTATGACGTAGTGTCTAGACATATACATGTTTTATTCCTAACACGGAAACATTTCGGGTTTAAGATTATTTCTTTTTAACTTTAGTTAATAATAATAGTACCAATATAATTATGGAAATAAAACTTTTGTAACAACTTGAACTTTAATTACTGTACAACAAGGAGTTCTGGATAATAGTATATTTTAGAAATTTACAAGTTGATAATAATGATCATCCGAGTAGTAAAAATGATACGAGCGTGTAAGCCCTACACAGTAGATGTGTTTTAAAAATAGTAATTGTAGAACACATTTATGTACGCTCTTATAATATGGAATTACACAATAAAAATCCAATTAAGGAACAAACAGCATAATAGTCCCAAGCAAAACTCAGTTTAACCTGCTTTCACCAGCTAGGACTAAAGAAGATAGGCAGCGAAAAGTGGTGGGCGATACTCAAATAAAACGAAATGGGCGAATATGTTTTATGATCGAAAATGCTCTATGAAGTGTCTAGAATTGCTGACGTCACTAAGGTTCAATAAGAAAATATATCTTTTTGGTAATCGAATACTTTTAAATCACGAGTATCAAAATAGACCAGACGCTAAGCTTGCCTGTGCTATAATAATAATATATGGTGAGCCCCGTAGATAGTAAATAAATAGCTTCTTACAGTCAATTCGAAATTCGTTTTTAATTAATAATAAACATTTTAATAATATTAATATTATTATGAAACTCTGTTTCGTAACACTATTTAATTCGCAGCTTAAAGACCAAGTGAAGAGGTTTTTCTCAAAGAGACGAGATTAGGAATAGCCTCATACGAAAGTGACGTTTGAGTAAGAAAATAAATATACAAAACTCGACGCTAAAAATCTTTATTTAAACATTTTGTTAAAAATAAGAACCGGGAAAAGATTCAGAACATATGGCAATAGATTCAAAACACGTGACAATATTAATTTTTCCTAGTCGAAATCCTTTCTCTGACGTCACTTATTATGTTGCCGGAAATAAAAACATCTCAAATGGATACGAGAATTGGACTTTTCCTTCGAAAAACACACACATTTAAGTGCAATTATTTAACTTATTACTTAAAAGTTATCTTTGACATTTTGTATAAATGATTTTATTAACATTCAGATGCTGAATACAATATTTACTATCAAATGTTAACTCAATTTTGATAAAAATCACTTCACTTGGTCTTTAATCTTTAATGATGTAATGTGCATGATTTTTAAGTCTTAGGTATCCATTATAGACACCAGCAAGAGTTAGTTGTCATCTACACTTAATAATAATAATCTTTATTGTCTCCAAACCAATTTGCAACACACAGAACGTAAGCATGTTAAAACCAAACATTTCAAATATGCTACTAATATAAAGTACATTCAATACATTCATATATTAAATCAATCACAATGATACATTTGACTTGTCACGATTTGCAATATACTTTGTACAGCTGACATATAATAAACGTACCCGACTCTTCTCCTTTTAATGACATTTTTTGTTCTAAAGGAAACGTTCTAATACTCATTTTAACGCCCCTATACCTTGGCGCCCGAGGGCATATATAACTCTACCCCTCCTCCCTCATAGCTATACAACTGACTGTAGGCATTCATATTCAGTTAGTTGCTGTCTGGTAAATAATATTTCCCTTACAGATTACGTGCTCAACATTTATGGAGAGTGGTTTGGTGAGACAGCAGCAGGATTCCAAAATATCTTGAAAAATCCAAGATTTTCTTTTGTTGTCTCAGAGAAAGGTATGTAAATAATGATCAAAATTGATACATCGACCTTTTGGCCGAACACATATAGCTTTAGCTTTGAAGTATTATTAATAAAGGCCTCAGAAAAACATGAAAAAATGTTTATGTGGTTTTGGTTTTAAAGACAAATAGATTGTAACCGGGATCATGTAATGTAATTCAATGTAGTAACACAACTCAACTCTAGTATACTTGATAAGACTTCTTGATTGAAGATAACAACTTTAATCGTCATAAACTTGTAACATAATATAACTGCAACTGTTCTATAGCCAACATCACTTTATCACTTCATATGCCACTACATCCACTCACTTCAAGACCAGCCTCACTTCACAGTTGCCTAACGTGTACTGTCCTATCTCTGCAATCTCTCTTCCCCAAGTAAACATTCCATGACGTCAATCACACACTTCCTGGTTACTCACTAATCGCACCTTTTGCACAAACTATTCCTTATAACTTCACACCAACTCATGCATCACTTACAAAAGAAGATCTATATCGTAATACTTCTAGGTACGACAGTTTCTTTACTTGTCAAGTTGTCTGTTTTGAATTACAGATGCACGTTCAGGTGGAAAAGTACCAATTTTTGTACAAATGATTCAACAGTCACAAAGAAAAATGGATGATAAAATTTCTATTTTGTGTGACATTTTAAGAGTAAGTACTCAATCCAATTATTAGGTCTTACTTTTCAGAGCGTTGAATATGTGTCTACACAGTAACACTTAATACATGCATTAAACTAACATTAATGCTTTATACAACATGCATTCTAAATTACCTTTAATCCAGGTGTCGGCAACCTACGGCACGCGTGCCAGACTTGTCACGCTGGGCGATTATCAATGGCATGCGGAACGCTCCCAAAAAAGCAATTCAAGTCTCTTTTACGAAAAACGGAGTGCTAAAGCAAGATGACTTGTACGTTGATGTCACGCTGGATGAATTAGAAATCCTACTTTGTCACACTATTATCAAAAGGTTGCCGACCCTTGCTTTAGTCTATTAGATCGTCACAGCTAACACGAAAACAATCCTCATCTACCACACAGATTCTCATCACATTGCCCACGTCCACCTCAATTTTTTTTTCGCCCATCTATTTATGTGTCTGTTATTTTTTTATAATGCTCGTAACTAGATCTATTTATTTCAGGTAGTGGCTGATCAAGACGTTGGTCGAAGTAAATTCATTATTCTGGAAAAAGAACAACGCGAGATTTATACTTTCAGTACAGGTGTACAGTACTGTTACAGATTCAACCTTGACCCTGGCTGCTACATGATAATTCCTACAACAAAAAACGGTGATCATGAGATGAAAGCATTTCTCTTGAGAATATTCAGTCCCGGGCCATTAAACAATGTCAGGTAGAGTTCACCTAATTATATAGTACTTTAAAAATAACCCAACATTAAAATCATTCTTTATTGTTTGTAGTTCCCGTGAATTCATGTGAATAAAACTTCAAAATGCTGCAATACACTTGTATTTTCTTTGAATCATAGAATCAGTGTCCGTTGTCGTTTTTAAGTGCAAAGCGTAGCTGTCTCTCAAGATTGCATTGTTATAGCCGGGATCTCAGTATAAACACTAAAATATAAATTTGACAAACAATAAAGTTATTTCTAGATATTGTATCACGGATTATCCTTTTAGACAAACGTAGCCAGTAATAGAAGGGGGCATAATTCATCCCCTATCTCTATTTCAGCAGTTAACTGTTATGAAGCAACGACATAATAAAGATCTAATATATCGTTTTTTATTTCAGAAAAATCCAACATGATGTAGAGCTTACAACATGTAGAAAAGAAAACTTTATTGAAATGACAGGCAAAAATCATTTTTTCAGTATGTAAACAATTTCTAAAAACAAGACTACTCTTTTCATGTCCTGTAATAGTTTATCATTGATTCATCATGCAAAAAAGAAAAAAAAAAGAACAATTTACATATATATAAAACTAAGACATGTTGTCTGGAGTAATTTATTCTCAAGGGTGTGCTAAATCTTCCAAATCAGATACTTTCTATATCAATTGCTGTTATTGATGATGGTTAGACTTATAGAAAGCTTCTCTACATGCTTTTACGTTTAGCATGCGCATTGCGTATAAGTGGCCGACCGAAATTCGGTTCCGGTTTCGGCGCAAAAGGTAGGCACATTTCCTATTTCGGTGTCGTTTCAGTTTCGACCGAAGCCAAAAAGCTGACTTTCAGTCATCAGCCGAATATCTATTTTAATTTTCAAAATTCAGACTGCATCTATAAATCCGTCATTTTAATATAGATCTAGCACCCTTTTGTAGATAATGCTTTAAATCCATTTTATTTGTAAGATAAATGCATTTAAAATGGCTTCTTAAAATGGCTTTTTGTTATGCACCTGGGTCATCACCACCCATAAACTAGTTAATATTACACAAAAATGTGCAGTCTTTGAAAACCTTTTTTTGTGTGGCAGTTTTGGTTTATGTTTCGGCTTTGCCCGTAATTCAGTTTATAAATTTCGGTATGGTTTCTTTTTCGGACAATCGGTCGGCCTCTCTGTTGCATATGTAAGGGTATATAAGGAACAAGTTAAATGGAAATGTCCAGGCCTCTCGAGAGGGGGGGGGTACAACCGGTACGCCGTACTGGGGCCCATAAGAGTTTAAGGGGCCCATGCATATTAAAATGTAAAATTAAATTCGCAATTACGCAAGTATTTTTTAATTGTTGCTATTAAGCTAAGAGGGGATGCCCCAAAATCTCATACAATCTCACGTGGCGCTGGGGCGCTCCTTAATTTTGGTATTCTTTTAATGTGTACTTGAACATTTGGTTAAATATGCAAAGAAGCCTCTACTTGTAATATAGGGCCTAATTATTTTCGATAGCATTTAGGATCCTTTTATTATTATTTTTCTCCAAATATAAACCTATGAGTCTTACAGGTTTACAGTTCTCCCTGTTAGCTTAGTAGCCTATGTACTTGATTAAAGTATTTTTGTAATAGACCTGTAAGGCTTGGATTGAAATGATTACACTCTAATAGTAAATGGTAACACTTAAGACAGTTTCACAAAATGGTCCACAGACCTTTTAAAAAGATGCATGATTTTTCAAACGTATGTAATATAAATACAATCTAGATATGACTAGTGTTAGACACAAAAACTGGGACGGGGGGGGGGGGGGTCCCCCGAAAAGATCTCGAACCGGCAACTTTTTTTTCTCTCGAGGGCCCGGGAAATGTCTTTATACTTTCTTTATTTTAAAAGACTCTTTTGATTCGGAATTGTGCGGCAAGTTGTTCCACATAGAAAAAGTAAATTGATCCATAGCCTTCACCAGGATTCGAACCTTTGGTACGCCAGCCAAATGCGCTGCTGCCTTAGATTTAAAAAAAGCACACTCCATTGAAATTCTTTGTGTCCTTTCGTCCATTCACACTAGGAATGTCTAATAAAAATTGACTGATGAGGAGCGTACTTCTTTCGATGACGCATGCTTTGGTAGAAGAAACAGTTCTGTTGAAATAACATATCAAATGCTTTCAGAATTTGAGAGTATTATAAATACCCTGGGGCACTGATATCAGAAATTGGACAGTTACTTTATGAAATAGTAAAACTAACGTTTGGTGTTGAAATTTTTTAGTAATATTTTCTTGTTATCTGTTCCCAGCCTATGAAAAAGTTTTCCGTGGAAAGTTCATCTCTGGTGTGAATGCTGGCGGTCCACTAACAAGTGCATTGAACACTCATTATAAGAATCCACAATATGCCATCACTATACCTGATACAGGTTAGTGGAAATTATTAACATCACTTAAAGTATGTGTGGGATTATCTAGAGGAAAAACGCAATGAGCTTCAGTAATAATTGGTTTATTAATTCGAGTCTAAAGTCACATTCAGAAAAAAAAACACACACTTCTATTGCCCTCCTGCCGTGCACTATTCCACCCCCACTAATAAGGACTCATAATTTGCATAATAATTCCCCACCCCCTACAAACACACCCACTTGATCTTTGCCTCCTTTATTTTCTCAACCGTACGTTTTAGTTTTTTTAATTTGTTTAGATCGGAATAGAGCGGTTATGACTATACTCTCTATATGCCACGAAGTTGGCGATCTATAGTAAGTTTAATAATCTATGATTAAATAGTATTCAGTTGACGGGCAAGTAAGTGTGTGTCATACGATCGCATGACTGATTTCCATTTTTTTTTTTAATTTATTAAATCTTATTATAAAAAGTAACATTGTTGACGTTTACTTTTCATGACTCCCCTCGTCCATGTCAACAATAGTCAAAACTTGTTCAATTCCCCTCTCCTTATTTGGTTGAGGTAATAAATGGACGACCTATAAGTTTTGAGTTTGAACACCTAAAAAAGTAGACGTAAGAGTTCAGTTTGCAGTAATTTTCACCTACGTTTTGTGTGGTTTATTTTGATTTTTCACGCCTGTCTAGTACCTGTAGCCTACATTTTTTGACATGTATTGAATTCTGCCATTCATTAATTGTTTACTTCAAGCTGTATATTTATTCTGAAAGAGAACTATAACACAGTTGGTTGCTACTTTTAATTTGTATGAAGAGCTTTTAAAGTTCACAAAACATTAATTGATATTAATGATATTAATCATACCATTACCATTCTGATTCTATTTCTCTTCACAGGGGCTGATGTACCAGTAGTTCTGAGTATTATGCAAAAACCTGGAGACCCCCAGTGTTACGTCGGAGTAAATTTATACAATGTTAGTAGAAAAAAAACAACTTAACTCATAGACAACAGCTATGTCCTACAACTTAGGATCGTCTAAATAAATGTAAACCGAAAAGTTGATCAGAACTAAAAACAATAAACATTTACTATTGGTTTAAATTACAGTAGATTGCATTCTAGAATCTCAGACTAAGTTAACTCCCATTTACAAACTTTTAATTATATAGGTCTTGAAAGAATTCAAAAATGTTGTGTCCACTCTCCTTTCTTTAATAATGCCAGTGTCATAAGATCCACACACATTACAGTTGCCATGGTCAAAAATATTGATTTGGCTGCCTTGGCTGCCTTATAGTTGTACGAGTAGTGTAGATGATGCACTCGTTCGTCCTAGGGTAGACGTTATATTTAATTTTATTTTATCTTCATCAGTACACTCTCTCCTTTTTGTCCTGGGTACAAACTCAGAATTTATAGTTCGACAGTTCTTTCAATAAACCAGTACTGGTAGATATTGGTCTGGCGACTTGGTGTTATAAATATATATTATGTTACAAAAAACGATACATTAACTTGACAACAGTAACGAGGGTGTATAAAGTTCATTC
Source organism: Anisus vortex (assembly GCA_949126835.1). Lineage (NCBI taxonomy): Eukaryota > Metazoa > Mollusca > Gastropoda > Planorbidae > Anisus > Anisus vortex. Next base: position 39,776,014 of record OX421497.1, on the reverse strand, counting down.
AGTAGATATTTAATCCAAAAATAAAGCCAATTCTTGAAAAAGATATATTCGTTAATAAAATAACTATGTACAGCCACAGTGAAATAGGACTAACACAAGCGTCAATATTGAGACATTGCCCAAAAAACTAAGCTTTCCAACGACGCACAGGCCTTATATACTGTTTAAGAAGAGCGGCGAGATAGGTCCATTTCCAGAGGGGTAAAATGTCGGCATCTCCTCACCAGCCCATAATAAAAGATGATTGTTTTAAGATGATCCCTCCTGTACGTCAATAATAAACCATTCCCAGAAAGTGCACACTTCTCTCGAGAAAAAGAGTAAGAGATGCTCTCCCTACAGACCTCGATGGCATTGCCAACAAAAGAGAACAGATGCGGACATAAAAGGAAATGGTCTAATTTTAGCCCCTCCTACAAACTCTGCGTTGGAGAGAGAAAACAAGTGAGGTGTGTTCTAGTACAGGGTGCTATTAATTAATATGTGACACTATTCTGACCATATTCTGACCATATTCCGACCATATTCCGACCATATTCTGACCGTTTTCCGACCATATTCTGACCATATTCCAACCATATTCTATTTTGGCCCTATTGTGACCTATTCTGACCTTTCAAGTTAATGCAACGCTGTTAATTACGCATCTAACGTATACAATTGGACAAACTGGAACTTGTAATAATTCTGAATCTTGATTGTTCTAACTCCACTTATTATTATTAATAATAATGGTTATTTACATAACGCTTCTATCCATGCTATTTTAGCATGCCCAGTGCGCTCTAGATGATTATTACGTCCTCTAGGCCCAAAACTCTTGCAGGGAGGCAGGGGTCGGTTGGCGGCAGGGATAGAACCCGCGACGTGTCGGTTGGTATTTTTAATTGTTCGGTGAACTAACCGCAGGACCAGCCGGCCTCATGCCTTATTCTACGCTCAATAGTTGTATCACAGTGTCTGTCCATTACTTTCATAAGTGCATAAAAGTACTCTTTCTTCCCGAGTGGTATCCGCTTTCTTTACCGAGTGGTATCCGCTTTCTTCCCGAGTGGTATCCGCTTTCTTCCCGAGTGGTATCCGCTTTCTTCCCGAGTGGTATCCGCTTTCTTCCCGAGTGGTATCCGCTTTCTTCCCGAGTGGTATCCGCTTTCTTCCCGAGTGGTATCCGCTTTCTTCCCGAGTGGTATCCGGGCATGGAACGGAAAACCAGTTCCTTAACATCATTTAAAATTAAAACACTAATAAAAATGCAAGACTAGATGAATGAGCGTAGGACGCAATTATCTTCTTTATAGAAGGAGCGTCTTTAATATATAAGATGAAATACGATAAGATGAGCGTCCACCGAAGAGGAAAGAATAGCCCTTTCTGTCTAGAAGTTTTTAAAATATTGTAATAATGAGAATATAGCCTACTATTTACTTAGTTACCCATTTGGCTGTTTTAATATTTTAAAATCTAAACTGTGCCTACTCTTTAAAAAAACACATGTCTGCGCCAGGCCATGATTAATTTATACTATCTATTTAAGATACAATCAACGTATTCATTTCTTTATTAAAAGGTCACCGAGGAACAGACGATACCACTGGACATGGAATTTGTGTTTAAAAACTATAATAACTGTAAAAGTCAAATAACAGGCGTAAGTCACATTGTGATTAAATCATGGGAAGTAACTCTAAAGTACGCGTTGTCAGCAGGAAAATATGTTGCAGTTGTTTACCTTAAAGACAAAACTGAAAAAGAATTTTCTATCCTAGTCAAATCCACCGAGGACATCGGATTCAGGTAAGCTTACCAGTAACGGCGTAGTGAATATGATCTACAATATTTATGTGTGGGTATTGAAAGTGTGTATTTATATCAAGCATATTGTTATGTGTGTATATATGTATAGATAGATAATAGATATATCATAGTTTTTATATTGTATTTGAAATAGTGTCGATAATTTATTTAGAGTTATTTATATATAAATCATTTTCTGAGTATAATAGTATGGATGATTATTTATTATGACACAACAACACCAATACGTTTTCTCATAATCTCTACAACTTTCTAGTAGGTCTACACACTTTCTTTTGCATTCTACAACTTCGGAGAAAATCTATTCTAGCAATTTCTGTACCAAGAGATATATAAGGCACGCATTGGTGTGGTTAGATTGTTGTTTTTAATTAGCATTTTAAAAAATCTACTTATTATTGACCAATGAAGTTGAGTGTTATTATTGTACACATAGATTCAAACAGTGAACTTTTCTTCAAACTCTTGAGTGTATTATTATTCAGTGAACCAGACCCTAGACAGACGACAGAAGACTCGGATTTGTAACAATATGGATAAATAACAGTTGTGCTTTTTCCCCCACTTGTATAGCCTTTAATGTTATCATTGATTCTATGTGCCTCTTTATATTTGTGACGATTTACTGCTATCTACAATTTGTAGATTTCTCTCTGTGCTTTTTTAGGTATTATGCATTAGGCATTAGGTAATGCACCAACCTGGAGAAATATTTCACACATATATATATATATCACTCTCACACACACACACGTACACACACACATACATACATATATATATATATATATATATATATATGTATATATATATATATATACATATACACACATATATATATATACACATAAAATTAAGGTAGATGATATATATATATATATTATATATCATCTACCTTAGTGTTATATAAATATTTATATATATGTTATATATAAATATATTATAGGTAGATAGACAGATTGATAGAAAGATAGAATGATGGATGATAGATAAATGATAGATAGTAAAATTAATTGTTTGTGATGTCCACTGTATAAAACAAATTTAGTCGATCCACGCATAAATTATTGTTTTGTTTTTTTGTAACGCAACCACCCAATAAGATGAAAGCTCTAAGAGTTTCCCCGTAAATAAATAGTGTCATCTAAACATAAAAATATTAAAACGTATAACGCTTTCGTTTCTCCTCATGTATTAAAAAAAAGCAAAAGATGTTATACAGACCATAACAATAGCCTATAACAGGGGTCGGCAACATGTGGTTTCGCGTGCCAGACTTGGCACACAGATCAATTTTCAATGTCACGCGGAGGGCCTCTGAAAAGACTTTTTAAATCTCTTCAAGAAAAGAACATTAAGGATGTTGACACGCTGAATGAATTAGAAATCCTACTTTGGCACACTATTATTAAAAGGTTGCCGATACCTGGCCAATAATTCAGATGTATTAGTAATTTTATGTGTTTTTTCTTTACAGTGGTTTCCAGACAGGGTTTCTAGAGAGGTGAACAATCTCAATATTTAACCAATACTGAACCAGTATTCTTTTTTTTTTAATTTATTTTAGTTGTTGTTATTGTTGAAGTTTTGTGGATATTTTAGTTAACAATATATTTTAAACAATTAAATTCCTTTATGATTTCATTATTTGTGTGATGTCTTCGAATTTAGATATAAATATGCTTACAGTTGCTTAAAAAAAAAGGAATGCTTTATTATAATGTAAACAAATGCGTGCTTTATGAATATTTATGATTTAATTTAGATCCTAATAAAAGCATTTTTTTTTACTAATGAATAGTTTTTAATGGTTAGGAAGTAAAATATTTAAAGGTAACATGTAACTTCACAAATGTAAAATGTATGCTCCTTATTATAAAAGGGTAGTTAACTATGTATATAATACTAATATACTTCACAAATGTAAAATTTATGCACCTGATTATAAAACGGTGGTAAACAATGTATATAATACCAATAAACTTTACAAAAGTAAAATTTATGCTCCTTATTATAAAACGATGGTAAACTATGTATATAATACTAATAAACTTCACAAAAGTAAAATATTTATACGCCACTGATAGATGAAACTATGTTGAACTAAAAATAACTAATTTTACCAATGTGATTTTTATGCATACATTTATGTTTATTTTTATGTTGATGTTTATGCATATTATGTTTATATTTGTATATTATTGTATATAATTATGCATAGATTTTGGAAATGTTATATGTTTAAAAATGTTATATTTAGCCTATTTTTATATATATTTTTTTGTTTCAAATTTACGCAGCGCCATATTGAAGGACTAGTATGTCTATGTAATATAAGCACTATTTAACTAATTGTACGTATTGTATAGTAAGGTTCCCATTGTCGTTGACCACAAAAAGGAGCTGTTTGTAGTGCACTCTTTTTAAATCTGCAACGCCTACAATGTAGAACAGCTTGCTCCCATATACAGCGGAATTCTTGGAAAAAAGAGTCTTTTGAGAAGAGTTCGAACACCTTTTTCTTTTAGCTCGTGTCTTGGAGCCTTCTCCACCACAAAATAGGCCACAAGATTATCAATTTAAATTTTCTTTAATTTATTGATTTTTTAAAGCCCATTGAGCATGCTAAATACAATAAGTATAGGAAGATGAGCTGTACATTATTATTATTACACTGGAGACACTGGAGATAGACAAAACCAGACAGACCCATCCCCACACCACTAAGAAATCAAGGCAATACTCAAAAGAAACGAATCCGAAAGATGGTTAGAGCTGCAACAAAACAACCCAAAGATTGATGCTTACTTCAAACTCACCCGCCAATTTCAACACATCATCTCCAGGCTAAGGACATATCTTAACAGGCTGAAGCAAACTACCAATTGGAAAAAGTGAACTGTGCCCTTGTGGAACAGCTTCAGAAATTGCGGAACGTCCTTTAAACCTGCCCCCTCCTCCCCTGTTCCACTCTACCCGGTCAGCCATATGGCCCTAGGAAGCTACCTTCATTGACAAACTGTATGGTGGACTGGAGCAACTGACAGCCACGGCGCAGTTCATCACAAGTGTTCGACTGCTTGTCTAAATCGTCCAAATCATAATATTAGAGAACGAAGAAAAAGATTATGATTACATTATGTTCCTTGGAAATAGCCAAATAACGAAAAAAAATAAGTTGGTTTCAAAGTAGTTAATTAATTTTATTATTTTATTTTTGGTGTAGTTAAGCCACTTAAAAATGCACCCACGTCGTTTATATTTAATTTTTAATGTCTTCATGCCCGAGGTATCAGCTAACGCTTGCATGTCAAAAACGGAAAACAAAGCCAAATACAAATACGAGTAAATTACAATTGCAAAAGTATTAACAGAATATGTTAAGCCAACAGCTAAACAGATAACCGAAAGTAAATTATTATTTTTTTTTGTTACAAAAGACAAATAATTTTATCTCCCTTGTTTTTTTCTTTAGCTGTTTTTTGTTTTAATTCAAGGGAACGGTAGCCGAGCGGCAGAGCGTTTGACTGGCGTACCGAAGGTCCTGGGTTCATATTCTGGTAAAGGCTAGGATTTTTTCCCGGGTCTGGAAGGTTTCCCTGAGTCTACCCAGTCCATGATGGGTACATTAACTTAGTTGGGGAAAAGTAATGGCGGCTGGTCATTGTGCTGACCACAAAATCTCTGAGTATGCCGTGGCCACAGAAACAGGTAAACGCTGCTTCACCGGCCCTATTATGATCAATTCTGTACGACGGGTTTTATTTCTTTAGCTGCTTTTTTTTTTTAATTTATCAATTTTTCTTTTGCATATAAAATATTAAATCCATTGCAAACTCTCATCTTTGAGAGAAACAAATTTTGTTTATAATAAAGATTATGTTAACTAATGATTCATAAATAATTATTTTGAATTAAATCATTTGTTTCACTGTACCGGTAATTATACAAGATTTTTGGAGTTTATTTATGGAATGAAACCTGTGAGAAATGTATCTTTATTATAATCAACATTCTTTTTTTTTAAACATCACGAAATATACACATTGTTTTAAACCCTGTAACTTTTTTTTACATGATGTTAGCCATACATTGTGTATATAAAATTATATTATACTAGTATTTATGCCCGTCAAAATAACGGAGAATTAAATGACTACACCTTGTTTACTTTTATTTATTTTTGGTTTTAATATCTTTATTAGATCTATATCTTATTGTATGTTTTATATCCCAACTATAAGCTTGTTCGAAAACAGATAATTACTGGTAATCCATGGCATAACGATGTACAGGAGTGAACCAAGAGGGGAGGGCACACCAGGGTTCTGTTCGGGCGCCAGACACCCCACCGAAGACGTGGTGTTCCGCGTAACTTAGTGTACGGTTTCCGCAGCCACATGTACTAGTTTCTCCCACGGCGAAGTTTTCCTGGGATCATTATCGTGGTGGCTCGCCTGTATACCTGCAATGTTGCCCGGTATCGCAAATCCCATTCTATAGGTATGGGCATCCGGGAACCAGCCCGGCGTGAGGCATGAAGGCTGCGCTTAATTCTACCTCCCCAACTGAGCCGGGGTCTCACGGGCAGTACAATGAGTCTCGAATGCACAGCAGGGGTCTGTCCCGCATGCGTTAGACCAGCGGTGTGCTCTTGATGCAAGCGTGCTGGTGGTTTCCACAGATCGCCGCTTTGAGGCTTATGGGATCATGACTATAGAAATGTCGGTAACTTAGATTTGGTCAACATTGAAGTGCCGAAGGGCTGGTGATAATAGTGTAAACATTTTCTTACCAAACTATAGGCTAGCACTACTCGAAATCGCCCCTCGTTTACCTAGATCTAGTTTTTACTACCAGAAGGAATTTCCGCAAAACATTTTTTTTTTCATAAATCAAATATTTCGGGCATAGAAAATCTGTTCACGTCATTTAAAACATTATTAATGGTTTCTAGACATGAAAATAAACAACCCGTTACATACCATTACACTCGTACCATCAGTTATACTATACAGATAAAAGAGAAAATAAGATATATTAAAATGTAATATCTGAAACCAACATAATAATGTAATTATTGTTGAAGCAATGTTTGTTTTTAAATGTAATGTTGTTGTTTTTTTATATTCTTAACTAGCTAAATTACCCGGCGTTGACCGGGGACACAGGGACATAGGCATAAAGTTATAGCTAATATATTGCTTACATAGAATTAAGCATTAGGATACGAATACAAGAAATGAAAAATTCAATGGAAAAATAATAATTAATAATATTTTACTTATTAAAAAAAATAATTTTTTTTAGAAACTTCACCCTTTTAAAAAAAAGTTGTATTCCTGAAAATATAGGCAAGGTATTTTTTTTTTGAAAAGGGATTACATTTGCTAGTTTCCAATATGTGACCAGTTTGTCCTGGTTTAGAGAGGCCTGAAAAAAAGTTTTTTTAAAGATCGGAAATAGAGCTATATATATAGTTTGTTACGTCCACAATCCCCTTGTGGCCAGAGCTGTGTAGATCTTGCTGATAATTCTCGTTAGTCCTAGGGGAGACTTTAATTATTAGTATTTATGTTTCAGTATTACACGAACTCTTCTTATAGTCCTGGGCACAAATTCAGTATTTGTATTCCAACATTTCCTTTCTTGTAAATTATGGTAGTAGATAAATCTTATAGTAATGTATACAACACAATAGGATAGTAACTTGACAAAGAAGCTTCAGTGTAACTGTTGTTGGTAGTTTATTTCAGGTGGTATGTTCAATATATACAATATATCTATTATGTACAGTTAGAATAAAATAGTGCAAACACAAACGTTCTCAAAAGAACATATTTTGAAACTCTCTGTCTTTCAGACAAAACAAATCATTAAATACTATCCGAGTGGTGCAAGGGATAGACCCATTACCAGTAGGGGTGAAAATCATGGTATCATTACAAAACTCATAACAAAAACGATAGGAACTTCCCCTATTAAATAATGAGTCGTTCCCAGACTCTGAGAATTTGAGATCAACACAGAATCCCAGCATTACCTAGAACCTTTCGTTTTCCTACTAAACGTCCTAATATTGTGTGTAGTAAGAAAAGAGAGAGAGAGGAGAATAAACATTGCGTGTTCCAATTCTTGGAAAAACAACATACATGACACGCCCCCACCCAATGAAAGAAATAATGTACCATAATTACCCAAGTAATACTCAACATGGTACATTTTTCGTACTTAACACTATCGTTTTAACAACCAACAATCAATGGAAGATTATAAGACAATTTAAGCAAACATGGCTCACTGGCACAACTAAATTATAAAAAGTGTCACTACCCAATGGTAATTGTGATTATAACGTGATGGACAAATATTTCCCCGTTAATATTAATATTAACTAATGTCTCAACAAGTACAAATAATTCAAAAATATTCTAGTCATTCTTATTTTAACTATGTACAGTTGTGTGGATTTCCACCAAAAATTTGCAAAAAGTCTTAATCTATTTAAACAAATATAACATTGCTCAAACTCTGTCAATTTTCAACAGTTTACTTCTAATATACAAACCAAAATATAAGTAATACGTAACTCGAATCAAACTATAGGTTACTTCCCCTTCAAATTACAGTGTCAACTTGACATTAACAGGGTTCATACCTAAGATGATGATACTTCCCCTTTTCTCAAATATGAGGAGAAAATACGCTCTATTTACGATTACTACAGTAATCTCAATATTAAAATGTAATCCACTATTATGCGTTTTTGGCAATTTTGAAAGTTTAATATAAAAGTTTGTTCAGGGTTGAATGAGTGCACACCTTTAGGTACCTTTGTCTCACTCCATTCCCGGATATATGGAATATATAACAACCTATATACAACATAGTGAATATCCACTAGTTTTTCCCATTCTATTGCCATGATATAACAATTTAGCAATAGATTTCCAATATTATCTATTAATTTATACCAATTGATATTACATCTCTTTCTAAGATAAAAATTGTACATATTATTATTTAGTTCCATTCATTAACTAAAATAAAACAAGATAATAAATCAACTAGCTCAAAGTTTTCCCACTTAATTGCATGTGATGACAATTACTTTTATCCATCCATATCAAGTAAATACGTGCATATTATATATTTATTGCATGATGCATCAACATTTAAATGGAATTTCTTTTCCATAATCAAATGAATTTAAAATATATCAGGACATCAATATTATACATGATTATAAGAATTATTAATACTTTCAAAAGACTTGACTTCTGTATGATACAAGTATTCTATAGGTATTACATAATCAAAATTCAAACGAATGATAGGTTATCATGACACATTCTTAATGAATAAATGAGATGATCTGAAAAAGAAGTATGGGGTTATTCAGTCAATCATGTAGCACCCGAGATAGAGTATCAGCTATGACCTTGTCTCTATCTTGTCGATGATACGGGGAATGGGATACCAGTCGGTTTCTGTCAAATTACTTAATTTCCCAAAGTCTCTATAAAACTGCAGTGTGTGGTCGGCTTTTGGTACCATCACACAGGGTGTAGACCATTTGCTATCACATTTTCCTCCTATGTCATCTTCTAACATACACTTTACATCTAATTTGATATGCTCAGGTCTGATGGGGTCAAATGGATGCTGTTTAATAGACCTGGCACTATTGGTTAACACTACATCGTGCTCTATGACATGTGTCCTACTGGGAACATTTGTAAACATTGACTTATTTTCATGTACCAGCTCAATAATCTTCTCCTTATCGTCTACCGGAGGATGTTCTAGCCTTGTATCTAAACTCTTAAGGGCATCTGTATTATTAAGTTTACTTTCTGCTAACTTATATTCTATCCTAGATAAATCCGTCGGGACCCTAGCTAATGAAATCATGGGGACCTCCCGTGGTTTACTCTTTTCCCTGGAAACATAGGGCTTAAGTAAATTAATATGGCATACCCTCTGTTTTTGTCTCCGGTCAGGAGTCTTTATCAAATAATTGACCTCGCCAAGCTTTGACTCTATCTCATAGGGTCCACTAAACTTTGCACTTAAAGGCTGATTTTGCAAAGGTAGAAACACAAGAACTTTGTCACCTGGTGCAAAAGTTCTAGCTGTAGCTTTACGGTCATAGTTCTGTCCCATACGCTCCTGCATCTGTGGAAAATGAATCTTCACATGGTTAAAAGCATGATAAAGCCTATTTTTAAATTTATCTACATATGACAAAAGTCCAATCGGTTCACTGTCCGTTAGCCAAGTTTCATGTAGAAGTTTCAACGGACCTCTGACTGAGTGTCCATACACAAGTTCGAATGGGCTAAACCCCAGGGATTCCTGAGTGGCCTCCCTTGCAGCGAACAGTACATAAGGCACACCCTTATCCCAGTCTTTCTCGTTTTCATAACAGTACTTTTTAAGCATCGATTTTAATGTCTGATGAAACCTTTCCAGAGCTCCCTGGCTCTCAGGATGATAGGCACTTGATAGCCTATGGCTTATCCCTAATTGTTCCATGACTTGTTTGAAAATGTTCGAAGTAAAGTTAGTCCCCTGGTCGGACTGTACTGTCTTCGGTAGGCCATAACGTGTGAAGAAATTTGTCAGGGCGTCTACCACCTTCACTGTTGTTATGTTCCGCAACGGAATGGCTTCCGGGAAGCGAGTGGATGAACACATGACTGTGAGCAGGTATTGAAAACCGGCTTTTGTTTTCGGCAACGGGCCCACGCAATCAATGAGTATATGACTGAATGGTTCGTCGAACGCTGGTATCGGCTGGAGTGGAGCGACAGGAATTCGTTGGTTAGGACGTCCTACCATTTGGCATACGTGGCAAGTCTTGCAGTATTGTTCGACATCTCTTCTCAGTCCTGGCCAGTAGAAGTAAGGGAGGATACGGTGGTGCGTTTTTCGGACTCCCATGTGACCAGCGAAAGGAAGATCATGCGCCATACGCAGTATATCTTGACGATAGCACTTAGGTATTACAATCTGGTGAATACTGTCCCACTCGTTTGTACCTGAGTTGAGCGGTTTCGACTTTCTCATCAACACTTCATCTTTTATGTAGAAACATTCCGCCATTGCATCTGCAGTCTTTTCATCAACAGCATTCATTCTGAGTTGCATTATTACTTCGTCATTCAATTGTTCTTTCACCAATTTCTGCTTTGGTGACAAAATGTTATCGTTCTCGGTTGCATCACCAGTTGTTAGTTCAGCAAAGAACGTAGCACTTAAATCGATGTCAGGTGTTTCTGTTATCACTGTTTCATTCGCATGTGTGTCTTCAGAACAGACAAGCACATCTTTCGTTGCACTACACGGCGTAGCAGGAGTCTTTACCGACTTTTTTTTCTGCATTGCTCTTGTCAGTGCACATGTTGGGCGTTCATTGGCAGGACGTAGGTTTTTGTCCTCCGCCATCTTTGTCTCCAACACTTTAACCATGGGCTCGACAGTGACTCTGCCGCCCATAATGTCATTTCCTAATATCATGGAAACGCCTTTGACGGGTAGTGCGCGCCACACTCCCACTACGATGTTACCTGTAAAAATATCCGACTCGAGTTTTATTCTGTGCAGTGGAGCTTCCACAGCCTCCATGCTAGCACCTCTCAGCACAACAGACTCACCGGTACTGGTGGCATCTGTTAACGGCACACTGCCCTCCAGGATCACGCTGACAGCAGAACCCGTGTCACGTAATATCTGTATTTTCTTCTTGCTGAGTACATCGACTTCTGTCGACACTGTCCCCTCGTAGACAAAGGGTCGAAAATCGGATAGGTCGTCCTCTTCCGGGACTTCAGGAACCATCTGTTCCTCACGGCCTTCTGAAAGCATAATAGATTGAGTACAGCTATTCTCTTTTACCTTAGATAGACTGTTCTCAAAAACCATCGACTCCACAACTATGGGCGATGCCGGCCGCATTTCTTTTGAGTTTCTTGACCCTGTGTTGCACACTTCTTCTGTCTGCTTGCTATCTTTCTGCACTCTGGCACAGTGTAGAATAGCACCTTGCTTCTTGGTAAGGATCCAACAATCTTTCTTCATGTGGCCCTCTTTCTTGCAATTGAAACATACCACCTTTGCTTTATTTACATCTGTCTGCTTCCTGAAATGAACTAAGTTACTATTATTATTTACACCACTGTTCTTATTATTGTTTTCACTTGTCTCTTTTGGTTTACTAGCCTCCTTGGACTCTGGTTTGTGCACTTTGGGTTTGTCAGCATAATATGGCTTTATGCTGGCGTGAATTATGGCATAGTTATCTGCCAATCTAGCAGCTTCATGCACATCTTCAACCCCTCGGTCTGAGATGTGAGTTTTAATATCCACTCGAATACAATCATTGAATTCCTCAAACAATATTAGGTTCTTGAGTTTATCAAACTCACTTACATTCTGTGACCTTAGCCACTGTTCTAACATTTTCTCCTTTTGTCTCAAAAAGTCTACATGAGTTTGATCATATGCCTTCTTTCTGTCTCTAAATAGCTTTCTATATTTTTCTGGTGTCAGGGAATAACTTTTTAGCACCCTATCTTTGATTACTTCATAGTCATTTATTTCCTCGGGTGTTAAACTCAACACTACGTCCAATGCTTTTCCTTTGTTGAGAGTTGACCTTAACAATAAAGCCATCTTATCATCAGGGAACTGATAATCTACAGCTATCCTCTCAAAAAGCAAAAAGAAATCTTGAACATCTTCTTCTCTGAATATAGGCAAGTGTTGCTTCATTGCGCTAATATCCATACCATTGCTGTCCCTACGATGGTCAGGTCTGTTCATGCGTGCCATCTCTATCCTTTCTCTGCTTTCAATCCTAATTCTTTCATTTTCCCTTTCAGTTTCTATCCTAATTCTTTCATTTTCCCTTTCAGTTTCTATCCTAATTCTTTCATTTTCTATCCTAATTCTTTCCAATTCCATTCTCTTCATAGCTAATTGGAATTTTAGGTTTTCACTCAACCCTTCATCTTCATCATTGTTTGATGATCTAGATGACATATTTCTTACCTCGTCTCCGTGGGCAATTACCTCGCCCCCACTGGGAGCTACATAACCTTCATTGATATCGTTCTGTCCCACTTCAACTACACTACCAGTGTTCATGGCATTCTGCCCGTTCAAACATGTCATAATTTCTTTGGTCAAACGATTACGATTAGGTCTTGCCTGTCCTGCCTCAATCCCAAAGGACTCAGCTAATTCTTTTAGTTCAGCAAATGACATGGCATTAAGTTCCTCACTTGATATATTCGAAGCCATAGTATAGCGTTCGAAATATTTGTTATAGTAGAGTAGTATATATTGTATAATAAAATATAAAGTTCCAACTTACGATTTGTCCAGAAATTTGCACAATATAATATTAAACACTTCGTGGAATCTTCACACTTCCCAAGGAATAAAAACGCAAACCAGTTCTCTCCTCTTTTTAAAAAGAATAGTTTCACAGTCCTGAAAACGAAACACAAATATGCCGCTCTCAGTACTACTAATGTCACAAAATATTTATAGGTCAGGAAAAAATATAACTCAAATTTTCCAGACGAGATCAACAAATTTTTTTCAATCCTAGATCAAGAAAAGTAGAACTCAAATCTACCGAACGAGACTACCAAATCTTGTCAATCCTAGGTCAGGAAAAGTAGAACTCAAATATACCGGGCGAGACCACCAAATCTTGTTACGTCCACAATCCCCTTGTGGCCAGAGCTGTGTAGATCTTGCTGATAATTCTCGTTAGTCCTAGGGGAGACTTTAATTATTAGTATTTATGTTTCAGTATTACACGAACTCTTCTTATAGTCCTGGGCACAAATTCAGTATTTGTATTCCAACATTTCCTTTCTTGTAAATTATGGTAGTAGATAAATCTTATAGTAATGTATACAACACAATAGGATAGTAACTTGACAAAGAAGCTTCAGTGTAACTGTTGTTGGTAGTTTATTTCAGGTGGTATGTTCAATATATACAATATATCTATTATGTACAGTTAGAATAAAATAGTGCAAACACAAACGTTCTCAAAAGAACATATTTTGAAACTCTCTGTCTTTCAGACAAAACAAATCATTAAATACTATCCGAGTGGTGCAAGGGATAGACCCATTACCAGTAGGGGTGAAAATCATGGTATCATTACAAAACTCATAACAAAAACGATAGGAACTTCCCCTATTAAATAATGAGTCGTTCCCAGACTCTGAGAATTTGAGATCAACACAGAATCCCAGCATTACCTAGAACCTTTCGTTTTCCTACTAAACGTCCTAATATTGTGTGTAGTAAGAAAAGAGAGAGAGAGGAGAATAAACATTGCGTGTTCCAATTCTTGGAAAAACAACATACATGACAAGTTCTTTAAGCAGTTTTGATAGTATTTCATCTGGACCAGAAACTTTGTTTGCATTTGTTAGGAGTTTGTTTATGCCGCTTTCTTCTACACGTATATTTCTTATATCTTTTATTTTATTTCAAATTATTGAGATGCACAGTTATCGTTGAGGATGTGAGCGTCAGTTTCATTGTAGGTTTGAGTGTTTTGGCCTTTAGTGGAGCTATGCGTGTTGTTTTCATTTTTCTTTAAGTCAATTATAGAACGGTTACGTTTTATTATTGTCTTTAGTCAATTACTTACATATTCATTCTGGAGATTTCTTCTAAGTTCCTGAGTTAAATGTTTAATTTGTTGTTATTTTTTGAATAGTAATTTTTAATTAGTTGCCTTTACACTTTAAAAAAAAAGTTTTTTTCGTTTACACAGCCTCTTTAGTTCAGTATTAAACCAGCATTTATAGAGGAAGGAAGTGGAGCATACACTGCAAATTTGAACCCGGCATGTCTGTTATAGGCTGTATAAATGATTAAGGGGTGGGGGCTTTCCGTTGGTCTCTTCCCGAACGTGGTGGGGGCTTTCCGTTGGTCTCTTCCCGAACGTAGAAACGCCCTGATAAGGAAATATCGATTGAAAGACGAATATTTTCAGGAAAAATAAATAATTAGAACACCTTTATAGACTATAGGCCCCAATAGATCATATCATGAAAGAAAAAATAGTCCAGACACTTTACATTATGTTTGCTTATTGTAGCTATTTTAGGATATGGCAATATGCCAATATCACAGGTAAATTATCTAAAGTGTAAAAAACAATTCAACAAAATACAACTTGATATACATTTTTAAAAGGAGCTTATGTAATTCCATATACATAATATACTTTAAAACGAAAGGTCGGCTAAGATATGAATTGAGTAAATGTTTTGTAGTTTTGAAATAATAAAATCACTTTATGTTATAGTGTTATGTTAAAGACACTCATTATATTAAGACGATATGCGATTACTATGTCTCATGCTGCTATACTTGCCGACTTATAGCCTAAAAAAAAGAAACGGACGTCCAGGGCATAAAGATGATCAATGGGGCCACACCAAGATCCTGTCCGAGACTAGACATTCCGCGGCACGTCGATATGTATGTCGCGTAACATAGGGTAGGGTCTTCGCTGTACTTGCATTACACTTCTCTCCCCACCTGCGGAATCAAGATCATTAACGTGGTGGCTCGCTCGCACTGTAGCCCGGTAGCACTAGTTCCAGACTATAGGTCTGGACATCCAGGCACCATGGCGGGGTTGAGACGG
Source organism: Anisus vortex (assembly GCA_949126835.1). NCBI lineage: Eukaryota > Metazoa > Mollusca > Gastropoda > Planorbidae > Anisus > Anisus vortex. Next base: position 39,760,506 of record OX421497.1, on the reverse strand, counting down.
GGCTGTTGCGCTCATTGCTTCCTTGCCACCGAGTCTCGGAGCCTCTCGGTAATGTAATAATCCTCGAAAGCGCAACAGGCTTGCTGTCCCCCATGCGTTAGCCTTATTAGTAGCGTATCGGTGGTTTACAAACTTCGCCAGCTTTGAGGCCCATAGATACATACGTGTCCTAAGCGTACCAGTGGTTTCAGCCATTGTAAACAGAAAGGATTCTACTAGAGCGCAGTCCGTCCAGAATGTATAGACCTAAAGGAAAGATTCTCTGTTTAAAGTTGTAATATTGTACTTGAAATAAAACTTATGGGCAGATTAAGAAATGTATCGAAGGTATTGTAAAAAAACGAAAGAAAACGTAAAATCAATATTTTTGACGTCAAAATATTGAGTGACATTATATCTGGATGACATTTTGCAAATTAGATAAATATATACATACCGGTGGCGTAGCCAGGATTTCAGGGTGGGAAGGGGCAAATATTGCAAAATTAGGAATAAATAGGGAGGGAGGGAGGGAGGGAGGGAGGGAGGAAAACATTAAATTGACAGCAAATAGTGTAAGGTGGGATATTGTGTACGGCAGGTATTGTATGCAAGATAATAAAAAGGAAAAGGGGGGGGGGTACATTTCAGGCTATATCTGATTTGAGACAAAATTTAACACTAAACTATTGAAAAACTTATATTTTATCTAATTATCATTTATCAATAGTCAAAACATGAACATTAGATTAGGCTAAATATTTAAAAAAAAAGTATCATTTTCATTATATTAAATAGCTTTATATATGAAGCAAAATGACCATGTATTCCCAAGAATTAAGTAAAAAATAAAACTACAGTATTGACAAAGGCATTTACAGGCTGAAATAGCACTTGTTCCGCAAACTACGAAATGTGCCAAGGCGGAACAGTTCCCGAAAATGCGGAACATGTCCTTCAAACCTGCCCCCTGTACCAGTCTACCCGGTCAGCCATATGGCCCCAGGAATCTACCTTCAATGACATACTGTATGTTGGACTGGAACAACTGACAGCCATAGCGAAGTTCATTACAACTATTGGACTTGTCTGAATCCTCCAAATCATAACTTTTGTGAACGAAGTAGAAGAAGAATACACATTAAAGGCTAGTGGAAACAATGTCGACGCATGTTTAAAAATATATTGAACCACCGTGGCTACGCCGTAATAATCTACACATAAATAGATAGCTGTTGTGTCTTTGTTTGTTAAGCCAATAATTTATATACCGTTACCCACATTACCAAATTATTTTTTAACAAAGGTGACTATCCACCATGAATTGAGTCGCTTTGTGCCTCAAGCTATGTTGAGCTACAACCCAAAATATGCCGTGAACAATGAACAATGAACAATGTTTAATTGCCTCATAGTACCCAGGTACAATAAAGGCATAATTACATAGTAATACATATATATATATATATATAATACATAAAAATTATGAAAACAATTACAATTTAATTAAAGGTGTCCTAAAATAAAGTTCAAGGGGGATAATTAGCTTTATAATACAATTTATAAGGGGGAGCTAACATAGAAATACAGTTACATCACTTTCATTAGACCTGCTTCGCATTAACACAGTGACAACGAACATTTAAGAAATCATTCACCCATCATTCACATCTATTTTTGCGACTTTGTATATTGCATTACTTCCATGAATATCTCGCATTAGCATAGTGACTAACAAACATGTTAATATACTTAACCGTTTCTAACCTTTTTTAATTTTTTTAAAAGCAGATAAAAATATTTTTGAAAAAAGCTTAGTTTTTTAAGTTGTTTCAGAGAACTAGAATTGAGCAGTTCGGACCTTTTATCTACATTAGGTCTGCTATAATAATATTTATATATATATTCTCCGTTGGGCATCGGAATGCTCACAATGGAGTAAATAGTGAAATCTATATCCTATATATTTTAGGCAAAGGGGACATACTCTTAAATTATAATCTATTATGGAGTGGCGACCCAGTTCAACAGGGAAATTATTATTACTTGTTCGTAATTTTTTTATATATAGTTAGCTTCTTGAAGATGTAATTTATTTAAAAAGGGTCGGATATTTTCCCCAGTCAGATTTATATTTGAGAGCGCTATATAGTTTACCTTTTTTTGCTATTTTGCTTAGGCCTACTTTTATACAATTCTTGTTTACTTTGATCATTTATACGTAAGTTAATTATTGATTTTGAAAGTTTAGTATCTATTATATCTTGTTCTAACCACATATATCCTAGTCCTAATTGTTCTAGTTGTAACTTTATATTGGCAAACCATTTGTATTTTTCAACAAGGTGCTCTTTAAGTAAAATGTTATAAATTATTTTGGAAATTCTATTTTCCATACTCCTTAGTTCGAACCCGTAGGTGATTATTGGTAGTACTGTTTGGGCAAACAGATCAATTCGACTATCTATTGGCAAGCTTAGTGTATGGCATTTTCTGAGTATGTTGTACATAGCATTTGTACCTTTTATCTTGCAATATTTTCTGTGTTCTGAGAAGGATCCGTTAGCTGAGAAGATTATTCTCAGGTAATTAAATTTATATACTATTTCTATTGTATTATTATTTAGTACACATTTGTGATTTCCCTTTCTACCGAATATCATTATTTTGGTCTTATCTTCATTTATGTTTAAGTAGTTCTCCTTGCAGTAGTTACTGTAAATGTTTAAGTTATTCTGTAATTCTTTTGCGGTTTTAGCCAAGATTGTAGTGTCATCAGCATATAATAGTGTGAATATTTTTAGTATCTCTACGTTGTTATCGTAGCTGATAGTTAAACTACTTGAGCCTTTTTGTTCTAAATAAAAAATCTAAGTCATTTATAAAGATAGAAAATAATAGAGAGCTCAGATGTTCTCCCTCTCTTAGTCCTGCTTCGCAGATAAATATCGGTGACAGCTTTGTATTTAGTTTTACAGACGATTTAATATCTCTATATAACGCCTGTATACATTAAAAAAAATTCCATCTATGCCTATATCTAACATTTTCGCCCATAGTAATCTTCTTTGTATAGATGGGAAATCTCTTTTGAGATCTATAAACCCGCAAAACAGTTTGTCTCCTTTATTTTTTTATTATGTTCGGATTTGGACAATTTCAAATTATTTCTCGACGTTTCTGTGGTAGATCTAAGTTTTCTTTCTAAACATAACTCTAAACTATTAAAATAAAATGTTTAAAGTAACACCCTGTATTGTTTCATCTGTAAAAGCAACATAGTAAAATTGAATTTTCTCAGTTATTAGGTTTCAGACAGTGGTTAAGGTATAACTTTTCCCATTTTGAAAAAAACGGTTTTCACCATTGAATTCAGCATTTAAATTACTACAAGGATCACTAAGTAACTCAAAATGACCCTTGGGTACAATGGGACTCAATTCGTAGTGGAGGGTCACAAATAGATTAATTTTTTTTTGTTTCTTTTTCTCCAGTAGTCAATATTTAAAAACCAACGTCTGTAAGGAATAATTTCTTAGTTCAAAAGTCCATTAAACGTCAAATGTTCCTTGTTATGTTGTTGGTTCCGCAGTTTATAACAGGAAGCTCTTTAGAAAAAAAGTTTTTTGTTAGGTCAGTGTGACACAACCCGTCAAGGTTTGGTAAAGTTCCCATAATATGCTACGTGGAATTGTAACCTTGATTCATTGCCAATCCATGTCTATTGATCAATTTTACTCTTCTACGAATCATGATCTTTTGTTTAAGGAAAAAAAAATCCATAAACAATAGAACATTTTCATAACATTATCTGTTGTTGTTGTTTTTTTCTATAGATTCTCAGAAATAAAATGAAATAAAAAAATGGAAGTTTTCAAGATCGTCAGATCCGCATTCAATTCTTATATAATATTTTTTCTTTAAACTTAAACTTCCACGTACACTTAAAGGAGTGGTCAGGGGCTGGGTGGACAAGGGTGGTGAGAAGGTTTTATAAGTTATATGCCAACTATCTATATACTTTGTAAGAACACAAGTCGTTGGTGTTTTTTTTTGTGTTTGTTTATTGAATCGTCATGGAAACATATTATATCAACGATTAACATTTAAAAATGGAAACAATGAGCCACAAAAAACACACACACACATACACAGAGCCAGTCTGTAAAGTTAGAATCTATGTTCAATAAGCATCCAAGCAACACTCGATGACTTAATTTTTTGTATTGTTGTATTTGTTTTTACTTGATATTTTTGGTCGTTTAATATCTGTACTTTTAAGTATGTTGTTGTAAAAAAAAACGTATTTTTGTATCTGCTCAATTTCGACTGTTAGATTTTGCATTACATGGAATTTGTTCTTGTTTATCATATAACTCTATCTCTCTCTGTTTACCTTTCATCCAACCCCCTCCCCCCTCTCTCTCTTCCCTCTCAGCGCACCGTGTTTATTAAATGTTAATTTCATTTCTTATAATTGGACGCATTCATTGTTTTAGTTTAACATTCATAGCCAATTTTTAGAAAATGTATTAGTATAAGCCATATATTTATATATGTTGTATTGTATTGTAATCTGTAGGTTTCCAATTGAATAGCCCATTGTGGAATAGCTTTAACTCAGTAATGAGAAACAATAAAAAAAAATCATTCAATTTATACTAACCAACAGGTCTTGACGCCTACTTTTCTCATTCACCCTTCCCCCCCCCCTTTTACCTCTGGCCCAGAAGACGCAGCCTGACAAGTATGGAGGGAGGTGCAACACAAACATGGCCGGCCGCCAATTAAACGTTTGAGTGTATTGATTTCGTGCACTGAAGCGCTACAAAAGACAAAATACCAACAGCCGGGTATACAGCTAGTAAAGGAAAAACTCTCCAGCAATAATCGATATTTGCCTTGTCTTAAACAGTCAATAAAATCAATTGTGTAACCGACTGGAAAGAAACAAAAATGGTATTAAAAAAACAACAACAACATATAGCAGGATAGTGACAAATAAAAACAGAATATAAATTCAGTTATTGATATTTTTGTGAATGTTATCCTATTCTTTTGTTTGAATTATAGAGGCCAAAAGAAATAATTAAGGTAAAATATATTGTATTTAGGTTTTTGAAAACTTTTTTTTAAGCAATAAGATTTTAGATTGTTTTATTTTACTGAGTGTTCAAAAAGTCTCAATAGTTTACATGTAGTATCGTTAGGCCATATCTATCACTATTACATGCAATTAAAAAAAGAACAAAACCACTCAACAACATGAGTCCGTTTCCCATTTCTAAATTTCAGTTCATAAAAAATGAAAAAGCTTAGTGTATTAAACTTATAAACGAAAGCACAAAAGTTCAAAATATCTACACTCTCTTGGCATATATCTATTGCTTTTGTATTTTCCTACAATCATTCTATGTTTGGCAACATTGTTCTGAAATTAAACGAGCGTTTATCTGTTTTCATTTTTTATTTTCTCTTCGCTCTTATCGTTTTAGTTTATATCAAAAGGTATAACGCTTGTGACAAACAAACCAAACTTCTTTGTGTATATACTAACGATAATTTATCCATGTGTTGTTTCTCTGAGTCTAATTATTAGCCTAATCTTTAGAGTCAACTTTTCTAAATGTCTAGATTCTATACCTGGGTAGTTAAAAAAAAATTAGTATAATTCCCTTTTACACTTACCAAATTTGATTCGAATATTTCACTCCCGGTTCTGCCAACAAAACAGCGATTTTTTTGTAACATTCTAAATCGATGCTCATCACTTAGTAGCAGACTAAGCAGACGATATATCGGCATGGACATCGCCCACAAAGAGAAACGTCACCACATAATCAGTTTGTTTTTTTTAAAAATAGATTCTCACAAATAACATGACAAAAAAAGGGAAACTTTTAAAAAATCGCCAGTTCCATATTCTATTCTTATACATTTTTCTTTGAACTCCACGTACACTTTGAAGGAGGGGGCGGGGTGGACAAGGGCGGTGAGAAGGTGTTATAAGTTATATACCAACTATCTACATGTTGTTCGTCCCTCATTTCCGAGGATGACTACGTCTACCAGTCGCTTTGTGGTCTCTTTGGTGGCCTATCAGTCCTATGTGGGCCCTGATGGATCTGTTGCAGGTGCTGCAGACAAAAGATGCGGTCGTGGGGTCTGGCAGCGCCTTGCAGGTCTGCTTGGATTTTCTTTCTGCTTGTTTTTGTTCGGCCCTGGAGATTGTTTTTTTTCTGCCAACTGTGCCCCGGACGACACAACATTGCGTTACCTGCTTCTATCAGTCGCAAGTTCCTCCCATTTATCTGGGTCTAAGTCAAGTGCTTTCAAGGTTGCTTTCAAACTGTCTTTGAATCTCCTTTTTTGGCCGCCGATTTTTCTTTTACCGTGTGCTAGCTCGCCAATTAGGAATTTTTTTGGCAATCTGTGGTCCGGCATTCTAATTGGATGGCCGGCCCATCGCGCTTGAGATTTCATAAGTTGAATCTGGATGCTGGACGTACCTGCCCTGAGAAGCACTTCTGTGTCAGGGACCCCATCTTGTATTTTTAGTAATTTGCGGAGACAACCGACATGGACGTGATTTCGTTGTTTTGCATGCTCGCATACAGCAATGTTGGCAGTATTGTGGCGTTGTATACTTTAAGCTTGGTGTCTAGACGGAGTCCTTTTCTGTCCCAAACGTTTTCACGAAGGCATCCAAAGGTGATGCTTGCTTTTGCTATTCTATTGCATTTTTGCATTTGCATTTGTTTATTCAATCGTCTTGGAAACAAATGTCAACGATTAACCTTTATAATGGGAAACACCGAGCCACAAAAACAACACACACACAGATCCAGTCTGTAAAGTATTATTTGAGCAATTGACTGGTACAACACCTTTTTTGTTATAAAAAAATAAAATAAACTATCATTAAGGTCCTTCGATTGAAGTAAAAGCTTGGACTATAAGTGTTTTAGCTGTTTATTTGTTGTTACGTCACACAATGATGAAATAGATGAAAGGATTTATACGATTTAAGTTAACATTTTATCATTTACCACTTACCGTTTCAGCCATGGGTGTCCGCGGAAGTTTTTGTAGTAGGGAGGGAGGAAAGCAAAATTGTTTTTCTTAGAGAACATTTTTGCCTAGATTAATTAAGCAACGAAAACAAATATTAAAATAGATTAATAATATCAAGCTAGAGTATCACATAATAGATACGTTCAATGTATCAATGGCATGTAGTTATTAAATCGAATACATTTTCGAAATGACCACTTACATTAAAAGTTACAAAGCAAATCAAAAGGAATTATACGAAATAATGATTGAGATTTAAAAATAATAATAATTGATTTATTGTTTCATTCATTGTTTCATAATTAAAAGAAATCGACGAAGTGATTATGAAACAATGCGACTGTTCAGCATGAAATTAAAGTAATTGTCACACTACTTAATAGTGTTTCTTCAATTTGGGATTTAAAGTATCTTTTTTTATCAATTTTGTATTGGTCTAACATGATTTCTAGACAGTTTTCTGCTGATTAATAATAAGTTTTACCAACATTTTTTTTGGTCTACACATACATATTATGATTAAAAAAAATGCAACAAAACACCAACAACAGCAATCAAGCATTATGTAGAAATGGTTTTTGTTGACACTTTTCTTTTATATTACAGGTATATCTGAAAACCATGGGTTGTGGTAATTCAAAGTCTATTAAAGTTAAAAATATAAACCATCATGAACAAAATGAAGACACTGATACAAACGTCTATGTTAAAAATGATAGTCCTGATACAAACGTCTATGTTAAAAATGATAATGGGCTTATGGAAAGAACCATTGATTACAGTGTTCACTTTAAGGATACAGCTACTAACAAAAAACCTCATGTCAAGCCAGAGAATTTGTATCTTGATTCACATTTTGAGTGCAAACTACCGGAAAGAAATCGAAAAAACAGTGTGAAACGGAAGAGACCAAAGGTAAAACAATTCTGTACAAAATTTGAAGGGAACAATAGAAGAACCAAGTAGACTTAGTCTGATTTTGTTCAAAAGTGTAATTTGAACTTTGAACTTTCAGAGTTCTCACATTGGTATGCTTATTCAAAATCTGCTCTATCTCAGGACTTGCAACGTTTTTAAATTTTTATGACGTTTTACTTAATAATTAGTTTATAATAACATTATTTTTGGTCTACACATAAATCTACATCTTGTGATGCAACCCCACAGAACGGTACTGTAGTCGGCAAAATGAGATTTTTAATTTAAGGTGTTTAATTAAAGTTAATTCATTTATCTGTTTATCTATACAGTGGAGAAAAAATTCTAAAATCGATTGATTAGTTCAAAAGTTATTCAAAATTATATAAGTAAAGTTCAAGAAAGTAGTTTTGGAGAAAAATGTAAAAGAAAACACTACCGATTTTATACACTTTAGCATTTTAACCATTGATGAAATATTACCAGGTTGAATAAATATTAACCAATGGCCATGAAATTAGGCAAACACTTTCATAATGAGTCAATACACAAGCTGTTAAAGTTGTAAAAAATTTAAATAATATTTAGTTGACTTATAAACAATTTTATCTTTACACGATATTTTGTTTGATTTTATACAAAAGCTGCATAAAAAAAAATTTTTTTTTTAACTTTCAAAAAGAATTTTAGTTTTAAAATTTCACAGCCATATATTAAGGAATTCAACATTACAAATCAATAATAATCTTAAAATGACCTAGGACCAATTTTTCACATTATTTTGCATTTATTGAAAAATCAGTTTTACCGACTTCCGTACCGGTTCGTGGGGTAGCATCGCCTATTATTATGATAAATAAAAACACAACACCAATTATTGCAATCAAGTATTATGTAGAAAACGTTTTTGTTGACATGTTTTTTTTATATTACAGAAAACCATTGGCTGTGACAATTCAAACTCTATTAAACAAAATGATGGCTCTGATACAAACGTCTATGTTCAAAATGATAGCCCTGATACAAACGTCTATGTTCAAAATGATAATATGCTTATGGAAAGAACCATTGATTACAGTGTTCACTATAAGGATACAGCTACTAACAAAAAACCTCATGTCAAGCCAGAGAATTTGTATATTGATCCAGATTTTGAGTGCAAACTACCGGAAAGAAATCGAAAAAACAGTGTGAAACGGAAGAGACCAAAGGTAAAACAATTCTGTACAAAATTTGAAGGGAACAATAGAAGAACCAAGTAGACTTAGTCTGATTTTGTTCAAAAGTGTAATTTAAACTTTGCACTTTCAGAGTTCTTACATTGGTATGCTTATTCAAAATCTGCTCTATCTCAGGACTTGCAACGTTTTTAAATGTTTATGACGTTTTACTTAATAATTAGTTTATAATAACATTATTTTTGGTCTACACATAAATCTACATCTTGTGATGCAACCCCACAGAACGGTACTGTAGTCGGCAAAATGAGATTTTTAATTTAAGGTGTTTAATTAAAGCCTATTCATTTATCTATACAGTGGAGAAAAAAATATTCTAAAATCGATTAAATAGTTCAAAAGTTATTCAAAATTACACAAGTAAAGGTCAAGAAAGTCATCTTTGTAGAAAAATGAAAAAGAAAACACTACCGATTTTATACACTTTAGCATTTTAACCATTGATGAAATATTACCAGGTTGAATAAATATTAACTAATGGCCATGAAATTAGGCAAACACTTTCATAATGAGTCAATACACAAATTGTTAAAGTTGTAAAAAATTTATATAATATTTAGTTGACTTACAAACAATTTTATCTTTACACGATATTTTGTTTGATTTTATACAAAAGCTGCATACAAACAATTTTTTTTAACTTTCAAAAAGAATTTTAGTTTGAAAATTTCACAGCTATAAATTAAGGAATTCAACATAACAAATCAATAATAAGCTTAAAATGACCTAGGACCAATTTTTCACATTATTTTGCATTTATTGAAAAATCAGTTTTACCGACTTCCGTACCGGTTCGTGGGGTAGCATCACCTATTATTATGATAAATAAAAACACAACACCAACAATTGCAATCAAGTGTTATGTAGAAAACGTTTTTGTTGACATGTTTCTTTTTTATTACAGGAACCCATGGGCTGTGACAATTCAAAGTCCATTAAACAAAATCATAGCCCTGATACAAATGGCTATGTTCAAAATGATAATGGGCTAATGGAAAGAACACTTGATTACAGGTTTCATTTTAAGGATACAGCTACGAACCAAAAACCTAATGTCAAGCCAGATAATTTGTATCTTGATTCACATTTTGAGTGCAAACTACCGGAAAAAAATAGAAAAAACAGCGTGAAATGGAAGAGACCAAAGGTAAAACAATTCTGTTCAAAATTTGAAGAAACAGAAGAACCAAGTAGACTTAGACTGATTTTGTTCAAAAGTGTAATTTGAACTTTGAACTTTCAGAGTTCTCACATTGCTATGCTTATTTAAAGTCTGCTCTATCTCAGGACTTGCAACGTTTTAAAATTTTATGACATTTTACTCGCTAATAAATGTGATTCTACTCTATGTACCAAAGGTCATAAGACATATAGTTTAGTAGAAATATGACTTACATCGTTCATCTAGTGCATTCTTTAATGCTATTTAAAGATACGAGTTACGAATAAATAACTATACTTATATGTTACAGACGCTCCTTGTTTATAGAAGATTTTTATGCACTGCGCTTATCTGTGGTTTTTAGTCTAGTCTTGCTTTTCGATTAGTGTTTTAATATGTTGTCAATTTATTGGTTTTCCTGGTTTGTTTAGGCAACCCATTCCAAGCCTAATTCCACTCGGAAAAAAAAGAGAACTTATATGCTTTGGTTCTTGCATGTGTAATAAGAAAAGAATTTTTGTCCTTATGCTTTCTGAGCATTGTAATAGGGCGTTTGCAATCACGTGACAAAAAGCACGTGATTTCTTTTTATTTTTATGTAGTGGTGTACACAATGGCCGCTGTATCAATAAAGTGTCCTATAGGCCCGAGTTTGTTTTTACTTATGTTTTGTGAAAGTGTAAATAGGTCTAACCGGCCCTAGCCTAATCACATTAATCAATTAATCTGCAGTATTTAACTTTTAAAATAGGGGAATACATATAATTAATGTTGTACCGAACGATTATGAGGCCTAATTATAATATCAATAAAATCAATTCAATTGCAACACTTACCGGTCGGATATGAAAATGATAAAATGGGCGTAAAATGTTGCAAATCGTTGAAAAAATACCATGTCAGGCTTTCTCTTGGACTAGGAAGATGATCTACGACTATTTACCTCCTTATTTGTGAGTAGGATAGCCAATATTCAGATGTGAATTTAGCATAATGAAGAACAACTTCACCACGTTACATTTGTTCATTTGTACCTCAAGTGGGTTCTATATTTACACAAATACGTCACTAAAAAACTTAAGCTCCGCCCATAGCGAACGCTCTATAGATTGTTATTGTGTTGAATTCCTGAGTTACGGTATAGTTGAATGCTTTATGTATTATTATACTTTGCTTCCTGTTTTGTTTTTTTAGGTTTATTGATTTAGTGACAAAGAAATTTCCATAAATTTTTAAACAAAATAGAAGAGATAACATTGCAGCTCTTTTCTGAATTTGTTGTAGTTTTTTAAAGTTTGCTTTAGTCGATAAGTCCCATACAGATGATGCATATTCTAGAATAGGCCAAACTAATGTGAGACAGCAATTTAGCTTTATATTCTTGATACATTTGTAAATCTGAAATGGATTTTTAATAAAGACTTCTCTCCAAACAAATTAGACTACTATTGATGACTGCTACTTTGTCTTGATGAAAATGTTAGATACTTAACCGACATAGTAATACTTTTGAGAATTTTACTAAACAATCGTGTGTATTTGTGCGTTGACATCTTTATTTTCATTTACAGGAATTTAGAGAAAACCCTAAACTTTTTTCTGACGACACTTCACGTTCTGATGTTGGTCAAGGCTCTATTGGTAATTGTTGGTTTTTGGCTGTAGTCGCCAACATTGCTGATAACAAAGAACTTATGAAGCAGGTAAATTATTGTTACTTGAATAATAATCGTGAATACCTACTTGGTGAAAATATTTTACTGGTACTAACTGTCGCATCTAGAAGCCAGAATGACCACATCGCATTACTCCGTCCCACACTCCCGCGGTCTGGATATAGTCGTTGATGCTTGAACACACTGTGACGGTACAAATGATATGTATATGACAGAGACATACAACATACTACACATAATGAACACCTACAATATAAACAAGTAATATAGACTGCAACGAGATACACAAATGTCGTGAAAACCCGATAGACCTAAACAGCACATTTAGGAAAAGAAAACATAAAGTCAATTAACGTCAACATCATTCAAGAGAGCTATCGCCTTGAGATTACCGGTACGTGGTTTTACTTATATCTCTGGTCCATAACAGGATCGTACGCCGGGCCGGATGGGGCCAGTGGGTCTTGAGTTAGACAGCCACTATTGTATATGATAACATTTGATATTTTCTTCTTTCCATAGGCCAACAAATTCTATTCGTGTCATTAGATATCAATGATTGACGACTTTTTTTTTTTAAAGAAAGGAAAGAGTATTTATAAATAATTCTATTTAAGATATTTTTTAAATGTACAAATTATAAAAAGAGGTATCGCGTCATTCATGACTGCGAGCTTCTTATTCCAGGTTCTCCCAGAGTCTGCTTACTACATAGAACACCCAGAACTCTACGACGGAATATTTCACGCTCGTTTTTTCAGTTTCGGGAAATGGCTTGACGTTTATGTTGATGATATTTTACCAGTGACTACTGGTGGTACTTTGTTGGGAGCACAATGTGAACAAGACAAGAATGTAATGTGGGTGCCTTTATTTGAGAAAGCTTTTGCAAAGTAAGTAAAATACAGTGCGTTATAGGGCGCAGGTAGTCGTATATATCATTTGTCTAAGGAGGTCTCCGGGCCGCGTGTCAGGCGCACCCTTAATTCAGTCTCTTTACTACCGGAGCTCAGGGCGTCCAATCCTTGAGACTCCTTAAGCCAAACTTCTTACTATCGGAGCTCAGGGCGTCCATCCCTTGAGACTCTTCAAGCCAGACTTCTTGTAAAACTAAAATTACGTTTCTAAGGAAATTCACATCTCAAGCGTGTGTGGTCACGTGTAGGAGGAATGGTCAGGCTGACTCATCTATATCGCGCATGCGATTGGTCAGCCTGTTATGTGACGGTAAGTCAGGGGAGAGGGGGGAATGGGGGTACCTGGCGAGGCGGAGGGGAGAATGGGTGCGGGGTTGATATGGGGCGGGGCCCATCAAGGGGCTATTTCCTCGGCCGGTGGTATCTCGAGGTTTCAAGTTAAAGGGGATTCGACGAATGGTTCCAGTTTTTCAAATCCCAAAACGAAACGACAGACAACAGTTGCATGAACCCAATAAAAACCAATTTAACCGCACCTAACTTAGATACGACAAGACTTAATGGTGAAATAACATATTATAATGAAGTGTTATCAGCCATCAATAAAACAAGTAATAATAAAAGCTGCGGACACTATACAATTTTTAATGAATATATAAAATGCACAAAGGTTATAATGATACCCACATAAGTACAATTATTCAATGTTATCCTAAAAGATGGAATTTTCCCCGAAAGCTGGTCACTAGGGATTATTTGTCCAATATACACAAATAAAGGCAGCTAGACAAAGCCCGAAAACTTTAGACCAATTACCTTATTATCATGCTTAGGTAAATTATTCTCATACATTCTTAATGTACGAATGGAGATGTTCCTTGAAGAGCACAACTTATTAAACGAGAATCAAATGGGTTTTAGAGAAGGTTATTCTACAACGGAAGCATCATTTATCCTATATGCGCTGAGCTTTTTAATAAAAAATAAAGGTGACAAACTGTTCTGTGCATTCATTGATCTAAAAAGAGCTTTCCCGTCTATCAAAAGAAAATTACTCTCGGCGAAAATGTTAGATATATGCATAGATGGAATTTTTCTTAAATGAATACAGGGGTTATATAGAGATATTAAATCGTCAGTAAAGCTAAATACAAAACTGTCACCGTTATTTAACTGCAAAGCAGGACTAAGAGAGGGAGAACATCTGAACCCTCTATTATTTTCTATCTTTATTAATGACTTAGATTCCTATTTAGAACAAAAAGGCTCAAGTAGCTTAAATATCAGCTACGATAACAACGTAGAGATACTAAAAATATTTACACTATTATATGCTGACAACACTACAATCCTAGCTAAAACTGCAAAATAATTACAGAAAAAGTTAAACATTTACAGTAACTACTGCAAGGAGAACCACTTAAACATAAATGAAGATAAGACCAAAATAATGATTTACGGTAGAAAGGGAAATCACAAATTTGTACTAAATAATAATATAATAGAAATAGTATATAAATTTAAATACCTAGGAATAATCTTCTCAGCAAACGGTTCCTTCTCAGAACACAGAAAATATTGTAAGATAAAAGGTACTAATGCTATGTTCAACCTTCTCAGAAAATGCCATGCACTAAGCTTGCCCATAGATAGTCAAATTGATCTGTTTGACCAAACAGTATTACCAATACTCACCTACGGGTGCGAACTATGGGGTATGGAAAATTGTGGCATTTTAGAAAATATTAGACTAAGATATTTTAAGACGATTTTAAAATTGAACACAAAAACACCAAATTATGTAGTCCTAGGCGAAACAGGCAAACTTTATATAAGATCATTTATCAAAAAAAGAATGTTAACTTCTGGATCAAAATAGCGACCGGTAAACAAAGCAGCATTTCTAAAAAAATTTTTAACATTTTACTTAAAAAACATCAGGTTGAAAAATGCAAATGGTCCGCTTATATAAAGTTACAACTAGAACAATTAGGATTAGGATATATATGATCAGAACAAGATACAATAAATACCAAACTTTCAAAAGCAAAATTAACCTACGTATAAATGATCAAAGTAAACAAGAACTGTATGAAAGTATGCAAAATATTAATAAAGGTAAACTATACAGCGCTCTTAAATATAAATTTGACTGGGAAAATATTCCACCCTTTTAAAATAAATTTAAATCATAAAGAAGCTAACTACATACTAAAAATACGAACAAATAATAATAATTTCCCTGTTGAACTGGGTCGCCACTCCAAAATAGATTATAATTTAAGAGTATGTCCCCTTTGTCTAAAAGATATAGGAGATAAATTTCACTATTTACTCCAATGTGAGCATTTCAATGCCCAACGGATAAATATATATTAAAAATATTATTTTAACAGACCAAATGGCTAGTTCTCTGAAAGCACTTAAAAAACTAAGCATATTTGCAAAAATAGTATTATCTGTTTTTAAAAAATGAAAAAAGATTATAAACGGTTAAATATATTAACATGTATTAACACCTTTCATTTCAGAACACCTTTCATTAAATTATAATTGTTTTCATGAACTATGTTACTATGTCTATACTGTATTTATATGTTGGTATTCTCTTTTCTTGATACCTTCAAATGAATCTATTATTATTAATATTATTATTTCGGTAACTTTAACTATTATTTACTAATGTTAGAATATAGTAATTATGTTTTTAATTATGCCTTTATAGTACTGATGTACTTTGTGGCAAATAAAATATTGTTCATTGTTCATATTGTTCACCAGGGAAACTGGACATTGTCATTGAGAGGTATATTTTCGTATGCATGTCACATCCTTTGAGTGGGACGATGGTTGGCGGAAGAAAGGGAGGGGGTAGGGGGAAGGTCAGGGATGGCAAATCCAAGCATGAATGCATCATGCGTGATCCTGGCGTGTTTGCACATGTGGTATGACCACGAGGGGGGGAGGGAGGGGTAGGCTACACGCCAGCTAGACAGCAATATTTCGCAGTACGGGAAAACCCGGTCCCGAACACACACTAAATTTGAAAGCATTTCCAAGGGACATCATTTGGAAACGGCGCACGATTTTATAATCTTAACCCATATTTGACATTTGCACTCTCCCAGATTGCAATGACTTGCTTCCATTTTTCTTAGTTGGCATAAAGCCTTTTTATAATATATTTAAAATAGTGGCTTTTTTCTATTCTGGACATATTTCTTTATGTTATTTATCATCTTAAAAGTCATTTCCATTGCGTAGTTTTTTGTTGCTCGCATTTTTGAAAATCAGCCTGAAAACATTTTGTTCTACTTCAAACAGGTATGTGTACAAAAAAATTCTTACGTAATTAAGTCAAATAAGATATGTTTTTAGATACTTTAATCTATTCTGAATCCATGAATATAAAATTGTTACTTGACAAGAACTTCAAATCGAAATACAACTGCACTCCTGGAGAGTGCTGGGACACGAGAGGGGTACGTATACATTTACAGAAATGCACTCTGGGGGAGTGCAAATATCAAATATCAAAATATGCTTATATTTCTTCATATTTTTATCAAATAAACAATTGTGACGCTTGTACTAAGTCACATACTGCATAGTTAAAATGCACTTAAATCATTAACAACATAAATATGATAAATCATGTAGACTAATTATCTTTTTCAGTGTAGGAAAAAGTTATACAATGAACAATGGGTTAACAATATTGGATATGTATCAGGAGATAATAAATTTCACTGTTTATATAACACCACCTGATGATAGATCGGTAATGATGGTGACAATAAGGAATAAGATGACCACTTGGATATTTTGTCCAGTCTTATGTGTGTACTGCTAAGCGGCAAGGATTCCATGGACTAGGCGGTACTGCTGTGATGCACCTGATCTGCTAAATAGCTGAGCTTTCTTTCTACTTGACATTTGATAACTCCTTTCTCACTTACATTGCATTGCTGTCAAGGGCGTCGGAGCCACTGGGACTATAAAACAGAAATGCCCCTTACAAGATGCGTCTAGCTTTGTTAAAGGTATCGAGGTTCAAATAATTTTCAACTGGACACCACCCACAACTTGCTTATGGCAAAAAAAAATGCGACCCTGTTCTACCAGTAGGACAATCAAGGAGATAGTCTCGTCAACAATGACAACACATCATGAATGATCAACCTAAACTGACAGTGCGATGCCTCACTGGGGGGCGTGGATAGGGATAACCAAAAAATCAAAAAGTACACATTTCTGTGAAACCAAAAAGTGGTGTTGGTCTTTTGCCTTTCATACCTTAGAGATTGCTTTGTAGAATGCCTGGTTACTACACAGGAAAGGGCATGCTGCAGAAGTTATTGAGCTTTTGGCACCACAAAGTATCCAATAGTGTCTGTGTGTCAGCATAATGAACGGTATTCCAAGAAATCCACCACCTACACCACACCTACACTACAGTTTTCTAGGGTCAGCGACAGGGTCATGTTAGATATGAATGGACACTTTTCTTTTGACTCCACTGTACAAAAAAGGTTTGCGAAATGACGTCGCAATTCTAGACAATATGCCTGAAATATAATGTTCGTATTCTCCTGCATTGTTTCAACCTTTATCATGGCGTTGTCTATTGCCCATACACAAAGACAAAGTAATGAGAGAAAACTCGTTGGATACATACTAATTTTCAATTTAAATGTTTTTTTCATTCTTCAAGAAGTAGCCTAATGAAAAATAAGTATGTTAAACATGTTTTTGAAAAACAAAACAACAGTGTTTCGGTTATATGTTGTTTTCAATAAAAGAAAATGGGACATAACATCCATATATTAAATAAATGCCTCTGTTCTGATTTATCTATTCCTTATGTTTTATTCTTCCAATACAAAAATAACTTATTCAATACGTTCAATAACAAGCATGTAATGCATTTATAATTAGAAAACCCCGTACCACTCTCGTGTCCATTGCACTCCTCTGGAGTGCATCTCAAGAAAACTACACGTACCCCATTCGTGTCCCTGCACTCTCCCAAAGTACCCCCCTGTATTTTTTGAAGAAAACAAAAACCAATCAAAACACATGTATAAACCAACTTTTTGATGCATTCTTACTAGGAAACACGCAAAAAACACAGAGAAAGTCATTCGCATATACCCTTGGGCATTAATGGGTTAACACACGGTGATTAGTAATAGGTCTAAGTTTATTTAAAAAAATAAATTAACGAATTAAGCAATATTGTTGATAAAATAAAAATTTCTTTTGGAGGACGTTTCCAAATTATACATTTAACTTTTAACCCGATTAGTCAAACGGCCTAGGAGAATATAGAGCAGAAACAAACATCTAAATAAATAAACAAACTCGCGGTAATTATATATATTGATCAGTGACACTGGAAACAAAATGGCGGAAATTTCCTCAGGGATGATACTTCCGAGCCTAATCCATTCTTTTTAGAGATCAGTGATTTAAATGCTTTAATACGGTAATTACCGAAACCCGATACTAAATAAAAGTCTATGACGTCAACAAATTTGAATTGAACGTGATCTCGCTAGATGGGAAATCTAATAACATGAATTTTTTTTTTAGCACAATGTCAAAGCTATATTTAGAAATAGAAATGGTCAGTGGTTTTTCCCAAATTGAGGGTCAAGCAGAGGTTCATGAGAAATGAGATTGATCTAAAACGCATCTTCTCACCAGAATACATCAATGGGACAGTTTTCGCAAAAATCGTTGGGCCCGTTTTCGAGAACGAAATATATATAGTATATATATATATATATATATATTTAAACAACATCTACAGATTGCATGGATCCTATGAAGCGATCTGTTCCGGTTACAGTGAAGATGCATACGTACAGCTGACTGGTGGAATTGGGGAAGGTATCGAGCACAAAGATATGAGCAATAAAGGCATTGCTCTGTTTGAGCGCATTAAAAATGCATTGTTGTCAAATCATCAAGTCACAACATCTGTGTCAGTAAGACATCAATGTGGTTTTTAATTAACTTATTGACTGTTGCCCATAATTTACATGACTTACAAAAAAACTTTAGAATAATACAAAATTAGTTACCGGTTATTTGTGTATGAATAATACCATATTGCAATATTAGTCTAGTCTTTTTATTACCTCTAGTCAGAAAACCATCGAGTCAACGGGTTGATTGGAGGTCATGCTTATTCTGTAGTTGCTGTAAACCAGGTAAGTAAAACGAGTATGAGGAATGCCATTAAAATGTTTTAACACAAGCAGATGAGGCCTGTAGCACTAACAGTGTCAACGCTGTGTGTCACTGGCGCTATTTCTATATTCCATATGTTGCTGTGGTCTTATTTTTTCTTGATGTTTACTTATGTTATAGAAAGTCATAGTGTAATACTCAAATGAAAGTTTGTTTGTGAAATTTTTATTTTTTAAAGAAATATTTTGATTTAAAAAAAACATGATTTTAAAAGGAGAAACAGGCCCTCTTATCTCAAGGATAAATACATATTTTTTTAACAATTGAAGTTAGAATGTTTAGTTTATAGCTTTCCAAATCAATAAGATAAGAAAATAGCGTAATAAAACATTGGCATTTGAGTGGCATCCAGCAACGGAATGGGTTAACGGAACAATCCGGGAAAACCAATAGCATCATTTAAAACACTAATAAAAATGCAAGACGAGACTTTGACCACGGAAAAGCGTAGGACGCAATAATCTTCTTTACAGAAGGAGCGTGAGTAATACATAATATAAGCTTATATTATAATAATTGTATTTATATAGCGCTATCAACAGACATACTGTAGGTATTTAATTTGAAAAAAGTATGTTTTATATAACAATATATTTGTTTGTTTGCATAATATGCTGTAGATATTGTGATACTCGGCTTGAGCATCTAGATAAAGATATATATAATAAAGATATATATAATAAAGAAATATATAATAAAGATATATATAACACATGACCGAACCGTGTCAGTTTGCGCCATTTGATTGTTGTCATAATGTTTTCTTGAGGGCCTGCAATTTAGGATATTCTGTCCCACACATACGCATTAGTCCTGTGTTCTACGTAGGAAATTCGGAGTATTTTTCTCATGCATTTATTTTCGAACGCCTGCAACTTGTTTTCAGTTTCTGATAAAAGCGTCCAGGTCTCACGTCCTTATAGAACACATAGTTCTTACAAGGGCTCTGTAAAGTCTGGGCTTTGTTGGGAGACCAATGCTTTTACTGGTCCAGATTCTGTTTAGGCGAGCCATTGCCGACATCGCAGTCCCAATCCTTGCTCGAATTTCTGACTCACAGCGTCCGTCTGCGGATATGAATGCTCCTTGATATTGTGAAATTATTTACTTTATCCAGTTGTTGTTGGTTCAATATGATGTTTGCACTTCTGGCATCTGTGGTGTTGATCATTATTTTACTCTTTTCTGAACTGATTTCCATTCTGTATGCATTAGCTCTATCTACAAGCTTGTCTGTGAGATCTTGTTGCAGCTCTTTGTTGCTTCCGGCCAAAAGGTCGATATCATCAGCAAATCTTACATTGCATAGGGGTCTTCCCCGAATGGAGATTGATGGATGGTAATCATCGAGTGTTTCTTGCATGATTTTTGCAAGGAAGATACCGAGATACCTGACGATAAAGTCTCCAAATTACAGCGTATTCAAAACAATGCCGCCCAGCTGGTCATACTTACTGTCAAACCGCGATTCTGCAACGGTTCTTCTGCGTCGGCTCTATTGGTTCCCTGTGAGAGCCAGAATTGAATCCAAAAGGTCGATACTTTGCCATCAGTGCCTTCATAACAATAAGATGCCGTCATATCTCAAGGAACTAATCAAACCATATGTTCCGCAAAGATCTCTCCGTTCTGTTGACTACCCGCTTCTGTGGATGCCCCGTTTCTCGCTGACGCCCATTGAACTGAAATCCCTTATAAAGTTTGCCCCTAATATTGGAATCTGCTCCCCATCCAGCTGAGACAGACAAATGCTATCATCACTTTTAAAAGGAACTTGAAAAGACATTATTTTAATATTTAGGCTACTAATTAATATAAGAATTATTACTATTTTAGTTTTAGTCTTGCATTTGTTAAAGTATAAGTGCTTTAAAAAATAGTGATTGCCATGTTTATTTAACCAGTTTAGGCAAACCATGTCAGAAAATGAAAATTAATTTGTGTCTCCATATGAAATATAGAGTCTAATTGTAATTATCTTTATGCATTGTTGATAAACAAATTTTAGTGTTAACTTGTAGTGTTATCAACTGCTATGTTATAAAAGCTTAAACGCAAGCATTTTATTTATATTTAGGTACTTAAAACAAAATTGTTGCAAATTCGAAATCCCTGGGGATCGATGGAATGGACAGGTGCTTGGAGTGAAGGGTGAGAATATATTTCCAAAGAATATTTTGAAAGTCTTATCTTATTGCGCAGTTGTCTACATTCATAACCACATTATGCCTACATTATCTAGTGCCATCTTGGACTGTTTAAGACGTACATTAAAAAAAAAAACATTTACTTGTACACAGGAGCACTGAATGGAAAACTATTCCTGAGAACACTCTCAGACTTCCAAAGAAAAACCAAGGAGAGTTTTTTGTCTGCCTTGAAGACTATATGGAGTACTTTATAAGAACTACAATATGTTCTCTAACTCCAGACTTTGATATGGACGGTCGTTGTGATTTATTAAGTATGGATTTTCAATTCTTTGTGTATCTAATATATATAAAGGCCTTATTGATTTTTTTTTTATAACGGCAAGATAAAGATACATAGATCTAGTCTATAAAACTGGCTTAACCATTAGATAGACTGGGACTATTCACTGGGATGATGTTGACTTTTTTTTCCGCTTTCCATTTACTTCTTATTAAGGGAAACTTAATGACTAATAGCTTTTAATAGTACCCTACTTGTGGATACCTATATTATATTGGTTGAATAATGTCCCGCTACTGTTTTACTTTTGTGTTCAATATTAGGTCGGGTAATGCTACATTTATTTGCTTTCTCATATATTTGTAAAGTTTTAAATTATTAATTGGCTTTATATCCTTTTCAGCCCAGAGAATTATATCCGTGTTTTTGGTTGTTTGTTCCTCAATGTTAAATGCGCTCTGAGCTTACATTATGTTTGTTGGCAGCGCTGTACAAATAGAATTATTGTTATTATTTATTATTATTATTATTAGGCCTGTATGGTAGCTTAATGATGTAATGTGTGTGATTGTTAAGTCTTAGTTATCCATTATACACTAGTATGACTTAGTATTTTATCTACACTTAATAATATAATAAATATAATCTTTATTATCCCGAAAAAAATTGCAACCAACAGAACGTAATCAAACATTTCAAATATGCTACTGACATAAAATACACTCAATACATTCATACATTAATCAATCACAATCATACATTTGAATTGTCAAGATTTGCAATATACTTTGTACAGCTTATATATAATAAACGTATTACGTAAAAAAGCAAAACGCGTTTATGTACAACTGTATACACGAATACGAAATTATCGACAGAAGTATATTTTTACGCCCGAGAACAAACCATGAAATTGGCGTACCCGACCGGTCTCCTTCGAATGACTTTTTTTTTTCTAAACAAAACGTTGTCAGACTCATTTAACGCCCCTATACCTTGGCGCCAGGGGGGCATATGTAACTCTACCCCTCCTCCCCCATAGCTATACACCTGATTGTAGGCATTCATATTCAGTTGCTTTCTGGTAAATAACATTTCCCTTACAGATTACGTGCTCAACATTTATGGAGAGTGGTTTAGTGAGACAGCTGCAGGATTCCAAAATATCTTGAAAAATCCAAGATTTTCTTTTGTTGTCTCCGAGAAAGGTATGTAAATAAGGGTCAAAATTGATACATCGACCTTTTGGTCGATCACATATAGCTTTAGCTTTGAAGTATTAATAATAAAGGCCTCAGAAAAACATGGAAAAAATGTTTATGTCGTTTTTGGTTTTAAAGACAAATAGATAAAGAAGATCTATATCGTAATACTTATAGGTACGACAGTTTCTTTACTTGTCAAGTTGTCTGTTCTAAATTACAGATGCACGTTCAGATGGAAAAGTACCAATTTTTGTACAAATGATTCAACAGTCACAAAGACAAATGGATGATAACTTTTCTATTTTGTGTGACATTTTAAGAGTAAGTACTCAATCCAATTATTAGGTCTTTGCATACACTTACTTTTCAGAGCGTTGAATATGTGCCTGCACTGCAGCACTTAATATATGTATTCAACTAACATTGATGATTTATACAACATGCATTCTAAATGTCCTTTAGTCTATTAAATTGTCACAGCTAACACGAAAATAATCCTCATCCACCACACAGATTCTCATCACATTGCCCACGTCCACCTCAATTTTTTTTTCGCCCATCTATTTATGTGTCTGTTTTTCTTTCATATTACTCGTAACTAGATCTATTTATTTCAGGTAGTGGCTGATCAAGACGTTGGACGAAGTAAGGTCATTATTCTGGAAGAAGAACAACGCGAGATATATACTTACAGTACAGGTGTACAGTACTGTTACAGATTCAACCTTGACCCTGGCTGTTATACGATAATTCCTACAACAAAAAACGGTGATCGCGAGATGAAAGCATTTCTGTTGAGAATATTCAGTCCCGGGCCATTGAACAATGTTAGGTAAAGTTCACATAATTTTAAAGTAATTTAAAAATAACTCAACATTAAAATCATTCTAAAGTGTTTGTAGTTCCCGTAAATTCATGTGAATAAAACTTCACTTGTAACACTTGTATTTTCTTTGAATCATAGATGTAACAATGTAGCTCAGCTCGGCCATTTTAGTCGCTAGTAATGAAAAAAAAAATATACGGCAACGCTCTAACAAAGAGCGGCCAGTTCGGTCGCTAGTAAAGAAAAAAAACTATACAGCACCGCTCTAACAAAAGGATAGATAGAATTTCTCAGTCAAGCGTAGCATGGTTGACATAGTCGTGTAGTGTCATGGAAGATGGATGTGAGAGGGCACCACTTTCAGCACAACATTTATGGTTGAATGGAAGGAAGAGAGGTTAAAGTTAATCACTTGTTGTTGCTAGAATAGTGATTTTTGCCTCTAAACAAATCTATCCATCCTTACGCTGTTCAACCTGTTTTAAACTTAGCCTAGCAGAAATGATAGGGGCTCATTCCCCCCCTCCCCCACAAACACAAAAGGCTCTTCTGAATTTAGCCTATAAACAATGCCATGAATTTAAAAATACATTAGTAAGCCAGCTTGGAATTCCCAATAACTATAGTTTGTAAAATATAGTCTGATATTGATACCACGGGGTCATCGTCGTAAATACTTCTGTAAATACCCACGCCGTTTCCTTTTGAATAAGAAAGAGATTTATCTTCTAGATTCTAGACACCTGTTTAATGTAGATTTAGTGAGTTGAGCTTGTTCTGTGGAACAGAAACGTGTTTTACTCCGTGATACAGAAGTCACGTATTATTATTGTTAGCTGTGCAGTTGTGTAAAGTTTTCTAGTATGTTCACCAATGGATAACATTGTGTATGACATAATCGCCTCATAACATTGCTTAGATTATTACAGGATTCTTTCAGTTCAACTAGATATATATGTGTACATGTTCCAGTAATAAAGACTTGTCTTGCACATAATATAGCCACCTCTTCAAACGTATATTGATATATATAGTGTCGTATGTTCGTGTGTTGTAAGCCAGTTAGTTTAGCAGCTTGGTAGTAACCTTGGTATATTCCCACCATGCCAAGTGCTAGATTCCAGAAGGCAGAGTGGACAAAAATAACTTTGTAAGTTTGATGAAAGGCCTGTACGTCTATCGTACCCCTTGACAAACAGACACGGGTGTGATTCTGTGACTCACACTTACATGTGACGACAGTTGTTCGCAAACATCACTGTATTGCCACAATGGAGTCAGTGTCTGTTGTCGTTTTTAAGTGCAATTAATAGTTACCTGTCTCTCAAGATTGCCTTGTTAGAGCCGGGAACTCAGTATACATACTAAAATATAAATTTGACCAACAATAAAGTTATTTCTAGATTTTGTTTCACGGATCATCCTTTTTGTGACAAAAGTAGCCAGTAATAGAAAGGGGGAATAATTCATACCATATCTATATTTCATTTACCATTTTCTCATGTTACACGGGAAGAATAAACCCATGAGCCTACCTGCAATAAAAAGTGACACAATTCAGTCATGTAACATAAATCATACAGAAATGCACGTCACACGTGAGGTTCAGGCGCAAATCCTCCCCACACTTGTGACAATGCTTTCTACTTTCCGGGACTCCAGACAGGGATTTAAACGGTGTTATTATTGATTGTTATATCTCTACATACATTGAATGTCGAAGCAGTTAACCCTTCCCGTACCGACCAACTTCTATATATGCTGCCTTCAGTTCCGCTATATACGCGCCCGGGACTGTAAGGGTTAACTGACATGGAACAACTACATAATAAAGTTCTGATATATAGTTTTTAATTTCAGAAAAATCCAACAAGATGTAGAGCTTACAACATGTAGAAAAGAAAACTTTATTGAAATGACAGGCGAAAAACATTTTTTCAGTATGTACAAAATTTCTAAAAACAAGCCTACTTTTTTCATGTCCTGTAATAGTCTATCAGTGATTCCTCATGGCATAAAAGAAAAAAAAGAAAAAAAAAACAAGAAGAAAAAAATTAAAGAACAATTTACATAATATGTATACAATGGGCCGTATTGCTGCTGAGAGTTAACACCCTTGCCCCTTTTACAAGTCAATCTTTTATGACTGACTTGTAAATTACAAGTCAGTCATAAAAGATTGACTTGTAAAAGGGGCAAGGGTGTTAACTCTCATCAGCAATACGGCCCATTAAGACATTAATACATATCTTTTGTCTGGTGTACTTTATCCCCAAGCTTCTGATAAATCTTCCAAATCAGATACTTTCTATATCAATTGCTATATTAATGATGATGGTTAGACTTATAGAGCACTTCTCTACATGCTTTCACATTAGGCATGCGCATTGCGTATGAGGGGGCCGACCGAAATTTGGTTCCGGTTTCGGCGCAGAAGGTAGGCACATTTTCTATTTCGGTGTAGTTTCGGTTTCGACCGAAGCCCAAAAGTTATTATTCTTCTTCTTCGTAATACTGTGGAATCGAGGAAAAAGTCCACAAAAAGTTATCTTTCGATTTCGGCCGAAACTGATATTGGCTTTCGGTCATCAGCCGAAAATCTATTTTAATTTTCAACCCTAGTGTTGCATCTATTACTCTGTCATTTTAATATAGATCTAGCACCCTTTTTTGTAAATACTGTTTTTCAATTCCATATTTTGTGTAAGATAAATTCATTTAAAATGGCTTAATAAAATGGCTTTGTGTTATGCACCTAGGTCATCACCACCCATAAACTAATTAATATTACACAAAAATGTGCAGTCTTTGAAAAAATCTTTTAGTGTGTGGCAGTTTTGGTTTTTCTTTCTGTTTTGGCCGAAAAATCAGTTTATAAATTTCGGTATGGTTTCTTTATCGGCCGATCGTTCGGCCTCCCAGCTTTTTTAAGACACTTTTGATTCGGAATTCCAGCCCCCCCCCCCAATTGTTTGCGGCAAGTTCTTCCAAATAGATATAGAACGCACTCCATTGGAATTATTTGTGTCCATTCACAATAGGAATTCTAACAAAAGTGACTGATGAGGAGCGTAGCATTCTTTTGATGACGCATACTTTCAAATATCAAATGCTTTCAGAATTTGAGAGAATTATAAATACTTTGGGACACCCATATCAGAAATTGGACAGTTACTTTATGAAATAGTAAGACTAACGTTTGGTATTGACATTTTTTAGTAATATTTTCTTGTTATCTTTTCCCAGCCTATGAAAAAGTTTTCCTTGGAAAGTTCATCTTTGGTGTGAATGCTGGCGGTCCAATAACAAATGAATTGAACACTCATTTTCAGAATCCACAGTATGTCATCACTATACCTGATACAGGTTAGTGGAAATTATTAACATCACTTAAAGTATGTGTGGGATTATGTAGAGAAAAAACGCAATGAGCTTCAGTAATATGTGTTTATTAATTCGAGTCTAGAGTCACATTCAGAAAAAAACACACTTCTATCGCCCTCCTGCCGTGCACTATTCCAGCCCCACTAATATGGACACATAATTTGCACAATCATTCCCCCCCCCCCTACAAACACACCCACTTGATCTGTGCCCCCTTTATTTTCTCAACGGACGTTTTAGTTTTTTTAAATTTGTTTAGATCGGAATAGAGCGGTTATAACTATACTCTCTATAGGCCACGAAGTTGGCGATGTATAGTAAGTTTAATAAATCAATGATTAAATAGTTTTCAGTTGACGGGCGAGTAAGTGTGTGTCATACGTTCGCATGACTGATTGCCATTTTTTTATAAAATTTATTAAATCATATTATAAAAAGTAACATTGTTGATGTCTACTTATCTTGATTCACTCTCGCCTATGTCAACAATAGTCAAAATTAGTTCAATACCCCTCTCCTTATTTGGTTGAGGTAATAAATGGACGACCTATAAGTTTTGAGCTTGAACACTTAAAAAAGTAGACGTACCCAGAGTTCAGTTTACAATAATGTTATGGCCCTCTATATGATGATTATTATTACGACTCGTTAAATCGGATTCAATGAATATAGTTGTATCTTTATTAGAAGTCTCTAGATTCTGCTAATCTGTAGCCCAAGCTAGGGGTTCCTTGACTGACAGGTCTATGCAGTAATGTAGTTATATTCGTGATAATTATCTTCAACACATTTCTCAACAATGATAGATCAAACAACTCCAGTTGTTGAATAAACAATTTTATTTAAATTGTAGACTCAATATAAACGATCAATAAACTTCATCAACTGATGGCAACATAAGTTTCAATAAAATGACATTATATGTACAAGTATTAATATCGCGACTTCACTCTACAAACGTTTAAACTGAACTAACTTTAAGGAGGTCGGGACTTTACAAAGAAAACGATCATCGAAGATTCTACAGGGTCTTAATACGCATTTTAACCTCTTTCTCTATAATTACTACGATCCAGAATTATCCTCCAATTTCCACGGGATTTGAACGAATTATTTTATTTAAACTGCCCTCAGGGCATAAAGGTCAAACCTTGGTCGCTTTGGACTCTGATACGCACTTGTTAAGAGGTCAATGCCTTACTACGTCATTCCTCTATGACCGATATTCGTAACATCCCCCTCCTTCTAAAGTTTTTATAATTATTTCTTTTACATTTTACAATACAAAAAAAATGTTAATTTTAAGGAATAATTATAAAAGAAAATATTCCGGGGAAAACAATACCATTCAATTGGCTATCCCAATAATTCAATCGAACTGATAACAATAACATATAATATATGCAATCTAAGTTCATCTTATCAAATGGCTTAACTACAGTCATTCAATCATTCAATTTTTAATTCAAAACAATGGACAATTAAATTGTTTATCTAAATCTTGTATACAAGAAAAATACATAATCATTCTTAATAGATATAATATAATACAAGTTAATAATTTCTATTACATGAACATCCCACTGTAATAAAAACTCTCTCGTCCATTTAATTATAAACTAATATCTTTTACAATTTGTAATTATACAACAAAAGAAAAAATCACTTAATGTCTATTCAGACACGACTTATTTTTTTCATAAGGAGAAAAAACCAAACGCTCTGATAGAACACATGCTAGGTCTAACTCAATTACAAAACAAAAAAAAATACTAGCCCTGACCTAATTTCACTTTACAACAAAAAATATTATTGCTTCGACAGTATTTTTTTTTCATGTTTGTAGGCTGGCTAACACATTAAACTTTAAACAATACTGTCTGTGTCAAAACCCAAAATTTCTAGGTCAGTATTCTTTTTTCTTTCTCTCCCTCTCTTTTGTTTTCACTCTCTCATTCCCAATTGATTCTAATAATGTTGACATCGCTATGCAAATTTTTACCTCATCACAGCCGAGGTCAAATAAAATTGCTACGCGATTAAATAGTTATCGTATTAAATGAGCATTCTTTAACATCTATCATCTCAAAATCAAATTCATTTATGTTATTTTAATAACATTAAACATAGTCTGTTCCAGAATTAAAATAGTTTATAGCAAAAATCATTAAAAATATTTCAATTTCTCATTTTACCATGACCTTTCGACGTCATTATTTTCTTTTTAAAAGAGTTCACATTGAAACATTCAACTTTCATGCAGACATGGATTTACTTGAAACAAATTTGGTTAATTTACTTAATTAACTATCAATCAAAGCAGATTATATTATCTTCATACAATCTTAGTACTAAACAGTAAGTACTTATTTTCTTTTAATTACATTAAAGACATTTCAAATACAATATTATTGAAGTAGAAAAGAGTTAAGCATAGGCTACTATTAATTTTTTTCAGAGCGAAATCAATGTAACAATTTATGTACAAAACAAACTGCTAGTTTGACTGGTGTGGTAAAACATTCCATTTCCAATCTTTTCAGTGGTGTACATTGCTCTTTTCCATTTTCCATAAAGGTTTTATTCATAGGTTCTAGGTTCTCCTGTTACTTTCACAGTGTTCAGGTCTACCCAATCTTTTGCTTGTCAGTACAATTCATTCAATCTATTTTAACTAATACAAAAAAAATATAGATTAGTTTTACAATCGGGAAAGATAGTCAGCAATTACGTTTTTTTTTCCATTCAGATGGCGTATCTCAATGCGATATGCCTGTAAAAAGAGGGACCATCTCAATATTCGCTGATTTACAGTGATTTCGGATAAAAAACTAAGGGATTGTGATCACAATAGATAACCACAGGATGTGGTGATCCACTGATGTAAAAATCAAACTGTTTAAGGGATTTTATAATTCCTAAAAGTTCTTTTTCAATCGTACTATAATTGACTTGATGTTTATTAAACTTTTGGGAATAATAACAAATAGGATGGTCAATTTCATTCTTGTCCTTTTGATAAAGAACAGAACCCATCCCAACATTTGAAGCATCCACCATCATAAAAAAGGGATCTTCAAATGAAGGTGAAGTTAATACTGGTGCATGTGATAGAATCAATTTGATCTGTTCAATTGCTTCATCACACTCAGGGGTCCATTTAAAATTTACATTCTTTTTCAAAAGATCTGTCAATGGACTTGCTATCACTGAAAAATTGGGACAAAACTTTCTATAATACCCGGCCATTCCGAGAAAAGCCCTAATTTGTTTTCGGTTGGTTGGGGCGGATACCTTTTTTATTGCCTCTATTTTTGCATCAACAGGTTTTACTTGACCGTTTCCTACTACATGTCCTAAATATTCCACAGTGGCATGGGCAAAATGACTTTTAGCCAGATTAATGGTAAGGTTAGCCATCCTAAGCTTCTCAAAAAGTGCTCTAATTTGTAGAACATGGTTTTCAAAAGTGTCACTATATACCACTATGTCATCAAGATAGGCCTGACAGTTGGGAATTCCCCTAATGATATGATTTATTAACTTCTGAAAACATGCTGGGGCATTTTTCATGCCAAAGGGCATCACTTTGTACTTATAAAGGCCATCAGGAGTAACAAAAGTGGATACTTCCTGTGCCCTGGGGCTAAGAGGAACCTGCCAATAACCAGTGAGAAGATCTATTTTTGTCATATATTTGGCATTCCCTATCCTATCAATTAGATCATCCACCCTTGGGATTGGATAAGAATCAGTTTTAGTGACTGCGTTTACCTTCCTAAAGTCAGTGCAGAACCTGACAGTGTTATCTGACTTTGGAACTAAAACTATAGGGGAACACCAGTCACTATTACTAGGGACTATCATTCCATTTTCTAACATATATGATATCTCTTTTCTCACCAATTCCAGATGAATTGGATTGATTCGATAAGGATGTTGCCTTATGGGCTTAGTATCTTCTAATATCACATCATGTTCTATCAGGTTTGTCTGACCAGGAATATCCCGAAACAATAAGGGATAATCTCTAATGACCTCTTTGATCACTGCCTTTTCTGGTTTAGGTAAGTGACTCAATTTGTTATCCAAATTGCTTAGAATAGTAGAGTTTTGGAGTTTACTACCAGTAAACTTATCTTGTAGCTCATCCTGAACTTCAGGCTTAATTTGGACAATTGGGGTCATTATTCTAACATTCTCAATTTTTTTTCTTCAGGTTTCTGAAAGTAAGGTTTCATCATGTTTACATGACATAGTCTTTTTGTCTTTCTCCTCTCAGGGGTTTTCACTAAATAGTTTACATCATTGATTTTTTTTTCTACCTCATAAGGACCAAAATATTTGGCACTTAAAGGCTGACCTGGAGAAGGCAAAAACACTAATACCTTATCTCCTGGGTCAAAAATTCTTTTTTTAGATTTTTTGTCATACCACAATTTCATCTGCCTTTGGGCAGTGGACACATTTTTTCTAACAAAATCAAAGGTGTTAAATAAACGATTTTTGTACTTATCTATGTATTTTATCAGTCCAGGGGGATCCGATTCGGTCATCCACGCTTCTTGAAGTAATTTGAGTGGTCCTCGAACAGTATGTCCAAAGATTAGCTCAAATGGGCTAAATCCAAGGGACTCCTGTACAGCTTCCCTGGCAGCAAACAGTACCAAAGGCAGCCCTTTGTCCCAGTCCTTCTGGTACTCAAGACAATAGGTTTTCAGCATCGTCTTCATTGTCTGATGGAATCTCTCCAAGGCTCCTTGACTCTCGGGGTGGTAGGCAGTGGAAGTTCTATGCTCCACGCATAGAGTCTTAAGAGCTTGACTGAATAATTTCGAGGTAAAGTTAGTACCCCGGTCTGTCTGTACGGATTTAGGCAACCCATATCTAGTGAAGAATTCAGTCAGACTCTCAGCAATCTTCTCCGCAGTGATGCTCCTCAAGGGGATGGCCTCTGGATAACGTGTAGACGAGCACATTATAGTAAGAATGTACTGGTGCCCTGACTTTGTCTTCGGTAAAGGTCCAACACAATCAACAATGATGTGGCTGAAGGGCTCATCAAACGCAGGTATTGGCTGCAACGGAGCCACTGGAATTACCTGGTTTGGTTTTCCCACCATTTGACACGTATGACAGTTCTTACAGTGACTGACTACGTCTCTCTTCAGGCCTGGCCAATAAAAATAGGGTAAGATCCTATGGTAGGTCTTTTTTATCCCTAGATGACCTGAAAAAGGAGTGTCATGTGCCACGTATAGGATGTCACTTCGGTACTTAGGGGGTACCACAATTTGATCCTTGCTCCTCCAATCTTCATCTGTACCAGCGTCCACAGGTTTCCATCTTCGCATTAGCATGTCATGGTCTATATAGTAATAGACATCATCAGTAGGAGTTTCCTTCTCGTCCACAGCTTTTTCACGCAACTGTAGCAACTCTGGGTCTACTTTCTGCTCAGCAATCAACTGATTTCGTGACGATCTATTTGATTGTGGATTTTCTTGATGACCATCGACAATACTGGAGAAGAACGTAGTACTAAGTTCTACTTCTTCTTTATCTATCTTTTCTTCTGGTAGATTTTTTTCTTCCTTTCTCTGTGTTGTCATACCTCTGGTGACAGCACAAACAGGATAAAGTTCTTTTTCTTCCTCTGTATCTACAGTAGGGTCTGGATTCGCCGTCACAATCAGTTCAGGTCTCACCCTCCCTTTCGCCAAATCATTTGCTAGGATAACGGATATGCCCTCAACAGGAAGTTTTGATATTACTCCAACTGTCACATATCCTGTCACCAAGTCAGATGCGAGGTATATCCTATGTAGAGGTATTTCTTCTTTCCATTCAAAACCTCTCAATAGGACAGTCTGTCCTGTCAATGTATTCACATTCAATGGTAATACATCTTTAAGCAGCAGTGTTAATGATGCTCCTGTGTCTCGTAATATGTTTACGGACTTCAGTGGTCCTTCCTTTTGTAAGGCCACACAACCTTCACTAATGAACGGTTGAAAACTGCACAGGGTCTCTGTGTCAATTTTATTCTTCCCTTGACCATGACTTTCGGGTGTTGTTTCATCTTTCGATGACTTCAGACTCTTGTTCGAGTCAAAAATACTTTGGTCTACTTTTTCGTCTCTGTGGACTTGGACAACCAATCCAATAGTAGCCATTCTGTATTTATAATCAGGATATTTATCCTCATTGTCTTCAGTTGTAGATTTCTCTACCTTCTGACTTTTGCTCTCAGGCAAATCCACCCTCAGTGTTTCTGGTTTAGAACAATCTTTCTTCGAATTCAGTTCGTTTGTATCTGCGCTTTCTTGTACATTCTGTATTGGTGCATGTCTGACGCACATTACCACTTTATTAGGTCCTTTTTCTTTCCTTATGTTCCAACAGTCTTCCATGCTATGTCCTGTTCTTTTACAAAAAGTACATTGGACGTTTTTGTTGACAGGTCTTTTATTAACATCATTTTGTTTCACAAAATGCTCTTTTTCACGATGTTTTTGTTGTGTGTTTTCTGCTTGCCGTTGTGCCCTATTAAAATTCTTTTCACCAGCTGTCCTATGACACAATGTGTACTGTTCCGCTAAATCAGCAGCCTTATGTGGGTCAGTGATATCATGCTCGGATAAATACATTCGTATATCCGGCCTCACTTTGTTAATAAAATCCTCTAAAAGAATGATATCTTTCAATTCTTTTAATGTGGAGATATTTCTGGATTTTATCCACTGATCCATTAACTTTTCTTCTGCTCTAAGGAAGTCTAAGTGTGTTTGGTAAGGGGACATTGTGTACTGACGGAACCTTTTCCGATAACTTTCCGGTATTTGGTTATAGGCTTTAAGTACAGTGTCTTTAATGACTTCATAATCATTTAAATGCTCCTCTTTTAACAATAGAACACAATCTCTTGCCCTTCCTTGAGTAAAAGCTGTTCTGACTAATATTCCCCATTTATCTTCTGGGAACTTAAAATCTCTGCAAGAAATTTCAAAGGTCTGGAAGAAATTAGCTATTTCACTTTCTTTATCAATGTAGGTAGGGACTAGCTTTTTCCATCTGGCCATCTCTACATCACTATGAGATTCTTTTTTAGTAGCTCCTATCTTCGCTAGCTCTATTCTTTCCTGACTTTCTGTTTCTCTTTGACTTTTCTTATCTCTTTCCTGACTTTCTAGACGTCTTTGTTCCATCTCCATTTCCATCCGTTTCATTTCTAACTGAAATCTAACTGTTCTGACATAGATTTCGACGTCTGACCTTCAACTTGATATCCCTCCGCGCTTGATTCAACTTTCAACTTGCCACTCGCAATCAACACATCTTTTATCTGCTGTGTCAACACAGTCCTCGATGGTGTAGTCTCCGTAACTTCTATCTTTAAGATCTCAGCGATCTCTTTTAACTTCTTTATTGATAAAGTTTTCAGAACTTCTTCTTCTGGATTTTCAATAAATTCCATTCTTTAGTTAAGAGATTTATAAAGTGGTAAATTTTTCCAACTTACGTTTTTCCAATCGGAAGAATGAATTCAGCGTTATTAGGCTTGCTCAGTAGGTCACTGCTCCAACACACAACACAACACAACTTGAATATATGCTTCACTATACAACTATATCGGACGCAGCCCGCAAACTGTTATGGCCCTCTATATGATGATTATTATTACGACTCGTTAAATCGGATTCAATGAATATAGTTGTATCTTTATTAGAAGTCTCTAGATTCTGCTAATCTGTAGTTCAAGCTAGGGGTTCCTTGACTGACAGGTCTATGCAGTAATGTAGTTATATTCGTGATAATTATCTTCAACACATTTCTCAACAATGATAGATCAAACAACTCCAGTTGTTGAATAAACAATTTTATTTAAATTGTAGACTCAATATAAACGATCAATAAACTTCATTAACTGATGGCAACATAAGTTTCAATAAAATGACATTATATGTACAAGTATTAATATCGCGACTTCACTCTACAAACGTTTAAACTGAACTAACTTTAAGGAGGTCGGGACTTTACAAAGAAAACGATCATCGAAGATTCTACAGGGTCTTAATACGCATTTTAACCTCTTTCTCTATAATTACTACGATCCAGAATTATCCTCCAATTTCCACGGGATTTGAACGAATTATTTTATTTAAACTGCCCTCAGGGCATAAAGGTCAAACCTTGGTCGCTTTGGACTCTGATACGCACTTGTTAAGAGGTCAATGCCTTACTACGTCATTCCTCTATGACCGATATTCGTAACAATAATTATCACCTATGTTTTGTGTGAGATTGATTGTGTAGAGGACTATAGAAATAATGGCTGGCTCACTACAGAGTTTGAATTTGAAACTTGGGAACGTCTGATTATTTTGATTTTTCACGCCTAGTACTTGTAAATTGACATTTATTGAATTCTGTCATTTTTTTTATTGTTAACTTCGTGCTGTATATTTATTCTGAAAGAGAACTATATTATTATAACCCATGTTGGTTGCTACTTTTAATTTGTATGAAGAGCTTTTAAAGTTAACAAAACATTAATTGATATTAATGATATTAATCATACCATTACCATTCTGATTCAATTTCTCTTCACAGGGGCTGATGTACCAGTGGTTATGAGTATATTGCAGAAACAGGAAGACCCCAAGTGTTACGTTGGAGTAAATCTATATAATGTTAGTAGACAAAAGAAATAACTTAACTCATATACAACAGCTATGTCCTACAAATTAGGATCGTCCCAATAAACGTAAACTGAAAAATAGATCAAACGTAAAAAAAAAAAAAATTTTTTTACTATAGGTTTAAATTACAGTAGATTGCATTCTAGATTCTCAGACTAAGTTAACTCCCATTGACTAACTTTTAATTATAGAGATCTTGAAAGAATTAAAAAAAAGGTTTATCCATTCTCATTTCTTGAATAATGCCATTGTCATACGATCCACACACATTACGGTTGTCATAGTCAAAAATATTGATTTGGCTGTCTTGATTGTTGGGACGCCCGACAGTGTGTAGGGGTGGTACTGCCACCCCAACAAAGGGTAGAAATTCGTTGTAAGGCATTGCCCTTGCACTATCAGGTACTTTCTCCTATTCTGACCATATTTTGGCCCTATTGTTACCCTATTATGACCTTTCAAGTTTATGCAACGCTGTTAATTACGCATCTAACGTATACAATTGGACAAACTGGAACTTTTAATAATTCTAAATCTTGATTGTTCTAACTCCACTTATTAATAATAATAATAATGGATATTTATATAGCTTTTCTATCCATGCAATTTTAGCATGCTCAGTGAGCGCTAGATGATTATTACGTCCTCTAGGCCCAAAAACTCCTGCAGGGCGGCAGGGATTGGTCGGCGGCAGGTATAGAACCAACAAAGTGTTTTTTTTTTTTTAATTGTCCGGTGAACTAACCGCAGGACCAGCCGGCCTCACGCCTTATTCTACACTCAATAGTTGCATCACAGTGTCTGTCCATTACTTTCAGAAGTGCCTAAAAGTACTCTTTCTTCCCGAGTGGTATCCGCTTTCTTCCCGAGTGGTATCCGGGCATGGAACGGGTTGCCCGCCCGGAAAACCAGTAACTTAACATCATTTAAAATTAAAACACTAATAAAAATGCAAGACTAGATGAATGAGCGTAGGACGCAATTATCTTCTTTATAGCAGGAGCGTCTTTAATATATAAGATGAAATACGATAAGATGTGCGTCCACCGAAGAGGAAAGAATAATCCTTTCTGTCTCGAAAATTTTAAATATTGTAATAATGAGAATATACTCTTAACTTAGCTACCCACATGGCTCTTTTAATATTTTAAAATCTAGACTGTGCCTAGTTTTTACGAGCCCTAAAAAAACACATGTCTGCGCCAGGCCATGATTTATTTAGACTATCTATTTAAGATACAATCAACGTATTTATTTCTTTTTTAAAAGGTCACCGAGGAACGGACGATACCACTGGACATGGAATTTGTGTTTAAAAACCTTAGTAAATGTGAAAGTCAAATAACAGGCAAACGTCACTATGTACTTAAAGCATGGGAAGTAACTCTAAAGTACGCGTTGCCAGCAGGGAAATATGTTGCAGTTGTTTACCTTGAAGAAAAAATTGATAAGGAATTTTCTATCCTAGTAAAATCCACTGTGGACATCGGATTCAGGTAAACTTACTTAAATCAGTAACGGAGTAGTGAATATGATATAAAATATTTATGTGTGTGGGTATTTAATAGTGTATATTAATATCAAGCATATTGTTATGTGTGTGTAATTAGGTTGTTGTTTTTTAATTAGCGTTAAAAAATCTTATTTTTATTGACCATAGAAGTTAAATGTTATTATTGTGCATAGGTTCAAACAGTGAACTTTTCTTTAAACTCTTGAGTGTATAATTATATAGTGAACCAGACCATAGACAGACGACAGAAGAATCGGATTTGTAACAACATGGATAAATAACAGTTGTGCTTTTTTCCCACTTGTATAGCCTTTAATGCTATCATTGATTCTTTGTGCCTCTTTATATTTGTGACGATTTACTGCTGTCTACAATTTGCAGATTTCTCTCTGTGATTTTAAAAAAAACTAAATATTTCATTAGGATGGCATTAGGTAATGCACCAACCTCGAGAAATATTTCACAAATA
The DNA here is from genome assembly GCA_949126835.1 of Anisus vortex. Classification (NCBI taxonomy): domain Eukaryota; kingdom Metazoa; phylum Mollusca; class Gastropoda; family Planorbidae; genus Anisus; species Anisus vortex. Next base: position 39,722,752 of record OX421497.1, on the reverse strand, counting down.
TATATATATATATATATATATATATATATTGTTACATCCACAATCCCCTTGTGGCCAGAGCTGTGTAGATCTTGTTGATAATTCTCGTTAGTCCTAGGGGAGACTTTAGCTATTATTATTTATGTTTCAGTATTACACTAACTCTTCTTATAGTCCTGGGCACAAACTCAGTATTTGTGTTCTAACAGTTCCTTTCCTTGACGTTAGAGTAGTAGATAAATATTATAGTATTGTAGACAACACAATAGAATAGTAACTTGACGAGGAAGCTTCAGTGTAAATGTTGTTGATAGTTTAATTCAAGAGATATGTTCAATATATACAATATAAGTATTATGTACAGTTAGAATAAAATAGTGCAAACACAAGCGTCCTCAAAGGAACATATTTTGAAACTCCCTGTCTTCCAGACAAACAAATCATTAAATACTATTCAAGTGGTGCAAGGGACAGACCTATTACTAGGAAGGGTGAAAATCATGGTATCATTACTAAACTCATAACAAAAACGATATGAACTTCCCTATGCAGACATAATGAGTCGTTCCCAGACACTCTGAGAATTTGGGGTCAACACAGAATCCCAACATTACCTAGAATCTTTTGTCTTCGTACTAAACGTCAAGCAATCGGAAAGCCTAAGCCCCGCCCACAAAATCGTGTGTAGTGAGAAAAGAGAGATTCTTGGAAAAACAATATACATGACAATATATATATATATATATTATATGTATATATTACTCACTCACACACACACACACACGTACACACATATATATCTATACATATATACACACATATATTTAGGCCTATACATATATATATATATATATATATATATACATAAAATTAAGGTAGATTATATAATTTATATATATATATATAAATCCCTTCAAGGACTCCAACGTATCCAGAACTGCGCAGCCCGACTAGTTCTCAAGAAGAAGAAGTCAAATGATATCAATCCTCTGCTCCGATCTCTGCACTGGCTACCCATCAACAACCGGATCTCATATAAGCTGGCTTCCCTCTGTTATAGGTGCCTGAATAACTGCGCCCCGGATTATCTTCGCTCTTGTATGGAGCTCTACACCCAGTCCCGCCCACTTCGTTCGGCATCACACGCGCTTACTCTGCGGATCCCTCGTGTGAGGCTAGTGTCCGCTGGCGAACGTTCATTTTCCTACGCAGGACCGTCCGCTTGGAATCACCTCCCACTACAGCTTCGCCAGAGCCCTAGCTATGACACCTTCAGGAGCCGGCTGAAGACTCACCTATTTCGTCAGCAGAATTAGCGTATTACTATATATTTCGTTGTCTGTCTGTATTCTGTAACTGTCGTCTGCGCATAGAACTGTCACCAACGGGATATGCGCTATATAAGCACCGTTATTATTATTATTATTATTATATCTTAATTTTATATAAATATTTTTATATATGTTATATATATATAGATTGATAGAAAGATAGATAGATGGATGATAGATAAATGATAGATAGTAAAATTAATTGTTTGTGATGTCCACTGTATAAAACAAATTTAGTCGATTAACGCATAAATTATTGTTGTTTTCTTTTGTAACACTACCACCCAATAAAATTAAAGCTCTAAGAGTTTCCCACAAGTAAATAGTGTCATCTAAACATAAACATATTCTGGGACAAGAGAAACTTTTAAAAAGAACTTGAAGACCTTTCTCTTTGGCTAATACATCTGCCACTGCAAATCACACCAAGAGCGCACTGAGCATGCTAATTTAATAGCATGGATAGAAGCGCTATTGAAATGCCCATTCTTATTCTTATTCTTAAAACATATAATGCTTTTCTTTCCCCTCATGTATTAAAAAAAAGCAAAAGATGTTATACAGACCATAACAATAGTCTATAACAGGGGTCGGCAACACGTGGTACGCGTGCCAGACTTGGCACACAGATCAATTTTCAATGTCAAGCGGAGGACCCCTGAAAAGAATTTTTCAATCTCTTCAAGAAAAGAACATTAAGGGTGTTGGCACGCTGAATGAATTAGAAATCCTACTTTGGCACACTATTATTAAAAGGTTGCCGACTCCTGTGCAATAATTCAGATGTATTATTATATTTTATGTGTGTTTTTTCTTTACAGTGGTTTCCAGACAGGGTTTCCAGACAGGTGAACAATCTCAATATTTAACACATACTCAACCAGTATTCTTTTTTTTATAATTTATTTTAGTTGTTGTTATTGTTGACGTTTTGTGGATATTTTAGTTAACAATATATTTTAAACAATTAAATTCCTTTATGATTTAATTATTTGTGTGATGTCTTCGAATGATTTATTATAATGTAAACAAATGCGTGCTTTATGAATATTTATGATTTACTTTTTTCTTAGTCCCTTAACCATGACGGTCGTTGGGGGGACCTAATGAACACTGGGTGTCCATTAGTCCTCTCTTGGTAAAATTTATGCTCCTTAATATAAAACGGTGGTAAACTATGTATATAATACTAGTAAACTTATCAAAAGTAAAATGTTTACACGCCACTGATAGACGAAACTGTGTTGAACTAAAAATAACTAATTTTACCAATGTGATTTTTATGCATACATTTATGTTTATATTTATGTTGATGTTTATGCATATATCTATGCATATTATGTTTATATTTGTATATTATTGTATATAATTGTTTAAAACTTTTGGAAATGATACATGTTTAAATTTAAAAATATTTACCAGTAGCCTATTTTTATATTTTTGTTTCAAATTTAGGCAGCGTTTTATTGACGGTCTAGTATGTCTATGTAATATAAACACTTTTTAAATAATTGTAGGTATTGTATAGTAAGGTTCCCAGTGTCGTTGTCCACAAAAAGAACTAGTTTGAAGTGCAATCTTTTTTATCTTCGGTACATACACTGTAGAACAGCTAGCCTCCAGAGACAGAGGAATTCTTGGAGAAAAGAGTCTTTTAAGAAGAGTTCGAACACCTTTTTCTTTTAGCTCGTTTCTTGGAGCCTTCCCCACCACAAAATAGGTTACTAGATTGTCAATTTAAATTGTCTTTAATTTATTGATTTTTTTAAAGCCCATTGAGTATTAAATACAATAAGTATGGGAAGATGAGCTATACATTATTATTTTTACACTGAAGACAGACAAAACCTTGTAAAAAGTCTCAAAACCCGGACGAGCCGAAGCTCTAGAGCCGGGGCGTAACGCCATAGAAGTGAGTTTTCAAAAACTCTGTCCGGGATCCAGCCACCCCGAAGGCGTGGCGTGCCATGTAAAAGGGAAGGATTCCTCAGGCCAGCGACCGTTCGCTGCGGTTCCCCCAAGGATCATTATCGTGGTGGCTCTCCCGTATTTCTGCATTGTCACCCGGTAGCACAAATCCTGTACTATAGGCACAGGCATCCAGTCACCGGGCGGGTCATGAGACGGGGTTGCAGCATCCATTGCTTCCTCAGACAAAACCAGACAGACCCATCCTTACACCCTGAAGAAATCAAGGCAATACTAAAAAAAAACGAATCCGAAAGATGGTCAGAGCTGCAACAAAACAACCCAAAGATTGATGCTTACTTCAAACTCGCCCGCCAATTTCAACACATCATCTCCAGGATACAGGCTGAAGCAAACTACAAATTGGAAAAAATGAATTGTGCCCTTGTGGAACAGCTTCAGAAATTGCGGAACTTGTCCTTTAAACCTGCCCCTCCACCCCTGTTCCACTCCACCCGGTCAGCCATATGGCCCCCAGGAAGCTACCTTCATTGACAAACTGTATGGTGGACTGGAGCAACTGACAGCCACGGCGCAGTTCATCACAAGTGTTGGACTTCTTGTCCTAATCCTTCAAATCATAGAATTAGAGAACGAAGAAGAAGATTATGATTACATTATGTTCCTTGGAAATAGCCAAATAACGAAAAAAAATAAGTTGGTTTCAAGGTAGTTAATTAATTTTATTATTTTATTTTTGGTGTAGTTAAGCCAATTAAAAATGCACCCACGTCGTTTATATTTTAATGTCTTCATGCCCGAGGTATCAGCTAACGCTTGCATGTCAAATACGGAAAACGAAGCAAAATACAAATACGAGTAAATTACAATTGCAAAAGTATTAACAGAATATGTTAAGCCAACAGCCAAACAGATAACCGAAAGTAAATTATTTTTTTTTGTTGTTACAAAAGCCAAATAATTTTATCTCCCTTGTTTTTTTCTTTAGCTGTTTTTTGTTTTAATTAAAGGGAATGGTGGCCGAGCGGCAGTGCGTTTGACTGGCGTACCGAAGGTTCTGGGTTCATATTCTGGTAAAGGCTAGGATTTTTGCCCGGGTCTGGAGGGTTTCCCTGAGTCTACCCAGTCCATGATGGGTACATTAACTTAGTTGGGGAAAAGTAAAGGCGGCTGGTCATTGTGCTGGCCACAAAAATCTCTGAGTATGCCGTGGCCACAGAAACTGGTAAACGCTGCTTGACCGGTCTTATGATCAATTTGGTACGACGGGTTTTATTTCTTTAGCTGCTTTTTAAAAAAAAATTTATCCATTTTTTTTTTGCATGTAAAATATTACATTTATTGCAAACTCTAATCTTTAAGAGAAACAAATTTGTTTATTATAAAGATTATATTAACTAATGATTCATAAATAATTATTTGGAATTAAATCATTTGTTTCACTTCACCGGTAATTATACAAGATTTTTGGTGTTTATTTATGGAATGAAACCTGTGAGAAATGTATAATTAACATTTTTTTAAACATCACGAAATTTACACCTTGTTTTAAATTCTGTAGTTTTTTTTTACATGATGTTAGCCATAGGCTGTATATAAAAAAATTATATTATACTAGTATTTATGCCCGTCAAAATGATGGAAAAATAGATGAATACACCTTGTTTTACTTTTATTTTTTTTTGTTTTAATATCTTTATTATATCTTATTGTATGTTTTATATCCCAACAATAAGCTTGTTCTAAAACAGATAATTACTGGTAATCCATGGCATAACGATGTACAGGAGTGAACGGGGAGGGCACACCAAGGCTCTGTTCTGGCGCCAGACACCCCACCGAAGGCGTGGCCTGTGGTGTAACTTGGTGTACGGTTTCCGCAGCCACATGTACTAGTTTCTCCAACGGCAGAGTTTCCCTTTTATCAATATCGTGGTTGTTCGCCTGTATACCTGCAACGTTGCCCGGTAGCGCAAATCCCATTCTATAGGTATGGGCATTCTGGAACTAGGGCGGGGTTGAGGCGTGAACGCTGCGCTTAATGCTACCTCCCCAACTGAACCCCGGGGCCTCACGGGCAGTACAAATGAGTCTCGAATGCACAGCAGGGGTCTGTCCCCCATGCGTTAGACCAGCGGTCTTGATGAAGGCGTGCTGGTGGTTTCCACACTTCGCCGCTTCGAGGCCCATGGGTACAGAAGTGATCACGACTATAAAACTGTCGGTAACTTAGATTTCATCATCATTGAAGTGCTGGTGATAATAGTGCAAACATTTTCTAATCAAACTATAGCACTATTCGAAATCGTTCCTCGTTTACCTAGATTAATCAGTTCTAGTTTTTTACCACCAAAAGTGAATTTCCGCGAAATATGAAATTTTGTTTCTCTCCATAAATCAAATATTTAGTGCAAGGGTCGGTAACCTTTTGCTGATGGTGTGCCAAAGTAGGATTTCTAAATCATTCAACGTGCCAACAGCCTAAAAGTCAACCTGCTCTATTATACTTGTTTTCTTAATTTGTATGAGACAATGAACTCCGTAGCAAGACCAAAGCCAAAAGCAAAGGAAATCTATAGAGAAAATCGCTAAAGCGTTTTATATTTAATTAAAAAAATACGGGTTTGTGATTGTCATCCTTTTTATTTGTATTTATACCAAATTTTATTACCAAAGTTTCCCATTTAATTTATAGTAACGATTTTGTAAACATTATCATGTCGTAGTCGTCAAGATAAGGATTTAACAAGTGCCAATTTTGATTATATTTTGTTCTCAGTTTAACGGAGTTTTTTTTTTTTTTAATGAAGGAATGGTGTGAGATTTTGTTCATTAAGCGGAATTGATACAAAGTAATCATACAAACTGGGTAGCTATTGTGTTGTTTAAAAATGTGCGTATACTTTTTGAGTAATATAATATTTAAGCTTATATAATTTTCAAATACTTTTTACAGTTTGTAAAATCGTCTGTAAATCGTAGACCGTTTATTCCTTTATAAAAGAAAAATAAGAAACAGTCTTTAATATTAGAAATATTACCGCAAATAATACGTGTTTATTGTCTCCCTTTAATTAAAATAAAATTTCTAAATTTGATTCAAGAGTGATGCCAAACAAGTTATGTTTCGTAATATAACACATACTACTGACTAGTTATTATTTATTTATATAATTCCAGCATTATGGTATATTCATTACAAGATTTAATTATTAGAGGTGTACACATTTATTTACGTCAAACAGTTGTAAATAAATATTTATTGCATTAATTGTTTGTCCATTTATCTTTTAAACATTAATAATTACAACAGTTGCATAATATAATGCTATTAAAAGTCTCTTATATTTATTAAATTATTAAAAACAAAGTTGGTTTTAGAATTACTTCTTTCCACATGCGCTGCCTCAGGCGCATACTTGGGATATCTTGGAAGGACCGCATACGAGGTCTTGCAACGGGCTAACATGCCTAGCATGTTCACTCTCCTTAGCCTACGACGTCTCCGGTAACTTGGCCATGTTTCCAGGATGGAGGATGGGCGAATCCCAAAACAGGTTCAAGGAGATTGCTAGCGTGACCGTAAGGCTATAGATGTAGTAGAGGTCGGAAACTGGGAGAACCTGGCTCAGAACAGAAGTAGTTGGAGAAGTACCCTACACACCGGTACAAATGCTGCAGAGGGCAAACTTCGCGGAGGCTAAAAGAGCAGCGAAGAAAAGTAAAGATCATAGGTTGCCCCTGACAAACTCCTACGGCCCCGCTTTCAAGTGCCATAGATGCGACAGAGCCAGTATCTGAAGGATAGGTCTCCACAGACACAGTTAATTCGGCAGGGCTGGCCAAATCACAGGAGCGCAAATATAATCGTCTTTCGAGACTAAGGAGCCAATGATGATTTATGTTTAATTATAGAAGATGAGCATACAAACTCTTTTAAATATAATTAGTCTGTATCAATTAATGAACGCCTTATCTTGAATTCTCTTCGCTAATTTATAATGGCAGATACATATTTAGTCGTTTCTGAGTAGTGAAGTGTAAGTGACCTATTTGAATGCTTAACACATCTTTTGTGTACAATAAATAATGTTTACACGTGTAAGTTGAACAAAAAGCTGAAAGTAGAGATAGTGCTTGGCAGTTGAGAAAAGCAGATGGTTTTCCTAAGCAGCTTCCATCTAGATTTTCCCGCAAATTGGTACATTTTAAAGCTTAAAATTCATCTGGCTGCGTTTTAAAATCGCCAATATCCCTCCACTTAAAAAATAAATCTACCGTTCATCTAAGAAGGTTATACGTTATAGTAAGATCTATGAATTTGAAAGTCTTGCCTTTGTTTATAAAACTCCGCTTTGAATGATTCGATGTGCTGCTGAAAAAGCCCAACTATCTATCTTAAATCTTAATATATGCCTTAATATAGGGATGTTCATCAAGTTAAATGTTTTGAAATTGATTTCACTCAAGATATATGCAAATCCATTCCAGTGGTCTAACAGTTCAAGTGGTGTTTGACCCCGTCTTTGTAAATGCGTTCAACTCACTGAAATGTGTCGCTTTGTCTTTTAGAAACATCGGCTTCAACAGTCAGTTTTCCTCAATCAGAATCGAAAAACTTGCATTTTTTCATCAATAAAAAACCACCTCTTGGAGACCTCTCGCGTGCCATTGAAAATCGCTCTGCGTGCCAAGTTTGGCACGCGTGCCTTAGGTTGCCGACTCCTGATTTAAGGCATAGAAAATCTGTTCACGGTACACATAATGCGTTATTTTAAAAAGTAGTAAAGCTTTCTAGACATGAAAAAAACACAATCCGTTAGTTACCATTACACTCGTACTATTAGTTATACTATAAAAATAAAAATAAAAGATAAAATACGATATATTAAAATGGGATATTATTTAAAACTAACCTAATTGTGTAATTATTTCTAAAGCACTGTTTGTAATACGGTTTTAAATGTAATGTTTTATTTTAATTTGTAACTAGCTAAATTACCCTGCGCTGACCGGGGACACAATTACATAGGCATAAAGTTATAGCAAATAAATAGCTTACTTATATTTTAGCCTTACGATACGAATACAATAAATGAAAAATTCAATGTAAAAAATAATAATTAATAGTGTTTTACTTATTGAAAAATTATTTTTTTTAGAAACTTCACACTTTAAAAAAAAGTTCAGGAAAATATAGGCAAGGTATTTTATTTTTGAAAAGGGATTACATTTGCTAGTTTCCAATATGTGGCCACTATGCCTTAGTTTAGAGAGGCCTGAGAAAAAGTTTTTCAAAGATCGGAAATAGAGCTTTATATAGTTCTTTATGCAGTTTTGGTAGTATTTCATCTGGACCAGAAACTTTCTTTGCTTTTGTTAGGAGTTGGTTGATGCCGCTTTCTCCTACACTTATATTTCTTATATTGTTATGGTACGTCTTTATGATGACTATTATTACGACTCGTTAAATCGGATTCAATGCATATAGTTGTATCTTTATTAGAAGTCTCTAGATTCTGCTAATCTGTAGCCCAAGCTAGGGGTTCCTTGACTGACAGGTCTATGCAGCAATGTAGTTATATTCGTGATAATTATCTTCAACACCTTTCTCAACAATGATAGATCAAACAACTCCAGTTGTTGAATAAACAATTTTATTTAAATTGTAGACTCAATATAAACGATCAATAAATGCATCAACTGATGGCAACATAAGTATTTCAATAAAATGGCATATAATATACAAATCAATATAGCGACTTCACTCTACAAACTTTCAAACTGAACTAACTTTAAGGAGGTGGGGACTTTACAAAGAAAACTATCATCGAAGATTCTACAGGGTCTTAATACGCATTTTAACCTCTTTCCTTATAGAATACTACGATCCAGAATTATCCTCCAATTTCCACGGGGTTTGAACGAATTATTTTATTTAAACTGCCCTCAGGGCATAAAGGTCAAACCTTGGTCGCCTTGGACTCTAATACGCACTTGTTAAGAGGTCAATGCCTTACTACGTCATTCATTTATGACCGATATTCGTAACAATATCTTCTATTTTATTTCAATTTATTGAGATGCAAAAATTTTTGTTGAGGATGTTAGCTGTAATTTCATTGTGTTATGGCCTTTTAGTGGAACTATGCCTGTTGTTATCATTTCTCTTTCAGTTAAATATAGGACATTTCGTTTTATTGTTGTCTTTAGAAATTCAAGTGCTTCCATATTCATTCTGGAGATTTCTACTAAGTTCCTGAGTTAAATGTTTAATTTTTTGGTACTTGTTGTATAGCGTTTTTGAATTAAATGCTTTCACACTTAAAAAAAGAAAATGTTCTTATTGTTTACACAGCCTCTTTAATTCAGTATTAAACCAGTATATATAGAGGAAGGAAGTGGAGCATATACTGCACATTTGCACCCGGCTTGCCAGTTATAGACTGTATGGGTGGATAAGGCCGGGGAAGGGGGGGGGGCTTCTTTCTATTGGTCTCTTCCAGGACATTGAAACGATTAAAATATCGATTGAAAAAGGATATATGAAAGCCGTAAGGTAGATAGAGTTGTCGATTTTGTTTTCTCATAACATATAACAACGTACAACGTTCAGCGATTATTTTCAGGAAATAAAGAATTAGAACACATTTGTATACTATAGAGTACCCCAATAGATCATAGCTATAGAAAATGAAAGAAAAAAATAGACAAGACACTTTACATTATGTTTGCTGTAGCTCTTTTAGGATATGGCAATATGCCAGTATCACAGGTAAATGAACTAGATCTAATTGTGAAAAAAAAAAAACATACATAGTAAATACATATTACTTGATTTCAATTTTCAAAAGGAGCTTCTGTAATCCCATACGATTATATAGATAATATACTTTAAAACGAAAGGTTGGCTAAGATATGAATTTAAGTAAATGTTTAGTAACTTAGTTTTAAAATAGTTTTAGTACTTTATTTTATAGTATAATGTTAAAGATTAATATGTCCAACGCTTACCGATTTATAGTCTCAAAAATATATTTAAAACACCGGACGTCCAGGGGGTTACGGTGTTGAGGGGTGGATCAATGGGCTCACACCAAGATCCTGTCTGAGACTAGCCACCCAGCGCCACGCCTTCAATGTGTTACGAATCTCGGTCATAAATGAATGACGTAGTAAGGCATTGACCTCTTAACAAGTGCGTATCAGAGTCCAAAGCGACCAAGGTTTGACCTTTATGCCCTGAGGGCAGTTTAAATAAAATAATTCGTTCAAATCCCGTGGAAATTGGGGGATAATTCTGGATCGTAGTAATTATAGAGAAAGAGGTTAAAATGCGTATTAAGACCCTGTAGAATCTTCGATGATCGTTTTCTTTGTAAAGTCCCGACCTCCTTAAAGTTAGTTCAGTTTAAACGTTTGTAGAGTGAAGTCGCTATATTCATACATGTACATATAATGCCATTTTATTGATACTTATGTTGCCATCAGTTGATAAAGTTTATTGATCGTTTATATTGAGTCTACAATTTAAATAAAATTGTTTATTCAACAACTGGAGTTGTTTGATCAATCATTGTTGAGAAATGTGTTGAAGATAATTATCACGAATATAACTACATTACTGCATAGACCTGTCAGTCAAGGAACCCCTAGCTTGGGCTACAGATTAGCAGAATCTAGAGACTTCTAATAAAGATACAACTATATTCATTGAATCCGATTTAACGAGTCGTAATAATAATCAACCTAAAGAGGTCCATAACAGTTTGGGGGCTCGTCCGGGATAGTTGTATAGTGAAGCATATATTCAAGTTGTGTTGTGTTGTGTGTTGGAGCAGTGACCTACTGAGCAAGCCTAAGAACGCTGAAATTATTCTTCCGATTGGAAAAACGTAAGTTGGAAAAATTTACCACTTTATAAATCTCTTAACTAAAGAATGGAATTTATTGAAAATCCAGAAGAAGAAGTTCTGAAAACTTTATCAATAAAGAAGTTAAAAGAGATCGCTGAGATCTTAAAGATAGAAGTTACTGAAACTACACCATCGAGGACTGTGTTGACACAGCAGATAAAAGATGTGTTGATTGCGAGTGGCAAGTTGAAAGTAGAATCAAGCGCGGAGGGATATCAAGTTGAAGGTCAGACGTCGGAATCTATGTCCGAACAGTTTAGATTTCAGTTAGAAATGAAACGGATGGAAATGGAGATGGAACAAAGACGTCTAGAACTAGAAAGTCAGGAAAGAGATAAGAAAAGTCAAAGAGAAACAGAAAGTCAGGAAAGAATAGAGCTAGCGAAGATAGGAGCAACTAAAAAAGAATCTCATAATGATGTAGAGATGGCCAGATGGAAAAAGCTAGTCCCTACCTACATTGATAAAGAAAGTGAAATAGCTAATTTCTTCCAGACCTTTGAAATTTCTTGCAGAGATTTTAAATTCCCAGAAGATAAATGGGGAATATTAGTCAGAACAGCTTTTACTCAGGGAAGGGCAAGAGATTGTGTTCTATTATTAAAAGAGGAGAATTTAAATGATTATGAAATCATTAAAGATACTGTACTTAAAGCCTATAACCAAATACCGGAAAGTTATCGGAAAAGGTTCCGTCAGTACACAATGTCCCCTTACCAAACACACTTAGACTTCCTTCGAGCAGAAGAAAAGCTAATGGATCAGTGGATAAAATCCAGAAATATCTCCACATTAAAAGAAATGAAAGATATCATTCTCTTAGAGGATTTTATTAACAAAGTGAGGCCGGATATAAGAATGTATTTATCCGAGCGTGATATCACTGACCCACATAAGGCTGCTGATTTAGCTGAACAGTACACATTGTGTCATAGGACAGCTGATGGAAAGAATGTTAATAGGCCACAACGGCCAGCAGAAAACACACAACAACAACATCGTGAAAAAGAGCATTTTGTGAAACAAAATGATGTTAATAAAAAACCTATCAACAAAAACGTCCAATGTACTTTTTGTAAAAGGACAGGACATAGCATAGAAGACTGTTGGAGTATACGAAGCGACAAAAGACCTAACAAAGTGGTAATGTGCACTAGCCATAAACCAAAACAAAAGGTACAAGAAAGCGAAAATACAAACGAACTGAATTCGAAGAAAGATTCTTCTAAACCAGAAACACTGAGGGTGGATTTGCCTGAGAGCAAAAGTCAGAAGGTAGAGAAATCTACAACTGAAGATAATGAGGATAAATATCCTGATTATAAATACAGAATGGCTACTATTGGATTGGTTGTCCAAGTCCACAGAGATGAAAAAGTAGACCAAAGTATTTTTGACTCGGAAAAGAGTCTGAAGTCATCGAAAGATGAAAAACCACCCGGAAGTCATGGTCAAGGGAAGAATGAAACTGACACAGAGACCCTGTGCAGTTTTCAACCGTTCATTAGTGAAGGTTGTGTGGCCTTACAAAAGGAAGGACCACTGAAGTCCGTAAAAATATTACGAGACACAGGAGCATCATTAACACTGCTGCTTAAAGATGTATTACCATTGAATGATAATACATTGACAGGACAGACTGTCCTATTGAGAGGTTTTGAATGGAAAGAAGAAATACCTCTACATAGGATATACCTCACATCTGACTTGGTGACAGGATATGTGACAGTTGGAGTAATATCAAAACTTCCTGTTGAGGGCATATCTGTTATCCTAGCAAATGATTTGGCGAAAGGGAGGGTGAGACCTGAACTGATTGTAAAGGAAAATCCAGACCCTAGTCCTATTGTGGAGACAGGAAAAGAAAAAGAACTTTATCCTGTAGGTGATGTCATAAAAGGTATGACACCACAGAAAAAGAAAGAAGAAATTATCTCACAAGAAAAGGAAAAGAAAGAAGAAATTCTCCCACGAGAGAAGAAAGAGGAAGAAGAAGTGGAACGTGATACTACTATTTTCTCCATGATTGAAGATTGTCCGAAAGGAAATGATCAATCAAAGAAGTCATCACAAAATGAAATGATTGCTGAGCAGAAAGTAGACCCAGAGTTGCTACAGTTGCATGAGAAAGCTGTCGACGAGAAAGAAAATCCTACTACTGATGTCTATGAACAGATAGACCACAGCATAAACAAACAACAATGCAAACCTGCAGTTGCCGGTACAGATGAAGATTGGAGGAGCATCACCGAAGAAACGAGTGCTGAGAGCTGGACCGAAACTATCAAAAGCTATGGGTTACCACAATCCATACCGACAGATCGAAGGACCAACTTCGCCTCGGAACTCTTCAATCCAGTCCTAAAGAACTTATGCCTGGAGCATGAGGTGACAACTGAATCCTATCCGGAAAGTCGAGGAGCCTATGGACCAATCTTTGGACCCACTGTCCAAGGACCACTCAAACTACTTCAAGAGGAATGGCAGACCGAATTGGATCTCCTTGGGCTGAGCAAGTACCTAGATAAGTACATAAATTTTTTGTCTGACATAACTGTTTTTGTGAGAAAAAAATTGTACACTGCTCACATGCAGATGCCATTGTTGTGTGATGAAAGAAAGGCAAAAATATTATATCATTTGAAAATGATGAAGCCTTACCTTCTGAAAACAATTGGAATAAGCTGGATGTTGTTAACATTGTTACTCTTATTTGTAAAATTCATGCCTGGAGTACAGGATGAATTGAATGACAGATTCACTGATAGTTAGTTACCAAACTTACTATTTTAAAACTAAATCCCTTACTTGTGATGAAAAAGGACTGAGTAAAAGTATTGTTAGAGTAAATATCATTATAGTGTGATATTTCTAAACAAACTGGTTAGGTTGGGCATTTAAAATAATTGCTATAAGAGAAAAAGATCAGTTTTATCCGCAGAATTGGGTTCTAAATCAGAGGACATTATAAATGTGGACTGATTATAAGATATGTTTGAGAATCTCTGGAAATGATAATTGAAACATTTGGCAGAGAGGATAATTTGATTGAAAAAGATGTAAATGGTTTTAAGAAAAAAGAATTTTCTATCACTAAAGTATTGAGAAATGTTTTATGATTGTACTATGGATTTATTTTATCATGTACTGTTGTTGAAATAATTGCACTGAGTCAGGATGCAAATTTCTTCTATGTGAATTTATTCATTTATTATATTATCATTGAATGTATGATAATGTAGGGTAAAAATAGTTGCAGCAAGACAGAACTATGACTAAAAAGAATTCCAAGAATTGTATTATATTTGATTTTTCACTTTTAGGATACTGTTACATGAAAAGCAGACCAGAAGTGAAATTAATGTAAAATAAAACTTATCCTTGTTTTGTATAAATTTAGGATATGTGCCACTGACTTGACCCATAAACCAGAATGATTGAGAATTTCATGGTTGAGAATTTATAATGTTGACACACCAATGTTCAACTAATGTATGATTAATTAAGGATTTCATGTCAAGATTGTAAAACTAATCTATATTTTTTTTGTATTAGTTAAAATAGATTGAATGAATTGTACCGACAATCAAAAGATTGGGTAGACCTGAACACTGTGAAGTAACAGAGGAACCTAGAATCTATGAATAATGAATAAAACCTTTTGTGGAAAATGGAAAAGAGCAATGTACCCCACTGAAAAGATTGGAAATGGAATGTTTTACCACACCAGTCAAAACAGCAGTTTGTTTTGTACATAAATTGTTACATTGATTTCGCTATGAAAAAAAATTAATAGTAGCCTATGCTTAACTTTTCTACTTCAATAATATTGTATTTGAAATGTCTTTGATGTAATCTAAAGAAAATAAGTACTTACTGTGTAGTACTAAGATTGTATGAAGATAATATAACTTGTTTTAATTGATAGTTAATTAAGTAAATTAACCAAATTTGTTTCAAGTAAATCCATGATTGTCTGAATGTTTCAATTTAAAACTGCTGTGAACTCTTTTAAAAAGAAAATAATGACGTCGAAAGGTCATGGTAAAATGAGAAATTGAATTATTTTTAATGAAATTGTCTATAAACTATTTTAATTCGTGAACAGACTATGTTTAATGTTCTTAAAATAACATAAATGAATTTGACTTTGAGAAGATAATGGTTGTTAAATAATGCTCATTTAGTTACGATAACTATTTAATCGCGTAGCAATATTTTTTTGACCTAGGCTGTGATGAGGTAAATTTGCATAGCGATGTCAACATTGTTAAAATCAATTGAGAATGAGAGAGAGAGAGAGAGAGAGAGAGAGAAAGGCGGAATTGACCTCAATTTCTGTGTCGCGTCACAGACAGTTGTCTAATGTTGTCCAGCCTACAAACATGAAAAAAAAAATACTGTCTACACGAGCAATAATTTTTGTAACGTGTAATTAGGTCAGGTCTAGTAGTATTTTTTTCATCAAGAGCGTTGGTTTTTTTCTCCTTATGAAAAAATAAGTCGTGTCTGCATAGACATTGAGTGATTTTTTCTTTTGTTGTTGATTACAAATGTAAAAGATATTAGTTTATAATTAAATGGACGAGAGAGTTTTTATTACAGTGGAATGTTCAATGTAATAGAAGTTATTAACTTGTATTATATTATATCTATTAAGAATGATTATGTAGTTTTCTTGTATACAAGATTTAGATAAACAATTTAATTGTCCATTGTTTTGAATTAAAAATTGAATGATTGAATGACTATAGTTAAGCCATTTGATAAGATGAATTTATATTGCATATATTATTATGTTATTGTTATCAGTTCGATTGAATTATTGGGATCGCCAATTGAACTGTATTGTTTTTCCCGGAATATTTTCTTTTATAATTATTCCTTAAAATTAACATTTTTCGTATGGTTAAAATGTAAAGGAAATAATTATAAAGCTTTAGAAGGGGGGGGATGTTACGAATCTCGGTCATAAATGAATGACGTAGTAAGGCATTGACCTCTTAACAAGTGCGTATCAGAGTCCAAAGCGACCAAGGTTTGACCTTTATGCCCTGAGGGCAGTTTAAATAAAATAATTCGTTCAAATCCCGTGGAAATTGGGGGATAATTCTGGATCGTAGTAATTATAGAGAAAGAGGTTAAAATGCGTATTAAGACCCTGTAGAATCTTCGATGATCGTTTTCTTTGTAAAGTCCCGACCTCCTTAAAGTTAGTTCAGTTTAAACGTTTGTAGAGTGAAGTCGCTATATTCATACATGTACATATAATGCCATTTTATTGATACTTATGTTGCCATCAGTTGATAAAGTTTATTGATCGTTTATATTGAGTCTACAATTTAAATAAAATTGTTTATTCAACAACTGGAGTTGTTTGATCAATCATTGTTGAGAAATGTGTTGAAGATAATTATCACGAATATAACTACATTACTGCATAGACCTGTCAGTCAAGGAACCCCTAGCTTGGGCTACAGATTAGCAGAATCTAGAGACTTCTAATAAAGATACAACTATATTCATTGAATCCGATTTAACGAGTCGTAATAATAATCAACCTAAAGAGGTCCATAACAAATGACAAACTGTATGTTGGACTGGAACAACTGACAGCCATAGCGAAGTTCATTACAACTATTGGACTTGTCTGAATCCTCCAATTCATAAGTTTTGAGAACGAAGAAGAAGACACATTAAAGGCTAGTCGAAACAATGACGACGTATGTTTAAATAATATATTGAACCATCGTGTCTACGCCTTAATAATGTACACATGAATAGATAGCTGTTGTTTGTTTGTTTGTTAAGCCAAACATTTATAGACTAAACTACTATACCGTTATCCACATTACCACATTAGTTTTTAACAAATAGATTAACACGTTTTTTGTTTCTTTTTTTCCGTTAATCAAAATTAAAAAACCAACAAAGGTAGGGATAACTTCTTAGTTTAAATGTCCTGTAAACGCCAAATGTTCCTTGTTATGTTGACGGTTCCGCAGTTTAAAACAGGAAGTATTCTCTTTAAAAAAAATTTTTTTTTTTTTTTTTTAGGTCAATGTGACCCAACCGGTCAAAGTTTGGTAAAGTTCCCAAAATGTGCTACGTGGAATTGTGCCCTTGATTAATTGCCAATCCATGTTTATTGATCAATATTACGTTTCTACTAATCCTTATCTTTTGCTTAAAGAAAAAAATAAAAATAAACAATAATGCATTTTGAATTACGACCATAATCTGTTGTTGCTGCTTTCTTAAATAGATTCTTAGAAATGAAGAGTTTTAAAAAGTTTTAAAGATCGTCAGATCCGTATTCTATTCTTATATAATATTTTTCTTTCTTTCAACTCCACATACACTTGAAGGAGGGGGTGGGGGTGAACAGTTGTGGGGTGGTTAAGGGTGGTGAGAAGGTTTTATAAGTTATATGCCAACTTTCTATAAACTTTGTATGAACACAAGTCGTTGGTGTTTTTGTTTGTTTATTGAATCGTCATGGGAACAATTGACAACGATTAGTCTATATAATTTGAAAAACGTAGCTCCTAACCACACAGAGCCAGTCTGTAAAGAAATATTTGAGCAATTAACCGGTACAAACACATTTTAAAATAAAAAAACAACTAAAAAGCATCATAATTGTCTTTCGATTGATGAAAAAGCTTGGACTAAGTGTTTTTGCTGTTTATTTGCTGTTAAATGTCATAAATATGAAATAGCTGAAAGGATTTGTTCGTTTTAAGGTAATTAATTGTGGATTACCTTAGATACATACATTTTCACAATTTAGTATGTTGGATTTTTTTACATTTTTTTTCTCTGTAATAATTGTTTCAGTTAGTGACATATTTAAAAAATCTGACACTGAGGAAAAACGTAAAATGCACTTTAAAACGAAGACTATGTTTTAATAATATTTCTAAAGATTTAGAAATTACAAAAAAAAAGAGACTGAGATTGTGTTCAGATTTAGCGCCAATGCGTCTTAATCTCATCACAAGTGGGTACCTATGTTGTAGTGTATAGTACAATCAGCGTTACTGCGTTTTAGGGTAGTTTACACTTACGTCTCAGCCATGGGCGTCCGCTGAAAGTTGTAGAGTTGGAAGCAAGGTTTTGTAGAGTGGGAGCAATGTTTTGAAGAGTGGGAGCAATGTTTTGTAGAGTGGGAGCAATGTTTTGTAGAGTGGGAGCAATGTTTTGTAGAGTGGGAGCAATGTTTTGTAGAGTGGAAGCAAGGTCTTGTAGAGTGGGAGCAAGGTCTTGTAGAGTGGGAGCAAGGTCTTGTAGAGTGGGAGCAAGGTTTTGTAGAGTGGGAGCAAGGTCTTGTAGAGTGGTAGCAAGGTCTTGTAGAGTGGGAGCAAGGTCTTGTAGAGTGAGAGCAATGTTTTGTAGAGTGGGAGCAATGTTTTGTAGAGTAGGAGCAATGTTTTGTAGAGTGGGAGCAATGTTTTGTAGAGTGGGAGCAATGTTTTGTAGAGTGGGAGCAAGGTCTTGTAGAGTGGGAGCAAGGTCTTGTATAGTGGGAGCAAGGTCTTGTAGAGTGGGAGCAAGGTCTTGTAGAGTGGGAGCAAGGTCTTGTAGAGTGGGAGCAAGGTCTTGTAGAGTGGGAGCAAGGTCTTGTAGAGTGGGAGCAAGGTCTTGTAGAGTGGGAGCAAGGTCTTGTAGAGTGGGAGCAAGGTCTTGTAGAGTGGGAGCAAGGTCTTGTAGAGTGGGAGCAAGGTTTTGTAGAGTGGGAGCAAGGTCTTGTAGAGTGGTAGCAAGGTCTTGTAGAGTGGGAGCAAGGTCTTGTAGAGTGGGAGCAAGGTCTTGTAGAGTGGGAGCAAGGTCTTGTAGAGTGGGAGCAAGGTCTTGTAGAGTGGGAGCAAGGTTTTGTAGAGTGGGAGCAAGGTCTTGTAGAGTGGGAGCAAGGTCTTGTAGAGTGGGAGCAAGGTCTTGTAGAGTGGGAGCAAGGTCTTGTAGAGTGGGAGCAAGGTTTTGTAGAGTGGTAGCCTGACTCAGTGTATGGTACGATGGTTAAAGCCATACTAGGGGTTGCCAGGAAGACGATACCAAGGTCACATGAGAAGCGCAAGTTCAGACCGTTTTGGACAAAAGCCCTAGGAGAGTTGGTCCGCAAAAGGAGGGCTGCTCGCAAGCTCGCGAGCAGGCGGAAGACGGCCGAGAGCCGTCGAGAGTACAACCGTTTAACGGCGGAAGTGAAAGGGGCTATCGCGGAGGCAAAGTTGTCGAAATGGACTGATACATGTGCTGGATTGGACCTTGCGGATAGCCGGCAGGCATGGAACCTAATCAACCACCTCGAGCGAGCTGAGGTAGCTAGCAGAGCACCAGCTTCGTTGGCAAGAGCAGGGGCAGGCCCCATGGTATCGGATACCAAGCGGGCCGAGATGCTCAACCGTCACTTCGTAAGTGTCAGAAAACAGGGTGGAAGAACGAGTGTGTCTGCTGGACTTGATAAAGTCCGAAAGGCAAACGAACGCCACATGACGGGAGAGGGTGAGGCGAGCACATTCACGGTGCCCTTTACTCGGCAAGAACTGGAGTATGTTTTGAGACGGTGCAAAGCGAAGAAGGCCCCAGGGCTGGATGGGATTAGCAACGAGCTGATCACTCACCTTGGGGCTGGTGGCAAGGGCAAACTCTTGGAGCTCGTAAATCGAACATGGTCTGAAGGTGTCCTAACGAAACAGTGGAGAGAGGCCTTGGTGGTACCCATCTTGAAGAGGAGTAAAGACCCGGGTCAGGCCGAAAGCTACCGACCGATTTCCCTAACATCGTGTGTAGGGAAGGTAGCTGAGAGACTAATCAATAGGAGGCTTGTGAGGTTCCTAGAGGATAATGGACTGGTCACCCCCACTCAAGCAGGCTTCCGTAGTGGAAGAAGCTCGATGGACCAGGTGACGCTCTTGGTCCAGAAAATGGCTGACGGGTTTCAGCGGAAAGAGTCTACACTAGCAGTGTTCCTGGATTTTAAACAGGCCTATGACAAGGTCTGGCGGCCGGGGTTGTTGTTGAAGCTACAGAGGCTAGGAATAGCCTCTAACATGTACAATTGGATCAAAGGGTTCTTATCCCGAAGAACAGTTGCAACTCGTTACGGGAAAGCGGTTTCTCGGAAGCGCGTCCTGGAGCAGGGATTGCCCCAGGGCTCAGCACTGTCCTGTACATTGTTCCTGGCTTTTATCAACGACCTGCCGAACTATCTGGGAAGCTCGTCGCTGCTTTTCGCAGACGATCTTGTGGTCTGGTCGACCGGGAGGGAAGCGCGTGCTCTCGAGCGGGCCCTCCAGCAGGATTTGAACGCAGTAGCCTGTTACGCCAAGCTTTGGGGTATGGAAGTAAACTGCCTAAAAACAGTTTATTCGCTCTTTACCCTTGGAATCGATATCCTCAAAGATCCGATCGAGCTGAACATTGACGGCCGCGCTCTGGCATGCGACCAGAAGCCGGTCTATCTCGGAGTGACACTGGACCGAAAGCTAACGATGTATGACCATGTGAGGTTAGTCCAAGAGAAAGCATCTTCTAAGCTGAACATTGTCAAGAGACTGGCCAGTACTGGCTGGGGTGCGAAGGCGAGTGTGTTGAGGAATCTTTACCTAGGAGCGGTAAGATCCCAGATCGATTACAGCCTCCCGGTGCAAGTCTATGCGTCTGATACTGCTTTGAAGACGTTGGATTCTGTACAAAATCAAGCCCTCAGACTAATATGTGGAACGCTCCGAACCGCCCCGACATCGGCTGTTGAAATCATGGCAAACGTGCCGCCTCTGAATGGGAGAAGGAAAAGGGCCGTTCTTACTGCTTACGAGCGGTATAAGCGGTTGGAGGAAAGTTCCCCCCTCAGGATGCTCGTGGATTCCTGGGTGGGAAGAGCCCGGATCTCAATGCAGTCCTTCATGCACCATGCATTGAAGCTCAGCGCAGAGATTGGACTCCCGGTCGACCGCATGCCCATGCGGACGGGAGTGGAACCTCCTCCTCACCTATCCTTCAACCTACCAGAGATACGGACGAACCTGATGGAAGCAGTCGGACCCAGCGCTTGCCTGACTGAGAGGCGCGCAGCTGCTCTAAGGACGGTACGGGCATACTCGGGACTCGTTGAGGCATACACTGATGGGAGCGCGATCAGTGGGACCGAAGCGCGTTCTGGGTATGGTGCTCTTGTGTCGTACCCGAAGGCAGAAGAAAAACGGGCTGAGCTAAGTGGGCCGTGTGGAGCAATCTGCATCTTTGATGCGGAGATGGAAGCCATCAGAATTGCCGTTGAGGCAATTGGGAAAACGTTCGAAGAAACACCATCTGCTCGTGATGATGTGGTTATCTTCACTGATGCACTTTCAGTTCTCCAAGCCATCGACGGCTTGGGGACTTGGCCCGAACTGCTTGTCCGACTATTAGCTGCTATTTCCGATCTGATCCTCAGGTACGAGGTGAAGGTCATCTTGCAGTGGATTCCAGGTCATGCAGGAGTCCCTGGCAATGAGATAGTGGATGCCTTGGCCAAGAAGGGATCCCTGACACCCACTCCGGAGGGTCCGTCCACCTTCGCGAGTGCCCGCAGATCAATACGTGAGTGGGAGACAAGACAATGGAATAAGAGTTGGGACGAGTCTGACAAGGGTCGAGGTGTGTGGCAGCAACTAAAACGGCCAAATCGAGCTGATCCGTGGTGGAAGCTCCGCAGGAGAGAACAGGCTACGATAGCCCAGTTCCGTACAGGGCACTGCCCTATTGGTGCCTATTTCGGACGATTTAGGCCCAATTTCGATTCGCGGTGCCGACACTGCTTTGAAGCAGAAGAGACGGTCGAGCATTTGCTTTTAGACTGCCCTGCCTTGCAGGAGGAAAGAGTGGATGGGAATGGTCAACAGTTTGCACCATCCCTTTATGGGAACCTGGCTGTGCTACGTAGTACAAGTGTGTTTGTCCTCCGAATCCTAAGAGATTAGTCTCGATTCGATCACTCCGGTGAGTGAGGTTTAAAGTCTGTAGAGTGGGAGCAAGGTCTTGTAGAGTGGGAGCAAGGTCTTGTAGAGTGGGAGCAAGGTCTTGTGGAGTGGGAGCAAGGTTTTGTGGAGGGAGACCACGTTTTTGTAGAGGGTTTATTGTCCTACAATCCCTTCGTTTGACATGGTTTATTCCGCGCCTTTATTAAAACTATTTTTTTTAACTATCTGAAGTTATTTCTTCGATTTGGGTTTACAAGTATTATTTTTATCATTTGTTTTTATTTATTTGGCTATTTATAGGCCTACGTATCATGAGTTTTCAACAGTTTGCTGCTTTTTCGCGATTAGTTTTACTAATATTATTTTTTATATAAAAATAAATATAATGATTATTTTGAAGCTAAAAATAGCAACAACCAAGCATTATCTAGAACAAATTCATTTTTGCTGTTTGTTTTTTTTAAATATTACAGGTATATTTGACAACCATGGGATGTGGCAATTCAAAGTCCAACGCTCAAAATAGAAAACGAAATGGAGATAGTGTTACAAACAGCCCACAGAATAAAGTAAATCCTCTAGAACATAAACCGGATGTAGACAAACAGCAGTATTGCAAAGACGATAATGAGAATGTTGAAAAAGTGAACATTTATGAAGGTCAAAAAGAAAAAATAGATGAGAATGCAAACTGCAAGGTTTGTGAAGTAGAAATAAATAATAATACCGAAGATCAACAAGACCCAATTAACCATCTTGAAACAGAAATATCCAAGAACGAGTATAAACAAAAGAGTATCTATGATGATGACAAACAAGAGAAAATTGATGATGATGATGATGAAAAAGGAATTAGTGATGTTGTTGAAAAAGAGGGCATTGATGATGCTGAAGAGAATAAAATTGATGATAACGAGAAACAAACAATTAAAGTTGGGGAGAAAGTAGAGGACAATGTTGATGATGATGAGAGAGAAGGCAATGTTGTTGATGACGAGGAAGAAGGCAATGTTGATGATGAGGAGAAAGAAGACAATGTTGTTGATGACGAGGAAGAAGGCAATGTTGATGATGAGGAGAAAGAAGACAATGTTGTTGATGACTAGGAAGAAGGCAATGTAGATGATCAGGAAAAAGAAGACAATGTTGTTGATGACGAGGAAGTAGAGGACAATGTTGATGAGGAGGAGGAAGTAGAGGACAATGTTGGAGAAAGAAATTACGGCTATGATAAAAATTGTAATGGTCTAATGGAAAGAACGCTTGATTGCAGGCGTCAATATGAGGATAGATCTACAAATGAAAGACCTCATGGTAGACCAGACTATTTATATCTCGATCCAGATTTTCTGTGCAGACTACCGAAGGGGAATAGACAAAGTAATTTGAAATGGAAGAGACCAAAGGTAAAACGATTCTGTTAAAAATTTGAATTAAAAAAACGATGTAAGTTTCATTTTGATAAAAAGGGAAATTTCAACTCTGATCTTGTTGTGTTTCTAAGCTTGTTTAAAATCCGTTAAGGACTTTAAGATTATAATAGCTTTGATTCTACTTTATGTACCAAAGGTTATAAGTCATAGTATGTGTGAATGTGTAAAAATGTGTTTTTTTCTCTTCCGTTTTATCGGTATTTATGAATACATACTACTTGTTGACTAAATACTTATCCTATCTGTTACGGAGGCTCATTCCATACAGAAGATTTTTGTGTCCTACGCTTATCAGTGGTTTGTGTCTAGTCTTGCCTTTTTGATTATTGTTTTAAATGATGTAAAGTTATTTGTTTTCCTGGTTTGCTCAGGCAACCCATTCCATACCCGGATATCACTCGGGAAGAAAGAGTTCTTATATAGATTTGTTCTTGCATAAAGGATGAGTAAAGTGTTTTTGTCCTTATGTTTATCTGAGCGTTGTATCTTAAGTTGTATATTTTAAATTAAAATTTATGCCGTATGTATATATATATATATATATTATATGCTTTGCTCTTCGGCCTTCTGTCCTCTAGTGCTTCTATGTTTAGTAATTTAACTCTTGGTGTTACTCTTGTCATTTAAGAATATGTATTAGCATAGACTATAATACACATGGACCGCTTGCTTTAGTATTTCTGCTATATGATGATTCGAAAGACTGCTTTTCGGAATTTCCGATTCGATGTTTCCTTTGCACTTCCGTTTTATTGAATCGCTTCGATTTTCTCAATGAAAAATAAAAATTAAAATCGAAAGTTCCATGTATCGGAAACATTTAATAAACAACAAGGAGCGTAGAAGTAATTTAAGACAGCCTTATTGGTTGCGCACGTAAAAAAAAAGTACATATAAGCTCTAAAAAAAAGAGCAAGCGGTCCATCGTATTAAAGTCTTTGGTATTAGTAATGAACCTTGCAGCTCTTTTCTGGATGTTCAAGTTTAGATGCAGCGCGTTCGGCTGGCGTACCGAGTCCTGCGTTGGAATCCTGGTGAAGGCTAGGATTTGTACCCAGGTTTGGACGGGGTCACTGAGTCTACCCTGCTTTAGTCGGCGTAAAGTAAATGCTGTTGGGCATTGTGCTGGCCACACAAGTACCTAGTTTCCCGTGGCTACAGAAACTGGTGAACGAAGATTCACCGGCTCCATGGATCCAACGGGATACTTTACTTTTTACACATTAAGACTTCTTTGATAACAAGTTAATAATGCTTGCTGCTACTTAATCTATTGTAATGAAAACTTCAGATACTTAACCGATATATTGATAATGCATATAATGTAACTAAACAATCGTGCATATTTATGAGTTAAGAATTTTTTGTGATGTGCAGGAATTTAGAGAACACCCAAAACTTTTTACTGACGGCACTTCACGTTCTGATGTTGGTCAAGGGTCAGTTGGTAATTGTTGGTTTATGTCTGCAGTCGCCAGCATAGCAGATAACAAAGAACTTATGAAGCAGGTAAATTATTGTTATTTGAATAATTGACGTCAAAACCTAAATCAGGATTATAGTAATACGTTTGCTTCACTTGTAGAGGGGAAATTTAACATGACGTTTAGTCCATGACATGCTGACCTTCGGGGTGTCTTGCACAATCTACCACTTCCGTTCCACTTTAATATATTGCGTTACTAAAATGTGTGTGAGTGTGGGGGGGGGGGGGGGAACCTCTTTTATGCTGCATAAGTGTTCGACCCCGTGGTGAATAAATTGTGAAAGAGTGACGCCCTAAATTAACCACCCCGCCTTACCCCGCACCACACACCCTCCCACAGCACCTCGCATGATTGTCTTTCATCTGGATATAGCAGTTGATCCTTGAACACACTGTGATGGTATTTAAATGACAAGAAGACAAAAATGTTGAGTTAGGTAAAGCATACAAATTACAGGTAAAACCTACAATATAAACAAAACAATAGACTGCACAGCGATATGCAAACGTCGTGATAAACCCAATAGACCAAAAAAAAACAACAGCACATTAAGTGAAAGAAAATCAAATCCTAGGACAATTAATTGACGGCAAATTAAGGTCGCGTTAACGTTATCTGGTTTGTACTTATAATACGTCCGGTCCGAAAACAAACACCTATTTTGCCTATAACTCTACGCCAGGCCGGATGTGGCCCGCGAGTCTTGAGCTAGACATGCACTGTTGTACATAATAATATTTGATATTTATTTTCTTGCATAGTCGTTCGCGTTAAATAAATTCTATTCGTGTCATTAGATATCAATGACAAACCGACTGTTTTTTTCGAAAAGAAAGGAAAGGGTATGTAATATATATATATATATATATATATGTTACGGCCAAAGCCCGAAGTCGGCCAGATCGCGATCTGGCCGGCCAGATCGCGAAGTGGCCAATATCACCTCACATTTGACCGGCCAAAGCCCGATCTGTTCTTGATTTCGGACCTTGGCCGGCCAGATCGCAAAATGGCCAGGGGCGATCGGCCAAAGCCCGATTAAAAAGGTCTTGAGGAGATTTCGAGTGTTTATATACCTTAATTATCACATTAGGCCTATATTGATTATTAATTATTCTAAATTACATAATCAGTCAAAATAGTTTATTATATAGTAAATTATCAATCTTTAATTAAAATAAATTAAAAAATCAGTCAAATTAGTTTATTATAGTAAATTTTCCATCTTTAATTAAAATAAATTAAAAAATCAGTCAAATTTGTATATTATAGATTAGTAAATTATCAATCTTTAATTAAATTAAATTTAAAAATCAGTCAAATTAGTTTATTATAGTAAATTTTCAATCTTTAATTAAAATAAATTAAAAAATCAGTCAAATTTGTTTATTATAGATTAGTAAATTATCAATCTTTAATTCAAATAAATTAAAAAATCAGTCTAATTAGTTTATTATAGTAAATTTTCAATCTTTAATTAAAATAAATTAAAAATATCAGTCAAATTTGTATATTATAGTAAATTTTCAATCTCTATCATCAGTTGTCTTACAATACTAAAATCAAAAAGGAAATAAGTGCGTACAGTCGTGTTTGGGGCGTTTTTGAAACAAGGAAGATCTACCCACATAATATAACATGGACCAATGAGAAAATAGTGGGTGGACTTTAAAGTCACAGGTCTGTCTCCGATCCCTTTGTCCAAACATTCCGGTCGCTTGTGGCTTCGAGGGTTTGTCAATGGGGTGGGGCTGGGAGGGAGTTTTCGCGGTCGTCGATGTGGGTAACGAGATCAATGGTGGCCCTGTCCTGTACAGTATTGACACTCCCTCTCTATCTATTATCATAAAATTAAACAAGCTCTTTGTTATTGCGACTGGCGGCCCCACCCATGTTTATACAACACATGAAACTATACTTAGACCGCGCGGACAATGGCTAGATAAAAATACGGTCGCTCCTGCCTGACCTGACCACCTTTGTGGATTATCAAAAGTCAATCCTCTAATCACAGACACCAACAGTCAATTTATGACGCAAATGGTGTTTTTATCCAGGTAGATAGTTTACTAAATCGTGTGATTATTAATTTCCTTGATAATTAGTGACCACTTCGGCAGGACTTTCTCTGAAAAGCAGAAGATGAACAGAAAATTATCGTCACAGCGTATGTATCACTGTCCTTGCTACCCTATGCAAGCCGCCATCACACCTGTGCCGCCTACCGAACATTCTTGTATCAGCACATCGGACATTGGCCAGGGATTGCCAGCCACATCGCGAAGTGGCCGGCCATAGTAGCGTAAACACTAGCAATTTCAAGCACATCGGACATTGGCCTAGCGCGTCGGCCAAAGCGCGATCTGGCCGGCCAGATCGCGATCTGGCCGCACTTCGGGCTTTGGCCGTAACATATATATATAAATAATTATATTTAAAATATTTCCAAAGGTTGACAGAATATAACAAGTGGTGTCTTTTTTTTTATTCATGACTAATTACTTCTAAATTTCAGGTTCTCCCAGAGTCTGCATACTACATTGAGGATCCAGAACTCTACGACGGAATATTCCAGGCTCGCTTTTTTAGTTTTGGGAAATGGCTGGATGTTTATGTTGACGATTTCTTGCCGGTTACCACTGAAGGTACTTTGCTGGGAGGAAAGTGTAAAAGAGACGAGAATGTCATGTGGGTGCCTTTATTTGAGAAAGCCTTTGCAAAGTAAGTCAAATAGAGTTCATTGTATAGGGCCGGCGGTTAAAAATCTGCAATCATCAAAGTTAAAAAGTTCTTAATTATAATTAATTATAGTCCATACCATTATTTTATAAGAATATAATATACTTTACTTTTATGTTTGTAAAAAAAAATAAAAACAGAAGGTCATTAAAGGAAAAACACAATTGCAACGTGTATTTTTTTTTTAAATTATTTAATTATCCTTAACGACTCAAACACGGTTTCATTTAATTTCACTTGTCGGTTTGTGCCGCTATCCACAAGAAATCTTCGAATCAAAATGTGGACACAATACCCTAGTCCCGATAAAATTAAGAACGTAGGCGTATATTGGTAGACAGAAAGATAATATATGTGAAAGTATACATTCTATTGAAAACCTGATCTCAAACCAAGTTAAATCAACAACCTTTACATCATTTTAAAACACTAATCCTTATTCAAAATTTTGTAGACATACTACCATGGCCGTATTTAGGATTGTGGGGGCCCTGTTCCCAAATTTATGTGGGGGCCCCTCGTGGCCTCGCCCTAGCCTTCCACATACCTCAGAAAAGTGCCGTTAATATTAGCTTGGTTGGAATGGAGCGCTTGAAATTGTAGGGGATTTAAGGAATTTTATTTAACATTTTCAACGAAAGAATGGAGATGTCACTTAAAAATTTATTTTTGTCATGTGTGGGGGCCCCTTTCCTTTATGCCTAAATACGCCACTGCATACTACACATGAAGGCCATCGGGGCAAATCAATATTGTTTAGATATTGCCAAACACTAAAATAAGATGGACCGCTTGCTTCGATGTTTCTGTTATTTGATGAATCATAAACGTCTGTTTCGGAATTTACGATCACAAACGGAATTTTAGTTATAGACCTACGGTTTAGTAATTCGCTATGATTTTATTAATGGAAAACTATAAACTAATCACAGTTCCTAATTGTTGTCGGAGAATGTAAAGGAATTATGAGATGTCATTTGAAGCTTTTAAATTATGTTTTTGTAACAGTGTTTTTTTTTCCATTTTATATTTTTATTGTTTCATTGCTTTTCATGTGGATATAGAATTATAGAAAAATGTCGTTTATAGAAGAAACACCGAAAGAAACGTTCTCACTAAAGTTAATATTGTAATATTGTTTTTTTTTTTTGTGTTTTTTTCTCTTTTAATAAAACCCATTGTAATCATTCGTTTCTCCGTCATTTGAACGGGCATAACTCCTAGTCTCTCTCTCTATATATATATATTCTGAACACCTTCTACAGATTGCATGGGTCATATGAAGCGATTTGCTCCGGTCAGTGTGGAGATGCATACCTGCAGCTGACTGGTGGAATTGGGGAAGATATCAAGCACACAGATATAAGCAATAACAGCATGGCTCTGTATAATCGCATAAATAATGCATTGTTGTCAAATCATCAAGTCACAACAGATGTGCCTGTAGGGACATTTTTTTTTTATTCATTTTTTAACTGTTACCTATAATTTAAATTACGTACACACATTATTGCAAAGCTCGAACTTTAACATCTTCAAGACCGGACTCAAGACTCACCTGTTTCTTATGGACTCCTAGCTCACTCACATTTTCTGAAATATTTGCCTGTTATTGTTATCATCGTTTGTAATTGGTAAGCGCATAGAACTGATTGCGGGATATGCGCTATATAAGCTTCATTTATTATTATTATTATTATAAATATTAAAAAAAAATGTTGTTTGTTTGTTTGATTAATATCGTATAAGTCTAGTCTTTTTACTTTCTATAGTCAAAATACGATCAAGTCAATGGCTTGATTGGAGGTCACGCTTATTCTGTAGTTGCTGTAAACCAGGTAAGTAAAAGTATTTTTTTGGAATGTCTTCAAAATATTTAACACTAGTAGCAGAGACCACTGGCACAAACAGTCTTAACGCTGTGATTTATATTACTAATGTTCTTTCGCCTATATCTCTATCAAACATAATAGACTAATTAAAGTTACATTTGCATTTTTAATAATAACGACGAGCGATAGCTAAGCTTATTTAACATAACGCAACCTCAATACCCATCAGTAAGCCTAGACATTTAATAGACCTAATAAATGTTTTTCGTTACAAATACTAGTTTTGAAGGTTAAAATATTTTAACAGTTTGTTCCCTACGTACTTAGACTACTATAAAGTTTTCATGCACTTTGAATTGTTTAAAATTTATTTTTAAAAAAAAACACTATAATTACATATTTTTAAAAAAACTTACATTTTTGTAAAATAATAAGTGGAAACAAGTCATTTTTTATTATCTTACCCCAATCTGACAGCGCATGTCAAGGCACCCCCCAGGGTCAGAGTAAAAAGGTCTAAATAAAAGTACTGAAGAGTTTCGTGACAATTTCTTCCCATGGGCTTATCCGTCATGCTAGTTTAGTCTTACATTTTTATAAGAGTTTGAAAAGATGTTCAATGGTTTTTGTTTACCTAACTAGTTCAATACGCTCATCTCATATATGATATAAATGACTTTGTCCTTTCCAATGGAAAAAGAAAAGTATTTATCTTAATTTCTTTTCTGTTTGACATGTGTTCGTAACGGACATTTTAAATATCAAATAACATGTTTTAAACGATTTATGTCAGAATTTTATTTACATGTAGGTGCGTGATACAAAATTGTTACAAATTCGAAACCCTTGGGGATCCATCGAATGGACAGGTGCTTGGAGTGAAGGGTGAGGAAATATTTCAAAACAATATAATTGATATTCGTATTAAAAACAGATAGTCAACTACATTCATAACTGCGTACTGTATTATCTAGCATTAGCTGGGACTAACTGTATAAGACGCACATTAAAAACCAACAACGTTTATTTGTACACAGGAGCACTCAATGGAGAACTATTCCAGAGAACACAGTCAGACTTCCAAACAAAGACCAAGGAGAGTTTTTTGTCTGCCTTGAAGATTATATCATGTACTTCGGGACTACTACAATATGTTCTCTGACTCCAGACTTTGATATGGACGGTCGTTGTAATTTATTGAGTATGGCTTTTCAGTTCATAATGTAAACACAAACCTTAAGCTAATAGCTTTACTTACATTTGTTTGCGTTCGATAAATATAAAGGACTTATTTAAACACCTTTAAAAAGTCTGCCTAGTTTATTGGAAAGTCTTTGACCATTCACTATGATGTTGTTTTTTAGTTGTTGTTGTTATTTTTAATTGTCTTCTTACGAATGGAATCTTATTGTCCAATTGCAATTAATATAGCCCTTTTTGGGTGTACGGCGGCCAACCCGCAGGACATTCGGCTGGCGTACCGAAGGTCCTGGGTTCGAATTTGGGTGAAGGCTAGGTTTTTTCCCTGGGTCTTGAAGGTGTCCCCAAGTCTACTCATTTCTGATGGGTACCTGACATTAGTTACAGAAAAGAAAAGGCGGCTGGGCAGTATGCTGTGGCCACAGAAGTTTGCATACGCTGCATCACATGCAGGGCGAATCAAATCGGTCTGACAGGAATACTACTATATCTGTCTAATTATGCGTAAAAAAAATATTTGGAGTCTTGGAGTTCTCAATCACTTAAATATGTCGGGAAAGTGCAGACTGTTATTTATACATACGTTTTACCGTTGTAAGATGGCCGATTTGACACTGACATACATACATTTAAATAAAAAGTCCGCCATATTAGTGAGCGACGGAAACCTACCATATTATAATTACGCTTTTATGGCATTTATTTCTTGTATGATTATGACCCTAGTGATGAACAAACTAAAATACACGCATACGTGTTTATAATACAATACGTACTCAACTAATAGTACGTAGTACCACAGAGCAGATCTTTAACCTGCGAATACTCTGTGAGAGACACGCGCAACACCAACAACACTTGTACCATATATTTGTTGATTTTAAAAAAGCATTCGACAGGGTCTGGCACGCAGCCCTATGGGCAACCATGAAACATTACAATATTAATGACAACCTGACAATGCTGATACGTAGCCTCTATGACAGGGCCACCAGTGCAGTCCGTTGGAGTACGACAAGGATGCTTGCTTTCGCCAACTCTGTTCAACATCTTCCTGGAGAGAATCATGTCAGATGCACTAGAGGATCATGAAGGGACAATCAGCATAAATGGCAGAAGGATCACCAACCTTCGATTCGCAGATGATATAGATGGACTCGCCGGGAGTGAGGAAGAATTAGTCAATCTAGTGGAGCGACTAGACAAAACTTCCACATCCTATGGCATGCAAATCAGTGCCGAAAAGACTAAATTAATGACTAGTAACACCAGCGGCATCACCACGCAGATCAAGATTGGTCGGCAGAGTTTAGAAACAGTTAGCAGCTTCAAGTACCTAGGAGCTATTGTATCCGAAGAGGGCTCCAAACCAGAAGTAATGTCCAGGATTGCCCAGACAACAGCATCACTAAAGAGGCTCAAGACAATATGGAAAGACACGAACCTAGCCCTCAGCACCAAAATCAGGCTGATGCGCTCACTGGTCCTCTCCATTTTCTTATATGCTTGCGAGTCATGGACACTAACAGCGGAGCTGGAAAATAAGATAAACGCCATGGAAATGAGATGCTTCAGGACCCTGCTCGGCATCTGTTACAAAGACCATATCACCAACGAACAGATAAGAAAAAGAATACAACAGGAAATTGGAAAGTATGAAGGCCTGCTGGCTACAGCCAAGAAAAGAAAACTGGAATGGTATGGCCACGTCACCAGAACCAACGAGCTTGCAAAGACCATCCTGCAGGGTACCACCAGAGGAGGCAGAAAGAGAGGAAGACCAAAGAAACGTTGGGAAGATAATATCAGGGAATGGACAGGTACAAAACTGTGCTAGGCAATGAGAACGGCTGAGAGACGGGAGGAGTGGAGGAGGCTGGTTTACATGTCATCTGTGGCGCCCCAACGGTCTAACAGACTACGGGATATGTAGGATGTAGGTAGGACTCAACTAATATTTAAATTGTTGGTATTCAACGCATTCAATCGTGGAAAAATCAACAACTATTTTGACGCGTTCATTAACATGGACGCATTCCCGGAAAGTGTTTAAATCAAAAGTACATATTTAATTTCATGAATGTCTGGGTAAAATCGCCATCTTAGTACGGTAAAACTTATCTATATATAATAGTCTGCATTTTCCCTACACATTTTGAGCACTTCATGTATATATAGCTAAATATATGTCATTGTGCATTACGGACAATGTTATACATTACAACGAGACTGGACTCATAATTACACACACAACGTAACGAAGCTGCGAACAAAATTGTTAGAGTCTTGAACTCACTATATCAGACAACAACAATATATATATATATATCTATATATATATAGCTCAGTGCAATCAAGCGTCTTAAAATTTCCTTACTTTGCTTGCTGGCAATAATATTTCCCTTACAGATTACGTGCTCAACATCTACGGAGAGTGGTTTCGGGAGACAGCTGCAGGATTTAAAGATCTCTTGAAAAATCCAAGATTTTCATTTGTTGTCTCTGAGAAAGGTATGTAGAGAATAAGGGAAACATAAACCACCTGTCCTATCACCTATAGATTTAGCTTTGCAGTATTACACACAAACAATCTGGCTATTTTAAGTTGGACCACCTGCTTCGATATGTCGGCTATTTTATGACTCGTTTTTCCCGTATCTGATTTTACGCTCACAAAGGAAATTATAGGCCTACGGTTTAGTAATTCGCTATGATTTCATTACTTTTCATGTATAATTGTAGAAGAGTGCCTTTATAGAAGGAGAAATCACTAAACCTAGAAACACCAGAGGAGAGAAATGCAAAGAGTAAAGTAATAATAACACATAAGGCATTACATTCTAATTTAGAAATACAACAAAATAATAATCTATTACAGTGCTCAGATAAACATAAGGATAAAAACACTTTCCTTATCCCATATGCGAGAACAAATGCATATAAGTACTCTTTCTTCTCGATTGGCATTCGGGAATGTGTTGCCTGAACAAAACAGGAAAACCAGTAACTTAACATTATTTAAAGCATTAATAGAAATGCAGGACTAGCCTCAAACCACGGATGAGCGTTGGACGCAATAATCTTCTTTATAGAATGATGCGTCTGTAATGTATAAGGTAAGGTATGATAATAAAGGTATATTGCAACAAAAAATAAATAAATAGCTAAATAATATCTCAATCGATCTCAATGTCTGTAAGTACAGAAAACATACTATTTTCAAGTAGCCTTTGTTGTATATTACAGATAAACGAGAAGATGGAAAAGTACCAGTTTTTGTACAAATGATTCAACAGTCACAAAGAAGAAATGCTGATGAAATTTATATCATGTGTGACATTTTAAAAGTAGGCCTACTAGACACTAAATCCATTCCTTATCTTATTGCAACCTTTATCTTACAGAGTTACACAATTTTTAAATAATTTAGCATCTTAAAAATTTAGAAAACTATTTTTTATACTATTTTGATAATATGTATTAAACTAAAATTTATAAATGTAACTATTGTATTGTTTTAGGTTGTAGATGGTCAAGATGTTGAACGAGGTAAATACATTATACTGGAACAAGAAAAACGTGAAACCTTTATTCTCAGTGCAGGTTTACAGTACTGTTACAGATTCAACCTTGATCCTGGATGTTATATGATCATTCCTACAACAAAAGTTGGACATGAGATGAAAGCATTTCTTTTGAGAATATTCAGCCCCGGGCCATTGACAAACGTTAGGTAAAGTCCACATAAATTTACCTCACTTTCAATATTTTCATCATCATCTTTCCTCTGTGACAGAGGTCTGAATGTTTACCTTGGTCACCTAGTGTGGCTTGGCACGATATTTATTACATACAAAAAGCTTTCTACAATTCTCCAGGTTGTACACACTCTAATCAAAATACGCAAATATTCCGCGGTGAAATTGATGAAACAGTTTATTGGCATACATTTCTCAACCTATATAACTAAAAAAAAAATTACTGTAAGCTTTTTGAAATCGCTAAGTAAATAATTCGTGGACTAATTAACTTTATGAAAATTAGAAATTCACTATACAACGACAACGTCACCGTAAAACAATAATATATATTTTTTTAATTGCAGGGAAATCGCACAAGATGTTGAGCTTGTATCATGTGATAGAGAAATCAGCATTGAACTGTCGGGCAAGCAAATGGCTTTAAGTACGTAAAACATGTATATGAATAGTCAAAATTTACATTTCGTTGAATATTCAGATAATAAGTTAGCATTTTAAAATAAAAGGTGAAATAAAATGCATATGTTGATTGAAGTCATTTTTGAAAATAGTTCTTTCTTCATTGCCAAATCCTTGAAAAATCTTATAAAGTCTGTTTCACTTGCTTGATGATTATCAACTTTTAAAATCTCAAATTTGTTCACATTCTCTAGGTAAATAAGTAAATAATTCCCGTCTGTCCAATTTTATGTAAAGGGCCCATGGAGCAGCGTTCACTAGTTTCCGTGGCCATAGCATACTAGGGGTTTGTGTGGCCAGCATAAAACTCAAACACCATTAAGTAGGCCTAATTAAATTCATTTGGAAGGTGATGACAAGAAAAACTACAATTTTTACGCTATACAAACACTCTAAAGTTTGGTATCGACAACACTTTCGTTGTTATTATAGTATTATTATGTTTTCACAGCTTTTGAAAAACTTTTTTTTGGAAAGTTCATATCTGGTGTGAACGCTGGCGGTCCATTAAAAGCATTGAACACTCATTATAAGAATCCACAGTATGTAATCACCATCCCTGACTCAGGTGAGTGGTCTAATAATGGGGAGTGAATGCCTGGTGCTTGTACATACTTTGACAGTCTTCAATTTATATTACTTTCATTTCCAAATAATAATTCAACTATATTGTAGTGCTATAAATACTTATTATTTAACTAGGTGGAGTGAGCCATGGAGTCGTATATTATGTATTGTTTCAAGGCGTAATAAAATACTTCCATCGGAAATGACAAAACACTAAAACATTTATGAGAGTTAATCTTTTTATTTGCTTCACAGGGAACAGTGTACCAGTGGTTATGCAATTTATCCAAAGACGCATTGAACCCCAGTATTCAGTTGGAGTAAATATATATAAAGTTAGTAGACTAACTAGATAGGCTATCTTAACCCTTACAGTCCCGGGCGCGTATATAGCGGAACTGAAGGCAGCATAGATAGAAGCAGGTCGGTACGGGAAGGGTTAAAAGTCATGTACAACACACCCGTATATTATTATACACGCGTGTTGTGTGGTTGTAGGGGATTGTGTGGCGAGCAGGGTGCACAAGTTGCTGCTCGTACCCTCGGAGCGTTAATTTTACGGAATGTGGCACCCTCCCTAAGAGCACTCTATACTCAACAAACTTTGGCTTAGAGGTAGATTACTTAGATATTGGTGAACCGTGTGTCTAAGGTAAAGTCTCCCCCATATTTTGAACGCGTAGGAACTTGTACATCCTCTTGGCCGCACTATCCTCTCATCACACTAATCACTCTACTGCCTCGACTTTTAAAATAAACAACAAGACACAAAATTGGTCGCCCCCCCCCCCCCCTGCCTTTTTCCCCCAAAGCCTTACGTCCGCTCGCTATAATTAATAGAATATCTATTTGAGTATGAAACTCTCAGAAAGTGTATTACTTAAACAGGTTGACCAGGAAAATAGAATACCGCTGGACATGGAATTTTTGTATAACAACCATGACACATGTGAAAGGCAAATTAACGGCGAACACAACTACCTGTATACGTCGTGGTGTGTGGAACTTAAGTATGCATTGCCTCCAGGAAAATATGCTGCAGTGTTTTACCTTAAAGACAAAACTGAAAGGGAATTCTCTATCCTGGTAAAATCCACAGTGGACATCGGATTCAGGTAATCTTACTGTATACGTGGCACGGGATGTGTATGTGTGTGTGTATGTGTGTGGGTGTGGGGGGGGCGGGGGGGGGGAGTCACACTGGCCGAGCGGCAGTGCATTCGGCTGGCGTACCGAAGGTCCTGGTTTCGAATTCTGGTGAAGGCCAGGAGGGTGTCAAGCTATGATGGATACCTGACATTAGTTGGGGTAAAGTAAAGGCGGCTGGGTATTGTGCTGGCCACACAGTTCCCTAATATGCAGTGGCCACAGAAACTGGTGAACGCTTCTTCACCGGTCTTATGATTAATTTTGTCCGATGAGTACTTTACTTATATGTGATGGAAGTAGCTGAAATAATATTGTGTGTATGTTTTTGTATAATATGTGAAGTTTATAAGCGTATACTATTCTTTATCTAGTTTAATCTAATAATTAAAACCTTTGGCTGCGTGGTTAATCATTTACTGATATAAAATAGTTCAGTATTTTCTCGGGTTTTATTTTTACTGAAAAGGTGATGATTTCTTAACGTGGCTTTAAGTAAAGGGCCCAGATGGGGAGCGATATCATCTGATCAAATTCAGCAAAATATTTAGTTTTCTATCGGAATTTTAATTTTGAAAACTCATAAATCTAATAAGAAAGAAGAAAGTAATTTTATATTTCGACAGGTTTTAGTCATCATTATGTTCTAAAAATATTTTGTTTTTAATTTAAGGTTTGAATTTCGTTGAACTAAAAAAATGTATGTGATAAAAAAGCGCATGTCAACGGATATATTGATAAAGTTTAATATTTAGCATTATAAAATGACAACAGGAACCTATTTAAGTATTCCTTAAATTAAATAACAAAACAAAATTTTGAGGTGTTTTTTTTTTCAATTAATTTACACGTATCTAAATTTTGGCTACTTATTTAAATTGATGTCTTTAAAAATTTGGTAGGACTGCGCAAATCCAATTTTGTCTTTCAAAAATCAGGGGAAATGCGAAAATGTCATTAAAATTTAATTACAACTGCATAAATGTTGTCTTTTTAAAAATCTTTTCTCTAAACTTCGCAAAACTTTCTAAACTTTCTTGTCGTCTATGATTGTATGTATAATATATATTATTTTATTTCTGGCTGTCACGTGGCGGGGGATGATTAGACCACTTAATCACCACGTAAACTTTATAAGTTGGGGTTAGATTTGCACCTGAGCCTCCTGTGTGTCGTGCCTTCTGTATGATTAAGTAAAAGTGACTGAATTATGTCACGCTGTGTGGCAGGCAGGCTCGTATGTGTATTCTTTCCTTCTTATAAGAGTGGTCTGCAAAAAATAGATAAGAGATGAATTATTCTCTTCTATTATTGTTGGCTGCGTGTTGTCTTAAGGGATGCGCCAGAGTACTTTGCTAGAGTTTAACGTATTGATGATCAAATTTATATTTAAGTGTGTAGAATTCCATGGCTCGTCTGAGGTAATTATGCAGAGGTTTGGCTATACTAAACACATATAGACTTCACAACATCGATTATAGTCATTAGAGAACACAAGCGGAAACATTATATTCTGAAGTTTATTCAACATTAAGACTGAGTATACCGTTGCATATATATCATACATAATATCCTAGGTACATTGTCCAACAATATAAACAGCAAAGATTAAGATTTAGATACAGACTTGGGGTCGGAGCCTTCACAAAGGCCTCGGAGGGGCCCAGACGGGACCCACTCCTCTTCACGACCACCTAGCTAGACTGTCCCTAGAACTCTAACTAAAAGTTAAATCTATAACTAAAAGCATGGATAGTCACGTGGTGCAAAATGGGAGTGGTAGGGGGAAATGTACATGTTTTCTTAGTCTGATTGACAGGAGTAGGGAAAGCACGGGAGAGGGCGGGGTTATCTTACGCCTCTGATCATAGGGGTGGCGGTGGTGGACGACATCTAAAGCCTTTTCCCGTGGTCAGAATTTGCTTTCTTCACGGTCGGCTCATTACGTTATACGGCTTACAGCGGTTAACTCGACCACCTGGCCACCTCAGATGTCTATTTTCAAGTACATGTTATATCCCGTTGGTCGAGGACGTAAGGAGGTACGGGGAGGGGGGGTGAAGGTCAATAGGTGGGCTCAGTGATGATTGCGCCACATATGTCCTTGACTTGTTTTCCGATCTTCCGTGGTCGGGGTAGGGGGGGGGGCGATAAGCACACACGTTTTACAGCATTTAGAATATACATGAAAGGGAAACTAATATCAATAACTAGTCATATAACAATAAGTAATATACTTATAAGCATGCAGAAATATACATATATAATGTAAGTAAAATTCATTGCGATGCAAAATACATAAAGTGTTAAGTGTAGGAGAAAGAAAGGAAAGACTCATTTTCACTCCAATCAGACATGCAGGATTGTGGCAATGTTGTCAGTGGTTTGTACGTACAGATGATATGATTATAGTATCTTATAAGAGCTGATTACATCTAAGACCTTTCTTAGTTGCGTGTGACGTTAATCTTCTCCCAAAACGCCACACTGGCTCGCTGGTTACTCTTCAAAATACTAACTGACACGCAATCTGTCATCAAGTCAAGATGAAACAAAGACGATTTCAACCCACCCAATGACATTTTCGGCTCCCATTCCCTAACCCCCCCCCCCCCACGACCCCCATCCCACACCGACCCTCCAAAGTCAGTTTCAACTGTTTCTCTTGTTTTGAAATGGGTAGAAAATAAAAGGGTGATAATCGCAGCATGACGTGTGAATAGCTGACTTAGAAACTGCTCTATGTGTTCATTTATTGCACTGTAAAGTAAACACACGTTGTTTTGCAGACTTTGTTGTAATCACTGATCTTTAAAAAAAATGAATTGGGCCCGGAAACTGTTTTCTTGAAACCAAAATAGGCTTTCACGTGACTTTCTCTTGTCTATAAAATTAGATTTTTTTAAACACTGACCGGTAAATACATTTCAGGGGACTTAGACTTCCGTTTTATCGTTTAGATTTGTTCTAATTATTGGGGGTTTATTCCTAGAAATCACATATATAGTTATGTGAATAGTCAATAGTGAAAATAGTATAATCAATTCTGGCTTCAATTTACTCATACAAATGTATTAGGGAGGAGCTATCCATATTTTATATAGATTAGTGGATGTTATCCATATATTATTATTATATAGGCTACATTTGTTAAATACTTTTGATGTTTGTTTATTTTGTTTATTTTTTTTTTTACAGTGGTTTCCAGACAGGATTTCCAGAGAGTTGAACAATCTCAACATTTATTCAATACTTAATCAGTATTTTTTTACCTTGCGGAAGATTTGCTTACTAGTTGAAACTAGATTTGAATTTCTTTATGGTTTCATCTGACTTTTTCAAAGTTTTGTACAAATACAATAATTAACCCTTACAGTCCCGGGCGCGTATATAGCGGAGCTGAAGGCAGCATAGATAGAAATAGGTCGGTACCGGAAGGGTTAATAATAGTTCTTACTAATACTTAATTTTGAATGTACTTTTATTTTAACATTCCGACACAGGTTACTAGTAATAGTTTAACAAATGTTAACATTTACGTTTAAAGTATGTTTAAACATATAAAGTTTTATTTTACTCTATATTTAAATGTATGTTTACATTTAATAGTATATTTTATTATGGGAAGGGAAACTGTTGTACGCAAACATTGGCATTTTAATAATGATAGATTTATGATGTAAAGTATATTTACATTTGCATTGAAATGTATGCACATATTCATTTTTTTTTTCTTTATGTGTATATATTTATTGATGTTTATATTTGTACCTCTAGTTATGTATATATATATATATATATATATACCGTATAAATATGTGTGCATAACCATAAAACAAGCAAAATACCAATAAAGTATCGGGGAAAATAATCACGTAGCGCTAAACAGATAACCGATAGTTTATTTTTGTTCAAAGAAGACTAACGATTTTATCTCCCTTGTTTTGCTAATTTTAATTTTACATTTTTCTTTTGAATGTAAGATATATAACCCCTGAAAACGTTAAAACCGAGATAAGTATTTGCTTATAAATAAAGATGCCAATCATTAATGACTGATTAAAAATTATTTTTAATAAAATCATTTGTATCAATGTAATTGTATTTTAAGCGTTTTTCAACAGGGGCAATGTCTTTTAACTCATGTTATTTCTGGATATTTATCTGTTTTTATTATTCATGTAAATAAAATAGTAAGAAATATTGGACTTGAATCAGTCTGGAGCCATCAATCTTTTCTAAAAACATCAAACTCTTATAACGACACTTACGCTGTGCGCTGTACTGTATACATTTTTACATGTCAAGGGTCAACATGTCCATCATATAGTAACAGGCAACGTATAATGAGTATCTTGATAACTAGCTAAATTACCCGCTGTTGCCCGGGGTAACTATCAAACATAAAGTAAAGAATAAACGGCACATGCTTGTTATGGGAAATATATAGATAACATATAAACGTTGCCATCCTCAATTTTAAATTAGATAACTTTATTTTGATAATTAATAATTTACTAGGGCAATTAAAGATCATGAAAATCTTTGCAATTTATACACGTGTAATAGAAAAATGTAAAGGGTATTTACTTATTTAGAATGTATGCAAATTGATTTCAATAATGTGTTTATACTATATTAATTCGTAAGTTACAATAATTATTATACTTAATAGCTCCAATGTTGTTGATGAACTGTGTAGTTACTGTACAGTGCGTCAGTTCTTTCATATAGTTTGTCGCTTAAAGAAATTTCTTGGGGGCCAGAAGTTTAACAGGGCCTAATAGTAGGCCTACGGGAGTGGGAATGGGAAAGGCAGTACAAGTCTGAAGCACATGCTCTGCCAATTCTGTAAGGCTTGTACAAATCGTCGCCTCTAGTGTAGTTCGAGTGCAGCTCAGGTCATCTTGGAGTTGCATATACAAATTAATTTAGAACTATTCTTTGGATGCTACAATACTTCTGTCTGTTTGTTTTTTTTGGTCTGCCTCCAGTGTTTGCTGCCAAAAAAACAAAAAACAATGATTCTATAGCACGTTGGCTGAGTGGCAGCGCGTTCGGCTGGCGTACCGATGATACCGATGAGTCCTGGGGAAGGCTAGGATTTGTTCCCGAGTCTGGAAGGTGTCCATAAGTATACCCGGGTCTAATGGGTACCTTTGGCTGGGGTAAAGTAAAGGTGGGTGGCCCACAGAAACTGGTGAACGCTGCTTCATCAGCCCTATGGATCAGTTTGGGCCGACGGTAGGCCTATAGGCCTACTTTACTATGTTACTTAAAGCCATCTAACTATAAACCATTGGCTATGGTTAGCTGTTTTATCAGACAGACATGGCTTCTCATAAAGACTCGAAAAACCTACATTCTTGATACACTAAAAGTATTTTTCAATATAAAGAAGCCGAACGCCTATTCAAAGTGTTAATGTCATTTACAAAAGACCGAGATGACAAATGTTGGGATAAACGGTGAAAAAAAATGTTTATATGCTCAGTCTATTTACAATAGACTCTATGTATAAACACTGTCTATCCATTGACTTGAAGTTGATGGAACTCCCTTATAGTAAGCACTTTCAAACTTTTGGAGCAATTGTTAAAGAATTTCTTTCCCAAAGCAATGAACACGACAACGTATTATAATAGATTAGGCTAAACTGCTAGACTCCTAGACTCCTATCTATGTGTCACCAGTGTTACAGCAATCTCTTATAATAACAGTTATGGTAATTAAGTGTTTATGGAGTCTTTGGGAAGGGGAGTGAGAGGAGGGAAAGAGAAATGGTGAATCATGAATCTAATCGTACACTCAACAACACAATCTAAATTGACAAGACATCCTCACTGTGGTGGAGGATATTCACCATAAACAAAGCCTTTCCCATACAACATGAGCCAAGGTGGCCGAGCTGCAGCGCGTTCGACTACTGGCGACCCGAAGGAAGGTTCTGGGTTCGAATCCTGGTAAAAGGACACCCTCACGGGACTTGAGGGTGCCCCTGAATCTATCCAGCTCTGATGGGTACTGACATTAGTTGTGGTAAAGTAAAGGCGGATGGGCATTGTGCTGGCCACATATCCCATAGTATGCCGTGGCCACAGAAACTGGTGAACGCTGCTCCATCAGCCCTATGATCATTTTGGCCCGAAGGGTAGGCTACTTTACTTTCCATACAACAGTTATTGTAGACGCTATCAAATCACTAGTTGATTGATGTGCATTGACATTTGTATAACTTTTAAAGCTTTTTTTTTTTCAGTTTTCTTTTATGTCCTTTTATTTCTTATTTGATCCGACTAGTTTATAGTGAAATCTGTTGAAAACGTCAACGTCATATATATATAACAACAAATTTAACTCATTAGCAACTATTAACTATAGTTTGATCTTACTTGTACTTAAAAACTCTAATATAATAATATAATATTAGAGAGTTTATTTAAGTACAAACAATTAATTATATTTATTGATCTATATTCATTTACCAAAGGCTCTTTTTTTTTCTCTGGAAAAGTTCTTGTTCTTTTAGCAAACATTCATTTCATCTCAACGTTATCAAAATACTCATAAATGTTTCGCTTTTAAATTTTAAACCCTGTGAATCACATTTGGCGATAAAACTAAAAGTGCAAATGAGCCAAAAGTACAAATGAGCCAAAAGTATACACGAGTTAAAAGTTTAAATGAGCCAAAAGTATACATGAGTTAAATGTGCAAATGAGTTAAAAGTGCAAAAGAGCCAAAAGTTTATAAGTAGGCTAACAATGAGCTGAAACAATGTGCCAGAAATATAAATAATATA
The DNA here is from genome assembly GCA_949126835.1 of Anisus vortex. Lineage (NCBI taxonomy): Eukaryota > Metazoa > Mollusca > Gastropoda > Planorbidae > Anisus > Anisus vortex. The sequence continues at coordinate 39,679,210 of OX421497.1, read as the reverse complement.
GACCTATCTATCTTTCTATTTATCTATCACAAATACTCTTTTACACCTCACTTTATCAATGCACCACCAACCGGCGAGAATCCCCCCAACAAAAACTACGGTCATAACAACCAACATAACCAACATAACCGTAGCCTAAACAGTAGCCTGCACATTTAACCAGTCGAGTCATCCTTTGTTACCACTGACTTACCGTTTTAGTCAGCTGGTTAGTTGCAATATTGACTGTAGAGTCAGTTAGGCAACTAAAGCAGTCTAAAGAGATTGAATTCAAAGAACTATAATCTGTGATTTGGTTGACAGTGGTTGCGGGACTTATTTGAAGTCAAGTCAGAATCGTTGGGCCCATTTTGTGTGTTTACGTATCGATTAAGTCTATTAGCCAGAGAAATAAAAAGGTGGGGGAGGGGGGTAAATGTTACTACGCGGTTCTCCTCTACTTTCTTTAAACGTCCCAGGCTTAGTTGCGTCTCGTGTGAATTGCACAATTGTACAAAGCACCGGCTACACGGCTGCACGTTATTTCAAGCGTGAATGAACACATTGACTAGCACACATAAGCCATTAGTGTACTGAACACATCGATTCCAAAAACTGCAGGGGACATAATCTTTAATTCTTAGCACACATTTGTTGTAGATGTAATTACTTCCCCCCAATCTTTCTAACTCGCCCACGCCCTCCTACTCTCTCATTTCTCCCTTTCGCCCTCTCTCTCCCTCTCCCACTGTCCTCCACTCTCTTTCACTCTCACTATAGTACGAGTTATAGTCAACGTGTCAATGTCAAGCCGTCCAGACAGTGCAATATTACACAGGGTCAACATCTGTCATCATGGTAGTAAACATCCCACAGGTAAATGAAATAGTTCAGCTTGTCTAATTGGTTGTTGTCATATTAACTATCGTTAATTAAAACGTATAGTCTGTATAAACGATGCTAAATATAGATCCTAACATAGTTGTCAACGGGCATTTAGATAACGTGCTAATTGTAAAGTAGGCTAATGTATGTAAGAATTAACTACATTTGGTCTCTATCGACATTATCGTTATGGGAAAAAGGCTTAGTAGCATAGTAAAGTTAGTAAAGTATCCCGTCGGACCAAAATCGACCCATAGGGCCGGTGTAGCAGCGTTCACTAGTGTCTGTGGCCACGGCATACTTGGGGGATAGTGTGACTAGCACGATACCCAGCCGCCTTTTACGTTACGTAACATAAGCATATGATTTTTAATGCAATGTACTACTTTGTAATGGATACGTCCGAATTCCTAGCACTTACCATAAGTAATGTAAAACTCTTAATTGTATGCAAGTGATAAAGGTGGCGATACGCCAATATTGGAAATTATTCCTGCTGTTTAAGACTAAACAAAGCCAATGTTCCACTTAGATTGCTCTACCCGAGGCCATCAGCTCAAGCTTCATGTCCCACATGCACGCACGGACGTCTACAAACATTCTTTTTTTCCGTCAGCCATTAGGCTGTGGAACACCCTGGACCAGGCCTCCATCACTGCCCCTACAGTTCCAGCCTTCAAATCGTCACTAAAGTGCTGGTTCAAAAACCTAAAGTGACACTCTTTTATCTGTATTTAACTGTTATATTTGCTATGTTTTTTTTATGTGTATTTAAATTGTGGACTTTTTCCTCCGTTCTACGGGGTCTCCACAGTATTACGAAGAAGAAGAAGTAAACGAATAAATAATAAACATAGTTTACCAATAAAAATTCTCTTAATTTATTTCTCTAACTCAGGCTGACAAAAAAAAATGTGTACGAATCTAAATTATGAATGAAACAGTGCCACAACCCCAAAAAAACACCGCCTCTCTCCTCTCCGTCAGCCGGCCAGGCTATCTCGATGCTTTTTTTGTCATTGTGCGGTATTACCACTGAACGCGAGAAGAAAAACAAGCGTCCTTGGACACGGCGGGCAAAAATTTCACGTAGCGAGGGAATGAAACAATCAACAACGTGAATTTTTAAAAACATCAGCTTTCGCTTTGGTGTGCGTTTCAATTTAAACTCAGTGTGGATCTATTTAGGATAACCTTTGTATATTTAACCGCAGAAAAACCATTTTTTTAAATAGGTTACTAGACTACAAATATTGGAATTAACCGACAAGGTAAGGGTTTTGTTTGTTGACCTATCTATGAGCCTGGCTAGATTTATTATTTATTATTGGACCTCCAGTGGCGATAAAAATAAAAAGGTTAAAGGTTAAATCAACAAAACTCTAATCTCTAACTCTTAGATCGATAAGTAGACTAAATGATTTGTTCTTTGGCCCTACTTTAGTATTTGTCTTTTTTTCTTTTTAATACAACAGTGTTTATTGTAGGTATAAAGTAAATAAAAACATAACTTTGTGAACAATAGACAATAGGTTTGAATAGGACTAACCATTAAGATAATCTAATTGAAAGAATATCTTTAAAACAACAGGTTTTAAACATAGGTTTAAAACTATACCTTAAATAATACCTACGATAATACTGCAAAACCTTTTTTGAACAATACCTTTTAATTGATTCCTTTTAAACAATAGGCCTACCTTATAAGCAATACCTTTTTAACAATACCTTTTAAACGATTCCTTTCAACAATACCTTTTAAACAATACCTTTTAAACAATAGGCTACCTTTTAAGTTTTAAGCAATACTTTTTAAACTATTTATCAATACCTTTTCATAAATAGGCCTACCCTTTTCAACGAAAAGCTACCCTTTAACAAAAAAAAAAAAAAAGACAACAGTTTAACCATGCCCTTTATTTATAGCCTACACTAAATCTTAGCGGTTTCAGTATTTAAAAAAAAGGGGGAAAAGCTCCCTCACCCCTCCCCATCCGACTAATGGTATAACGTTTTGGCACATTACATGTCCTTCAATATATGAATGCATGTGAAAGGTTGTCTTTGTTCATCTCTGGGGCTCTTTTTTCTTCCCATTGAGATTCACAAGACGCGCCCAAGGGGCTTGCATCGTCAGCGCCCGTAAAGCAATCCACTGCATTTATAATTAGAGATAAACAAACGTTAGCCTACTGGGTTGTAATATGGGTAGCAGATGTTTTCATCAAATCGATGACCTTCGTTTATCTTAATGCATAGTTCTAGCTATTAATACATATGTAAGTCTCTTAGTTAATATATAATATATCCCTCTCTTTCTGTGTCTCTCTCTCTGTCTCTCTCGCGCTGTCTATGTCTCTCTGTCTATCTCTCCATTTCTGTGTGTGTCTCTGTCTCTCTCTCTTTCTGTCTCTTTCTCTCGGTCTGTCGCTCTCTGTGTTTCTCTCTGTTTCTCTCTCTCTGTCTCTCTCTATGTCTCTCTCTGTCTCTGTGTGTGTGTCTCTCTCTGTCTCTGTCTCTCTCTCTTTCTCTTTCTTTCTCTCTCTTTCTCTCTCTTTCTCTTTCTCTTTTTCTTTTTCTTCCTCTTTCTCGTTCTCTCTCTCTTTCTCTCTCTGTCTTTCTGTCTTGCTGTTCGAATTCCTGTCTGTCTGTCTTTCTATCTATCGATTATGTATTGATTTTCCTTCTCGTATTAGTTTATTCAAATTCATTAATATTATGTAAATTCACCCAACCACCCACCATCCAATCAGTCCATCAATTTACAAACTCTACCATCTACAACTCTTTATCTACAAACTCACTTTTAAAATGCATAATACAGACATACAAACATACATACATACATTGTATCTTTATGTAAGACATAATAATATATAGATCAAAGGAGTCTAAAGAAACATTTTTGTAATAATCCAACATTTGTCTGTGAGCCATATGAAGCCATCAATAGAGCCACATCTGGCTCGCGAGCCATATGTTCCCGACCCCTGCCATAGCAGACAGCAGATTTGAAGATAATTCGGTTTAAATGTGAAAGGATTTCTTCTCTATAAAATAATTCATTTTGACATATACACTTGGAATATGAAACTGGTTTACAGCATTGAAACTTCCCATAATGTTCAATTCAGGCTGTATTTTTTCCCCTTAACTTTTAATTTTTCACAAACCACAAACGATTTGTCGACTGACTCCCTTCCGGCGGAAGTATAAAATGGGAGTGGGCAGGAGATCTGACGGTGATTTTAAAGAAACGGTTAGGCATGTGGGGGGGGGGGGGAGGGGAGTCATGAAAAGAAGTGAGGTAATTTTTAAGTTTTCGAGATATATAAATATACGTAATGATTTAGAAGCCAAGAAATACTTTTCATAACAAAACAGATCTAGAATCTAGATCTACATATCGTTAGGTACCTAGAGATACCATAATCTATAGCAGGGTACGGCAACATTTTGATAATAGTGTGCCTATGTAGGATTTCTAATTCATTCAGCGTGCCAAAAGACGAAAATGGTACCCTGCTCTAGCACTCAACTTCTTGTAGAAAATACTCAATTTGATTATATTTCAGGGTCCTCCGCGTGCCTTTGAAAGTCGCTCTGTGTACCAAATTCTGGCACGCGTGCCGTAGGTTGCCGACCCCTGGTATATAGGATGCACCAAATGAAGAACATTCTATTCGAAACCCCTTATTGACTCCGAAATTACTGTTTCCCGAAACGTTTCTTGTCTTGTCCCGGTTGTTTAAATGTATCTATTTCATTATCCACGAAAAATTGTTCTCCTTTTCTTGGGTAGTTAACAGGTATGAGTTTGCACATATTCTTTTAGGCTAGTCAGTCTAGTCTTTACTCGAGGGGCCCAAAATTATGTTACGAAAATGACAAAATGTCTATTGGGGAGGTGAAATATTCTGTTCTAGATCTATCTCTACTACATCGCGTAAATATAACATTGATTCTCAACGTTTCTTCTTTTCTTTCTGACCCCGTAATTTGTGTTTTTCTTAGCCCGATGCCGGGTTCCGACCCAGGGGAAACGCTGCACTTTATTTTGGGCACTTTCATTAAGTGTTTAAAGTTTTGATGCACCCGAAATCGATTCTAACGTTTGCACGAATACAAATTTTGATGTACTCGAAATCGATTCTAACTTTTGCACGAATATAGATTTTGATGTACTCGAAATCGATTCTAACTTTTGCACGAATATAGATTTTGATGTACTTGAAATCGATTCTAACTTTTGCACGAATAAAGATTTTGATGTACTCGAAATCGAGTCTAACTTTTGCACAAATAAACATGTTGATGTACTCGAAATTGAGTCTAGCTTTTGCACAAATAAACATGTTGATGTACCCGAAATTGATTCTAACTTTTGCATAAATGATTGTGCTGACGGATCCGAAATCGATTCTAACTTTTGCATAAATAAGCTTAATTGTGCTGATGGATCCGAAATCGATTCTAACATCAACAATAAGGGTTTCTTCAATGTATAACTTCAAGGAGTGTTTTTGTCGTTATGTTCCATTCGCACTCAAAAGTCGACTATGTAATTCCTCCCATTTCAGCCAATAAAGTTATCATAACCTTTAACCTTTCCTAGACGATCAGCTTACCAGACTAGAACCATCTACTCCACTAGAAGCCGGTGTGGGAAACAAGCTTTTTGGGTAGGCGTAGTGGGAACTTGGAAGCCGGGAGAGGGGGAGGTAGGCTTCTGTTACAGCGTAAGCATCGTGTCACGTGGTCGCTGGAACAAAATGTCTGCCTCACGTGACATTCAGACCGAACATCATCAAAAACAACAACAACAAAAAAAATAAGTAGGCTACTCGATACCTAGCACAATCATACATATTATTGCTCTTTCCGTAAATCTCAAAACCCTTTGTTTTGATGCCATCTCACTCTCATCAGAACTTTCAGCTATCACTACAGCAGCATTTACGATACAAAGTGAGTGTTTCATAAACCGGTTATGTTTAAGCTTTGATATCACCCTATACGTCGTATACTATTACTAGTCTCTCTCTCTCTCTCTCTTTCTCTTTCTCTCTGTCTCTCTCTTTCTCTTTCTCTCTCTCTCTTTCTCTTTCTCTCTCTCTCTTTCTCTTTCTCTCTCTCTCTCTCTTTCTCTTTCTCTCTCTCTCTCTCTCTCTCTCTCTCTCTCTTTCTCTTTCTCTCTCTCTCTCTCTTTCTCTCTCTCTCTCTTTCTCTCTCTTTCTCTCTCTCTCTCTCTCTCTCTCTCTTTATATCCTATAATTGTAAGCTAATCCAACATTTTAAAGTCAAATTAACTAATACATTTTTTTCCATATTTTAAAGATCGAATCACAGCAAAAGTTGAGTCTCTTTTACAAAATCCAACTAGCAACTTCTCATTCATTACAAACAACTAACCTAAAAAGAGAAAGCGTAGAAAAATACAACAAGGAAAGTTTCCAAATCTCTATTGCCTACAATACCTAGCATGCCGTGTCAAATAACGCCCTCAATTGGTGCACTCGGAAATGATTGATTACCCCACCTGTGTGTTTGTAATTGAAGTAAAACTGTAGTGTTGCTTATAAGCTGTGTGTTGTGTTCAGCCTCGGGCTGGTTACTGGGTCAGTTCGTTTTTCCACACCTTGCTCACGCAGTGATTGTGTGGCCAACACGATCTATATCTATAATTTTAGTTTATTAATTATATACTCTATTTTTTTCTTTCTGCCCAATTAGAAATAGACTAGGTCAATCTTGAGAGGATTTAAAGAAGATTTAAAGGATTTCTAACATAAATTATAAGCTTATATTGATATTTCTTTTTTTTTGTTTGTTTTTTACAGTAGATGATATAAAAGCTGATATTATGCCAATCCTCAAAACTTAGTTCACTTCTTTACATAATTATAAGAAGAGGAATGCAATTGCTAATATAAAAGTCGGATATGATGATTGCTGATGTGACAATTCCTAATCTCATAGAAAAAAAAAATCACCTTGTCTAAGTTATCTCCCCTGAAGTATCTTCTCTTCTCCCATTAGTTGGTTAATCAACCAGTAAAACGGAAAGAAATAGGGTTTTCCCGATAATCAAAGAATTAAAACGAATCCATAATAGGGTTTTCCCGAAAAATCAACAAGTAAGATAATGAAAGTGGGGCAGTCTCAAAAATGAAAATCTCTGATAAGAACATAAAAAAGTAGTGTTTCTTCTATAACTTTATCTTATGATTTACAGATGCGCCTTCAATGAAAATAGTTTTACCGTCCCACGCACATGCTTTATTTAAGTCTCGTCCAAATGCATTATGAAACATTGTTTAAATTGGTGTTAAGATGTATAGTGTCCCTGGTTAGTTTGAGTAACCCATTCAGAGCCCAAATATCGTTTGGGAAGTAGACGTGAATTCGTCCTTGCAATAGGAAAATAGTATCTTTGGATAATAAACGAGAATGCGAAAATATTCAAATAGTTCTTAAGAAACCACAACCGAATGGATTAGTGCCTCAACACTATAAAGCATCCACATATATCCACATACATCCACATATATCCACATGTTTCTAAACACATAAAGTATAACGACAGTTGGCTGAGATAATGTTTCAGTTTTATAACCCTTATGTCTCCTACAACAGCAGGCCACAGAGCTAGCTGTGGTGACAGAATTTAGACCGACTCCTAATTACTTTCAACACCTTCCTTGCTCTACGCATAACTCTGTCCCCCGCAGTATGCAGAGACAAAGGGCTGTACATAAATGACTTCACGTTATTATATGCACAGCCATGACCTCACAAACCGCACTGGTCAAATCTGCACCCTAGTAAGATGGCCCAATAGTCTGATATCTTCTTCCAAATCCAGAAAAATAAGAATAGTTTGCTTTTTTAGAACTATAGCTTCACTTTAGAAAAGATGTCGTATTTTATTCAACATTTAAAGATAATGCGTAATGCAGTGGTTCCCAGCCTAATGCCGCGACCCCTTAATACAGATTATAATGCTGTGGCGATCATCAACCATAAAATTATTTGCGCTGCGTAAAATTGTAAGTGTTCTTTCACATAATTTATCAGCGTAAACAATTTATCTGGTTCAATGTCATGTTCCTGAAAGAAAGCAGATAAGGTAAGTGTCTCAGTTCCTAAGATATAATGAAAACGTACTTTTGTTTTAATAATTCAATTGTATTCTCTTTGCCATACTTTATAATTGCTGTAGTTTGTGACATCGTTTTGATCAAAACCATCCCCAGGTCACATTTCGGCAGACCCCCTCCACCTACACTTTCTTAACTAGACGTTATTTGTGGACAGGCTCCGTATGTACGCAAGCTGTTCACATACACACACGTTTGAGCCCACACATAAACGATAACACAGCAATTTATACAGCGTTGCAACAAAGCAACATAAAATCTACGACAACCGAGTTAAACAGGATTTAAACCCTAGACATTCGGGATAGCGGTCCAGTGCTCTGTCTCTAGTCCTCCTCCCCAATGCCCTCTTCAACTACAAGTATATTTCATCTTGTGGTTTTTACGCCTGAACCCTAGCTCCCCTGGTTTAAAGATCAATTTCATTTCGTGGCCTACATAAAATAGAAGGCCTAAGCGCTGAATCGGAAAAAAAGACCCGTCTACGTCACAGCCGTGGGCGATAATATATTTACCGTGCTTTGACATTTTATAGAAGAAATTTACTTTTGTTTTAATTCCAGTATAACCTTTTTTTTATTAATCTCATTAATGGATAGACTTATATTATAGTAAATTGGCTGGCGGTCTCTGTATTTTCAGAAGTCTATAAAACACAACATGGGGCACGTTGGCCGGGAAGCGCATTCGGCTGGCGTAGAGAAGGTACTGGGTTCGGATCCTGGTGAAGATTTTTTTTTTCTTTGGACTCAGGGTGTCCCTGAGTCTACCCAAGCTCTGATGGGTACCTGACATTAGTTGGGGTAAAGTCAAGGCGGCTGGGCATTGTGCTGGCCACACATACCCTAGTATGCCGTGGCCACAGAAACTGGTGAACGCTGCTTCACCGGCACTATGATCAATCTGGGCCGACGGGTACTTTACTACTTCTATAAAACACAACAATGAACAATCTTATTGTAATAGCAAGGCCTTGTATTGAAGTAAGGCTCATGAACATTAAAAGCTTATCTTGCCTTTTAGCTTCTGAGTCTGATGTATATAGTCTTTTTTTTCTGCATGAAGTGTATATGGACTAAAATCAGTGTCGGGGTGTTAGATTCTATGTCTCCTTGTTCAATTTTCTTATAATCCCCATCTCTACATTAGAACAAATTCAATAAGGAGCTTCAAGATTCATAACTAGGGAATATTCCCAACTAACAAGAGTAACATCATTAATCAAATCAATTAACCAAAAAACACTAGAGAACTAGAGAGAATACATAAGGCATTAAACTCTAATTTAGAAATACAACCCAGTAACAGCATGTTGGAATGCTGAGATAAACATAATGACAGGAACACTTTCCTTATCCCTTATGCGAGAGCAAATGCATACAAGTAAGCTTACTCGTTCTTCCCGAGTGGCATTCGGGCGTAGAATGGGTTGCCTGAACAAACCAGAAAAACCAGTAACTTAACATCATTTAAAACATTAACAAAGATGCAAAACTAGAATCGGATCACAGATGAGCGAATGACGCAATAATCTTCTTTATAGAAGGAGCGTCTGTAATATATAGGATAAGTTTCTAAGAAATGGACTTCTTATCTAAACCTGGGATAGTGGCCATGTGTTGTAATTTATAAACGCTTGCGACCTTTGCCCTTCTCTTAGAGAAGTGACGATAAAGCGGAGCTGTTTATCAACAGCTGTGTAATCATGTATACAATTTATATTTACTTTTTACACTAGTAACCAAAGCGGCTAACCCCTTCCTTTCTTTGAGACCCACGCAACAGTAAAGTGCAGTTTATGATTCTGTTATTGGGTTGTGTTTTCTTTTTATGTGAAGGTGCGCATCAGGGAGGGTACGGCGTAGCCAGCAATAAAATGGCAGACGTTTTTGAATTTTCTCTCCACTGATGGGCCTAGCAGCTGAAAGTGATACACAGCTTAACGTACTGTTATCGCCTAGTTACGTCTACGTAGAATCTCTTTATAAATCACACGAGTGAGTCCTTTTAAAGACTTGAAGAACTCAAATTTCAGTTTCACAGAACTTTGCACTGTCTTTTTTTCTTTGTTATACAAAGTATATAGATATTTCACAGTAGTGAAATTAGTTAGATAGTATCACTGTATACCTACTTTTACAACCCCCTGTATATAGCATAGAGATTTTATTACTTTTAAGAAACTATGGTCTATACACTCTAGGACAGTGCATGGGAGTCAGTCTGAATGTCTTGCGTTCGAGTCCAGGCAATAAGGCTACGATGTTGTTACACCCAGATCTGTAAGTGTTGTGTCCCTAAGTGAGCTCAGATCTGTAAGTGTTGTGTCCCTAAGTGAGCTCAGATCTGCCCTAAGTTAACTCAAATCTGTAAGTGTTATGTCCCTAAGTTAGCTCAGATCTGTAAGTGTTGTGTTCCTAAGTTAGCTCAGATCTGTAAGTGTTGTGTTCCTAAGTTAGCTCAGATCTGTAAGTGTTGTGTCTCTAAGTTAGCTCAGATCTGTAAGTGTTGTGTCCCTAAGTTAGCTCAGATCTGTAAGTGTTGTGTCCCTAAGTTAGCTCAGATCTGTAAGTGTTGTATCCCTAGGTTAGCTCAGATCTGTAAGTGTTGTGTCCCTAAGTTAGCTCAGATCTGTAAGTGTTGTGTCCCTAAGTTAGCTCAGATCTGTAAGTGTTGTGTCCCTAAGTTAGCTCAGATCTGTAAGTGTTGTGTCCCTAAGTTAGCTCAGATCTGTAAGTGTTGTGTCCCTAAGTTAGCTCAGATCTGTAAGTGTTATGTCCATAAGTTAGCTCAGATCTGTAAGTGTTGTGTTTCTAAGTTAGCTCAGATCTGTAAGTGTTGTGTCCCTAAGTTAGCTCAGATCTGTAAGTGTTGTGTCCCTAAGTTAGCTCAGATCTGTAAGTCTTTTGTCCCTAAGTTAGCTCAGATCTGTAAGTGTTGTGTCCCTAAGTTAGCTCAGATCTGTAAGTGTTGTGTCCCTAAGTTAGCTCAGATCTGTAAGTCTTTTGTCCCTAAGTTAGCTTAGATCTGTAAGTGTTGTGTCCCTAAGTTAGCTCAGATCTGCAAGTCTTTTGTCCCTAAGTTAGCTCAGATCTGTAAGTGTTGTGTCCCTAAGTTAGCTCAGATCTGATGGGTACCGATCTTATACGTCTCTTTATATCTTATATCTTATATGTCTCTTTATAAAAACTGGACGAGCTCTTTTGTCTAGGGCGTCACGTGAAAAGGGGTGGATCATGTTGGGGGGCTGGCACAGTAAGATCCTGTTCGAGACTTCCCTACTACCCACCACACACGGTATGCCGATAGGGCGTGCCGCGTAACAAAGGGTGCGGTCTGCGCAGTCACATGTACTATACTACTTCTTCCCACCTACGGATTTCCCACCGGATCATTAACGTGGTAGCTCGCTCGTATTCCTGCACTGTCGCCTGGTAGCACAGTACCTAGACAATTGGGCCAGAACATCCTTGCCACGGGCTTGGCGAAACGGGCAATTGCGCAGATTTCTTCCTCCCCCTTCCCCCACCGAGTTTCGGTGGTGCTCGCCTGTGCATTCAAAGCTCGGACATTCGGCAGGGGTCTACCGGTGTACTCTTGATGGGAGTGTATCGGTGGTTTACACACTTTGTCATCTTTAATGCCCATGGGTACCTGACATTAGTTGCAGTAAGAAAAATTTGAAAGCTGGCGAACTCTGCACTAGACTTACGCACCGACGTGGCGCAACAAGAGATACTTCAAATTCGTTATCGTTCGCTGTATATATAATAAGATTATATAATCTCCAAATATCATGTTTAAACTTCAGCCTCACCCCTTTTTCTTTCCTCCCTTAAATGCCAATCATCCACATTCCACATATACTCCAACCTCCTTCTGCATTCTACGCATGCTTTAGACACAGTCAGCATTTAACATTGTACACTGCTAGTGTTTTAAATAAAGATATATAATTAGTATTACCGCTGTTATGTGTGCAAAGCGTGTAATAAACAGTTTCTCTATTGAGATTGTCTTGCTAGATTGAGAAAAGTTGTTAATCTATATTTAATTTTGGAGCAAGAGATTTTTTGTGTATACAAGTTTAGTATGTATTATGACGTAATATGCTCTCTTGTAGTCTCTTTGAAATTCTAGGACTTTCTGCACCAAAATCTATACAGGAACGTATTTAGAAGTTATGGTTTATGTTGTTGATATTTGCTTAGCTACAAGAATGCTACTTAGTGTTAACCAGTGAAGTTGACTGGTGTACATAAGTTCAAGCGTTAAATTCTTCCTTGAACATTCATCGAGTGGCTTGAGTTTATTATTATAGTGAACAAGATCCTAGACAGACAACGGAATGCCCCGGTTTGTAATAACACGTTCAGTACATCCACCTCCACTGGGTAGGCTACCTTGCAGGCGGCTACGTATTGTGATGGCCTCACAATCCTCTTGAATTCCGTGGCCACAGAAGCTTGACCAACATTGTCTAAGGGAAATTATTTTCTTTTCTTTATGGGTTCTAAAAGAGCTAGATTTCTCCAACGTTTAGCTCCCTAGATCCCAGAGCTTAAAATGATGACCCACATTTTTAAGACAACCCTAGATTATTGTCGTTTATGGCGTATACTTATTTATCGCGGACACTTTGTTTAGAACCATTCGTGAGAGGGAGGATACGTAAACATGTTCCAGAGGCGTGTCTGTCTTAAAATATCTGGCAGTGCGTCATTCACATGGCGCCTTCCTTTTCATTCTGTCAACAAAATAGCACGTTGGCACGCACGTATATGTCAATATAGAAACATTTCTATCTTAATGGACGTAATTATTTAACAACAAGTATGCCTCATTCTATTTACTAAACGTCTCGCTAAGCATTAACGAAGACTGCTATTGTTAGTTTGAGCGATATTGTGTGCTAAGTTCATTTAATTAAAACAATAGCCTATATATCAGAAATAGCACAATAGTGCCTCGTCTCAGCGTTTCCCCTTTATCTTACATTATTATATTACTGACGCTCCTTTTATAAAGAAGATTTTTGCGTCCTACGTGGTATGAGTATAGTCTTACATTTGGATTAGTGTTTTAAATGATGTTAGGTAGCTGGTTTTCCTAGTTTGTTCAGGCAACCCATTCCGTCCTCGGATGCCACTCGGGAAGAAATAGTACGTATATGCATTTGTTCTAGCATAAGGGATAAGAAATATAAAGTAAAGTATCCCGTCGGACCAAATTGATCCATTGGGCCGGTGAAGCAGCGTTCACCAGTTTCCGTGACTAAGGCATACTAGGTGATTGTGTAGCCAGTACTATACATAGCCGCCTTTACTTACCCCAACTACGGTCAGGTGCCCATCAGGGCTGGGTAGACTCAGAGACACCCTCAAATCCTGGGAAAAAATCCTAGCCTGCACCAGGAAAATATGTTTTTGTCATAATGTTTTTATTATTATTTATTAATTATTTGTTTTTCTTTCGAGGTCCTACATTATTTTTATTTGACTAACAGAAATTTATTTCTAAAAACATACACACATACATAAACAAACGCAGACACACACATACATAGGCCTACACACGAATACGCTTACACAGATACGCACAGATACACAATATACACACACATACACACACACACACATGAACGCTAATACTTACAGATACACATAGATACACATACATACACACTTATACACACATACATAGGCCAATGTGTGTAAAAAACATGGTTTCCGATTTCGGAGAGTTATTGAAAACTAAAACCACGTGTTCCGCCGCCATTACAAGTGGAACGGTTCGACCAACTTGACTTACATATTGGTTATCAGCAACCTTTGAACTTTGCATTTGTTTACAAGTGAAGTGGGCATTTCTATAACATTCTAGTACCATTAACATATTTCATTGTTGGGGTCGTGTTTATTTAGTGGGTCGCGGACTTGTGGAATGTTGAGATACGACAGGGAGAAAGGGAGATGGGGAGTGAGATAAAGAAAGAGAGAGAGAGAGAGAAAAAAGTGAAGAACAAAAAATAAACAAAAGAAATATAGACGAATAGAATATGAAGGAGAGAAAGAGTGAGATGGGAAGAGAGATAGAGAAAGAGAATGGGGAAGAAAAAAATATGAACGATAGATAGATAATGGAAGAAACAGAGAAACAGGGAAGAAAGAACGAATGTTAGAGAGAGAGAGAGAAGTACAACCAGAGAAATCTAGTGTACGAGAGAATTGGAAAGAGAAAGTTGAGAGAAAAAGAGAGTGTTTAAGTTTTGGGAAAGGAAGCAAGAGTGAACAGGAGGAAAAATAGATACATTGAGAATGATAGAAAGAAAATTAAAGAGAAAGAAAGAGAGAACAGAAGAGGCAATGAGAGACAGAGAGAGAGAGAGAGAGATAGAGAGAGAGAGAGAGGTAAGAAGAGATAGAAATGAAGGGTAAAAATAAAAACGTATCAACGGATTAAACCAAGAATTATATTTCTGACACTTAAAGTACGTTTGACAGTTATACAAACCTGATTTTTTTCCTTCTATATAACAGGCCCTACCAGAGAAAGACAATTACACACTGACATTGCTATAATCAGGCCCGACTAGCTACACACACACACAAATTGTCAATGTTACGAAATTTTGACCCCGTTTTTTTAGCCGACTACAAAATTACGAATATAAGTGTGGAAAACACGAATTAAAAATTACAACGATGGCTTAATTCTATATTAATAAAAAAAAATAAATAAAAAAAAAAAAAAATAAAAAAAAAAAAAAAAAAAATGTCTGTGTTGATAATTTGTCAGTTTGATAATTCGTCTGTTTGATAATTCGTCAGTTTGATAATTCCTTGCACGTCGCAATTCAAACAATAATTTACGATTTCGTGCCAATACAAACATATAATTAGAAAAAAATCAAACACGGACTTGTAAGTGAAATATATTTCTTACACTAAAATTGTTGAAATGAAAAGCTTGCATGATCAATTATATGTGTCATTTAAATGGCAGTTAGAGCATAATTAGGATTTAGATAAGAGGTCGCAGGTAAAGATAATCCTGGTAAGCCACCTATATATTATTTTAATTTTGCCCAACGGCTAATTGTTATTAAAATATGTTTGAAAAAATATAAGCTTATGAAGAAAGAAACTCATTAGCACTTTTTTTTATCCCGGGCTCACTTTCGTCTATCTCGGAAATTGTTCACTATGAAATAATACACTCAAGCCAGTCGATGACCGTTAGTAAAAAATTTAACCTTTAACTTATGTACAATAATAACATCCAACTTCACTGGTCCATTATATTAGTAGCTTCTATATCACTCTGCAAAACAGCAGCCAACTACACCTCTGCGCGCCTTAAATAGGTTTTGATGCAGTTTTCAGAAGTTTTCAGAACGCAAAGGTAAAATGTTTACTAGAAACTAGAAATATGTAGTGACTACGTGAACACACATTGGTGTATGCAAATAATCTCTACGTCGTCATAAATAGCTCTAATTTAATTATCCCTTCAACCTAAAACGTATAATCTCTAAGACATAATTAAGTAAAGTAATAAAGTACTAGTAATACAAAGTAAAGTAATAGCGTCCACTAGTTTCTGTGGTCACGGCTTACTCGGGGATGTGTGGCCAGCACAATGCCCAGCGCCCAGCGGCCATTGTACCCATCAGAGCTGGGTAGAATCAGGGACTTCCTCCAGTCCCGGGAACAAATCCTAGCCTGCATCAGGATTCGAACCCAGGACCTTATGGTGGAATGGTTAAAATATAGCCTTCGGAAACTACAGTAATTTAACTATTATTACAGTGTTATTGAAATAAAATTGTGTGATTAGGAATTGTCAATGAAAGCGTTTTAAAAAAGAAGTTATTACTGATTTTCTAATTTGTAAGTAGGAAGGTCAGGCTTTTCCATACAGAGCTGATATATTTACCGGTATGCTTAACATGAATATGAATTCTCTTGTGGAATAAATATGATCAGAAATAAATTAACGTAGTAATTGAATAACACTAAAATGGATTGGAGAAAGACCGAGCGTTGCTGAGGGCTCTGGCTGGATACTCGTGTAATAAATAACTCAAGGCGTCACAATGTCATTAACAAGGGAGAGTATCGAGTAATAATTGACTCGATACTCGTTTTTACTTTAGCGATCCGGACAATGAAATAAAAAAAAACGGCTAGTGAATACAAATGAGAATTTGTAGAATTTTAATTTTTTACATGTTACAAAACCTTTTTTTAATATAGAAGATTTTTGCGTCCTACTCTCAGTCTTCGTTTTGCATTTTGATTAGAGTCAAGTGTTTTAAATGATGTTAAGTTGTTCGTTTTCCTGGTTTGTTTAAGGCCTTTCTTAACCGGGCCGAACCTGAGATCGGCGACCTAGTTTGCAAACCACAGTCACATGTACAAGTACAAACCCTGAACCTTTCTGCGAGATCGCAGATCGGGGTTTGCTATCATGGGCATTTAGTTGTTTCACTTAAGTAGCTGTGGTGTCTTTTATCTTATCTATCCTATACATTACAGACGCCCCTTCTATAAAGAAGATTATTGTGTCCTGCGTTTATCCGTGGTCTGAGTCTACTCTTGCATTTCTATTAATGTTTAAAATGATGTTTTAAGTTACTGGAATTCCTGGTTTCTTCAGGCAACCCATTCCATGCTCGGATACTACTCGGGAAGTAAGGGTACCGGTACTTATATGCTTAATAATTTGACATACAAGACACAATTGGACTAACTCTTTGGAAACCGAATGAAAGAAACCAGTGATCGAAAACCTAAGGCATGCGTGCCAGACTTGGCACGCAGAGCGATTTTCAATGGCACGCGAGATATCTCCCCAAGAAAGATATTTTTAATGCAAGTCATCAATGTACCGGTACTTCAGCATAATGAATGGCTGCCGCGGGAAAATCACAATGTATGTCGACTGTTGTTGTTCAAGAAAGTTTGTGTGTAAATATTTCCTCACTGGACTTGCGATCTGTGATTGAATATTTTGTAAAGAGAATCGATTGTATAGTATCTCACCTTTCTCGATTTACAGACAATTCAAGTGTCTTCTACAAGAAAGTGATACTGAATATAGAGAGCTGTTGTAGTTGCACAGATAGTTCGTTGGCTTAGACGAGGTTAAGTCTTGTGTGGATTAGTTTCTGGTCTGGAAGCGTTTAAGATGTTTCTTGATAAAAAAGACAACAACAACATCTTCTGATATTGAACCGACTGTTGAAGCCGATGTTTCTGAATTACAAATAGACATATTTTAGTAAGTTTACTCGCATTTACAGGGACGTGGATTTGCATTGAAACTGGATATATCTTGCCGTGAAATCAATTTTTTAAAGTACTCAAAGTGTTCTAAACAAAGGCAATGCTTTTAATTCATGGTCTCGTGTTGACATACCTCATTAAGCCTGACTGGCTTGAACGTACTACAACCTACTTAGATCTGGATTTTTGTTTTAATGGAGGGATATTTGCAATTTTAAAATGCATCAATTGAATTTTAAACATTTAAAAAAGTTTATCAAAACATTCCAATTTGCGGGAAAGCTTGCAAGTCGTCTGCTATTCTCAACTACTAGGCATTCACATTACTTTCAGCCTTTGGTTCAACATGTCAACAGATTTTATCGCACATGAAAGCTGTTTCAAGCATACAAAGCGGTCCCTTACACTTTACCACTCAAATATGTAGGCCTACCTGACATGAACAATTAGTGAAGAGCATTCAAGGACAAAACGCTCATTAATTGATACAGACTAATTACATTCAATTGATTTTTTATGCTTAGCTACTTTAATTAGGCATACACAAAAATGTATTCTTATTATTTCATTAAATGTAAGCTGCTTTTAAATTAGCATAATGGAGCCGAGCGGCAGTGCGTTAGGCTGGAATACCGAAGGTCCTGGTGGAGGCTAGGATTTGTTCCCGGGTCTGGAGGTGTCTCTGAGTCTACCCAGCTCTGATGGGTAACTTATGTTGGGGTAGTTTAGCTGGGTTTCTGCTGGCCACACAATCCCCTATTATGCCATGGCCACAGAAACTGGTGAACGCTGCTCCACCGGCCCTATGGATCAATGTGTCTGACGGGATACTTTGCTTCACTATACTCGCATTATATTATGCAATTGTTGTAATTATTAATGTTTAAAAATAAAGTTCTTAAATGGACAAACAATATAGGCTGGAAATGTTTATTTACCACCGTTTAACGTATAAAAATGTTATACCTCTAATTATATCTTGAAACGAATACCATAATCCTGGATTCGTATAAAAGAATAATAACTTAAAATTAATATTAGTCATATTACAAAGCAGGACTTGTTTGTCATCACTAAAATCAAAATTAATTTATGAAATTTTACTTTTAAAGGGAGGTAATTAACCCGTTTTCTTTGCGTTAAAATGTTAAAATATTTTAATATTTTTTTCTTAGAAAAATAAATGGCTTACAATGTACAACTTTAAAATTATCAAACTATTAAATTATGTAGTTGAAAATTATATACATATTTTATATGACTAAATAATTTTTATTTACATTTTTAAACTTCACATTAGCTACCCAGTTTGTATAATTACTTCGTATCTCATCTTCTTAAGTGTATTCTGTAAATGAAGCAGTACGAGCACCCTCTCCCAAAAAAATGTAAGAAATCTCAGTTACCACCACGACATCCAATATAATGAACCAATATCTGGTGTCATAATTATTTCAGGTCAACAATTTTAAAATTATTAGACGCTAACCTTTAGTGTCAAATATGTAAAATACATTATTCTATTATTTTTACTATTGACCCAAATCCAAAGAAAAAAAAAGAATATCACAAACAGGTTTACTTGAATTAAAAATAAAACGCTTCAACGATTTTCTCTAAGACGCTCCATTGCTTTTGGCGCTAACAGAATTGTCTTATTATAAAAACTATAGTAGAGACTGTTAACTTTCAGGCTGATAGAACGCTGAATGGGTTAGAAATCCTAGTAATAGCAAAAGGGCAAAGAGTAAAGTAGTAATAATACATAAGGCATTAAACTCTAATTTAGAAATACAACCCAATAACAATCTGTTGCAAAGCTCAGATAAACATAAAGACAAAAACACCTTCCTTGTCCCTTATGCGAGAACAAATGCATATAAGTACTCTTTCTTCCCGAGTGGCATTCGGGCATGGAATGGGTTGCCTGAACAAACCAGGAAAACCAATAACCTGACATCATTTAAAACATTAATAAAAATGCAAGACTAGACTCGGACCACGGATGAGCGTAGGACGCAATAATCTTCTTTATAGAAGGAGCGTCTGTAATGTATAAGATAAGATAAGGTTGCCGACTAATGCAATAAATTTCCATATTTGGTAAACTCAAAAAACCTGGCATGAGGTTACTCTATGCAGACTACATACAGGACATTCAAAACTATCACATTCCTTTCTCTTAAAACGAGAAACGGCCCCAGTGTGTGCTTTCTGCAATGTCACTTTTACAGTTTCTCACATTTTTTTGGAATGCACATTTAGTGAAATTCGACGTAGGCCTAAATGCTATTACTGTAGAACTCTCTAAAACTATTTAAATTTTTTTAAATGATGTTTTGTGTTTTAAGTCTTATTAAGATTTAAGCTGTATTATGTCTGTTAAATAAAATATGTTATTTTATTATTATCATAGACATAGATCATAGACGATGTGAGCCTATTAGTGACTTGACTAAATAGCCTATTCACCAACACTATCACTTGACATCGTAGCCTATCCTACGAAACATTAAAAGTGTAGGCCTATAAAGTGAAATTGAAAGTGTAAATAGGTCTAGCCGGCCCTAACCTAATCACATTAATCAATTAATCTACAGTACCACTATTTACCTCCTTATTTTTGAGTAGGATAGCCAATATTCATATGTGAATTTGGCATGATAAGAAACTTCACCATATGCCATATTTGTTCCTCTATTTACAAATGACGTCACTAAAAAACGTAAGCTCCGCCCATTGCAAACGCTCTATATAAGATAAGATAAGAAAAGTTTATTTGATAATTTGATAGAATTGCGCATCTTTTGTGGGAAAACTTAGAATCGCAATATAAAAGACACTTCAAAAATATTAATAAACATGAAATGAAAGGTTTAGGAAAAATATAAAGACATCATTGACAATGGGTCCATGTCAAGTAAGGTAATACGCTTTTATCTTATCTTATCGATTTTTCTATCTTATTCTAAGCTTATAAGCTTATATTTTAAAACAATTACACCGTACACTTATGTACAATAAAAATTGACTGATTTCTTCTTTACTGAGGGCAAAAGACGAGTTAAAAACAAAGGAAAAGCTGTTGTAATTTTAGTGCCACTTAATCTGTAGGCCTATTATTAGGTCTAGTTCACAGTTCGTTGTCGGTACTATTTCAAAACAATTATGTCTGCGTTACTTATAAAAAAAAGTTCTTTTTCAATACAAGCAAATACTAAAAACTATACATGTTTGCATGCCACTTTATATCTATCTATCTATCTATCTATCTATCTATCTATCTATCTATCTATCTATCTATCTATCTTGTTACAACCACTATCTTGTAGTCGTCAGTGCAGTGTAGATGATGCACTCGTTAGTGCTAGGGTAGAATTGATGTTTAATATTATGTTGTTTTCATCTGCACACAATAATAATACTAATAGTAATAGTAATAATAATAATAAGACTCGTATAGCGCATATCCCGTTGGGAACAGTTCTATGCGCTGTCAACAGTTACACACAAAGTACAGACAACGAATAAAAGACAAAAATGTATACATGAAAAATAATAAAATAAAATAATGAACTGCTAGTTGAATAAGTAGGTCTTCAGTCGGCTTCTGATGGTGTCAAAGCTAGGACTGTCGAAGTTGTAGTGGGAGGGCATTCCATGCGGACGGGCCCACGTATGAGAATGCCCGTTCGCCAGCGGACACCAGTTTCACACGAGGGATCTGAAGAGTAAGTGTATCAGAAGCCGAGCGGAGTGGACGGGATTGAGTATAGAGCTCGAGACAGGAGCGAATGTAGTCGGGAGCAGAGTCATTCAGGAACTTGTAACATAAAGACGCCAGCTTGTAGGAGATCCGGTGGTTAATGGGTAGCCAGTGCAGAGATCGGAGCAGAGGAGCAGTATGGGTCGAAATCTTCTTTTTTAAAGACAAGTCGGGAAGCACAGTTCTGAACGTTGGAGGCCCTGAAGGGAGGAGGTCGAGAGGCCAGCCAAGAGCGAATTGCAGTAATCCAAGCGGGAAAAAAGGAGAGAGATGACAAGCTTAACACAAGCTTCCTTGGTCAGATAGCGACGGATGGCGGCATTGCGACGCAGATGAAAAAAAAATCAGATTTTGGTCAGGAAGGAGATGTGGGGCTGCATGGACAGCGTGGAGTCTAGATAGACGCCAAGGCTCTTGACAGTCGGGGAGAAAAGTACTGTTGCGTCGCCAGTTGGAGATCGGACGCAATGAGGGACACGACCCTCTGTCTCGTACCGACGATAAGAGCTTCAGTCTTCTCACTGTTCAACTTCAACTTGTTTTCGTCATCCAGTTCTTTATGTCCAGGAAACAGTTGGAGATGGAAGAAAGGAACCCGTCGAAGTCTTCAGGCTTAGCACTGTTATAGAGCTGGCCTGGGTGTCATCGGCAAAAGAATGATATTTCAGGTTGTTGCGTTCGATGACAAAGGAGAGGGGTTGGGTGTAAAGGGTAAAAAGAACTGGGCCGAGGTCAGACCCCTGTGGCACACCATAGCATACATGATCGGGCTGGGATGATAAGGACTCGGTCATGACGGTCTGGAAGCGATTCTGAAGATAGCTCGTGAACCAGGAGAGGGCGATGTCGTGAATGCTAAACGTAGAGCTGCGGCGATCTATCAGTCAGTGATGGTCAATCGTATCAAAGGCTGCGGACAAATCTAACTGTACAAGGGCAGAGACGAGACCTCTGTAGCGTTTAGTAGGTCAGTGGTGATCCGCAAAAGCGCTGTCTCAGTGCTGTTATGGTGGCGATACGCGGACGGGTGCGCGGGCATCAACGAATACAGAGACCGGTGGGCATTTAACTGCTCAAGGAGAATACGCTCCAGGAACTTGGAAAGGAAGGGCGGTATACTGGGCGGTAATTCTTGCACTCATTTACGTCGAGGCCGGGTCTCTCTAATGCCCTGGCTCCAAACTCAGACTTTGCTATCCGACAATTCCTTCTTTCAATAAACCAGTAGCCTACTTGTAGATATTATTATAGTCCGACTTGATATTATTAATAGGCCTATACTGTATTATAAATAATGAGACATATTTTTGACAACAGTAACGAGGTGTAGAAAGTTCATTCAATACATATTTAATCCAGAAACAGAGCCAGTTCTTGAAGAGTTTCATATACAAGTGTAAAATACAAATATGTGCAGTCACAGTGAAATAGGATCAACACAAGCGTCAACGTAGAGACTTTGCCACCTTTGCCCCAAAAACTAACTTTCCAAAGGCGCACAGGTCTTATATACTGTTAAAAGCGGCAAGGTTAGTCCATTACTAAAGGGGTAAAATGTTGGCGTTTTACTACCCCATAGTAAATGATGATTGTCTTAAGATGATCTCCCCATTACATTAATAATTAACTATTCCCAAATGTACACACTTCTTTGAAAGAAGGAGAGAGAGATGCTCGCCCAATATGGCAATGTCAACAGATGTGGACATAAGGGGGAATGATTTAGTTTTTAGCCCCTCCTACTAAATTCTCGTTGGAGAGAGAATAAGCGATGTGTGTACTAGTACCGGTAGGGTTGCCAGATACATGGGGACTGGGTACCAAAAGGAGGACACAGAGAGATAAAAAGGAGGACAAAGGAGGACAGATTGGTACCAAAAGGAGGACACATTAAGTGTTTCATTTAAATAATTTTTTTTTTCAATTGAATGCGGATTTAACCAGCAAGCAATTCAATTTTACTACAATGGTTGCCAATAATTATGAATTACTAAATTAACCAAGAAAAGTATTGTAAAAAAAAACAATTAAATATGAATTCAATTGACTTTTTTTTCCAAAATGCAACAATACTATATTATTTGAAAATTAAACAGTCAATTCTATAGTTAATACAGTAGGCCTATAATCTTTCTTAATTATACAACATATTTCTTTGTCGGACCAACTTTTTGCACACGATCCTCGTTAGCAAGAACGAATGTAAAAAAAAACTGTTTAGGCTACATGTGAGATTTTTCAAGTTATACTTTGTAAGAATGATGCCCTGAGTTAACTGAGAGTCTGTTTCTTTGTCCATTGAGCGTTTATGAATGAGAACACTCTTTTCACATTATCATTGTGTCCACGGATAGGCCTACACAAAAAAAGTTCACACATTTTTAGTAACTGTGAAAAGCAACTTACATTTGGGAAACTTTGAAAAAAACAAACTCCACTGCAATTATTAATTTAACAAACAAGGCATTAGATAACACAATCTAATTCATTACATTTCCTGCTAAATACTCCAGTGTTTTGCTTTACTTGACCCAGCCACTTATTGACATTAAGTAAGAAAAGAAAAAGTGTAGGCCTACTGACGACTTTAAAAACCTTTGGCGTACAAAAGCCGGACATTTTAAGGATTTTTAGCTTTGCCTGCCGGACGGAGGACACAGGGCTAAAAAGTAGGACATGTCCTCCTTTTGCCGGACGTCTGGCAACCCTAAGTACCGGGTACTATTATAAATATATATATATACATTGTTACCTCGGGTTGCGAACTTAATTCGTTCCTGAATTCGGTTCGTAATCTGAAACTTTCTTAATCTGAAACTTTCGTAATCTGAAACATTGAAATAAATGAAAAAACAACATTCCGTTTCAAGATTCAAGACGTTTACCTGAGAAAACGTAAAGAATATGGGTAATCTAAATAAAGAGGAGAAAAAAGTAGGTTATAATAATCTTCTACCTTAAAGGAACGTTGTAAACGTATAAAATTTAGTCTATCTTTCTTTTCAATAAAACGATAATTAATTTTTTCCCCCTTTCTTTCTAGCCACAATGAGTGATTTTAGTAATTTTTTGTTCTTTATAATGGTAGACTTTGGCACGCTGTTCCCGTTAGCGATGTCACACACACTCACACACTAATGCGATTTATGTTTTATAATTATGTTCGTGGTTACCTGGCAGTAAAGTAGCAGCCCCGGAGGCTCGGTGGCCGTGCTGGCAGCGCGTTCGGCTGGCGTACCGAAGGTCCCGGTTTCGAATAATGGTGCGGGCTAGGATTTTTTTCCCGGGTCTGGAGGGTGTCCATGAGTCTACCCAGCTCTGATGGGTACCTGACCATAGTTGGGGTAAAGTAAAGGAGACTGTGCATAGTGCAGGCCACACAATCACCTAGTAGGCCTATGCCATGACCACAGAAACTGATTCGACGGGTACTTTACTTAAAGTAGCAGCCTCACTACCGTTTTTCAAAACTCATAATTGATTGGGTTAACAAGGAAAATATTGAAATAGATAAACTGAACAGAGTGTCACTGCTAAGAAATCTTTTTACTGATGCGTAGTAAGGCCAATGCGCTCGGTATTTCTGTTAGGTTTTCGTTTGCACTGTAAGTGATCGGTTATTTCCAAAGTTCAACCTTCCTATCTGTTTCTCTCTCTCTCTCTCTCTCTCTCTCTCTCTCTCTCTCTCTCTCTCTCTCTCTCTCTCTCTCTCTCTCTCTCTCTCTCGCCTTCCTTCGTAACTGCTCGAATGCTCGTTACCCGAGACAAACATTTCGTAATCCCAATCGTTCGTAATATTATGATACCACTGTATTTCAAGTTACCGTATCTGTCAGCCGTATTGTTTAACGTGTATCTTCCACCATGGCTGCTGCTACAATTGTCTTTTTTACATAGACGCCACACGGCTTGACACTTTTAAACTTCAATCCCATTGCAGGTTTTGTTCAAGTCAGGCCTAGGCCGGGCCCTTCTTCTCGCCCACGGGCATAGCCTGAAGACAGCCTACCAGTGCTGCAACATGAGCTCAACCGGCAAGGTTGCCATAGTTACAGGAGCGGCTCAGGGGTTGGGGAAAGCATTCTGTGATATCTTGCTGAAAAATGGCGCCAGGGTAAGACCGTCATTATGTTTGTCTGTGTTATTATAAGAAGAAACTTTTCTCTTTAATAGTATTTTTTTTTAAAATTGTAATTTCACTAAAACGAATGCATTTTATACATTTTTATAAGACGCTGTAATTTTACCATGCAAAACAGAAACTGCAATTTTACAAAAGCCTCGCATTCCGTCTTTTGACGGAGTCTACAGAGATGATTGAAACATCATTTACAGTGTTTGGGAAAATGGCTATAAAATGGCTTTCGTACCGAAGGTCCTGGGTTCGAATCCAGGTGAAGGCTAGGATTTTTTGGGCCCTGAACTCGAGGGTGTCCCTAGAGTCTACCCAGCTCTGATGGGTACCTGACATTAGTTGTGGTAAAAAAGGTTGCTGGGAATTGTGTTGACCACACATCCCCTAGTATGCCGTGGCTCCAAAAGCTGCTTCACCGGCCCTATGATCAATTTGATCCGGCGGGTACTTAACTTTTACTTTGATGGTAATCATTATCCGTTTGACTACGTTCGAAGTATTTGTTAAATCTGCATAACAACTAAGACGCGAACGCCAGGAAATCATTTCAAAGGTTTAGTTTCAGACAGATTAACGAGTACTGCAATTGAAGGCTGGAAACACAACTTTTTTTATGGAGGCTGAGGCGGTGTTTTCATGGCTCCTACACCAGCCAGCGGGCGCAGCCAGTCGCTTTGAATGAGTCACAGCCTCTACAGACAGGGGCCACGAGATATCAAGACTTGAGAGTCTAGGCGTTTTTACAATAACCTAAGTAACTGAGAGTTATCTGATGGCCCCGTTCGTTGGACCACCCCACACTGTGTCTCAAGGTTGGTTATTTTTTTTTTTTTTTGTTTTCGCCCCACACAGGTAGGAATGACAGACGTCAACTTCGACCAGGGAATGCAAACTGCCAGTGAGTTTGAATTAAAGTATGGCCAGGACCGAGTCTTGTTTAAAAAATGTGACGTCACCAATGCCGTTGAGATGGCAGGTAAATAAATAAATAATTTTAAAACATAGTATTAGATTTTGTGTTAGATCTAACTGTCGTACCATTTCCCCAAGCTTTTTGTAAGTGATATGAATAGACTGTCCTCCTATCGGTGCTTTGGGCGTGGTTGTTCCGGTGCGTTCTTCAGTTACTTTCAGATGTATGTAGATCTATGTTTAGTTTTCAGATGCGTTTTTATAAAGAGAAGATTATAGCTTCCTACGCACGTCCTTGGCTATGGACCAGTCTTGAATTTAGATAAGGTTTCTAAATGAGGTTGATCTATTTTTAGACAACCATAGTTGAATTAACCACCTGCTTTTAGGAAATACAATGGAATTTCCCCAAAGAAGGAGTTTAACAATTATCGATATACCGTTTAGTCGAATGCTGCACACAGTGGCGTATTTAGGCATGTTCCACATGTTCCATTGGAACAGAGGCCCCCACACAAAAGGGGCCCCCACACATCCCAAATAACAAATTGTTTAGTCTTTTCTTTTGGCAATTAGAATAGTGCTGTTGTAGAAGCGCACGAGGAACGATCACCAATGTTGCATTATGCCTTGATAAACCGAGTCAACGTTTCATAGACAATAGGGTTTGTTAATATCAGAGTCAGACAGAGGGGGTTACTGGTTATCATTCAGCATCAGCAACTCTGTACACAGGCTAACACAGCAATGTCGGAAGGCGAGGTCACTAGGGACCTCCACATAAATGTGGGAACAGGGCCCCCACAATCCTAAATACGGCCCTGGCTGTACAGCTAAACGAGGAACCGCAAAAATATAAATGCGCCAAATTACAGGACACACAAATTGTTTTCAACCAATTTTATAAAAGGAGAAAAGTTTTCTAATACAAAGCTCTAAAAGTTTTCTATTACACAATCTCTTAAAAGTCTTCTAATACAAAAGTAAACTAATAAACACAAAACATCTTACTGAAAGATTTGTTTACGGTAATGGTAATAAGTAAATTTCATTTTATGTTTGTATTATTGTTTATATATTCTATATATTTTAACAAAAAATCTAAAAGAGGTACAACAAGATCTCTGTAGTGCTAAGGGCCTCTCGGGGTCTTAACCCTGCCCTGCAGAAAGCCCGCACTACACTGGAATGATTCCTGAAAAAAAAACATGTTCATTGAATTTCGCAAAATGGCTTACTGAGTATTTTATACAACTATTGTGTTGTATGGGGCACGGTGCCCCAGCGGCAGCTCGTTCGACTGGCGTACCGAAGGTCCTGGGCTCGACTCCTGGTGAAAGCTAGGATTTGGACCCGGGTCTGGAGTGTGCCCCTGAGCCCACCCAGCTCTGATGGGTACCTGACTTTAGTGTAAAGTAAGGCGGCCGGACATTGTGCTGGCCACAAGATCCCCTAGATATGCCGTGGCCACAGAAACTGGTAAACACTGCTTTTAGGCCCTATGGATCAATTTGATCCGACTGGATTACGTTTTTTAAAACTTTTATTGGGCTGTATTTGTGTGGTAATTTATTGCTTTATGATTTATCGCCACTCTGTTAACCCCCTTACCTGAAGAGTTTCTAAATTTATTTGATATAACTATTGCTATTACACTTCGTAGGTGTGGGAATTCCCTTAAAATGAATCATATACAGCTCTTTTGTATAAATAATTTCAAACATGTTTTTCAAAGTTGATAAATTCCAGAAAAAAAAAAATGATTTTCTAATAAAGGTCTATCTTAAATATTACTTTATGTTACGAGTATTTCTTGATGGGTACCTGTCTTAGCTGGGATAAAGTAAAGGCGGCTGTGCATTGTGCTAGCCACACAATCACCTAGTATGCCGTGGCCACTGATACTGGTAAACGCTGCTTCACCGGCCCTATGATCAATCAGGTTCAAAGGTTGCTTTACTTCGAGTTTTTCTGATTGTCATCTTAAAAGAAAAGGACAAAATTATATCACCTTTATTGAACTCAACTCGACATGGGGGTCGAGCGGAAGCGCGTTTGCATATTGCCAGAGATCTCTGGTTTGAAAAACGAAAGGTGGCATATCATGTGCGCATCTCAACTTTGTTTTTATTAACCAGGAAGAAATAATTTATTGATAGCAGCCTCCTGTCCATGTGTGATATTAAATATATATAAAAATAGCAAGACAACAAAAACTACTAAGAATTGTGACTCTGATTTTTCGCAGAAGCCTTCAGCTCAATCAAGTCCAAATTTGGTCAACTGGATATTGTTGTCAACAATGCCGGAGTCGGGTTTGAGATGGGAGATAAGTGGGAGCTGACGGTGGATATAAATGTGGTAAGTGGGGTTGTCTTTCTTTCGTTGCTTTATTTATATATACGCGTTCTTGATGCCACACAATCCCATAGAGCCATGGGGTATGTGAGCCTCTGAGCTATATATACATGGGGTGCTCAATTACTTAAATTCGTCGGGGAAACGCAGACTTTTATATATAGATAGGTGGTACGTATTCTAATGGCCGATTTCAGTTACTGGTATAAATAATCATAAACATCTATTAAAAGGTATTTTTGAGTGACTGAAACATGTTATATTATTATTACGCCTTTATGGCATTTAATTCATGCCTGAGTATAACCTGAGTTATGAACTAAATACATTTAAATATATAAGTCTATATAATACAATACTTACTCAGATAATATATATATTTTTTTTTTTGGGCAATGAACGCATTCAACCGAGAGAGACGAACAGCCATTTTGTTAAGTTCATTTTTATGGCCGCTTTTCCGGAAAGTGTTTATAGTAATATCGATCTTTCTATCTATCTCTCTAGATCGTTCTCTCTCTCTCTCTTTCTCTTTTCATGTATTGATAAAGCTAAGTTCAATACCTATAAGCTGCAGACAAAGGCTAAATTACAAAAAAAATATTCAAATGTATGAGAAAAAAAGACTTACCATTACACAATCCCAACACTGCAATAAACAGAGGCAATTACCAGGCGCGTTTTATCATCCCAACACTGCAATGATCAGTGGCTATACAATTATCAGGCGCGTTTTGTCATCCCAACACTGCAATGATCAGTGGCTATACAATTACCAGGCACGTTTTGTCATCCCACAAACTGCAATGATCAGTGGCTATACAATTATCAGGCACGTTTTGTCATCCCAACACTGCAATGATCAGTGGCTATACAATTACCAGGCGCGTTTTGTCATCCCAACACTGCAATGATCAGTGGCTATACAATTACCAGGCGCGTTTTGTCATCCCAACACTGCAATGATCAGTGGCTATACAATTACCAGGCGCGTTTTGTCATCCCAACACTGCAATGATCAGTGGCTATACAATTACCAGGCGCGTTTTGTCATCCCAACACTGCAATGATCAATGGCTATACAATTACCAGGCGCGTTTTGTCATCCCAACACTGCAATGATCAGTGGCTATACAATTACCGGGCGCGTTTTGTCATCCCAACACTGCAATGATCAGTGGCTATACAATTACCAGGCGCGTTTTGTCATCTCAACACTGCAATGATCAGTGGCTATACAATTACCAGGCACGTTTTGTCATCCCAACACTGCAATGATCCGTGGCTAAACAATTACCAGGCGCGTTTTGTCATCCCAACACTGCAATGATCAGTGGCTATACAATTACCAGGCACGTTTTGTCATCCCAACACTGCAATGATCAGTGGCTATACAATTACCAGGCGCGTTTTGTCATCCCAACACTGCAATGATCAGTGGCTATACAATTACCAGGCGCGTTTTTGTCATCCCAACACTGCAATGATCAGTGGCTATACAATTACCAGGCACGTTTTGTCATCCCAACACTGCAATGATCAGTGGATATACAATTACCAGGCGCGTTTTGTCATCCCAACACTGCAATGATCAGTGGCTATACAATTACCAGGCACGTTTTGTCATCCCAACACTGCAATGATCAGTGGCTATACAATTACCAGGCACGTTTTGTCATCCCAACACTGCAATGATCAGTGGCTATACAATTACCAGGCGCGTTTTGTCATCCCAACACTGCAATGATCAGTGGCTATACAATTACCAGGCACGTTTTGCCATCCCAACACTGCAATGATCAGTGGCTATACAATTACCAGGCACGTTTTGTCATCCCAACACTGCAATGATCAGTGGCTATACAATTACCAGGCACGTTTTGTCATCCCAACACTGCAATGATCAGTGGCTATACAATTACCAGGCGCGTTTTGTCATCCCAACACTGCAATGATCAGTGGCTATACAATTACCAGGCGCGTTTTGTCATCCCAACACTGCAATAATCAGCGGCCATTACCAGGCGCGTTTTGTCATCCTAACACTGCAATAATCAGCGGCCATTACCAGGCACGTTTTGTCCACTCCACAGAAAGGAACCATCAGAGGAACAATGCTAGGCATGGACATGATGAGAAGGGACAAAGGTGGTCACGGAGGTGTCATAGTCAACGTGGCCAGTATGGCGGGTAAGTGGCGACCATCTTACATGTGTTCAACCGGAAATACGCCCACATCTCAAATACGTCAGATCCGTTGACGAAATAAATGTAGTAATAACTTTTTTTCTTTTAATTTTAACGTTAGGTAGTAGTTTATTACATGAAGTTGTTATTTAGGTAGTAGTTACATGAAGGTGTTATTTAGGTAGTTAGGTAGTAGTTACATGAAGGTGTTATTTAGGTAGTTAGGTAGTAGTTACATGAAGGTGTTATTTAGGTAGTTAGGTAGTAGTTACATGAAGGTGTTATTTAGGTAGTTAGGTAGTAGTTACATGAAGGTGTTTTTTTAGGTAGTTAGGTAGTAGTTACATGAAGGTGTTATTTACGTAGTTAGGTAGTAGTTACATGAAGTTATTATTTAGGTAGTTAGGTAGTAGTTACATGAAGTTATTATTTAGTCTACCCTGACCTGTTAGCCGCCTGACAATGGATGGGGAAAAGTAAAGGCGGTTGAGGCTTTGTGCTGGCCACATATTGACTAGCCTTCTATGGTCACGGTAACTTGTGAACGTTGCTTTAAAGGAACTTTAGATCAGATCAATAATTTAAACTGGACATTTATAATTTAAACAGGAAGTGCTCACAGCCTATACAATTGAAACGGGTCTTCGTTGTTTAAACAAAAAATTGGCAACTTAAATAAAAACGCATATAACTTTACAAGGGGGAAGAACACAGCTGTAGCTGTGAAGCCCGGGTCAGCTAGTGGTCATTGGTCAGTTTAGATAACAAAATTAAACAAAGCTTTATGAATCCAGTTTGTTTGCACAGGTAAAACCAAAGACTAATATAATATGGCCCGCTTTCTCTATTTTTAGAGCTTAAGTGTTGTGTTTTTCGTGCGCAGCCAATAACGCTGTGTTGCCGCTGTATACAACTTTCTATTTTAATCTTAATTTGAGTTCTAATCTTTTATACTACAGACGCTCCTCCTATAAAGTCTAAAATTCTAAATGAAAAGTAATGGAACGACGAAATTTAAAAAAATGAAAACATTTACTTTTACAAATACATTATTTAAAAGGTTTAATTCATCTCTAATATTTATTTAAATTCTCCGACAACAACTGTCAATTGAGATAGTTTATAGTTTTCTATTGATAGAATCGTAGCGAATTACTAAACCGGAAGTCTATAGGACCGTATGTGATCGGAACTTTCCGAAACAGAAGAGTTCGAGTTATAGTGAAAGAAAACTTTCATTTTAGTCATAATTGGGCGTAAACTATCACATTTCATTTAAGTCATAATTGGGCGTAAACTATCACATTTCATTTAAGTCATAATTGGGCGTAAACTATCACATTTCATTTAAGTCATAATTGGGCGTAAACTATCACATTTCATTTAAGTCATAATTGGGCGTAAACTATCACATTTCATTTAAGTCATAATTGGGCGTAAACTATCACATTTCATTTAAGTCATAATTGGGCGAAAACAATCACATTTCATTTTAGTCATAATTGGGCGTTAACTATTACATTTCATATAATTTTAGTCCAAGTGTTTTCTGTTCCTCTAGGTATTAACCCCAATCCTTGTGGGCCAGTGTACGGAGCTACAAAGAGTGCAATCATAATGTATTCCCAGTGCTGGTCTGTAAGTTTATAAACAATCACCTAATGAAAAAACCCATCTTCATGATGCTGATATCTAGTTACAGTGTTTGCTAGTTTAGTTTAATCAAAGAAAAAATAAACCCATGCCTAACTAACTCACAATACGTTCTTTGTTATTTCTGCATGATTTTATGTTTATATTTTGTACCCTAGAAAAACCCAGAACTTACTCAAAACGGTGTACGCGTCAACGTGTTGGCCCCTGCCTTCGCTGAGACGGCCATGATGAAGAGTCTTTCGGACAAGTCCGCTGTCCACATGCCGATGATAGCCGGAATGATCATAGACAAAGTTGGCATAATGACGTGAGCCTTTTTTTTAAATAAATTCTCTTAGTTTCCCTTTAGTTTTAATGCCACTATCACAATGAAGAAAAAAATTTCATTGAAATGTCTGTTAAATTATATTGAATGTAGTAAAATTGTAGTTTAATGAACTTGATCTCAAATGTCATTTAAGTGCAGTTGAAATTGCATTGAATGTCGATGATATGTGATTAAAATGTCGAAATTAAGTTTGCATTACATATCGATATTGACAATAAATGATGTAAACAACAATGCGCAATAATATTAACATTTGACAATAAATGTTTTAGAAAAAGGGTTGGCAACCTGCGGGAAGTGTGTCAGACTTGGCACGCAGAACGATTTTACTTGGCACGCGAAAAACCCCCAAAACGGCAATTCTCAAGTCTCTTCAACAAGAAATAGTGTTCTATAGCAAAATGAATTTTAAGCTTTTGGCACGCTGAATGAATTAGAAATCTTACTTTGGCACACTATTATCAAAAGGTTGCCCATCCCTGTTCTGAAGAACTCATATTTTGAGATGTAATATCATAACTTACAACTTTTTTTTCTATTTTAAAAAAATAACAGTCCAGAATCTGTGGCTGAAGGTTTCTATGAACTTGTTACTGACGAATCAAAAAATGGCGCCATACTGAAGATTGCTAAGGCGACAGGAAAACAGTACCACACCATGTAGTATTCAAGAGTTTCCGCCCTTTCATTTTTCACCATTTTCCCAGTTCCGAATTCCATTTTTAGTCATGAGCAGCTTTATCTGGGACATATCTTTATAAAATTATTTTAAATTTGCGTTTGAATTTTAATGACTGAAGTTAATGTTTATGTGTTCAGTGTTTGTCCCAAGTGTAATGTCCATTGTTAGAGTCCAATTTAGTGGTCAGCAGAATGTCCATTGTTAGTGTCAAAATTTAGTGGTCAGCATACTGTCCATTGTTAGTGTTCAGTGTACTGGACAGCAATGTAGTGTCCCGTGGACTGTACAGTGTAATCTCCAGTGTTAGTGTTGAATGTAGAGGATATCATAACATTTAGTGTAGTGTCCTGTGTTTGTTCCCAGTGTAATGGTCAGTGCAATGTCCAGTGTGGTGTCCAGTGTTGTGGTCAGCTGTAACGCACAGTGTTATTGTTCATTGAGCTTAATGTTAGTGTCCAGTTTGATTGTCAGCATAATGTCCACTGTTAGTGTCCAGTACAGTGGTCAGCATAATGTCAAGTATTAGTGTCCAGTGTAGTTGACCGATTGATACTTGCATAGCGACCATTTATCCCAGATGTTTATAATGGAGTGCATTCTGTTTGTCTCGTTTTCGCAATATATTGTGGATAGTTCCGATATAAAAATAAAAGCAATAGAGCTGGAAATACGCAGGAAACAAAGCAAAGTTTGTTTATTAAAAATATGTATTCCGCTTATTAAATATTTCTATTGATATAATTTGGAACTGGACAATGGACTATTTGAAACGTGCACTTGTATGCATTTGGAATATTGTATTATGTGATGTTGTAATGTCTTGAAGACGGTAAAACCTAGATGCAATTGTAAGCACGTCTAGTATGTTAACTTTAACCTGAGGGTTTTATTATGTAACTTTTAATGTTTTGGTTTTAGTCAGATAATTTTAGTCACAGTAACAATCAGTAATGTTAAGTGTTTTAAGCATACGGCTCAATGTTAATTGAGTTTTATACTACATTGTTAATTTAACTATATTTTAAACTTATAATGTGTACATAAAATATATTTTTTTTTATTGTTTGAAAGGGTGATATTTTTTCATTCAGGTGAACAGCGCTAATAAACGTTCGTGTTTGCCACTTCCTCTGTGTTTGTTTTATAATGAGCTTCTTTTTAGGTTATATTGAATACATATTTAAGTTAAATTAGTTTATATTTCAGTTAGTATTAGCTTATATATAAGTTATTATTAGCTTATATTTAAGTTATTATCAGCGTATATTTAAGTTCTAAGTAACTTATATTTTTTTAAGTTTTTATTACCTTATATTTAAGTTATAGGTCTAAGTAGCTTATATTTAAGTTATGATGAGTCTTCATTTAAAATTAAATAACTTTGAAATTCATAACAAAGTGTTACACATAAGAAACATTAATACTTTTGATATTTAGTAATGTAATTGTTATGTAATGTGTTCAATATTTCATTCGAGTTTCCTCCAGTGTTTTACGGCCAACAGTGAGATTGTGTAGCACTGACAATCATTAAATTACACAGCGCAACCAGAGGCTATCCCGCTCAGAAATGTGTGTGGACAGGGCGGTGGTCCTTCTAATCAACGTTTACACGGACTCTTTATTGCCTCGCTAGAGGCGTAGCACACCCACTACACGACGGCTACATCAAAGTTGGCAGTAACAATGGTACGACGTTACCTCATTGTGACATAGACCTAGTCGAAATGGTCCATTGCTGTTGTGTTGTTGTTAATTTTTCAAATGTTTAGGGTGAAACAGTGCACTAGTTCAGAATAATGTAACGATTGTTACCGCATTATTTTCACTAAATGCCCTTGCAATTTATACCATTTACTTGCTTCCCTTGCCACCCACTCGTCATCCTTCTACATTGCAGAATGAATTCGCTCCCCCTCAACCCTGCCCCACGCCCCTGCCTATGACTAAATAAAATATACAAATCTCTGGCCAATAACATTTGGGATTATTTTTTATTTTAAATTTTTATAGGGCACAGTCCTGCCCGGCACACATACACACAAAAATGCCGTTGACGGCTTGTTATTATCGGTCTACCGACGAGATGGTAGGTTGGTGAGTATGTAATCAATGCAAGGAATGCACCAACTGTACTACAGGCCAAAATCCAAATAACCACTTAGTTTAGAGTTTGGAGGAAGTCAATATTTGTTTATTTTGTTATGTAATCTCTCACCCAAATATTTATTCAACTCTTCACGTCTGCCTGTGATATCTCTTCCTCTATCTTCACGTCTGCCTGTGATATCTCTTCCTCTATCTTCACGTCTGCCTGTGATATCTCTTCCTCTATCTTCTATCTTCACCCACTCCTTTCTTTTCCCTCTTTTATTTTTCTTTTCTCTCCCGTCTTTTCATAATTCCCGCCAATATCTACGCTCCGCTATAAACAAAAAAAAACGTCTGTCATGAAAGTAGGTCAACGGCTCAACCTAGATCACCGTGACCTAGATAGATTCAGCAGAAGTGACGCGCAAACAAACAGACTCAATGATAAAACGAATCCACTAGAGCAGTGGTTCCCAATCTTTTTTAGGCCGCGACCCCTTTTTACAGTTTATCATGCGTTGGCGACCCCTCCCCCTCCCCCCCCAAAAAAAAAAATTAATAATTTCGTTTCTAGTTTATTACTGCATTTTGCGACTGTTATGAATTGTAATGTGCAGGATGTAAGGTTATTTTATAATGTTACAAATTTAACCTAATTAAACCATAGCGATTAATAATTTTCAAAAAAAAAAGAAGACATAAAAACAAATGTAATTAAATATTGCAAGATACCTGTATTGGTCTTAGCTTAGGCCTATATTTCTAATTACAACACGAACGTCATCTATTGTGATGGTTGAAATTGCGTATTTCTCATCGGTTCAGAAATTCTTGGGACAGTCTTTGCAAGAGCACAACTAAGCAGTTCACCTCCAACAATAAGTCTACTGTGTTTAGACTTCATAACCAACAAGGTGAAAAAGCATGTTTACTAAGATATTTTGTTGGAAATTGAAGAAAATTACACAACACAATCTCAGTCAAAATAGTTTATGACTGCAAACATTTGATTCAGAATTTTGTACCTGGCATTATAGAGAAATAAGTTCTCTATGCATCGTTGTTAATACGCTCAATGAACTTTGTGCTTTCTCAGGAATATCTTAAACTTTAAATGTGAATGGGCTTCTGGCAAGTACATAGATATGTAGTGTCAGGTAGATTTGGAAAGTATCATGAGATTTCGGCTGCAAGCATGTGAAAGTGTTATTTCACATAATTTATCATCGTAATCATTTTGTCAATTTTTTCAAAGAAAACAGATAAAGTAGACAAGGAGCCGCATGAGAAAAAAAAGTGCCGGTTCGATCCCACTTTTCAACACTAGTCAAATCTAGATGATTTATTTGCATTACATGCGTTTATAGATATCATGAATCTTTTAAAAGGTCTGTGGACCATTTTTTGAAACTGCCATAAGATTTACATTAGAATGTAATCATTTCATTCACAACCTTACAAGCCTATTCACAAACTTTAATCAAGTACAGTTTTTAATTGAAATTAATGTAAATTTTCCTAAACTTCAGCATTGATCTTACAAATAATATTACAAAGATAAATTCTTATGGGCCTCGGCGCAGCGCAATAACTACACACACACACACACACACACACAAACACACGCCCTCTTCGTGAGGCCTGAAGTTGAAGTAGACAGCATATACATATCATTTTCATCAAATTTTTTAATGCAAAAGCTATGATCGGATCTTTTTAGATAAATTAAGGCATGTTATATTTTCCTCCTTGCAGTGATACATTTAACTCATTCAAGATGACAATGATGAAAGCCAAGTAAGTTATTGTCTGCAGTACACTTTTATCACCGAAAAGTGCTTCAAAAAGCAGTCTTGCTTTCTGATATAAAATATATTTAAAAACAATAGTTCACAATGAAGCTAAAAAAACAAGTTTTAATTTCTCTCGACAATCATCTCACAAGTGTGAATTAGCTAGTCTAGCATTGTTCGGAGCCTCATACTCGTTGCACAATTGTGAAAACAGTCGACTGTTTAAAGATCTTGTTTTTACAAAAGGGCACAACTTATGACGCTTTATATTACTTCTTTTGAACTGGTGAGGCAATGTCTTTGTTGCTAATATTTGTCCATATATCATAAAGTGAGCTCCGATTACTTTTGGTCACCAATTATTTTAAAATCCAGGCCGAACAAAATCTACACTAAATTCCAAAATATTCATGAAGTGTCGGTCGTCTTATCGCCAGTAGGCCTACTACTGCTTTTAACACAATGGCTGATTTTAACAGAGAAGAGGCTTTTTAACAGAGAAGAGGCTTTTTAACAGAAAAGAGGCTTTTTAATACAACTCTCTACACACGTGTTACTGGTCCGAATGCGTGCATTATGGTGCCGACCTTGTCACAATCACCTGTATTGATATCATTATGCCAAGTAACCTACTCGTAGTATGCGGATGTATCTGCATGTAGGTGGACTTGCTTGGAGACGGAGATGATTTGTGTTTCGACTCCTAAGACCATCAAAAACATACGTTTTCCGAAGGTCTTTGGCGACCCCCGCGAAATTGTCATTCGATCCCCAGGGGGTCGCGCCCCCCAGTTTGGGAACCGCTGCACTAGAGACTAAAAATGGAAGGGGTGGTGTTTGCTCGGGAGTGGAAAGGGGGGGGGAATAGGGAGAAATATGCTTTGTTTTTCACACCACTTCAAACTGCCTTGTTTTGTTTTCTTAGTTGTATAGATTTATAGCCCCCCCCCCTCTTACTCTTAACCTTTGGAACTAGGTCTAGTCTGAAGTATTTAAACTTCATCACAGTGTGTTCTAGGCTAGGTACCGTCAACCCCCGTGTCACAAATTTTGATGGCACGACATGAAGGCTACCTCTACAATATTACTCACCAAACACCGACGTTTTTCAACATCCGAAGTAAAATAATAATAATAATAATAATATCTGTATAGCGCTGCCAACACACATAATTTAAGCTCAGAGCGCGTTTAACATACAACTAAGAATACTGATATTACCCTAGGCCAGGTGACAGAGCTAAATTGATGATTAAAAAAAGACAAAACAAATACATGTAGCATTAACCGACCTAACCCATAAGTAAGACAGTAAGTTTCTAAAGCATGTTAAATGTTATCTAAGGTAAATATTGAAAAAATGAGTTTTTAAGTTTCAACACCGCTCATCGCGAGCATTAAAGCCAAGATCCATACACTTAGAACGAAGATACATAAACATTCATCGCAAACTAGTCAGTCAAGCTATACCAAAATTGCTACTAGTGTTGACACAGCTACATTATGATAATAAAGTAATGTCTCCACTTTGCGTCACCCTATCAATCTGAATTTCCGGACATAGACTCCAAGCCCTAGGCCAGGGGTCGGCAACCTTTTCATAATAGTGTGCCAAAGTAGTTTTTGCAAATTCATTCAACGTGTCAACAGCCTAAAAGTCATCTTGCTCTTCTCTCTGCTCTTCCGCGTGCCATTGAAAAGCGCCCTGGGTGCCAAGTGTGGAACCCCTGCCCTAGGCAACACACATTCTCATCTATACCTCGCCCACCAGACCCCACTTTCTCAAAACATCAAACTTATTGACAATCATCTGATTGACATAATATTTTGTTCCTTTGTATAAATTATTTTTACAACCTAGATTTTTTTTTTTGGTTGATGTTTGAATTATTTTATAAACCTTGAGATTAACTTCTCTTTTGCTCCATTTCTTCTTCATGTGTGACGAAGGGCACAATCTTTAAAAGGTTGCTGAATAACAAAATTGCATTATGTGTGCAAAAAAATTTGTAATTAGGGGTTTGTTAAATTTTTGTAAATAACGAACGCTTAGGCTTATAATGAGTAATTGAATAACATATTTTCGCATTTAATTGTATATTTTCTTTGGTTATTTGTATGATAAAGTTAATTGCCAATATTCGCTAAAAGTGTATACTATATTAAAAGATATATTTCGTATAACCCGCGATTTGTTTATTAAAAGGAAATATTATAATTATAAGACTTTTTTTGTTCACGTTACGGTAAATGCAATCATTCGGAGATATACTGCAAGGGAGACAAACCGTCGTAATCATACCGCTTTGGAAATGCTTTGATTAATTCCCCTATTCTATGCCGTATCTTATTTATAGATTTCTTATAAGTTTTACAGACGTTCCTTCTAGATTCTAGATTCTAGATCATAGGTTCTCAACCTTTTTTCGGCACACCGCCCTCTGTTACATTTTGTTTCAACTCACCGACCCCCCCCCCCCCCAACTTTATATCTCCAGTTATAAAGAAAATTGTGATTTCTTTAGGTAATCTCACAATGTACTCTAAATCAGGGGTCGGCAACCATGGCTACGCGTGCCAAACTTGGCACGCAGAGCGATTTTTAATAGCACACGAGAGACCTCCAAGAGGTTGGTTTTTTTTATTGATAAAAACAAAAACATTTTCCGGTTCTAAATGAGGAAAACTAACTGAAAACTGATGTTTCTGACACATTTCAGTGAGTTGAACTTGCATTGACAAGGACCACTGGAACTGGAATGGATTTGCATTGACATTTCTAAACACTTTACTACATGTACATCCCTATGTTAAAGAATATATTAAGATAGATAGATGGGCTTTTTTTTTAGAAGTAAATCGAAGCTCTCAATGCGGAGTTTTCTAACCAAAGGCAAGACTTTTAAATTGACGGACTCATTTTTTCATACCACATCAAGCCTAACTGGTTTGATCTTACTACAACCTTCTTAGATCTTTTTTTTAATTGGAGGAATATTGGCGATTTTAAAATGCAGCAAGTTGAATTTTAAACATTTGAAAAATGGGCATCCAAATGTGCCCATTTACGGAAAAAATTTGTAAGGAAGCTGCTTAGGAAAGTAATCTGCTATTCTCAACTGCTAGACATTCACTCCTTTACTTTCAGCTTTTTGTTCAACTTACACCAATGAACAGATTTTATCGCACATCAAAGCTGTTTTATGCATACAAGGAGGTCACCTACAATTGACCGCTCATTAATTGACACAGTCTAATTACATTTAATAGAGTTTGTATGCCCCTCTTATTTAATTAAACATAAATATAAAATAATTATAAAACAAATTTATTTGTATTATTAATTTAGAAACATAAGAGGCTTATTTAATAGCACTATATTATGTAATTTCTGCAATTATTAATGTTTAAAATATAAACTGCTTAAACGGACAAACAATTAATGTTGGAAATGTTTTTTTTGTAACTGTTTAACGCAAATTATTTTAATCCTCTAATTATAAAATATTGTTATGAATACCAGAATGTTGAATTTATATAAAGAAAAAATAATTAGTCAGTAATATTTGTTATATATTACCAAACATAACTTGTTTGGCATCACTATTGAATAAATGTGGAAACATTTTTTAATTAAAGGGAGATAATTAACCCGTTTCATTTGAGCTAACATTTCTAAAATGCTTTTTTTTCTTTTATAAAAAAATTAATGGATTACAATTAATAACTTTGAAATTATCAAACTAAAAAATTATTTGAAAATTATATAAATACTTTACGACTAAAGAATTTATATGTATATTTTAAAACATTACGTTAACTACCCAGTCTGTATGATAACTAAGTATTTATTCCGATTAAAGGGTAAGTCCTGCCTGAAAATCAAATACGTAAAGTATATATTTTCTGAAAGCTTATTTAAAAATAAGATTTATCAAATATTTTATTTATTTTTATTCTTTTGAAAAATGTGTTTAATTAATTAATAAATCGTGTAATTATTGATTGACCTAAAAAACGACCATGCAGTGACTTCCCTTCCTTGTGACGTCACAAGTGTAAGACAGGGTGAAGTCTTATATAGCCTACTATTTGCCGTAAACATTTTGTGCGAGATGATTTTGTAAACATTCTTGCAGTCGAGAAGGGCTTTCAAAAGAAGAAATCTTGAATGCCTAAAGCATTCCGTCCATTCACAAGGATATCTGTTCCTTAAAAAGCAAAGTTAGGTGGCAAAACAATTACAATGCAGGCCTAAATCTAAGACTGATTCGGAAGCACCCTCAAACAAGACAGACGATCGGAGAAAAAAAAAAAGCATAGGCCTACTCATAAGAGATTTGAAAAAATAATTATTATCAAAGGTAAATTTTTTAAAAATTCATAAGACTCTTATTACTCTACTCTTTGGCTAAGCAACTACATTTTAAAAAAGTTAATAGACTTTTGACTTAGGCCTATACCTGCCTATGACCTATGTAAATGTTATGGCCTAGTCTATAACTATAGACTATAGACTCACTATATTTATAGTGTCTATAGATGGGGTTATAGTAGGCCTATAGTATAATTATAGGCGTATAGGTATAGACTACTATAGATCTAACTACTACTATAAGTCTAAGTACTTTAAGTGGCTTTAGGCCTAACCTATATTATAGATTATAGCCTATTAACCTATTATATAGTCATGCAGTAGCCTATATTAGACTACAGTCACAGACAATAAATGTATAGGGCTTTATTATAGGACCTATTAGTTTACAAAATCTATAGGCCTAAAGTTTACTTGTAATAAACTGTATCATAGCTAAAAACCCATGTTGTAGGCATAGTAGGCTCATATAAATAATGCAAAGGCCTATTTAATCTATAGGCTAAAAGCCTAATGCCTAATGGTAAATACTAAAATTCTGAGTAGAGCCTATGCTTTCTTTAAAGGTCTACTATATATCCATTACATGCCATATATTGTTATTGTGAATACTGAATAAGCTGCCGTGGACCAACTGGTTTGCTGCCATGGAGGGTATGTGGGATATCCTGTGTTAAGAATACTCTTTTAAAAGTGCCTAATGCTCATAAATCCAAGGAAATGACTGCAAAAAAGTGAACAGAGGATGATCGACTGTTTTCCAAATGCACTACCTATTAATTATCAATCATGTTATTTTGTTTATACTGTGTTCAAAAATGTATATAATACATGGGCATATTTGTTTAAATTAGCAACTATATTGAAAGCAATAAAGACATTTCATTCAAATTTAATCCTTTTATTTTATAACTGTTCAAAGAAATATACTAATACTTTAGAACTAAGCCTGTACAGCTTATTCTTTATCAATATCAGCCCATTTGAAACCAGTTAGTCTGCCTTCTGGATAGGCCAACATTATTTTGTTTAAAGCACAAGCAGGCAGCGGTGTGTGAATTTCATGACCAAGTATGCCAAAACACCAATAAACTGAGTTCCTGTAACTGTAAGCTGTGTATCACATTGTCCTGAAAAAAAAAAGAATAATTACTGTTTAGGTTTTAGTCAATACTTTTCATAATTCAGCTGTTTTTTTAACATATCACTATTTGTCGTATTTTTATATAAATCACATATAGGCCTACAACTATATTTTTTAAAACCCTTCTTCGGTATATGAAATATTTTTATAGTATAGAGCAATTGATTCAATTAAAGGTTGAAATGCAAAAAGTGTTTTTTTGTTTTGTTTCAGGCTTGAGCTTATATAGCCTAACTATAAATTGGGCTAATTTTCATTATTTTATCTAAAAACTGTTGCCAATGTAATCTTTTAATAATCAAGATCAAATAAAATTAATCCTAAGTAGATTTAAACATTGAACAGATAGGTAATAATCACTGGTGGTAAAGATAAGAGGATTG
This sequence comes from Anisus vortex, assembly GCA_949126835.1. Classification (NCBI taxonomy): domain Eukaryota; kingdom Metazoa; phylum Mollusca; class Gastropoda; family Planorbidae; genus Anisus; species Anisus vortex. The sequence goes on along the minus strand of OX421497.1, from coordinate 39,636,086 downwards.
ATCACACCCTAAGAAGAGGACCAGGAAACAGCTAGCCCCTATTATGCCTGTTACGGCCGGTATTCCTATGTCAATAGGCTATGTCAATAGTCAATAGTCTACCTTTACCGATATGTAGCTTTTTTTACAAGTATAATTATAATTATTAGTCCGTCACAATTCATAATAACTGCTTATTAGCGTATTAATTCTAAACTAAATCGCACAAGTAAGCCTCCTATAGTCTATAGCCTATAGTATACCGGGTAGTCATACAGTCACAGTAATTAATATAGTAGGCAATAGCTAGCATATACTATTCATATAGCCAATATAGCTTAAAAGTTCCGGTAGCAAAAGTGAATTTAAAAGTCGTTTTATGTAGACTAGTGTGAAGATTACCTACATAGGCCTATCTTTAACGTAAGTCAGAAACTAAAAAATTGATAAAGTCAAACCCTAAGGCTATGATGCTAGGCTAAGCCTACTAAAGTGTCGAGAAACTGCATAGCCATTCATAGGGCCATAGTCATAGACCATAGTCTATGGCATAGACCTAACTCCTAACCTAGGACTGTAGTAGGCTAATCAAGTAGGCCAACTTACCATTTGATATTTCCGATGCGTGATCCATTTTTCTCGATTGATTGATATATGCTGAATTCAGCGTTAAAATTCCTTTTGTCCTCGTTGTCTGATAGATTTTTTTTTATTGTTCAAACATGTAATACATGTATGGTTCTACGTCGCGTGAAGCCATGTCGATTATAGCATAGTCGATTGATTGTAAACAAAAATCTTGGAAACTTGTGACGTCACTACCTGTTCGTGAGTTTCCGGCCCGTGGTCGACAGTTTCCGTAATTGGCAATGTAATTTAATTAAATTAACACATTTATCGTCCACTCTCAAAAGAAAGACTCGTATATTTGAAAATGATATTTCAAAGGCTTTAATATGGAATTAAGTTACTATTAAGGCAGGACTTACCCTTTAACAATGATTCGTTTATCAAACAAATAATATTGCGCATTTTGGCTAAGTTCGATCACTCTGGCTTCCTCACACAATGTGTAGATCTTCTCCGCCTTGTGCGATTAGATTTTTCACAACTGTCTAGGAAGTCTGAGTTACCCCACCCCCCGAGCTACGGCTCTCAAAAACTATACGATGCCTAGTAGGCCCAAAGGAGGGGCGAGGAGATCAAACTCCGCCGCGCCTCCTAAAGGAAATAAAAAAATAAAAAAAAGTCGGTAAACTTATAACGTCTCAGTAAAACTGAGATCAAAATATCTTAAATGTTAGCAGATGTTAGGGCGACAGGGATCGGTCGGCGGCAGGGTTGACAGTCCGGTGAACTAACCAAGGGCCAGCCGGCCGCACTGACCATACTTATCTAATACTGACCCCTACTTCTTCATAAAACTCATTGCTATTCCTATTTCTTATTTGTATAATAATATGTAGGCCTACTATTGGGGGATATCAGATATTTAGCAGTAATTACGTTTAAATAATATTTCATCCAAAACCTAATCGATTCAAATAGCTGAGGTGTTCAAATTATATCAGGTACATTTGTACCGCCCACTTGCCCTTCACCGCTTCACAATCGCCCCCGGGAACGTCAGCGCCACCCTTAAGCGTCTCATCGCCCCCCCCCCCCGTACTTGGGGGGGGGGGGAGCGGTAACGCCTTCGTTGAGAACCTATGTTCTAGATAGGAGATTATTACGTCAAATAGGCCCAAAACTCCTGCCGGGCGGAAGTGATCGGTCTTCGGCAGGGATAGAACCCGCGACGTATCGGTAGACAGTCCGGTTTACTAACCGCAGGAACAGCCGAATATTAAAGAGAGTTTTCTGGCGACAAGACCTTAGGAAGGCTAACTGGGCCACTTCCCTACTTCATATCGAGATGGCCCGAGGCTCGGTGTGGAGGAAACAATGAGCGCAACATCCCGTCTCAACCAAGCCCGGTGCCTGGATGTCCAGGCCTATTGTCGGGAAATGGTGATACCTGGCGACAGTGCATGAATCACTTTAATGATCAGGGAGGAAATCCGGAGGTGGTGTAGAAGTAGAATAGTCAGTGGCGTATTTAGGCATGTTCCACATGTTCCCATGGAACAGGGGCCCCCACACAAAAGGGGGCCCCCACACATCCCCCAAAAAAGTTTTTTTAATCCTGTCTTTTGGCAATTAGAATAGTGCTGTTGTAGAAGCGCATAATGAAGGACTGTCTACTGAGTTGTAAACTTATGTGATGACTCGTGCCTGAATAATTGTATTGTGTGATATGTGACCTAGGTCTACTTTCTTTCGCAATTCTTCACGTGGATTCTGGATACTGCTACGTACTTCCTACTTTCGGTTTGAACATCATTGTTTCTCAAAGCCTAACTCGCAGCTATCGCATGGTGGTTTAGATGGCTGGTATTATGGTGGTTTAGATGGCTGGTATTATGGTGGTTTAGATGGCTGGTATTATGGTGGTTTAGATGGCTGGTATTATGGTGGTTTAGATGGCTGGTATTATGGTGGTTTAGATGGCTGGTATTATGCTAGTGTGCAATGTTGACTGAGCTTGAACGATCAACGTGTCATGTGGAAGCTGTGTTGGCATGTGTCCGTAGAGCTGCAGAATATTGGGTAGCATTGAGTCTGACCTCAACGATCAGTTGTCCACTGCAGTTACACATACTAGAGAACTGTATTCATACTACTTGTCAAGTTAATAAAGTTCATAAGTGAAAGGGGGTTAGAGTTCAGATAAAGCAATACAACTTTTGGTTCGGTCGCAAATGGTAATTTTCTTGGTATTCTGGAGTTGATAGCAAAAAAATGATTTTCTAGATGAACACATTACAAAACCATGTCAGTCGAAGAAGTGGAAACACAAACTACCTGTTTTCTTCTTGTTAAAGGTCTGTTTATTGACCATTATCCAATTCATTAAAGTAGTCTATACTTGTTCGCTTCAACTTGTTTTGTGTGTAACTTCGTTCTATCTTGATAAGACAGACTCAACAATATTTCTTACTTATAATAATTGCAGTAACTCCAGCTTGCAGCACATTAGTTTAATCACATATAAATACAAATCCTTTACATCAGAAATACAAATATAATTATTCCATCTTGTAGAAAACATTTTCACAAAGACTAAGTCCATATTATAAGTACACACATTTTCAAACACGTCTTGCTCAGACCAGAGCTAGCAGTTCACTAAACTATATTCTACTCTCGTCACATGACCAGGCTCTCGAAACTCTTGTAATTATCGTGACTGAATATAACTACGCAGTAGAATGATCTGCGCATTTAAACTAAAGATTGAAGAGTCCAGCAATCATACACTTCATTCAACGGCAATAACTCGTAATTCTTAATATACATTTTGATTAGATGAGTTATTTTCCTTAGACCATTTTCCTTGCATTCACCATACTATATAGTTATCTTAATCTATAACACTACTGTAGGTGGTGAATTGATATAAATTATGGGTAAGCAAGTATTGAATGCAATCACTGCACGACTAATGCAATTCAAAAATCAAATTGTTAAATATTTAAACACAACAAAAAAACAAACGCACATACACACAAACATGAAATATAACAGAAATAAAAAAACAAACATGTTTTTTTACATCACTAATTAAAGCTCAGATCAGAATGAATCATAAAGACTGTAGCGGGCATGTAAATGTCGAGTCAGAGACTTAACTAAACTAGAAAATATTGCAGCAAATAAATCTAATGTGAATGAGAAATCGCATATGATTGTTAACTGACACTGACACACTGTAGGCTCATGTATGCATGTTCAAAGTTCAAACGAGCAACTGAAGTTAAATGAAGTGAAATGCTAATTTTTTCGCCAAATCCGCAGTCAGAGTCAGACAGAGTGGGTTACCGGTAAAGGTTATCATACAGCATCAATAACACTGTACATAGGCTAACACAGCAATGTCGGAAGGCAGGGGCGAGGCCAAGAGGGGCCCCCACATAAATTTGGGAACAGGGCCCCCCACAATCCTAAATACGGCCCTAAGAGTAGTGCATCTACTGCGGGGACCGTACCCTTTGCTATGCGGCACGCCGATAGGGTGTCTAGCCTCTCATAGGATGTTGTTTCCCCCCCCCCCTTCCCCCCCCCCCCCAGATTCAACCTTTAACTTTAACATGGTTACACAATGACTTAGTCCGTGTCCGACTCTTTAACGAGACATTTAAGATTCGATGACCGCTGCTTGATTCGCCCTAAACATGCTACATGGTCTGAGGGCGATGCCTTCTTTACGACTAGTGTATTCTACTGCTAGTCACACTGTCCACTTGTGTATTCCACTGCTAGTCACACTGTCCACTTGTGTATTCCACTGCTAGTCACACTGTCCACTTGTGTATTCTACTGCTATCCACACTGTCCACTTGTGTATTCTACTGCTATCCACACTGTCCACTTGTGTATTCTACTGCTAGTCACACTGTCCACTTGTGTATTCTACTGCTAGTCACACTGTCCACTTGTGTATTCTACTGCTAGTCACACTGTCCACTTGTGTATTCTACTGCTAGTCACCCTGTCCACTTGTGTATTCTACTGCTAGTCACACTGTCCACTTGTGTATTCTACTGCTAGTCACACTGTCCACTTGTGTATTCTACTGCTAGTCACACTGTCCACTTGTGTATTCTACTGCTAGTCACAATGTCCACTTGTGTATTCCACTGCTAGTCACACTGTCCACTTGTGTATTCCACTGCTAGTCACACTGTCCACTTGTGTATTCTACTGCTAGTCACACTGTCCACTTGTGTATTCTACTGCTAGTCACACTGTCCACTTGTGTATTCTACTGCTAGTCACACTGTCCACTTGTGTATTCTACTGCTAGTCACACTGTCCACTTGTCTATCGTGTCCGAGGAAATGGATGAACTCTGCTTCACCTAGAAGGTCATGCATGGTCAGTTAAGGGATATGTTTTTTATTTACTTAATCATAGTATAGGTCTATATATCATATGGATATGTGTATGTATGTTTGTGCTATAGGTGTCTGTGTATGTGCGTCTGTGTGTGTGTGTGTATTGTGTGTGTTAACTGTGTATATTTTGTGAGTCTGTGTTTTGTGTGTGCATGCCAATCAATCTAATCCTCATACTTAATAATTCTATTACATTCAACAAATACCAAGTTTTTATATAGTTAATCGTATGTTATATAAATAACATTATCAAACACATGATGTAACAATAATTCCCATTGCGCCTTATTCCAAAACAAAGAATGTAAAAAACAAAAAAATATAAAGTAAGTAAATGGAATCGATACTTGTTTTTACTTGCACCAAATCAGCATTCCAGTCTGATGGAGTCAAAGAATCTGCGCGTGCGTGGGAAAGAGAGGTAGTCGGGATGGGCGGGTGGGGGGTGGGGGTTTCATGGTGAGGCATTAGCTTGTGGATGGAAGCAATTAAACAATTTTAAAATAGGGGCAAGGGAGAGAATTAATTAAATAGTGGGAAGTTTTGTTCACCAACTGCAGGTCTACGTGATTTAAAAAAAAATAACAACAGTTATCTGTCGTGAGTTTACAGATTGAGAATTTTCTGTGGGTAGTTTAAAGCTTTGTAATTATCACTAGTTGATCTTTTTACTATTTAAGTCTTATCGGTGAAGTGTTTTTAAACTTTAAAATTATCAGTAAAGTTTTTATAGAATTGATAAACCAAAAGGCTTATAAATTTAGAATTATCAGTAAATGGTTTTATAACTTTAGAATTATCAGTAAATGGCTTATAACTTTAGAATTATCAGTAAATGGTTTTATAACTTTAGAAATATCCGTAAATGGTTTTATAACTTTAGAATTATCACTAAATGGTTTTATAACTTTAGAATTATCACTAAATGGTTTTATAACTTTAGAATTATCAGTAAATGGTTTTATAACTTTAGAATTATCAGTAAAAGTTTTATAACTTTAGAATTATCAGTAATTGGTTTTATAACTTTAGAATTATCAGTAAAAGTTTTATAACTTTAGAATTATCAGTAATTGGTTTTATAACTTTAGAATTATCAGTAAAAGTTTTATTACTTTAGAATTATCAGTAAAGGTTTTGTAACTTTAGAATTATCACTAAAAGTTTTATAACTTTAGAATTATCAGTAAATGGTTTTATAACTTTAGAATTATCAGTAAACTGTTTTATAACTTTAGAATTATCAGTAAATGGTTTAATAACTTTAAAATTATCAGTAAAGGTTTTATAACTTTAGAATTATCAGTAAATGGTTTTATATCTTTAGAATTATCAGTAAATGGTTTTATAACTTTAGAATTATCAGTAAAGGTTTTATAACTTTATAATTATCAGTAAATGGTTTTATATTTTTAGAATTATCAGTAAAGGTTTTATAACTTTAGAATTTTCAGTAAATGGTTTATAACTTTAGAATTATCAGTAAATGTTTTATAACTTTAGAATTTTCAGTAAATGGTTCATAACTTTAGAATTATCAGTAAATGGTTTATAACTATAGCAATTACCATTAGCTTGTTCATATCTTGTAATTTATCAGTAATGCTTTTATAGCTTTACATGAATTTGAAAGATGTTATATATAACTTATAACAATATTACTTAAGAATTTTTAACCATCGTATAATTTATTGTTGTTTTATTTTCTTTAGATCTATCAGAGAGCGGCTGCTATCAAGTCTAATCTCAGGAATGCCACTCCCCTCCCCCGCCCACCCCCTGTGTCTGGTGATCTATCACCACCCTCTTTAGTGCATGTTGCAGTTTTATCAATCACGGCAGTGGCCTCCTGGAGAAGACGCGCAATGAAATAAACGTATATATTTATTTTTGTTGTTGTTTATGTTTTGTTTTAAATAAAGAGAAGAAAGCAATGACAACATTCAGGCATAGTGGGAATGGCCTGATAGTGTGAAGTACCTTACATGAAACGGTCTCTTAAGAATGCTTACGATATTGTATGTCTATGCACAGTATGTAAAGTCAATTTACGAGGACGTCACTGAGCCAATAATACTTAACGTCAGCGCGTTCGGCTAGCGTACTGAAGGTGGTCCTGGGTTCGAATCCTGGTGAAGGCTAAGATTAGTTGTTTTTTTGGGTCTAGAGGGTGTCGCTGAGGCTACTCACCTGTGATGGGTATCTTACTTTTGATGGGGTAAAGTAAATGCGGCTGGGCTATGTGCTGGCCACACAATCCCTTAGTATCACTGCATACGACCACACACCACTACAAACCAACAAGAACAGGGGTGTATGGTGTGTTCATTGAATAAATACACGACTCCATTGTAACTCATTTAAAACAACCGGAAACGGATGTCTGTCATCACGTGATCTTTCACACAAATTCATTGGCTCAACTCCAAATTTTAGAACTAGAAACATCGAGAGCTGCCCTGAATGAAACTTAGTGCAAAGAAACAAATAAAAAGTAAGAAAGAAAGAACTAACGAAAGAAAGAAAGAAATGGAAAAAGAGAGTAAAATAAAGAAAGATCAAGAGAAAGAATGGAAAAGAAAGAAAAAAGAACTATGTAATTAAGACAAAACTCGTAATAAAAACAAAGATTGTAAAAGTAAGAAAATAAGTAAAAATGTAAAAAAAACAAACAGAAACAATGAATCAAAGACAAATGATACAAATATACAAAGAAAGGTAGACAAATGTAAGAAAAGAGAAGATAAGGGAATGTTAGAAAGAAGTAAGCATGGAAAAAGAAAACACAAGCTAAAATTATAAAAGAGATATTAAAAAGGGGAAATGGAAAGGGAAAAGAGAAAAAAGAGATAAAAGAGAAAAAAAAGAAGAGACGGGAAAAAGTTCAACACTAAAAAAAAAGTAAAGAAAAAAACAACTAAGAAAAGATTGAAGATATTTACAGAAAGATTTTTTTTAAAGGGCAAAGGATTGTCAGAAAATATTTGAAAGCTACTAATAAACTATCCCGTTGGACCAAATTGATCCATAGGGCCGGTGAAGCAGCGTTCACCAGTTTCTTTGGCCACGGCATACTAAGGGGATTGTGTGGCTAGCACAATCCCCAGCCGTTTTTACTTTACCCCCCCCCCCCCCCCCCAAACTAAAGTCAGGTACCCATCAGAGCTGGGTAGACCCAGGGATTCTCTCCAGGACCGGGAACAAATCCAGGATCCGAACCCAGGACAGCTCGGCCACCGCGTTCCATGAAAACTACTAATACATAGGTCAACCATAATAAAATGATTGAAGTAACGAAATAGACCTATAGACAGTAAGAATAAGCATGTTTAGCGAAAGGTAAAGAAAAACACCAGAAATTTGTCTACTATATATAACGAAACGGTAACTATGAAATGAATGAAAACAAAAAAGAAATTAGAAACAAAACGGGAAAAAAAAAATAAAAAAAAACGAAAAAAAAACGTGCAAAAAAAGAAGAAAGAATCGTGCGTCTGCAGAACCCAGCACTTCCTGTTTTACTCCCACAGTTTATGTGTAAGAGAAACGAGGGAGGGAGGGAGGAGGTAATGGAGGTGTAGGGGGCTGCCAGGTGGGGAGGGGGGGGGGGGGAGAAATATGTAACTATTATGTTGAAGGAAACCCGTGTGTGTAACTTCAGTTTTCGATTTCGTACTGGTGGGAGTAACACGTAATATAAGGAAAAAAAACAAACCAAAACAAGCCGTTACACTAAAAGGGGGAAATGATATTTTAGCTGTAATTAGTAAGTATCAATATTTCCGTTAGTCTGTTTGTTTCTTTCCTGTTTGGTATGTGTGTGTGTGTGTGTGTGTGTGTGTGCCTTATTGGCAGGGTGAAGGCCAAAAGTGGATGTTGGTTCCAGAATTTCAAAAAGCTGTAGGCCTATTTACATTTCATGTTATTGGTTTCATATTTAGACTATTGTGTTATTGTTGCTGTTGTTTATATATCCCCCTGTTATTTGTTTCGTTAAGCTAATGCCTCTTTATAATTCTATAATTAATCAGTCCTTATTTTTAAGTTTCTTCTTTGTTCTTTCATCAATAATATTGAAAGTGTTACTTTGTAACTAACTCACGACTACAGATAAATAATTCGAACTTAATGAATTCTCTCCCCTTCTCTGTGTACGTTTTTCTAATTCCCTGGATCTCGATAATTCCTTGTTTTCATCTCCATCTGTCCATCTTTACCCCCTTTGCCCCTCCCCCTCTCTCTCTCTCTCTATCTCTCTCTATCTCTCACTAATTCAGATCTTAAGGACTTATTACTTAGTTTACTAAGTGTCTATGGAGGAGTCCTGTGTTTTCTTATTTAACCTTGGAGCTAAATTTTGAAAGCTGAGAAAAGAAAAACAAAAGCAAAAAGAAAACCAGCTGTTGGCTGTATACAACATATGGTCTGAATGTTTCCCTCCTACATATCATGTGAAGTTAGTAGAAGTTTGTTTTATTTAGATCAACATGCGCATCGTTTTATAACGTTTAATGTTAAAACAGTAACACATCATAAGGAAACATACATATCATGTCTATCTATCTATCTATCTATCTATCTATCTATCTATCTATCTATCTATCTATCTATCTATCATCTATCTATCTATCTATCTATCTATCTATCAATCAATCTATCTATCTATCTATCTATCTATCTATATATATACATAATCTATCTATCTCTATATATATATCATCTATCTATCTATCTATCTATCATCTATCTATCTATCTGTCTATCTATCTATCTATCTATCTATCATCTATCTATCTATCTATCTATCTATATATATATATATATCATCTATCTATCTCTCTCTATATATATCATCTATCTATCTATCTATCATCTATCTATCTATCTGTCTATCTATCTATCTATATATATATATATATATCATCTATCTATCTCTCTATATATATCATCTATCTATCTATCTATCTATCTATCTATCTATATCATCTATCTATCTATCTATCATCTTTCTATCTATCTATCTATCTATAAATATATATATATATATATATATCATCTATCTATCTATCTATCTATCTATCTATCTATCTATCTATCAATCAATCTATCTATCTATCTATCTATCAATCAATCTATCTATCTATAAATATATATATATATATATATATATATCATCTATCTATCTATCTATCTATCTATATCATCTATCTATCTATCTATCATCTATCTATCTATCTATCTATCTATCAAATATCTACCTATATATCTATCATCTATCTATCATCTATCTATTTGTCTGTCTGTCTTTCTTTCTACATACATATAATCAGTGTTACGTTAGTGTCTGTGCCTGATATCTGTTTTTTTTTTACCTGAAGTCTGTCAATGTCCAGATTATTGAGAACCTGGCATCCTTTTTTTTAACGTAAGGGGTTGATATATATCGTACTAGCTAAATAATCTCCTTGTATCCGATGGCCAAAGACTGTAAGAAGTTATACTTCACCCGCAGTTAGCGATAACGTTTAAAAAATAGCAACAAAAAAAAAAGCTTAGAGTGAAAGGACACACAAAACGACCAAACTCGTTACATTCAGTCCGTTATCTGTTTTGCAAATGGACATTTATTGTGGTCACAGTTTATTCATTCTTTCTTTACACTTTCATTAAACAGACAAACCAACCAATTCATAGAGACTTTCTTTACTTCTCATTTTTATTTTAATCAAGCAGAGATTTATGATATGCGGAACTTGTGTTCATATTATAAAAGCTGTAATGAACAACCTCTATGCGGAACTTGTGTTCCATATTATAAAAGCTGTAATGAACAACCCATATGCGGAACTTGTGTTCCATGTTATAAAAGCTGTAATGAACAACCTATATGCGGAACTTGTGTTCCATATTATAAAAGCTGTAATGAACAACCTATACGCGGAACTTGTGTTCATATTATAAAAGCTGTAATGAACAAACTATATGCGGAACTTGTGTTCCATATTATAAAAGCTGTAATGAACAAACTATATGCGGAACTTGTGTTCCATATTATAAAAGCTGTAATGAACAACCTATACGCGGAACTTGTGTTCAATATTATAAAAGCTGTAATGAACAACCTATACGCGGAACTTGTGTTCCATATTATAAAAGCTGTAATGAACAACCTATACGCGGAACTTGTGTTCCATATTATAAAAGCTGTAATGAACAAACTATATGCGGAACTTGTGTTCCATATTATAAAAGCTGTAATGAACAACCTATACGCGGAACTTGTGTTCCATATTATAAAAGCTGTAATGAACAACCTATACGCGGAACTTGTGTTCCATATTATAAAAGCTGTAATGAACAACCTATACGCGGAACTTGTGTTCCATATTATAAAAGCTGTAATGAACAACCTATATGCGGAACTTGTGTTCCATATTATAAAAGCTGTAATGAACAACCTATACGCGGAACTTGTGTTCCATATTATAAAAGCTGTAATGAACAACCTATACGCGGAACTTGTGTTCATATTATAAAAGCTGTAATGAACAAACTATATGCGGAACTTGTGTTCCATTTTATAAAAGCTGTAATGAACAAACTATATGCGGAACTTGTGTTCCATATTATAAAAGCTGTAATGAACAACCTATACGCGGAACTTGTGTTCCATATTATAAAAGCTGTAATGAACAACCTATACGCGGAACTTGTGTTCCATATTATAAAAGCTGTAATGAACAACCTATACGCGGAACTTGTGTTCCATATTATAAAAGCTGTAATGAACAACCTATACGCGGAACTTGTGTTCCATATTATAAAAGCTGTAATGAACAACCTATACGCGGAACTTGTGTTCCATATTATAAAAGCTGTAATGAACAACCTATATGCGGAACTTGTGTTCATATTATAAAAGCTGTAATGAACAACCTATACGCGGAACTTGTGTTCATATTATAAAAGCTGTAATGAACAAACTATATAATTTCTTTGCATAAATTTTAAAATTACTTTTGGTAGCCTTACTTTTTATCATCTTCGCTAAATGTAGTAGATCTATATTAGTAAGTAAATAATTAATGGTCAATACAACATTGGTATTTTAACACAGAGTTCTTCTATTCATTTCTGCATAAAAGAGAGACATCACGAGGTCACAACTAACTCACAACTACTGACAACCACATTGGGGAATTATGGAATAAAAAAAACAACATAAGGGTCATCACTCTAACAATCTTAAAAAGGGAAAAAAACAAAACAATTAATTATACTTTTGTACATTATTACATTTTATTTATTCCTTTGTTTGCTAAAGACTCATTTTCTGTTGTTCGAAAACAATAAAAACAGGTAAATAGATACAGCATAACATTGATGTCTGGGTAAATATAATTCCATTAATATATTGGATGATTAGTATTTATTTAATTTGTAAGCGAAGCAACAATCTAAGCACGAAATATTTTATCGTTGTTTTGCATAGGTTGTGGAATAAATCTTGACAAATGTGAGTTTATAAAGTACTAGCATTTAATCTGTTACGCTGTAAAGTATTATTAAGAATCTAGACAAGGGGTCGGCAACCTATGGCACGCGTGTCAAGAGCGATTTTCAGTGACACGCGAGCAACCTTCAAGAGATTTTTTCTTATTGATAAAAAAACATTTTCCGGTTCTGAATGAGGAAAACTGACTGTTGAAGCTGATGTTTCTGAATGACATAGCGACACATTTCAGAGAGTTGAATTTGCATTTACAAGGACCACTGGAATGGATTTGCATTGAAACTGGACATATCTGGTCATGAAATCAATTGAAAACATTTAACTACATGTACAGCCCTCATCATCATTGGCTCCATAGTCTCGAAAGGCAATTAGATTTGCGCTCCCGTGATTTGGCCAGCCCTGCAAAATTGACTGTGGAGATATATCGAGATATCCTTGAGGCTCTGTGGCATCTCTGGCACTTAAAAGCTGGACCGTTGGAGATTGTTAGGGGCAGCCTGTGTTCTTTACTTTTCTTCGCTGCTCTTTTAGCCTACGCCATAAGGCGAAGTTTGCCCTCTGCCGCATTTATACCGGTGTGTAAGGTGCCTCTCCAACGACTTCTGTGCTGAGCAAGGTTCTCCCAGTTTCCAACCTCTACATCTATAGCCTTTAGGTCACTTCGCAGACATCCTTACAAAACATAACTTGTTTGTCATCAATAATGGATTCAAAATATAAATGTGAATAAGTTCTTTTATTTAAAGGGAGGTAACCAGCCCGTTTTTTTCCCGCTAATATTTCTAATATGTTTCTGTTTTTGTTTCTTTATACAAAATAAATGGCTTACAATATAAAAATTTGAAGTGATGAAACTGTAAAAAGCATTTGAAAATTATATGAATATTATATGACTAAAAAGTGTTTTATTATGTATATTTTTAAACACGACATTAACTACCTAGTTTTAATGATTACGACGTATCTATTCCACTGAAATATCCGTTTATTCCATCCGTTATTTAAAACTAAAACACATTAAAGGATATCTCAGTTAAACTGAGATCAAATATAATTATTATTAGCAGGTATTAGATCCTCAACTTGGCTAACAAATGATTATGTTTAGACAATAATTAGATTCTACCATATATGTGAAAGTATGGTAATAAATATTTATGTTTAATATAAATGCAAATACAAAGGATGATTATCACAAACGTTGAATGATTTACAAATCCTAGATTTTTGCATAAATCGACATACAATAAAGCATAATTTGATTAGTGCTTTATATTTTCTATCAATTAAGTACTGATAATTTGTGAAGGTTGAACTACATACTATTTTATTGGCCTAAATAAAGTCACTATAGTCGAGCGGTAGCGCGTTCGACTGGCGATCCGAAGGTCCTGGGTTCGAATCCTGTCCCTGAGTCTACCCAGCTCTGATGGGTACCTTACATTAGTTGGGGTGAAGTAAAGGCGGCTGGGAATTGTGCAGGTCACACATCCCCTAGTATGCCGTGGCCACAGAAACTGGTGAACGCTGCTTCACCAGCCCTATGATCAGTTTAGTCCGAAGGGTACTTTACTTTACTAAATAAAGTCATATTCTAGAAGACAGTGGGAATTACTAATTTTATTTTACTTTTTGCAACTGGATCACTCATATATGAATACATATCACTATCCAGTTTTATATGGTCACTTTGTTATTACTTTGTCAATCTAACACGACTCTTAATTCAGGCGCAAGTCTTGTTTCATATAGCTACAACTTTACTCGTAAGACATATAATTAATTTAGCGTACCTATACCATAATATTCTAATATAAGAATAGATCTATACTATACATAAATTTCCGAGACTACGTGTTGGCGTATAAGTAAATTACACTGATAGAAAATTGTATGTATTGCTTGAAGACAAAAGATAGAAATGTGTATGTTGTGCTTGAAGACAGAAGATAGAAATATGTATGTTGTGCTTGAACACAGAAGATAGAAATGTGTATGTTGTGCTTGAAGACAGAAGATAGAAATGTGTATGTTGTGCTTGAAGACAGAAGATAGAAATGTGTATGTTGTGCTTGAAGACAGAAGATAGAAATGTGTATGGTGTGCTTGAAGACAGAAGATAGAAATGTGTATGGTGTGCTTGAAGACAGAAGATAGAAATGTGTATGTTGTGCTTGAAGACAGAAGATACAAATGTGTATGTTGTGCTTGAAGATAGAAGATAGAAATGTGTATGTTGTGCTTGAAGACAGAAGATAGAAATGTGTATGTTGTGCTTGAAGACGGAAGATAGAAATGTGTATGTTGTGCTTGAAGACAGAAGATAGAAATGTGTATGTTGTACTTAAAGACAGAAGATAGAAATGTGTATGTTGTACTTGAAGACAGAAGATAGAAATGTGTATGTTGTGCTTGAAGACAGAAGATAGAAATGTGTATGTTGTGCTTGAAGACAGAAGATAGAAATGTGTATGGTGTGCTTGAAGACAGAAGATAGAAATGTGTATGTTGTGCTTGAAGACAGAAGATAGAAATGTGTATGTTGTGCTTGAAGACAGAAGATAGAAATGTGTATGTTGTGCTTGAAGACAGAAGATAGAAATGTGTATGTTGTGCTTGAAGACAGAAGATAGTAATGTGTATGTTGTGCTTGAAGACAGAAGATAGAAATGTGTATGTTGTGCTTGAAAACAGAAGATAGAAATGTGTATGTTGTGCTTGAAAACAGAAGATAGAAATGTGTATGGTGTGCTTGAAGACAGATGATAGAAATGTGTATGTTGTACTTGAAGACAGAAAATAGAAATGTGTATGTTGTACTTGAAGACAGAAAATAGAAATGTGTATGTTGCGCTTGAAGACAAATGGCATGCTTGAAAACAGAAGATAGAAATGTGTATGTTGTGCTTGAAGACAAATGTTGTGCTTGAAGACAGAAGATAGAAATGTGTATGGTGTGCTTGAAGACTGAAGATAGAAATGTGTATGTTGTGCTTGAAGACAGAAGATAGAAATGTGTACGTTGGGATTGAAAACAGAAGATAGAAATGTGTATGTTGTACTTGAAGGCAGAAAATAGAAATGTGTATGTTGCGCTTGAAGACAAATGGCATGCTTGAAGACAGAAGATAGAAATGTGTATGTTGTGCTTGAAGACAAATGTTGTGCTTGAAGACAGAAGATAGAAATGTGTATGTTGGGATTGAAAACAGAAGATAGAAATGTGTATGTTGTACTTGAAGGCAGAAAATAGAAATGTGTATGTTGCGCTTGAAGACAAATGGTATGCTTGAAGACAGAAGATAGAAATGATTATGTTGTGCTTAAAGACAGAAGATAGAAATGTGTATGTTGTGCTTGAAGACAAATGTTGTGCTTGAAGACAGAAGATAGAAATGTGTATGTTGTGCTTGAAGACAAAGGGTATGCTTAAAGACAGAAGATAGAAATGATTATGTTGTGCTTAAAGACAGAAGATAGAAATGTGTATGTTGTGCTTGAAGACAGAAGATAGAAATGTGTATGTTTTGCTTGAAGACTGAAGATAGATATGTGTATGTTTTGCTTGAAGACAGAAGCTAGAAATGTGTATGTTGTGCTTAAAGATAGAAACTAGAACTGTGTATGTTGTGCCTTAAAGATAGAACATGACATGAGCCGTGGATTGTTGATTCTGGGCTCAAGGCGATTTACCGAATCCCCAGGAGGAGCTATTGAACATCTGCCAATTGGTTGGCGTTGTTTTATCCTCCGTGAGAATTTCTAAACAAACGTAACGATAATAAAGGACAGAATGCTATAGCTCGTATTTCATGATTGATGATTGTAGATTGTTGGGTTAGTGCTTGATTTGTAGATTCTTGTGTTAGTGCGAGGTAGATTATGTCGTACAGTGGTTGCACTTATCTTTCCCTAACTATTCTATAACTTAGTTCTAATGAAATATTTCCGCACATAATGAGACTTAGATATTTTATAAAGAGAGACTACGGTTTAACCGTGGTTTGAGTCTAGTCTTGCATTTGGATTAGAGTTTTAAAATGATATCAAGTTCGTGATTTTTTTCTGGTTTGTTCAGGCAACCCATTCCGTACCCGGATGACACTTTGGTTTGTCTATACCTGATTAAGGTATTGCATTTTAAAGTTAGATTTTAATTTCAGAGAGATAGAGAGAGAGAGAGAGAGAGAGAGAGAGAGAGAGAGAGAGAGAGAGAGAAAGGAGACGTACCGTTCAATACAAAATGGTGTCTGTTGGGCTCTATACATTGCTCCCGGCCCTCAACAGATTCGCCCTTGGATTTAAAAGGGGTCGTTCTAAGAGACAATAGTGGCTACAATTTGATAATTGAGAAATAAGAGACGCTGAAGTGGGTATATATAAGATCCAGCGTTTGTGTCCAGTTGTGACCGCCAGCACCCCCACCTACGCCATGTTCAGTGTCTCCCACGCCCCTTTTCACCAGTTTTCCAAAGCGCCCCCCCCCCCCTCCAACCACCTATACCTGTTTTGCCAGGCACGTAACTGTTGAAGTAAGCAGAGGTTGTGGGAGGGGGGTGCTTGCATACTTTATCTCAATTCCTGGAGGCATTACATGGATGCAGAACTGTGGGGGTTGTGGTGGGAGGGAGGGATGGAGGGAGGGTTGGAGGGGGCGGGCACGGGAGGAGGGTGCTTGTGTTTACACTGTCTGCGCTTTTCATAACCATTAACTTTGTATTATCTATGTACCCGAGTTTCTTTCTCTCTATCTTTTACTTTCTCTCTCTCTCTCTCTCTCTCTCTCTCTCTCTCTCTCTCTCTCTATCTCCCTATCTATATATCTATCTCTGTGCATCTTCTCGTTGTCCTGTTAGTATTACAGAGTACTAGATCGTGAGAGAAATAGAAACGTACAAAGTGTAAAGTAGTAATAATACATAAGGCATTAAACTCTAATTTAGAAATACAACCCAATAACAACCTGTTGCAAAGCTCAGATAAACATAAAGACAAAAACACTTTCCTTGTCTCTTATGCGAGAACAAATGCATATAAGTACTCTTTCTTCCCGAGTGGCATTCGGGCATGGAATTGGTTGCCTGAACCAACCATGAAAAACCAGTAACTTAATATCATTTAAAACATTAATAAAGATGCAAGAGTAGACTCGGACCACGGATGAGCGTAGGACGCAATAATCTTCTATATAAAAGGAGCGTCTGTAATGTATAGATAGTATAGATAGATTGAGTTTATAGAGTCATGGTGAGTACAATAGAGCGATATAAAGAATAGGAGTGTATAACAAATAGAAGGGAAAAAATAGTAAAAAGAGTTAGAGTAAAATAAAGAGAGAGAGAGAGAAACACTGTGAGAGAAAAGAGAGAACAGGAGAATAAGAATAAAGAGAGAGAGAGAGAAACACTGTGAGAGAAAAGAGAGAACAGGAGAATAAGAATAAAGAGAGAGAGAGAGAAACACTGTGAGAGAAAAGAGAGAACAGGAGAATAAGAATAAAGAGAGAGAGAGAGAAACACTGTGAGAGAAAAGAGAGAACAGGAGAATAAGAATAAAGAGAGAGAGAGAGAAACACTGTGAGAGAAAAGAGAGAACAGGAGAATAAGAATAAAGAGAGAGAGAGAGAAACACTGTGAGAGAAAAGAGAGAACAGGAGAATAAGAATAAAGAGAGAGAGAGAGAAACACTGTGAGAGAAAAGAGAGAACAGGAGAATAAGAATAAAGAGAGAGAGAGAGAAACACTGTGAGAGAAAAGAGAGAACAGGAGAATAAGAATAAAGAGAGAGAGAGAGAAACACTGTGAGAGAAAAGAGAGATCAGGAGAATAAGAATAAAGAGGGAGAGAGAGAAACACTGTGAGAGAAAAGAGAGAACAGGAGAATAAGAATAAAGAGGGAGAGAGAGAAACACTGTGAGAGAAAAGAGAGAACAGGAGAATAAGAATAAAGAGGGAGAGAAACATTTGATAAATAAAGCGAGAATATGGAAAAGAAAAAGAAAATCAAGAATGAAAATAAAGCGTATGTCAATAAATTATGGCAAAAGACTTAGTTTATGATAACAATAATATATATTTCTTCCTGACACTCTTATCAATAATCTGGCATTATAATAATGATTTATTCACAAGTAATAATATTCTAAAACATTTTTTTTTGCAGTTCACTTTAACTCTATGCACGTGATATAAATGTTATCCTATCTCATTTCGACGACAAAATAAATACATTGAATTGTCAGTTGTTTTTGTTTGTTGTTTTTTTTTACTCCTTATTTTAAAATCACATTTCGCCGATCGGCGTTGAATAATTTCAGAATCTAGAATTGCTCAAATTTCGAAGACTTTATTTCTGGAAGGAAATATGTTTTTCAAAACGGTTGCTGGCTGCACACCCACCGCTGAAGTTAGAGTGCAATATAGAAGGAGAATATTCTAGAGTGGGCTTTTTACGAATTTTTCCACAAACAAAAGTTTCTTAAAACGCTTAAATCGGAGCTATGAAATATTAAATACAAAAAAAAATAAAATATTAAACTGTTATCGTCTCAGATGAATGGCTTAATAATAGTTTAAAATCCAATTCGTTTGATTGAATGTCTGTGTTTAATTGATATAATTGTCTTGGTTTTTCTGACATACAAAATCTCCAAAAGATAAATCTGTCATAATGTAAGGCGAGCAAGAGTCAAAACAAGAAACGCGTATCAAAAAGTAGGCCTACCATTTAACTAGCGATGTTAATATTGTTTGTTTTTTACTCTAAATTTTCGGTTATAGAAATCCGATTTTAAACGGATTTTCGGTCCGCTCAACCCACCCCCTCCTCCACATGTCCTTTTTGTGTTCCTTCTGTTTTATGTATGTATAGGTGAAAATGAAGCAATCGTTCTTAGCAAGGAGAACCGACCGAGCGATTCAAAAATGCGCACTCGCTGTTTATCGAGTTAAAAAAAAAAAATTAAAGCGCTACAGAAAGTCGATAAATAAACTACACGATTCTAGAGAAATTTAACAAAAAGCTTTACAAATGTGTGTATGAGTTCTGAAAGTTTATTTTGACAAGTCTTAACGATTATGCATGCATAAAAGGTCAAAAAGAAGAACATTTCCAGTCTTATTCGATAATTTGCTTCGAAACATATCTGTGTGCTAAGTTACTGGTTGTACGAAAATATGTAGAGAATTAAATTTTATTTCATTTCCAAAAGATGGCGCCAAAAGAAAACGATGGATTGTGAATGTCAGATTTGAACAATCACATATTTATAATCCCAAACTAATTGCTTGATGCAAAAGAATTTTCGTGTTGTTGTTTTTATGAATCTCCGCATTGTGTTTTTTTTATTACTAAGGACGCAACTCTTGACTAACTTATTTTATAAACAAAAGCTACATTTAACCTAACGCGACTAACACTTTCAGTATTAATTATCGCCTACTCACTTTTGATGTTAAAAACGGATTCCTCATAACTAACCTTGTAGCCGTTGTATATTTCTAAAAGACAAGAACTGGCTGTCGATGTTGAAATCAATTGTCAAACAGCACCAAGAGCATGGTTTTTGTTTACGAAAATGGCGGTAAATTTCACCGAAAGTTCACGATCATTCCAGTTCAAAAGGTTTAATTAAGATTTGTCAACTCATTAATTTTGATTGAGAAGACCAGTGGCGTAGCTAGGGGAGGGGGAGGGGGGTCCAAAATCGAAAATCCCCCGGGCCCCTATTTGAGGGGGGGCCCCAAAGGAGTGTTCGAATTGTTTTTGCTCATGTCATAATGTCGAATGTCAAAATGCAGGGGCCCCTTAAGAGGCCAAGCCCCCCGGGCCCCCAAATCCCTTGCAACGGCACTGGAGAGGACCCACAAATTGAATTATCATGAATGGAATTAAAATGTATACTTAGTAATAAAGATCAGCGGGTGCTGCATGTTGCATAAATGAACAGACTATTTATAGAATATAATTAAAAGTCTGATACGTCTATCTGTCTGTTTGACTGTTTGGTACATCCAGCGTGGGGAAAACCCATTTTTCACTTCCACGTAAATACATCAAAAGGATGCGCCGAAGACTCGCGATAATTGTAGCATACCGCGTTTGTTGTTGTCTGTGCCTGTATCACAAGCGATAGTGTGGATTTGAAAACAAAAAAAAAAAATTAAACAAAATATCAATAATCCTAATAATAATTAGTGTTTGCAAGGCATTTAATCTTAAGATGCGAATCAAACATGGTTTTAAAATATTTTTCCCCAGAATACCATATTATTTAATGATTTCCTTACAACTTCCTACAGAACCGGATTTCCTATTTTTGTTTAACATCCCTTCATTTAACTAATGACAGCATTAGTCTTTTGGGGATTTTGTTAAATTACCCTCATAAGCTTATGTCCTAACTTCTCATTAGGTATTACATACTTAGACACCCAATGGAAAAAACACACAGTATCTTTACCATAATATCTATTCCGTATTACCTTCTACGCTGTTTATAAACGGGCTACGCTAGTAGAAAGATTGTAGGCCTAGTGTTTACGATAAAACTGGACCATATGTCAATACATAGACTTTATTATTCTTTTCCTTTTTTTTTTGTATTTGTGTATATTATGTTTCATGTTTTTATGTTGGCGTATTTCTTCATCTAGAGTTTTCTAGCTTGATGAAGCTCGTCTGCCTGTTTTGTAAGGTACTAGGTACAAATGAGATAGGAGGGGCTTTAAAAATATCAAAGGATGAATTTTTAGTTTTTTTATGTTGTTGTATGTTAGTGTATATTGTTGCATGTTGTTGTATGTTGTTGTATGTTGTTGTATGTTAGTGTATATTGTTGCATGTTGTTGTATGTAGTTGTATGTTCGTTTATATTGTTGCATGTTGTTGCATGTTGTTGTATGTTGTTGTATGTTGGAGTCTGTTGTTGTATAAAGTTGTATATTGTTGTATATAGTTGTATGCTGTTGTATGTTGTTGTATGAAGCTGTATATTGTATATTGTTGTATATTGTTGTGTATAGTTGTATGTTGCTGTATTTTTGTTTTTGTTGTATAATGTTGTATGTTGTTGTATAGTGTTGTATGTTGTTGTTGTTTTAATTATGTATTTACTCACTGTTTATTCTTTAACGTTATAGGGTGTCAGAAGTTTACTACACCAATATTTACATTAGATGATTGGAAGAAGATCTGTAGAGTTGGAGGAACAATACAACAATAAACAATAAAAGGGAGATTAGAATTATTTTAAAAAAAGACAAGAAAGAGGAGAGGAATAAAATGATAGACAGAAGAATGAGGGCAGTTCAGATGAAGAAGCGAGCGTTAATGAGGGCAAGAAAGAGGAAGAGGACTAAAACGAAGCAAGTCTTAATGGAAAGAAAATGAGACATAGAGAGAAAGAGAGAGAGAAACAGAGAGAGAGAGAGAGAGAGAGAGAGAGAACGAGGGAAACATTGACATGTACAAAACTTCAACACACCTGTGTCCACTCTACACATTGCTTTAAAATATTTTAATTTTTAATTTCAAGGGAAGAGAACTCTAATTATCTTGAAGATGTTTACAGCTTTTTAAACTGTGGGTTGAAAGGAGGGGGGGGGGGAAGGCAAGGAAACTCTTTTTCTACTCTAAAGGACAACCACCAAAGCATAATGTAACTGATTTAACCCAAGCTAACTGTGAACACAGGACGTTTATCCAGTTTACAGACACACACACACATGACACATACACACTTACACACACACATGACACATACACACTTACACACACACACATGACACATACACACTTACACACACACATATGCACACTTACACATATATACATATACATTTGCACACATTCACACAGACAGATGAAAGGCACAAGTACACACACGTATCAACAGAAACACGCATACATACATTCATAGTAATTCATACATAGACACACACACACACACACACACATACATAAAAACGCATTCACATACATACAAGAGGATTGCGTGGCCAGCGCATTAACCCACCGGGATTAAGTCAGTTACTGTTTAGCCTTCGACTCTGGGTCATCCAGACCAGATAACAAAAAAAAACATGCATAATTATAATAATTAATAATTCATGATAATAATAATTATATTCACATAGCGCTGCCAACAAATATAATGTAAGCTCAGAGCGCATTTAACATTGAGGAACAAACAAGCTAGAACACAGATATAATTCTCTAGGCTGAAATGATATAAAGCTAATTAATAATCTCAAAACTTCACAAACATAGGACAAATTTAAAAAATGTAGCATTAACCAGACTTAATATACAAGTAAAACAGCAGGGGTCTAAAAATGTTTTCAATTTCTTTTTAAAAGTGACGAAAAAACTTGTCTGCATAAGCTGGATGGGAAGTAGATTACAAATTTTCGGGACAGATAATTATCTTATCTTATAGAAACTGGTGAACGATGCTTAATCCAGCCCTATGATCAGTCTGGTCCGAAGAATACTTTACTTACTTATCTTATATATTACAAACGCTCCTATTATTATCAATGTCGTGTTTGAAACCTAATCTTATACAATCTTGAAGTATCTTGTTGATTCTTTTTTTAGTACTAGTCTTTTTTACTTTCCTTTTTTTTTTCAGAAAGGAAAAAAAAAGCATTTTTTGTTGATTAAGTCTATTTGATGTTTTTAATGAAAATATTTTTTAAACAACAAATTCTTTAGTTTAGTCGAAAACAAGCAAGGGGAGTAACTGATGAAATTTTAAAAGAGGCATATTTGATTATTATTATTTTATCAAGAATCAGTGTTTTTAAAAAAGTGTGAGAGTGCGTGCGCTTGTTAGTTCGCTTTTTAACATTGAAAGCATTTTGTTTCACTTGAAGATATATAAAAACACACACAAAAAAAGGTTTATGTTACCCATTACCAGCCACAATTACCGGCCCCTGATTGTTGAAAGCAAGGACAGACTATCCATGTTATTCATCATAGTTACCTCCCTTCTGTCCCTCATTATTTCGGGGGTAAAATTTTCTGCTTCAAGTGTCGCCTGAAGATGGGCAACAGAGAGCCGTGGAGACTGTGTATCTGGGTGCCTGTCACCCTCCAGCCATGGGTTAATTAAGTACTTTAGTGGTCAGTCCACTGGCCTTGTCCTCGAATGTCCACTTCTCGCTTTCATTCTCCGGGTCAACTCAGCGGGCCCATTAGTTCCCGGAAGTAAAATTATGATGGTATTAGAAACTTAAGTAGACTTTGTGTCTTTGTATTGATCTAGCTTACAATCTTTAATACTATCTATCTATCTATCTATCTATCTATCTATCTATCCATCTATCTGTCTGTCTGTCTAAATATCTATCAGTCATATAGCTTTCAATCTTTAATACTATCTATCTCTCGATCTAGTATATAAATACAACTCTAAAAATAGAAGAATTGTGTTTAGAGAGACAATGATTGGCTGCCGAGTCAACACTGTCTCCATAGAGATTGTATTAAACATTCCACCAGTTATAATAGAGAATAGAGAATCCCCAAACGACTGGTCGTGACGTGGTAAAAAAAAAAGTTATCCCATCGGACCAAATTGATCCATAGGTCCGATGAAGCACGTTGAGAAATTACAGCTATGGCATTGTGTGGTCAGGACAGACAGGACAGTGTCCAGCCGCCTGAACCGGGAACAAATTCTAGCACCTTCACCAGGGATTCGAACACTGAAACATCGGTGATCCGGCCGAAGGCGGTTAGAAAGCAAAAATTACACAGTCTCTAAAGGCTGAAGGAATATAGAACAAAGGATCTTTCAATATTAGGTCTTAGTATAGATTATTCTGGAAGCTAGTAATAGATCTGGGGCGCAGTGGCTGAGCGGCAGCGCGTTTGGATGGCGTACTGAAGTTTTTGGGGTGTTCGAATCCTGGTGAAGGTGCTAGGATTTGTTCCCGGGCCTGGAAGGTGTCCCTAAGTCCACCCAGCTCTGATGGGTACCTGACTTTAGTTGTGGTAAAGTAAAGGCTACTGAGCGTTGTACTGGCCAGACGAACCCCATAGTATGCCGTGGCCATTAAAAACAGGTGAACGCTGCTTTACTGGCCCCATGGATCAATTTGGTCCGACGGGATACTTTTGTGTTTAGCCATAGATATGTAACAATAGATCAATAGATCAATATATATTTCGTCTCACGCAGTCATCTTGAGATATTTAAGTTTAAATTCAGTTTTATCTGGCAGGCCTCACCGTATTATTATAATAAAAAATAGTAGTGTCCGGGTGGTTTCTAGATCTATTAACGCCGTGGCCACACAAACTGCTGACAGCTACTTCACCAGTCATATGACGAGTTTCGTCCGAAGGGTACTGTACTTAAATCTATTATTATGTTTCTTTTAACCCAGTTGATGATATATATATATATATATATATAAGCTAGTAGGGTCACGATATAGAACTATAAATATAACGTGGTTACGAAACATTAGGGAAACGATGTATTAAAATACAAGCTAAATTGCCCGGCGTTGCCCGGGGGAAAAAGCAGGTCTGTAATAGTCTGTATAAGCTACAGATAAAAAATTTTAAACTGCAATGAACAGAAAGCTAAAGCTTTAATAATTGTAACAAATATGATCTTTTAAATTGCCTGGTGTTACTTGTAGATTTACAATCTTTAAAACAAAAATATATTAATTGAAATTTTTAAAAATTTGAAAAAATAAATATAGACTACAGACTAATTGGTGAATCGAACCCAGGTCGACCACATGGCAGTCCGATACGTTATCCATTCAGCTAGCGAGGACACATGTGCAAAGTCAAATTGCAAAGGTAAAATATGAGGCAATAAGGTCAGATAGATAGATAGATAGATAGATAGATAAATAGATAGATAGATAGATATCTAGTTTCTTCACTACCAATACTTCTAGTTCACTAGAAAGATTACATAAGAAGCAAACACTAATTATCAAACCTCTTCAAAACGCATTCATGTATTTTATGTATTTAAATATCTTTTTTTAAAATTTGAGGTTTCTTTGATTATGTTTCGTATAAAGAAACCTAAAGCACTTTTTAATTTTTAAAGTATATTTTGAATGTCACGTGACAAACATGTGACGTTGCCAACCGGCCTAACCATAGATGTAGAATATATAGACCGCCTAATTATCCAAAAGTTGCGAAGGACTTGTTTTCCGATATGAACCAAACACCATTAGTCAGACCAAACTGGAAGTGCTCGAAAGCATTAATGTATTAATTTATAGGTCAGTGTAATACTGTTAGAACTATACAACTCCTCAAAGCCAAATCATTACATCGCAATTTTATCTTTAGAGAAATTGAGGATATTTTATTCAGTTTAAGGAATTATGCATCCTTGTTAACAAAATAATTGTCTTTACCGCCAATAGTAATGACCTGATTCCCATTCTTCATAACTGGATAAGCTCGGGCACACCATAAGGAGCAAATCCTAGCTTTCGCCGGGATTCGAACCGGGAACTTTGGTACGCTATCCACCAGGCCAGCATGGCCCATATGAAAAGAATAAGTCTTGCCTTTAATATTAAATCCGGAGTTGCCACCACTACTCGAATCGTACCAGCACTTGGCAAATGGCTCGTAAGAATACTCGGATTCGTTACTCGGCAGAAATCATCGCCAGGGCTAGGCCCAACTTTAAATATAAATCAGTTAAATCAGATGGCCGATGACCCATGGGAAATGGTTCTCACGCGAGGGTAAAATCTTGGGCTGAAAAGGGGCGCCACTCGGCATTAGTCTTCAATGTCTTTTGAACAGCTCCTGTGTGCAGGAACTGTCCACCCTAGATCACTTTTAACACCTGCGGCCATAAATACAACGGTCAAAAAGATAAGCACTTACTTGGCGACATTATCTCAAGCCCGCTATTTATACGAGAAGTAATTATAATAAAACTGGGTCTAATTAAATAAAAACAATTTTTTTCAATCTTTAACTTATCCTATATTATGTCAAAGATATATTGTTTCTTTTCCTTTGATACTTATAACAGTTGGCTTTTCTGGTTGGAAGACACATTCAGAAAAGAGCTGCAAGGTTCGTTACTAGAGAATGTTCCAAACTGACAAGAGTAACAATAATAGTCAAATCACCAAACCCAGAAACACTAGAGCAGGGGTCTCCAAACGTTTTAGCCTGATGTCCGCATTGACTATCAAAAAGCAGTTCGGAGGCCGACTACTTACTCGAGGTTCAAATAAAACAAGAATCAAGCATGGTTGTTGTTTTCAATTATTTATTTAATATGTTTTTTCAGTTATTATTTAATAACACCTTTCGTAGATAAAAAGGTCTCAACAGGCCGGATGAGAGTGCCTCGAGGGCCTCATCCGGCCCGCGGGCCGTAGTTTGGAGACCCAGGCACTAGAGGACAGAAGGCAAAAGAGTAGTAATAATACACAAGGCATTAAACTAGATCTATAAATACAACCCAATAACAACCTGTTGCAATGCTCAGATAAACATAAGGACAAAAACACATCCCGTATCCCTTATGCGAGAACAAATGCATATAAGTACTCTTTCTTCCCTAGTGACATTCGGGCATGGGATGGGTTGCCTGAAAAAAAACAAGAATACCAGTAAAATGCAAGACTAGACTCGGACCACGGATGAGGGTAGGACGCAATAATCTTCTTTATAGAAGGAGCGTCTTTAATGTATAAGATAAGATTCCATTTTTTTGTAATTCATCCAAAAAGCAATACCGGTAGAGTCCTACTGGCTTTACCAGTCAGCAAATTTGTGTCAATGGTGGATGTCCTTATAATCAGTTTCAGTTAAGGGTTGTTCATAAAGCACTTCCGCGATTAGCAGACGACGTGTGTTTTATTATCAATATATTTAACTGTAGAGTATTGCATAGATAGCGAGAAACGGAAACACTTAGTTATTTCAAGCTTCTTTACGATTACATAACGACAATATGTGTGTGTGTCTGTGTGTGTGCTGTACGTCTGTCTGTCCATCCATCAACAATGAAGCTACTGCAAATATTTAGCGCTTTGTTTCTAAGTGTCAAAACGAATAAAAGAAAACGTGGAAATTTGGAAATTCCACTTTTTTTTTTTTGTCTCAACGCCAGAAATTTTTTATCTTATTTTTTGTTTGTTGTTGGCAAATGTTTGGTGGAGTTTTTAGTTCATCATGGTGTCTAACTATGATTGAATATACGGATGTTACAATTTACTATCTTTCTATCAGAGGCGTAGATAAAGGGGGGTGAGCTCGAGGGGGGGGGGGAGGCACATGCCAACACCCAACATCTTATAGGAAAATCCACCTATTTTCCAAAATTTAGGAGTTAACTTTGTTGAAGTTGTTTTTGTTTTTTTAAAGGCAGGTAAAAATAGCTGAATTATTCTAAAGACAGTTTCTTAAAGTTAACAGAGTTTATGATTTTATTTGCGTTCATATTGTTATAAGTTGAAAAATATATTTCCTTTACATTTTGATTGGTGTTACTTTTAGTTAATGAATGGTAATTTAATGCTGCTCTGAAATTGCCTATACCCAACCTTGCACTATCCCCCCTCCCACCTTACATATCATGGCCAGTGGCCAGGCCGATCCTATCTAACCTTCTATCTATCTATCTACCTGTCTATCTATCTATCTATCTATCTATTTATCTGTCTGTCTATCTATCTGTCTATCTATCTATCTATCTATCTATGTATCTGTCTGTCTATATATCTGTCTATCTATCTATCTAACTATTTATCTGTCTGTCTATCTATCTGCCTATCTATCTATCTATTTATCTGTCTGTCTATTTATCTATCTATCTGTCTATCGATCTATCTATCTTTTTATCTGTCTGTCTATCTATCTGTCTATCTATCTGTCTATCGATCTATCTATCTTTTTATCTGTCTGTCTATCTATCTGTCTATCTATCTATCTATCTATCTATTTATCTGTCTGTCTATCTATTTGTCTATCTATCTATCTATCTATCTATCTAAAATACATATATTTGTATATGGCAATCAATAAACGTGTCAGTCAGTCTGTTTGTGTAACAGTAAAAGTTAAGAGTGCCTAAATGGCTGTTGTAATTATATACTGACACACACGTACACACACAATGGACTGTATTAGTGTATGTGTTGACCGAACTTTGTGATCGTGTGTTGTAGTCCCAAACAAACTGACTGGACTTGGTGAGTTGCATGCATGATTGTCTGCTTTGAATGTATGAATATTGCATGAATGTCTGAAAGAGTTAGGTATTACGCAGACTAGCGAGCTGTGTTGTTAGTCTGTCTGACGTGTTTGTTTTTTTCTTTTGGTCTGGTGATCCATGTAAAGCTCGCCCCGTCTATCTATACATTCTTTAAAAAATGAAATGTTTTTAACTAGATCTATCTATCCATCTGTTCGTTTATTCTATCTTTATCTTTATATATATATATATATATATATATATATATATATATATATATATATATATATATATATATATAGAGAGAGAGAGAGAGAGAGAGAGAGAGAGAGAGAGAGAAAGAGAGAATGAGAGAGAGAGAAAGAGAGAGAGAGAGAGTGAGACAGAGAGAGAGAGAGAGACAGTGAGACAGAGAGAGAGAGAGAGCAGAGAGAGAGAGAGAGATTAGATAGATAAACTTAATTATATTTTTATCTATCAATATACCAAACTGTCTGCCGATTCGTTCGTCCGTCTCTCTATCTGAACCGTCTGTCCATCACTACACTTTTTCTTATATCTTTTATCATAACTATTAAAAAAATGATTTAATTAAGATAATCAAAAATTTAAAAATAATTACATTGAAATCGTTCTAGATTGTGTCACTTATTGCAAATAAATGCAGAATAAGTAATTAGACTTGTTTATGCGCCATTTCTAATACACCAGTAGAATGTTGCATAACATGACTTATAGAAACACAACCTTATTTTTTATTTCGCAGTGAGAATTCGAACAGCTAGGGAAGATAAGTCATGAAGGTTTGAAATGATATTTTTCTTCTTCGTTTGTCTCCCTTGAGCTACATAACAAAACAATACATTTTTATACTTTTAAAAATACTTTCCTTTTCCCTTATTCGAGAAAAATACATATAAGTACTTTTCTTCCCGAGTGGCATCCGGGCATGGAATGGGTTGCCTGAACAAACAAGGAAAACCAGTAACTTAACATCATTTAAGACACTTTTTAAATGCAAGACTAAACATCATTTAAGACACTTTTTAAATGCAAGACCAGAGACGGACCACGGATAAGCGTAAGTAGCAATAATCTTCTTTCAGAAGGACCGTCTAGAATATATAAGATAAGATTATAAAATAGCTTACATTGCATAAATATCTTATCGTCAATGCATTTGTCTTGCTCACAGATATACGTGCACGGCTTGTCAGCTAAAGATAAGTACGGGGGAAGCAACTTTCTATTGACCGCAACGTGCGTCATTTAGAGTTAAAATCCGGGCTTTGTGGGGAAAGGGTGAATCCCAGCTTAAGGTTAAATAGGGATTAACCACGAGCGTTACGGTACGGCGTCAGTTCCGATTCGAATATATCTTCAGAGCTTATGCCATTCACACTGTAATAGACTCGGCGACCTGTTGTTGAAAGGTTTCATCCAATGTTGTTTGTCTTGTGTGCGAGTCGGCCTGTCTCCTCCGCCGAGAAACTAAATACATGGCAATGTGTGTAAGTATCTGTCTGTCTGACAATCTATCAATCAATGTAGGCCTATCCAACTATCTAACCGTGTGTCTGTCTCTTTGTCTGTCTACCTTTAATATCCTTCCATCCGTCCATCAATCTATCTGTTTATTTATCTGTCTATATATCCGTCTTTCTGTCTTTCATTCTGTATGTCAGCCTTTCTGTCGGTCTCTATCTTTTTAATTCTTCTTTTAATTCTATCTATCTTTCCATCCATCTATCTATCAGTAAGCCTGTCGATCTGTCTGTGTGTATATTTGTCTGTCAATTTTGATTCCACAAATACAATGTATGCTTCAAAGATAGCATACTTATGTAACGTAAGCTTACCATAAACGCCAAATCCAAACGCATTTTAAAAAAACAAAAGACTCACAAAAAATAAAACTAGGAATAAATTTATTCTACCCCTCCCCCTCTCTCCCATCCCCCCACCCCCCAAAAAAAAAATTTTTGCCACAGTTTAGTTTTACGAATGAAATCTGGAAAACATATTTTTTTTTCTAACAACATACACACTTATCATTAACATTTCTAGCATATGTTTTTATTTTGTTCATCCAGTCCTTGTAAAGATTTGTCAATGACAAACAGAAATAGAAGAATTGAATGCTTTTCTTTTTCTTATTTTTTTCTATTTTTTTATATTTTTTTAATCAGTTATTTCCCCTTCTGGCTTTATAAATTGCGCTGCTAAAGAGACAAGGGAAGATAACCGATAACAAGAACTATTTATAGATCATATTAGTGTTATGGAAAAAGAAACTGATGAAAAAAAAAGTCATCATTTTATGGTCTGTGAATGAATTGTAAATACAAAAGACAGACCACAAGAGTACAAATCCTTACAAACTGTTTCGGTCCATGCGATTAATGGAATTAGATTTAGATTTCTTCAGTCTAAGTAAACAAGGTGTACGAGACAAATAGAATATGATCTTAAAAAAATTGTCTGTACCTAAATACTCTTTCAAAGCTGAAACTAAAGAAATGGAACTCACAAATAAACACACATACAAATAAATACATCTACTGGTATATCGACACATACACACAGACACAGAAACACAGACACTTATACAGACAAACACACAGACACAAGCACGTCAACACACTTACACACACACACTACATAAGCAGACAGAAAATCACTGTCTTTGACACATCCAACAATGACTTGCCATCCTGTCTTTGATACATCCAACAATGACTTGACATATTGTCTCTGACACATCCATTAATTACTTGACATCCTGTCTCCGACACATCCAACAATTACTTGACACATTGTCTCCGACACATCCAACAATTACTTGACACTCACACATTGACAAGTCCAAAAACTCTACTAAAATATTTTCTCTATCTGTTTTTTTGTTATTAACTCCAAAATTGTGCCGGAAAAAATATAAATGGTCATACACTTTTCTTATTTCATTTTATTTATATCTAAAATTCAATGTGGGTGTCTAGATGTTGTCTTTATTTTCCCTAAGTTGTCTCCTTTAGTTTATTCCCAGTCTTTCAAAGAAGATTTAAAATTCCCGGATGTCTGTGTGTAATTCTGCATTCTACGTGGACTGGAGATGGATGATTTTTTTAAAGTTGTGAAATTTCAATAATGTCTTTATTGATCCTAGGCGAAAGAGAAATGTTGTCTTCAATAACTTTTTTGCGGAAATTCCCACTCGCGTGATTTGAATAATTTACTAGCGCTACACAAAGAAAGCTTTGCATAATCTGATTTCCCGGGTATTGAAGGGATTTCAACAGGTTGTCAGTGGTGTGGGGCTGGGTCTTAGCTGTTTGTGCAAAACCACATGGGCTGAGAGAACGGTTCTCAAAGGTGCAGACAATTCGTGGGATCGCATTTCGAATGCAATCGAATATGAGTCCAAGTGCGGATTAGGATAGGTTGTGATGCAGTTTTGTTGTTTATTTGCATATATGTTAGATACAATTTTTAGGGGGGCACTCTGAAATATTGGGGGTCTCTCTGTCTAGAAATCGAGCTTAGTTCACCACGTTTGTAGGGATACAATGTCACCTTGACATTACACTTAGACCTATCACATTACCATGTCACATGGGGTACAGTGGCCGAGCTGCGGCAGCGCGTTCGGTAGGAGTACCGAAGGTTCTGGGTTCGAATTTGTGTGAAAGCTAGTATCTGTTACCGGGACTGGAGGGTGTCCCTGAGTCTACCCAGTTCTGATGAATACATGACTCTATTTGGGTTACAGTAAAGGTGGCTGGGCATTGTGCTGGCCACACAATCACCTAGTATGTCCCTGAGTCTACCCAGCTCTGATGAATACCTGACTTTATTTGGGTTACAGTAAAGGCGGCTCAACATTGTGCTGGCCACACAATCACATACATAGTATGCCGTGGCGACAGAAACTGGTGAACTCTGCTTCACCGGCCCTATGATTAATTTGGTCCGATGGGTACTTTGCTGCACCCCACTTATCACGGGTTGAGAAACGCTTAGTTTAAGTGGCTAAAAAAAAACCACCAAACTATTTCACTAACCTATGAAAAGAAAAAATTAAAGTGAAAGAGATGGATGCGAGCTGTGAATAAAAATGAGCAAACAGGAAGTGGTTGTATTGACCTACATTACCCAGAGTGCCACGCTCTGACGCGTAGTGCCGGCTCGTGCTATCGGCCGCATTAAAATTCATCCAGTCACGTTCTTTGCAGTGCCGGGCTTCACGTGGCGGGTCCCCGTGGCGGGGAAGAGGGGAATGTGATTGTCGCTATCATATGAAGGAGAAATCTTACAATGAGCCGTGGTGATTGAATTTAAAACTAAAAATACATTTACCACACATTATTATGGCTGCAAAACTGGAAAGGCACAATGTCTATTGGAAGCCTTAATAATTCGTCACTCAATATTTAAAAAAATTAAAAAGAAAAAGTTTTCTTTTATACGAAATGCTTACAAAGTAAATTTCGTTAATTTTTGTAGACAAGAGCAAGGGTAGGTTGATATGGTTTTGTTTTATATTTGTGTATAATAAAAGTCTAAAGGTAGATTTAAAACACGATAATATGGTGTGGAGCAGGGGTCAGCAACCTTTTGCTATTTGTGTGTCAAACTCTGATTTCTACATCATTCAACGTGCCAATAGTCTAAAAGAGACTCGGGAACTGCCCTTTTACGCTCGCTCCACTGGCTCCCCGTGAAAGCCAGAATTGAGTATAAAGTGGCGCTACTTTGCCATCAGTGCATTTTTAACAACATGTTTCCGTCCTATCTCAAGGCACTAATCACACCTTATGTCCCGCAAAGAACACTTCGTTCTGCAAACTCATCGCTTCTGGAAGAGCCCCGTTTCTCTCTGACGACCGTTGGCCTTAGAGCCTTCTCAGTATCCGGTCCGAAGGTGTGGAATCAACTTCCCATTCAACTGAGGCGAACAAGCTCTACTGTTACTTTCAAACAGAACTTAAAAACTCATTATTTCAATATTTACCTTAGATAACATTTAACATGCTTTAGAAACTTACTGTCTTAATTATGGGTTGGGTCGGTTAATACTACATTTATTTGTTTTGTCTTTTTTAATCATCAATTTAGCTCTGTCACCTGGCCTAGGGTAATATCCGTATTCTTAGTTGTATGTTAAACGCGCTTTGAGCTTACATTATGTTTTTTGGCAGCGCTATACAAATATTATTATAATTATTATTATTATTTTTAATAGCCTGAAAGTCAACCTGCTATTTTTTTTTTAAGACGATTTATTAAGCGCCATAGCAAGACCGAGGCGAAAAGCAAAAGAAATTTATAGAGAAAATCGTTAACAGATTAATATTTAATTTTAAAAAATTAACATGGTTGTAATTATCATCTTTCTGTTTTTTTTTCTATTTGCATTTATAGGAAATAAATTATTTTATTACTGAACTTTCACATTAATGGTTAATGTCTAAAACATTATTTTAGTTGTCAAGATTTAATTCTAGCATCTGCTGAAATTCCTTTTTCCACTAGGAGGCGCTTGGAGCTCATGAACTCCTTGCCCCTCCTTGTGGGCCTTTCGGCATTTAAATGTCGCATGGTATCGGCAGCATCCCTAATAAGCATCTCCTTCCCGCCCTCAGCGCAATCACTCTTTAGTCAAGCATGAGAGCTGAGTGCGCATCAGCGGTAGTCCAGGCCGACCATGAATGAGAGCCAATGCGAGAAAACTGGGCTAGCTCCTAGTCTCGCAAGGCTCGGACAACACATCGCCACCGGGTGAATTGCCGCAGCCGTTCCTTCAAATTGCCAACTTGACCACCTTCTGAGATCAGAATGTGCGACACTCTGATCCTAGCCAGAAAGCCGAGAAACAATCGCAGTAACGAGATTCCCGCCACTTTGTATAGTAAAGCCGAATGGTTTCGTTATATTTTGATCTAGAGACCGATAAATATTCAGTTTCGGCTTCGGTTTCGGCCGAAACTAAAAATTTGGTTTCGGTCAGTCTCTATTCTGATCTCTGCCAAATTGAGATTTTCCTAAGGCTTATGATGAGAGTATTGACAAGTGTTAATGAGGTATGACCTTTTCAAATTGAAGAGATAATGAACATCCGGTGAAATTTCCCGCCATTTTCGTAAACAAAAAACAGGCTTTTGGTGGTGTTTGACAATTGATTTCAACCTCGACGGCCAGTTCTGGTCTTTTAGAAATATACAAAGGATACAAGATTAGTTATGAGGAAACCGTTTTTAACATCAAAAGTAAGCAGGCGATAATTAATACTAGGGATGTTAAAACCGGTTTCTTTTCAAAACCGGTTTTCGGTTCTATAAAACCGGTTTAAAACCGGATATCGATTCCCCCCCCCCCCCCGCAATGTCACGAGTCACAGGTCGGAAAAGACAAAAATAGTTCAAACTTATTAAGTATTTACAGAACATTCAAGAGGTTGATTTGTGTGAATACATTATGATTTAGTACACTTTACCATAACATTTTTTAGAACTAAAAAAAATATGGACTAATTGATTAAAACCGATAATAGCTTTCAATAGTGATCATTTGTGCACCGTGGACTTAGACTTGTAAAATAATGTATTGAATAGGATCACGTAGCACCAATCAAAAGTCAAAAGAATGTGTATTTAATGCTGCCGTTAATAATAAAGCACAGACGCGGTGTCAAGCCGAATTGTTCAAAGTCACAGGACAAAACTAGTTTGCGTCTCTCCAATCTCCATTGCGTACATCAAAAATATCGGAATCCGTCCGACTCGAGAGACGATGGTGTAGCTTCATTGGTGAGGTATCCAACTGCACCGCTAAGAATAGCTGTGTAGGCCAACCCGGGAGGGGCAATCCCTGCCGCACTTGAGGCACATCAAAGAGTAGTGCACATCTAAAAGATGAGCCGACATTTGGTTTGATGTTGTTTTTATCCCAAGCCATAGTTGGTATTTGAAGAAAAAAAAAGAAACACAATATCTAAGACTAAATAGTGTTAGCAAGGTATTTCAATAATTGTTTTGCGTGAATCCAACTTTTGTTTTTAAAAATATTTCCATCAGAACCAATAAAAAATAATAATAAATTGGTGTGCTACTTGAAGTAATGACTACCTTCCAGTCAACACACCGAAATCCGGTTTTAAAAATCAAAACCGGTTTTCAGGTTCAAAACCGGAATCCGGTATTCCGGTTTTCGTTTAACATCCCTAATTAATACTCATAGTGTTAGTCGCGTTAGGTTTAAGTTAGCTGTGTATATAATGCATACATAATCGTTTAATACTTGTCAATCGCCGCCCAGACATTGAATTTCATTCAGAATAGATACGTAGTAATCATACAAAGTGGGTAGTTAATGCAGTGTTACATTTTTTGTATGTACATATAATTTCTTTATTTATATATTATTTAGATAATTTTCAATTATTTGTTTTATATTTTTTTCATTTTAAAGCTGAAATGGCAAGCCTTTAATATTTTTACATTTTTTTTTAATAAAGGACAAATTAAAAACATTTAGAAATATGAACGCAAAATAAAAAGAGTTAATTATCTCCCTTTAATTAAAGTTAACGTTTCTACATTTGATTCTATAGTGAAACCAAACAAGGTATATTTTGTAATATTATTATAACTAATATTACTTATTAATTATTTTTTCATTATCTAGCATTATGATATTTATTTCAGATAGAAATCAAAGGTATAAAATTAATTTAGGTTGACAACTGTTGCAAATAACATTTCCTGCATTATTTGTTTTCTAAGGAAATTTTTTAAAACATTAATAATTCTAACAATGACATAATATAATGCTAGTATATAAGTATATAAGTAAAGAAAAGTTCCTCTCGGACCAAATTGATCCATTGGGCCGGTGAAGCAGCGTTCACCAGTTTCTGTGGCTTTGGCATACTAGGAGATGTGTGGCCAGCACAATGCTCAGCCGCCTTTACTTTACCCCAACTATTGTCAGGTACCCATCAGAGCTGGGTAGAATCAGGGACACCCTCCAATCCCGGAAAAAAAAATCCTAGTCTTCACCAGGATTCGAACCCGTGACTTTCGGGTCGCCAGTAGAACGCGCTGCCGCTCGGCTACCGGGATCCAATGCTAGTATCTATACTCTTATATTCATTAAAATAATAAAACAAAAAAAAACAAAATAATGTTTTTGAATTAATTAAAGAAGACAAGCATAATAACTCTATTGAGTTAACCAGCGCCTTGTCTTTGAATGCTCTTCGCTAATTCTTAAATGTCGAGTACATATTTAGTTACTTTTGAGTGGTCAAGTGTAAGTGACCTCTTTACTTATGCTTAAAACATCTTTCATGTGTGAATAAATATGTTCACACCTATAAGTTGAACAAAAAAGCGGAAACTAGAGTTAATGCCTAGCAGTTGAGAACAGCAGACGACCTTCCAAAGCCGCTTCCTTACAGGTATTTCCGCACATTGGCACATTTTGATGTCTATTTTTTGATGATTAAAACTTGCTGCATTTATCAGTGCCATTGCTATGGATTTGGGGGCCCGGGGGGGGGGGGCTTGGCCTTTTTAGGGGCCCCTGCATTTTGACATTCGACATTATGACATGAGAAAAAAACAATTCGGACACTCCTTTGGGGGCCCCCCTCAAGTAGGGGCCCGGAGGGACTTTCGAATT
Source organism: Anisus vortex (assembly GCA_949126835.1). Taxonomy (NCBI): domain Eukaryota; kingdom Metazoa; phylum Mollusca; class Gastropoda; family Planorbidae; genus Anisus; species Anisus vortex. The sequence continues at coordinate 39,598,693 of OX421497.1, read as the reverse complement.
TGGACCCCCCCCCTTCCCCCTCCCCTAGCTACGCCACTGCCTTTTATAATAGCTAATATACTGCCACAATTTTTTTTTTACTGATATTAGAAGTAGTAAGATGAAGTCAGTCAGTCTTGGTGTGGTATGAAACATGAGGGCTTCAATGTACTTCTTAAAAAAAACATGTATCTATCTAAATGCGCCTTAATTAAGTGAAATAGTTAAAATGTTTTGAAATTGATTTCACTGCAAGAAATATCCAGTTTCAATGCAAGTTTCAATGCAAGTTTCAATGCAAGTTTCAATGCAAGTTTCAATGCAAGTTTCAATGCAAGTTTCAATGCAAGTTTCAATGCAAGTTTCAATGCAAGTTTCAATGCAAGTTTCAATGCAAGTTTCAATGCAAGTTTCAATGCAAGTTTCAATGCAAGTTTCAATGCAAGTTTCAATGCAAGTTTCAATGCAAGTTTCAATGCAAGTTTCAATGCAAGTTTCAATGCAAGTTTCAATGCAAGTTTCAATGCAAGTTTCAATGCAAATTCATGTCAGTGGTCTAAGAGATCAAGTGCTGTTTGTTATTCAGAAACATTTTCTTCAACATTCAGTTATCCAAGACTTAACTTCGTCTAAATGTGTGTACAACAGCAGATCTCTATATTCCTTATCACTTTCTTGTAGAAGAGACTTGAATTGCCTTTAAAGCAATAAAGGTGATAAGTTATAAAATCGACAATTTTAACAATATATTCAATCACAGATCGTCCAATGAGAACTTTATATACAAACTTTCCTGAACTTTAACACTTGACCTATAAGCGTTTTTTTCATGTTATAGTTTGCATTGAAAAATCTCATTCTGGTAGGTCTCCCTGGCTTGCCACTGCAAATCGCTCTGCGTGCTACGTCTGGTGCGCGTGTCTTATGTTGCCGACCCCTGGCGTAGAATTTTTTAAAAGTCTAAGATACAAAACATAAAACACGACTGCGTAATGGGCTGTAATTATTTTGGTAACTCACTGCTAGAGGGAGCATTCAAAAGTACATTTTAATTAAAGTACAGGTATTTGTAAATGATATTTAAAAAACAATTAGAGTATATAGCTTTGCAAACTTTATTTTAAAATAAACTTTAAAAAAAAATACTTAAGAATCAATCATTACTTTAAATATTGAAAAAGCCATTTCTTCAAAGATTAATGTAGTTTTCTTTAATCTGAGATTTCCCCCCACCCCCCATTATCATCACTATTAAAACCAGATTAAAATCTCGAGTCTTGCCTGACTGCGTCAAATAGTTTCTAAATATAATTTTGTATGTTTGCACAATTCTGACAGCGTCTGAAGACGGAAAAATATTTTTATTTTTATTTTTTTAAAGTAATATTTGTCCAATTGACTGACCATCGATTGGTCAACATTTTTTTTTCTTCTAAAAACAAATATTCTTCTCTTCACAAAGTAAAAGATGTGCTAAGATCTTAGGGTGGCTTAATAAAAATTTGGGGGCAAAAGCCGCAGCAGACACCAAGAACGCGGAAGTTATTACTAAGGTTTTATAGAAGAAAAAAAACGGATAATGATTGATATTATAATGATTGACTAAAAAAGAAAATTGGTTGGAAATGATTTATCTTATCTTATACATTACAGACGCTCCTTCTATAAAGAAGAATACTGTGTCCTACGCTCATTCGTAGTATGAGTCTAGACTTGCATTTTTATTGATGTTTTAAATGATGTTAAGTTACTGGTTTTCCTGGTTTGTTTAGGCAACCCATTCCATGCCCAAATACCACTCGGGAAGAAATAGTACTTATACTTATATGCATTTGTTCTCGCATAAGGGATAAGGAAAGCGTTCCTGTCTTTTTGTTTATCTGAGCATTGCAACAGACTGTTATTGTGATGTATTTCTAAATTAGAGTTTAATGCCTTATGTATTATAATAACGGGGAAAAGAAAAGGGCGGGAAAAAATGGTGGGTGCGAAGTCAGTCAACATTGAAACAGACCATTCGTGCCAAGCTGAAACCAGTCAATAAAAAGCTAGCTTTAAAGCGTTCCCTGTAATGAGCAAACACTCGCTTTTTTAGCTATGGCCTTTTTTTTTTTTTTGGTTTGTTCATTTTTTATTTTATAATGTAGTATCGTTTCTTTACTTTTTTGTATTTGGCTTCTTGAGGCAAAGTTCCGTCTATTAACCGAGAATTTTGTGTTGTTGAAAGTTGCCAGTTTGGCTGTAAATGTTTGAAGGCTAAATTAGTTTAACGGGCAGGTTTCTATATAGAATCTAAATGTGAAACTTTTTGGGGTTTTGAAACTCTTGATTTGATATTTGGTTGTGAATTGATATCTGACATAGGAGATACGCATGTGATATTTGATAGTGATTCTTTTGAGATATTTGATGGTGATAAGTATGTGATATTGGGGGTGGGTGGGAGGTTGACATCTATGTGAAATTCTGGTGATGATAGTCACGTGTTATTAGGGAGTAATAAGCACGTGATATTTTGATGGTGATGAAGACTCATGTTATATTTAGGGTAAAAAATACTCATGTTATATTTCATCTGGAAATTTTGTAGTGTGAACGTTTTGGGAAGTATAGTATTTGTTTAAAAAATATAAACTGGGACTACAATCAAAGACATTACAGCAGCGGTTACAAACAGAGACCACCGGAGAACTCTCATTGCCCGAGGTGCCGATATAGGCTATATATATTAACAACATAGAACAGAGGTCGGCAACCTCCGGAACGCGTGCCATACTTGGCACGCAGAGCCATTTTCATTGGCACGCGGAAGACCCTCAAAAAAAGCAATTCAAGTGTTTTCTACGAGAAACTGACTGCTAGAGCAGGATACATTTTAGGCTCTTGGCACGCTGAATGATTTAGAAATCCTACTTGGACACACTTTTATCAAAAGATAGCTGATCTATGAAGTAAAACCTTCTAAAAATTTTCATACATTTTTATTGAGGTTGTCAACGTTGAGCCACTGGTAATGTTCTATCCCCTTGTTTTTTCCGTATTCAAGGAAGGCCTTCTGGTGAATGCTGCAAATAGAGGTTTTCTTAAAAAGGAAAACATCCATATTTTCTTAGTTTTATTATTTACATAAAAAAAATTAAGTCAGATTTGTTTTCCTTTTTACTTAAATAACTTGAATTTACAAAAATTTAAAAAAAAAAAGTGAGCTTGGCAGTGCGAGACACACAGCTTCATGCCGTGACCAGGATTCGAACCTGGGTTGTCGCGGCCACAACGTGAAGTACTAACCACTATACGATCACGGCCAGCGCGCTCACGTGAATGAGGCGCAAAATTATGAAGTCATAAGTGTCCTGCGCTAGCCTACACTTAACGTTTGTTTTTCTTTTGTCTGAACAAGTAAATGTTCGTTTTACGTGTCATGTTTGTTTTTTCTTGTGTTTGTTTTCATCACTAACTTTTCGTAACTTGAACCTGTTCAGTCAGTACTATAGGCCACAGCCACAGTATTATTTAATTATTCTCTAGGACAGGGGTCGGCAACCTACTACACGCGTGCCAAATCTGGCACGCAGAGCGATTTTCACTGGCACGCAATAGAGCCACAGAAAGGCAATTCTACACGAATGTGAGTGGCAGAGTATGATGAATTTCAGGCTGTTGGCACACTGAATGAATTAGAAATCCTATTTTGGCACACTGATTTCGAAAGGTTGCCGACCCCTGACATAGAGAACTAACCCGAACTAACAATGCAAAGTACTTAGAAATAATATTAAATGATAATTTATCTTGGAATCCACTTATTGATGAAGTAATTCAAAAACCTAACAAAACATTAGGCTTCATAAAAATATTTACAAATGTAATAAGAACATAAAACTAAAATGCTATCTCACATTAGTTACACCTATACTAGAATATGCCTATGCATCTTCTGTATGGGACCCATCAACTAATGAAAACATAAAAAATGTACTAATTCAGAAACGAGCTTCAACGTTCAAACTGACATCAAATGCGTACTTGTGGCATTGGGCACTGTTGGATAGGGGCATAATTCAGTAGGCATAGAACCTACCTGGAACGGCGATGTCGAAACTGCCGTGAAGCAGAAATGAAGGTCGAGCACGTGATTTTTGATTTACAGAAGTTCAGAGTGGATGGTATCGGTCAACTGTTTATACAGAACATGTATGGTGACTAGGCTACACTGCGTAGTACATTGAAGTGAGTTCGTTCTCCGAGTCATGGTTAATTATAACTACAACGGTCATTGCCGTGTGTGGCTACGGAAGTGTGTTAACGAACAACCAGTAGCGATAAACTGCACCATAACGTTTAAATACTATATTTTAAATACAGCCTGCATCTACTGTAGTTAACAAAAGTTTTTAGTTTTCAAAATTAGGGGACGTTCATATGTGACCATACGAAGAAGGGAAGGGGCTTCAAACATCTGAGACGATATGTGACAAGGTTTTAGGGAGGGTGTTTAAACATTGAATCATCACGTCAAAAAGGAAATATGCTCTTTTTAAATGAGATTTCCACTTTAACAAGTTTCACTTAATTAGCTTACAATAGTTATATTGTTTGTCCTGATACTTATAGGATAATTACAGTAGAAGTTAATTGAAGTTTGCTAAATCTGAAATAGGACATGTTTCTTTGCAAATAAATAGATTTGATACGTCATATTAAAAAGGGATGTCCTACTTTTTGTGATCGTTTATTACAACGGGAGGAAAGGGGGAGGACATTGGCCAAAAATTGCGTGACGTTATTTATGTACGGCTCTTTAGTGCTGTGTAGTGGGTGGGAAGTGGAGGCGTTTTATTGGGCAACGTTGACGGATGGTCACTTCCTGCAATTTAGATCGGCCGCGGCGCCGGCGTGGGCAGGAACCGCTATGTCTTCGACGGGTCGTTACATTAGTCACGTGGTCGGAGTGAGCGCTCTCGACATTAACAGCGGCGCGCGCTAATGGCCGATCGCTGGCCTCCCATTTACATATTAATTAAGTCGTTTCGCACCATAATTAGCTATCGTTAATGCAGTGCTTTTCATCATGTTTTTTGTCCCTTTTATAACACTCTTTGCAATGTGCATTGTGAAACCTAATTATAATTGTGCACTTTATACGCTGAAGTTTTATTAAAGCGTACTGTTCCCTTAATAGACCTATGCTTTATCTTAATTTTAATACGGTGTTCACTTGTATGCTGTAGTCTCTTTTATAAAATATATAAAGTTATATGTATGAGTCAAACCGAACTGAGACGGACATCAGATATGTTGACCTATAGGTGGAAAGACAGACTAATGGATAGACAGTAAGACAGTCTGAAAAAAACAGACGGATAAGACAAAGCAGGTTGGCAGAAAGACAGACATAAAGATACATTGCTATATAGACAGATAAATAGAAAGATATATAGAGAAATAAATAGAATTATTTCTCTATGAGCAGAGACAGAAAGAATATGAACAGAAATTGCTATAATCATAGATAGCTAGATAGTAATATACAGACATAAAATAGATAGATGGAGAGATATATTGACAGTTAGGATTGACATATAATAATGGCAGATAGACAGTTGATAGCATTATAGACAGAAACAGATAGTTAGACAAGCGGACAGACAGACAGATAGATAGATAAATGGATATATAATAATATATATATATATAGATAGATAGATAGATAGATAGAGAGAGAGAGAGAGAGAGAGAGAGATAGATAGATAGACATATAGTTATGGCAAATATACTGTTTATAGATTTATAGACATATAATAATGTAATGAGACAAGCAGGCATACAAACCGATAAATAGATAGATAGATAGATAGATAAATAGATAGATAGATATTGAAAAAAAGGACCGTAAACATCTGTCATAATTATAGCCTTACATTAGGTTTTTTTTGGTATACTATTATATAATATACATTGAGTTGGGGGGGGGGGGGGCTCATAAGAATCATTAAAATTATGTAAACGTAAAGTAAAGTATCCCGTCAAACCAATTTGATCCACGAAGCAGCGTTCACCAGTTTCTGTAACCATGGCATACTAGGCGATTGTGTGGCCAGAAAAATGCACAGCCGCCTTTACTTTACCACAACTAAGGTCAGGTATCCATCAGAGCTGGGTAGACTCAGGGACATCCCCCCGACCTTCGGTACGCCAGGTGAACTCGCTGCCACTCGGTCATCTTGCCCCATAATGAGAGTAAAACACCCCAAAACCTTTTTAACCCTTCCCGTACCGACCTACTTCTATCTATGCTGCCTTCAGTTCCGCTATATACGCGCCCGGGACTGTAAGGGTTAACTTCTACTAAACCGTCTCAAAATTGTAAGATACATTATGTGCTTATGTATTCCTTTATCATTAGTTACCTTTTAAACAAATGTAATGATTCTCCAGTAGCCCTATCTTGGGTAACTGGGTTGCGCCTCTGCACAATCGACGTTTGTATTGTAAGAAAACATAACAATTTCACCTTGACTCAATTTCCACCTACAATCAATTCTCTCCTACCGCCCCCCCCCCTTCTCCCCCAACCCCCCTCCCAACTCCGCCTTGACATTCCAAAACCCATAAAATCGTGCATCGGCGAAGTAAGAAATTGCCAATAATAATTGTACAACAACCAGGTCATTGAGAGATTACAACACCACCACACCTGCTTCCCGCGTCATAAATAACTATACAGTCTTGAGATTATTATTTTTCCATTCAAACACAAGATGGCCGTCAACGAGAGTACTTTAAACAATTCCGTCAATAAGATGATGATGATATGTACTTTGAAAAAAAGACAACTTACTATTGATCCGTTATATGTACTTACAGAAAGTTTATGTATCGAGCCACGCAGGAGACAAACAAAATCTATAGTCTATGAACTATAACAAAAAAGAGACGGCCATGAGAAGTTGAAAGCTCGATACGAAAGTCGTTTGGTTCTTCATTTTGTTTTTTCTTTTAGATTTACCTTATAGAAAAACCTGCCTACCTCATAGCTTGAAAAATATGTACAAAAATACTTTGTAAAATGAAAATTAAAAAAAAAAGTTTCCCCGTTGATACGTAGAGCCGGTGAAGCAGCGTTCACTAAGAGTTCTTTGGCCTCGGTATACTAGGTGGTTGTGTGGCCAGGACAATGCACAACCGCCTTTGCTTTACCCCAACTAATGTCAGGTACCAATCAGAGCTGGGTACTCAAGGACGCCTTCCAGACCCGGGAACAATCCTAACCCTTCACCGGGATTAGAACCGAGCCCCCACTTTGTACAAAAATCGATTTAAATTAGAAGTGAACTATAAAGCTATAAAAAGTTTAAATAAGATGGACCGCTGGCTCTGTTTTTAGAGTTAGTTCTTTTTTCCATGCGCAGCCAATAACGATGTCAAGAATGACTCCTACGTCTGCCTAAATGTTTCCGCTGTATACAACGTTAGATTTTAATTTTAATTTAATTTTTCATTGAGAAAATAATAGCGATTAAATAAAACGGAAGTTAACAATGCAAAAGGTAATCGGGAATTCCGAAAAGAAGTCATTCGAGTCATCAAATATCAGAAATAGGCCTATTAAAGCAAGCGGTCTATCTCAGGGTCTCGGCAACCTAGCCAAACTTGGCACGCATAGCGATTTTCAAAGGCACGCTAGAGACTTCCAAGAGGTGTTTTTTTATTGTTGAAAAAAAGATGTTTTTTTTATTGATGAAAAAACAAACATTTTCCATTTTATAATGAGGAAAACTGACTGTTGAAGACGATGTTTTTGAATGACAGAGCGACACATTTCAGTTAGTTGAACGAATTTACAAGGACGGGTTAAATCAAGTGTGTCACGGTTCTGGACGCAACCATGACTTATTAGCACTAACGTAGATAGATAGTGGAACGTAAGATCATAGATTAGCGCAAGTTTAGGATAGAACGCAGAAGAGTAGCCTGACGCCATAAAACATCTCTATCTCTCACGCAACTGTAACTCTCAACACCTTTCCCCAATCTTCACTACATTCTTTTATTTCCCAATTCAGAGATTACTAACTAAATGCTGCCGAGATGGTACTTAATCTTGGATGAATGAGAGTGTATGTGTCAGTATGTGAAACCTTCAATGTATATATTCATATCATGTCTTCGATTATTAATTCATGTTGTTATTTTAATGTGTTTATACAGATATCATGTCAGTAACTATTAATCCCCGTTGCTAATTCAAAATACATGTATATGGGCATTACGTCATTGTCTTAAAAACTCGACACCCCGCTTAACCCCCACCTGTACACCCCCCCTTCCACGCTCTCCCAGCCACCCACTTATCTCCCCTCCACCTAGGTAACCAACTCACAGCGGCGTGTTAGGTAACCCCCTTGTTCCGAGGAACTGACCAGAGAAATCGTTTCACACATGTAGGAGGAAATTTGACCACTGAGCACTTAACATAGTGATATTAAGTCCCCTGTAGGGTAGATGAAGCATTTCCCCTATCCCTTGTTTCCCCTACTACACAGGTTGTTGGCTGTATTAATTGCTTTTCATCTAGACCCCCCACCCCGCCAACCCCATCCCCCCCGCTCCCTCTAGTGAGGCATCCCTTTCTGCAGAAATATCTTCGAACTAGCCAATCGGAATCATATCTTAATCTAGATTTTGAAAGTTAGCCAACCAAATTGAGATAGACCACGCGATTTAGAGTCGCAAGATTGCTTACGCAAAGGGTTAGCGTCAGCCTTGTTTTGGCGCTCGGCCTGTCTGTACGACTCGCATTTCAGATTCCCCCGCATGTTTAGATTCTAGATTTCGACAAGTATATAGATGTTTCACAGTGTAGTTGGGTAACTTAATGATAGATTACATGACAGTACCATACTCTAGTGTTAGCTATTACTGTATCGATTCGTGTATATTTTCCCATTGGATTACTTAATGACAATAAACATTATAACCATCACCAGAGATTTGCTTAGAACTGTTTGTGTGTGTATATTATGTCATCTAACGAGCCAGGAGAGTACTAATCAATATTCAAGGTCGATTACAGCGTCGGCACTCCATACTCCTACGACAACAAGCCACAACACCCCAATCACCCACGTCCCGTTTATGACAAAGTGGGTTAAATGAACAAACAATTAATGCAGGAAATGTTTATTTACAACTGTTTAACGTAAATCTCTAATACCTCTAATAATTAAATATTGTAATGAATACCATAATGGTTGATTTATAAAAAGAAATAATAATTAGTCAGTAATATTTGTTAAATTACAAAACATAACTTGTTTGGCATCAATATTGAATCAAAATTAGAAACTTTATTTGAATTAAAGGGAGATAATTAGATCGTTTTATTTATGCTATTATTTCTAATATTGTGTTTCTTTTTTTTTCTATAATAGACTAAATGGCCTACAATTTATAACATTATAATGACCAAACTGTAAAATGTGGTTGAAATTATATAAATATTAGATCAATATGACTAAAACATTTCATGCGCATTTTTAAACATTACCTTAACTACCCAGTTTGTATGATTACTACATATGAATTCCTCATTGCTTTAGTAATTTAGTCAATTGAATTGATAATATTCTTGAGCATTGAGCTAAATTAATGACAATCTCATTGATAAACTGAGAATTAACTATCATCGATATTATCAGTAGCCAGATCCTTATCTGGACAACCAAATGATAATGTTTACAAAATCATTACCTAAAATGTGAAAGTTTGGTAATAATAGTATTATATTTGGTATTAATGCAAATAAAAAGGTTGATAATCACAAACGCGTTAATTATTGTTATTAAATATAAACCGCTTTACCGTTTCTTTTCCATAACTTTCCTATGCTTTTGGCCTTGGTCTTGCTACGGAGTTAAATTGTGTTAAAAAACAAAAAAAACAAAAAAAAAACAAGTAGGCTATAATAAAGCATGTTGACTTTTAGGCTGTTGGCACGCTGAACGGTTTAGAAATCCTAGTTTGGCACACTATTAGCAAAAGGTTGCCGACCCCTGGTCTATCTTAAATCTTTGGTCTACCTGACTTAAGTTGGGGTAAAGTAAAGGCAGGCTGGGCATTGTGTTGGCCACACACATTCTTTTCTATGCAGGCCACAGAAACTAGTAAACGCTGCTACACAGGCCCCTATGATCAATTTGGTCTTACGGGATACTTTACTTACTAAACCCTTCCCGTGCCGACCTACTTCTATCTATGCTGCCTTCAGTTCCGCTATATACGCGCCCGGGACTGTAATGGTTTAACTTACGACTTAGATGTACCCCTCAGCAGCACTACAACACATTTACTTAAGGATTAAAGTCTAGTCGACATTGGCTTTAAAGCCTGTTGTTGCTATTGTGGTTGTTATTGTTAAAATTGTTGTGTGTTTCGTTCTAATTCCAGTCTGCGCTACAGGATTGAAATATCGCTACTGTTATTTTTGTTTTCTTTTTGCTAATCCGAAAATCTGCTTACTCAATTGATGCTTTTTATTTACCATTGGGTTTTCCAACCATGGAAATACGGTTACACAAGAGAGACATATTTTACTTTTTTTTTTGTAAACTAAATAAACGATTTGTTTATATAGAATATATATAGATAATATATAAAGGCCCTTTAGAAGCATGACCATATCACCCCAATTCTCAAAGAGCTCCACTGGCTCCCTGTGACGAAGCGCATCGATCATAAGATTATGTCCCTTACCTATGGATGCGTGGAAGGCACAGCACCAGCATTTCTCAAAGAGCTTATACCGAAGCATGTGCCGTTAAGGATGCTGCGATCTTCAACACAATCTCTCCTGGAAATTCCATGTTTGGAAGGTCACAGGAAAAAGACTCTTGGTGTACGCTCGTTTGAATCTGTGGCGCCTTCACTGTGGAACGGCTTACCTGAAACACTGAAAAACTCTGTGTCAAAAAAGGCATTCAAGAAGAATTTGAAGACTTTTCTTTTCAACTAAACTTGTTTAAAACTATTTTTAAATGTTACTGTCGTTTCGTGCCTTCATCGGCCGAAACCTTGTTTAAAACTATTTTAGAGTGTTATTGTCGTTTCGTTTTTGTGAGCGCGCTGAGCATGCTTGCATTAGCATGGAATGAGGCGCTATATAAATGACCAATTATTATTATTATTATTATTTATGTAATATATGTTATTATATAATGTTATTTATAGTAAGTTTACCCTGTAAGTCAGGTTTCATTTCTGGGATCATTTAAATAAAGAATATTTTAAGAAACACTTTTCTTATCCCTTATGCGTGAACAAATACAAAAAAGTAAGCCAACTATTTCTCCCCGAGTGGCATCCGGGCATGAAATGGGTTGCATGTGCAAATCAGGAAAACCAGTAACTTAACAGCATTAAAAACACTAATCAAAATACAAGACTAGACTCAAACCATTGATGAGTGTAGGGCAGCGTTGGGCGCAATAATCTTCTGTAATGAAGGAGCGTCTTTTACGTATAAGATAAGATAATATTTGCACAAATAAACCGAATGATAAGCTCCATTATAATATCTTTTATTGACAGTTTAATAAATTAATCAGCTTAATGGAATTGTTTTTGTTTTAATAAAGCCTGCTACTAATTTTCTATTTTTTTACATTAGCATGATGGTAATATGTTAGGTTTTTCTTATATATTTTTTGATAGAAAACATTTTGCATTCTAAGTTTCTAAAAAATTATTTATTCTTTAGATTTGTAACGGAAAGGCCTTGTCTAATTCCCAAATGTTTATATAATATTCCTTAATCATTTATATAACTTTTAGTACTTAGTTTTCATAAATTAAAAACTAGATATATATGTGAATTTGGATAGCACAGAAAATAATTTCATTTACAAAATTCACAATTTTACTGCATGTTTTTATATTTTAAAAAAATGCTTTTTATTGGTGCACAAAAAATGTAATGTGACAGCATCGAGCTACCGTAACTTAATATAAAAAAAAAAAAAGCAAGACTAGATAGTAGCAAACTTGGCCGCTGTTTTGAACTGTGTTCGGAAGCCTCAGCCTTGAACGAGCCACACGGCGAGGGCGGTTGGTTTCATTTAGTGAGCTGTGGCGAGCATGCAGCGGCGAGCATGCAGCGGCGTGAGGAGGGAGGAAATCCTAACATTTGGAACACTTGTTGAGAGGCAATCATAATAAAGAATAAAAAGGCCAACTACAACCACCGGATAACAACAGGTAGTCTCCCCCCACTTAAAAGGACGCCAACTTCGTCACTTTGGGGCTACATCTTCACAAGGCCGCTGTTTGTTGACGGGAGACAGTTGTAGAGTTCAAGTGATATAAACGTTTTCTCACGCGCCAGCTCATATCGCGTGTTTCTCTCTCACTTTCTCTCTCTCTCTTCATTTCTCTTTAACGTCTTTCTCTCGCTCTCGTTTCACCTGTTCAGATGAAGTGAGCGTTCGAATGTTTTTGAAATAAAAGAAGGAGAAACGAAAAAGACCTGTTGTGATCCGTCGTGTCATATGTTCTAATTACGTTCGGACTTGGTTTAGGGTTCAAAACCTCAGGATGGAGTGCGCCAGCACGGATTTCTACTCTCATTGACTAAAACATCAGCGAATTGGGATACCAAGTTTCTATATTTACTTTATTTCACTCACCACTTATCGGACAAGGTAAGTAAACATTACTAACCGACTGCACGTGATTTTAAGCCTTACTTTTATCTTAACCCCTTTCCTTCCACTTCTGCCTCTCCTTAAACAACTCTTCGATCGTCTGTGTGAGAGGGGGGGAGGAGGCGGTAGGCTTTTAATGAGTGCATCTTGGCTTTATCTGGATTTTTCTTGGACTGGGAATCTTGGTTTGTTTTTATCTACCTCTGTGGGTTTAGTTTTGATCTAATATAGTTGTAATCAAATTGGTTAAGTAGAGGAGGTGGGGGAGCAGGTCCTAGGCGGTAGAATGGAAGTAAGGAAAGAAGGTAGGTTAAATAGTTTGGGAGGGAGGGGGTTCGATAGTAATGATTTCATAATCAGAAACAATAAACTACAAAACAAAACAAAAATGGTTGCTGTTGGTTGTATATCATTATTATTATTATTATTAGTGGTATTTTCTTTTTTGAAATACTAGTACGTACTAGAGTCTTTCTGAAGTGGAAGGGACATTATTACCCTACTCAACCCCACCGTACATTGTAAAGATCGTTTGAGAAATTTTCTTACTATACGGCAAGTCGGTGGCAGTGCCACTTTTATCAATTTGTTGACGCTTCCTTGTTATAATTGTGTATGTGTAAGTTCAATCATGGCCAATGATTGTTAACGTTTATATTTAAATATCTAGAATCTTGAAAGAGAGAGAAAAAGAGGGAGAGAGAGAGAGAGAAAGAGAGAGAGAGAGAGAGAGAGAGAGAGAGAGAGAGAGAGAGAGAGAGAGAGAGAGAGAAAGAGAGAGAGAGAGAGAGTACGGTAAATCTTTTTTGCAACATCTGTGACTGCACGTGGCGGCGCTACTGCCGACTCGGCAATCTGCTCTTGACCTACATACCAATGAGAAGGTTCACCGAACCGTGACGGCCTTCTCTTTAGAGATAATATAACAGAATCTTTGCTCATCGATCGCCAGTCAGGCTTTCTGGTGCTCGCTCACTCGGTGACCTTTCAACCTGTCAACACATGGCTGCACCCACCACACCGGTACAGCTATGCACTGTACTCAACTATAGTCACCGAATAACGCTTGTTATGTGGGCGATGCATCTCAACAGGTCATTGAAAACGGACAGGTTTGGTTTTCAATATCACCTATTTCGCGTCCAGCACCACGAGTTAAAATGTATCCCCGTCAAACCAATTTGATATAGAGCCCGTAATGCAGGCTAATCACGTCTTTATTGTCCGTTATAAAATACTTACAACTCACAATAATGATGTTCTAATTAGTGTACAAAAAACTACACAAAGCTGCTACAGTTCACTCTATTACACTGTTAGATTTTCAAACTAAGTTCCTCAAGGGAACCTGTCATCACTGTTTATTTTTAAATTCCCCCGTGATGTCTACTTATTCCTTACTCCACGAACTATCATTGCATATAGTTTATTGGCAAGGAAAACACAAAAACACAAACCACACATGTTAGTGAAACATATTTTGTTTGTGTTTTTCGTTTTTGTTGTGTTTATATTCCACGAGTGTTGCTGTAATTTGTGTGCGAGTGTGTAGGCCATTGGTGAGTCATTTTGCCCGATGATTTTCTGAAGTTAGCATTTGAATTCATGTTTCGATAAAACTTTTATTACGTGCAACAGCTGAGTAAATAATAAACACCACCACCCCCAACCCCGACACATGTGAATAGATGAATGTATAAAAGTACACATACAAATATAAAGTCTAAGCTCCTATCAACACATGTATGAATGTAGCTACATACGACCACTCCTCCATCCGTCATATATGTATAAATCATAAAGCCTCCTTACATAATATATGCATACAGCCTCAATGGATATAGTTTATGCAGAGCGTTGCCATCACTCTAATAGGCAGAGGTACCCTTATCTACGACCGGTAGGGGCGTTGGGGACCAGATCCAGCCCACTGGTAGGCCGACCCACAATGGTATAGTCCTGCCTTAAACAGTGATCCAGTTCCCGTTTCCTATACATTACATTTTTTAAGTCTATCAATCTGAAAATATGCGAGCATTCATATAAGTCAGCAACTAAAAAACTATATATATTTATATAGACTATTAGAATAAGATAAGAATGCGTACATATGGCCTAATACAGGAGTCGGGAACCTTTTTGTCTTAGAGAGCCATGGATACCACATATTTTGAAAAGTAATTCTGTGAGAGCCATACATTATGTTTAAAACTAAAAATTCAAGGAAGAGTGTGCATTTTGTGTAATTTCAACACTAAAAGTACAATAATTATGTCTCTGAATTCTTCTGATGCTGAGCTGCAGTAGACTTTAGCTCATTTGTAAAATGAAATATTGATATGCAATTAATATTTAGATCAAACAGTCTAAAAAACTAAAAAACATTTTTTTTTAATAATCGAACATTTGTCTGCGAGCCAGATGCAGCCATCAAAAGAGCCACATATGGCTAGCGAGCCAAGGGTTCCCGACCCCTGGGCTAATATATTAAGATAAAATAAAATAGGGTTACTTTATTGATAAAAAGTGATCGAAATGTTTCTTGATTACAAAAAAAAATGGTCGATATCTTAGCATAAATTATCAATAAGCATGATTTAAATCATAACCCTCTTTATGTTATACGACAGGTTCTCAACGGGGGCGTTTGGGGAGGGGCGGTGAAGGGCAAGTGGGCGGTACAAATGTACCTGATCAAGTATGAACAGCTCAGCTATTTGAATCAATAAGTTTTTGGATGAAATGTGATGTAAATGCAAGTGTTGCTAAATATCTGATATCCCCCCCTCCCCAACAGTAGGCCTACATATTATTATATTAATAAGAAAAAAGAATCGCAATGACTTTCCGAAGAAGTCGGGGTCAGTATTAGACAAGTATGGTGTGTGGCCAGCTGGTTATGTGGTTAGTTCACCGTATACACGTCGTGGGTTATTTCCCTGTCGCCCATAAATGTGCAATAATATTATTTTGATCTCGGTTTTAGTTTTACTGAGATGTCCTTTAATACGTTTTAGTCTTAATGTATGAACTGCGTAATCTCGTTAAGAGGAATAAATACGTAGTGATCATTCAGACTGGGTAGTTAATGTAATGTTTAAAAATATACTTATAAATTCTTTAGTCATATATTTATACAATTTTCAAATACTTTTTACAGTTTGATCATTTCAAAGTTAAAAATTGTAAGCCAATTTTTTTTTGTAAAAGAAAAAAAAACATATTATTAGAAATATTAGCACAAATGAAATGGGTTAATTATCTCCCTTTAATTAAACAATGTTTCCACATTTGATTCAATAGTGAAATTTGTCAGAAACATCGGCTTCAACAGTCAGTTTCAGAACCGGAAAATGTTGTTGTTTTTATCAATAGAAAACACCTCTTAGAGGTCTCTCGCGTGCCATTTAAAATCTCTTTGCGTGCCAAGTTTGGAACGCGTGTCCTTGGTTACCGACCCATGATTTAGAGTACATTGTGAGATTACCAAAAGATATCACAATTTTCTTTATAACTGGATGAGTCCACGCTACCAGACGATCAAGATTTACTTTTAGCTTACTTTTTTTTAGTAAAAAGAAAAAATAGAAAATTTGTCTATTTCGATATAATAAATAGATCTAAATATAAAACTCTAGTAGGCTAATTTTACTTGAAGAGTTTTTAGTATAAAAGAAATTCCTCCAGCGGCGATGGTATGGCGTAGAGTGGATTGTGTTGTAGTTTTTAAAAAGTAGTCTGTTCCAGATGTATTGGCTGTCTATTGTGTGACACCATTTAGTTACTGAAAGTCTTGGTGATTGTCTGCAGCTCTCACTACAATATTACAGCAGTTCACAAATAAGTACTGCATTCAATAATTTTTTAGACAGCTTTGCATTGATACCTTAAATTAATATATTATTATTATTATTAATATATGTATTACTATTATTGCCTCATTATATTATGTTTATATTGTTTGCCAATGTTTTAATTTTCTTGTTATGTCTTTGACTATGCTTTTATTGTACTTATGTGTTATGTCGCAAAATAAATATCGTTCATTGCTCATTGACGATGACTACAAGCGATGGCTACTGCACACAGAGGTGCATTGATTAGCAAAAGATGACTGTTTAAATATGAGGTATGAGACTTGGATTCAGTGCTCGAGTTTTTTTTAAAGCGATTCTTTGGGAGAAAATTAATCAGTTTCTCTAGTTCTGTGAGTTTGGGCAACAATTTTATATCGCATTCTTATCACCCTCTTTTGTGGAAAGTGGATTTTATGTTAATACTATTTGGTTGTAAAAAAAAAAAGAAAACAAGATGCAAATAGTGAAGCTTGAAGACTTACGGCTTTTGAAACCAAAATTGAAACACATTTAGACAAACTACTAGCAGTACACCAGGCAAACGATTCACATTAATATTGATTTTTTTTAAGCCTCTTGTTTAGGTAATTTTTTGATCTATTAATTGTTACAATATGTTTCTTTTTCAGTTTTTTTTTAATAATAAATAAGCACACAAATCTAGTCAGCCTTAAAAAAACAACTGTATTGACCCTTTAACTTCATGTGGGGTGGGGAGAGTGGGCGCTTAAAAAGAGGTTGGGGGGGGGGCGGTGAGCGGACACAAATTGTAAAAGGGGACGGTGAGCCGAAAAAGGTTGAGAACCTATGACAGTTATATAAACTCAATGTTCGATTTAGTAGTATTTTTTGAACACAATAAATACCTAATGTTGCATTCTAAAAAACTATTTATACTCTTTAGACGCTAGACATTTTTGTGCTAAGAACAAATGACCTTATATTAGTGTAGGGCGGAGGGCCTATATCCGAAGACGATTCCTAAATCTCCCCCTCCCTTATCTTCCCTTTCCCCACAATAATTGGTTTACACACACAGAGTTCCAAACTCACCATCTTACATGGCTAGTTGCTTCTTGTTGTTTACTTTTTTTTTTTTTAAAAGTCTTCTTTTAAAAGTATTCTTCAAACAAAACATGGCCTTTTGATCTCCGCATCTGGGCGTGTCAGGTGGGCGCTCTGTGCCCCCTTTTTACAACTCCTTTGTCCACAACCTTGCATCTTCTCCTCACCCTACCCCTCACCGACAACCTCCCATTTCCCCCCCCCCCCCCAGCAATAATTAACAAAACATCGTTCATGAAAAAAAAAAAAAAGAAGTAAGACACAAACAAAACAAGAACATTTTAAAATAATAAAGGGAAAGAACTCGAAAAACAAAAGACAAAAGAAAGTTGAGGTTCAAAGGGAGACAATTGAACAATTCGGGACAAATCCGTCTCCGCCCAAGTCATAATCCGTGAGCTCATCCCAATGAGCACAGCTCGCTAGGGGAGCCGGTGTATCTTGTATCAGTCATGTACCATTGGCGACATTTCTCTCTATCTCTTTCTCTCTCTCTTCCTCTATCTCTTTCTCACTCTCTCCTTTTCTCTCTCTCCCTGTCTCTCTCTTTCTCTCTATTCCCCTCTCTCTCTCTCCCTCTTTCTCTCTCTTTTTTCTCTCTCTATTTCTCTTTCTCTCTCTCTTTCTCTTCCATTCTCTCTTCCTCTCTCTCTTTTTCTCCTCTGTCTCCCTCTCTCTCTCTCTCTCTTTCTCTATTTCACTCAAATCATCTTTCTAACACACACACACTCGAACACACACACATACACATACATAATAAAACATCAAAGTCTAACTAAAAACACACACTCGGCAGTCCTCGAGGCTAGAGCCGTGTGCTCCTTGGTGCACGTGACATGTGTCGTCCATATGTGTTGTCATGTGCAGGGGGCGTGGTTTCACTCGGCGTACGGTCACACCTCCCTCTCTCTCCCACGAACATCAAGGGATGATCGCATTGTTTATCTATTTATAGCTTTTTTAAAAATGTGTGCACATACTGTTATGTAGTTTTTGTTTTTGACATTTCAACGTTCAACATCATATGTGACTAAATATCTGTCTGACTATCTATATATCTATTTATCTCTGTCTATCTATCCGTCTATCTGTCGATCCGTCTGTCTATCTATCTCTATATAGGCCTATCTATCTTTCTGTCGTCTGTCTGTCTGTCTGCCCGTCCGTTTGTCTTTCTGTCTGTCTACATGTATGTCTATCTGACTGTCTTTCTGACAGTATGTATGTCTGTCTATCAATTCATCTATCTTTTTATATATTTAACTATCTACAATCTACATATCTAATGATTAATCATATGTATATCCTTGCATATAACTATTTATCTACCTACCAACTTACATACCTTTAGACTGATCTACCTATACACAAACCTACCTACCTGCTTATGTAATTTATGTAGCTATCTATCTATCAACACTATTGAACTAGACATCAATTCATCCATTATTCATTCACACATTCGGCAACACGCCCTACTCGCATACCATAATATTCTCTCTCTTTTTCTCTTTCTCTTTCTCTCTCTCTCTCTCTCTTTTTCATTCCCTGCCTATCCTTTAGTCCACGGACCTGTCAGTCCGTCATTTAGCTTGTCCATCTTGCCTGTCCATTGGACCAGCAGTGGGGAAAATTACCTTCGAGACCGAATCGAATGTTCTCTAGATTAACAAATGGCTACATGACCCGCAAGGCTTATAGAACATTATATTTCAATACTACTAATATAGAGACAAAGTCAACTTTATATAAAGTTATTCTAAAATCCTCTACTCTCACTACCTTTAATACGGCTCGAGAGCAGTAGTTGATATAAAACTACTAAATAAAAAATATTATAAACATGCAAATAGAATAAATAATATGTTAGGATATTATAATTATTTTTATTTAAACAATAAATTTAGAATATCACAGGATTTTTCATGGCAGTGCTTCTCACAGTGGCGATAATAACATGTTGATATATTCACGATACAGCTCTCACGTCATGGCGGTAATTCAATAGGACATCATTCAGATATTCATCCTAATATTATTTCTAAAAGAGTTCACTTAGCGTAATCTCATTAAGTTGAGTAAGTGCCATACCTTACTAAGGCATTAAATATAACTAACAGGTTATCCCAGGTAACTAAAACCCAACCATAAAACATCACAGTCTTGTTTTAGAAAGCTCGCACATATAAACACTTTTTACGAACAATCATATTATCTAACTCACGCACGGCACTGATACCCGTGTATGATTGATTGAAGTGTTCAACTGTTTTATGTGATAGACAGCCAATTATTTCAAGATTTGTGTTCTGAATACATGTGATTGAATGATTGTCTGATTGACGGATTGATTGAGTCAAGACTGATACCATAGTTTTTAGGTCTATGCATACTTATCTGATTTTAAATCTTAGAGTAAATATATGCATGATTGAGTGATTTATATGAGAACGACGCGTGCATGATTGATTAAGACCTGGATGATTGAATACAATCCAGATTGAAGAACATGTTTTCTGTGTCTTGTCGCCTTATCTTATAACCAGATACAATGAATGATTGAGCACTGACGCAAGAAATCAAATAAATATTACAACTCCACTCACACCCCTCCCCCATACACTTTCAATCAATCAGTTTCCACTATTTGCACATGCATTGCTCCCCCTCCCCACCCGCACACCCTACTACTCCACCGCCTACCCCTCCATCACACGCACCCACGTTTGACAAAACTAGATCTAACATTTTCTCGATTAATAATAAAAAAACATGTTTTTGATAAAGCCTAGTTATCTAGAATACATATATACATATGTAATTGCAATATCTGAAACAGACGCTGTAATCAAGTGTCCGAACACTTCCTTCCTTCCTTCTGCATTATTTATATCCCTCTTTCAATCATTCTCTCTGCCCTTTTAAAGCCACGATACTGAATAAATAGGAATTAGACAGTTTGCAGATTTCTAGCATGACTTTCTATCATGTAACAAAACTCCAGTGCTTATTTTTGTGACGGTACGCACCGGTACGGGGAACAAATTATTACTTTTCTTGAATTTTAACGTTTATTACTAATTATTATATTATTAATTTGTTAAAATTGAATTTTTTTTTAAATTGCGCGCAATAAGAATTAAAATATAAAATGCGAAAGTGCTTTAAAAGTTAGGCAATCCTTCACTGATTACCGGCACCTATTTTTTTTTACAAAAAAAAAAGCACTGCAAAACTATATATATAATACCCGACAGAGGAATTCCAGTTTCATTGTTTCATTGCTACGTTTCTGTTTGGTATTGATTCAGTTTAGAACATATTTAATGAGTCTAAATTATTGTTGTTCTTACACTTAGAAATCCAATTCTAAACTAACCCCACTTCCGAAATCCGCTCAATTTCCTAAGTCTACCAAGAAATTTAGATCGTAATCATTTTAATAATATTTTGTTTAACCTCTGTCCCTTTAACTTCGGGCAGTTTCTGAGCTTTACCCGTTGAGGCCATCTACAGAGGTTATATAAAGAATAGGCCATCCCCAAGTGTTCCGTCAAATCGTCATGTTTAGGGGCAAATTCCAGTGCTTTGTTGAACCGTACAACGTAATGTGTACTCATTGTATCTTATTGTATATGTTAAAGTCGATTCTTGTGTAAAAGAGAGAATTTCGTTTTACGATTTTCCTCCTTGGTTTGAGTCAAGTTTATTAGAGTTTTAAAAGTAAGTACGTATTTTTTTTGTTTATTTACTCACTGATTCGGGTAACCCATTCCACTCTTAATGCCACTCGAAAAGAAATAGCACCATTATTTTTTTTCCTGGCATATCTATGTCTTTATAGGTGACTCGAAAAGGGATATAAGTATGTAATAAGGCATATGTATTAGTAACAAAAAAGTACACTAACATAAGAAATACGTGTTTTTTACGTGTGTATTGTGTGAACTTTACCATAACTAAAGTCTCTCTAATTATTCAGCTCATTACAGACAAACGCAGATTTTTCGTTTAAATGTTTAAAACAAATTATATACGTTCCGTAAAACTCCATGGGATTACTGCGAAGAATACAAATACTTTTCAAATAATCCTGGCGCCCATCTTACCTTCAAATGCATGTGATAACCTTCGTGAAAAACATGCAAATAGAAAAACAAACTACAGAGCTGACCTGACAATATGTTGGTTTATAAATGTACCTACAAATTGTTCTATAAATGTACCTATACATTGTTCTATAATTCTAATTGAGAATTCTCCATTCTTTTTTTAACGGCCTAAATGACAAACATTTAAAATCGCTCAATAATAGTCTAGCTTTAATTAGCTTAGTTTAAAGTTTCATTTTAAAGAATTAATTTAGTTTTAAAATCTAATTGAATTAGCCACTTTGTCTATTAGTCCTGTATGTGTCCTTAAGGTCTTTTTGCAAAGATCACACTCAAAGGATTTTGTTTCGAGGTTTGGCAGCGCCATGCAGGGGCGTACTGTCTCTGGCTTTTTTTCTTTATGACCGTTTCAGTTCAGCCCTGGACTTTCTGTTGCTTTCCTGCGTTTTGAAGGAGCGGAGTAGGTCCGCCCTCGGACAGGAGGGCTATCTAATACCATTGATTTAGAAATTGTTTGCTTAGATCTATAATGTTACTGCTCGTGACTCACCAACATGCCGATTCCTTCCAGAACCAACCACACCTACATGTCTTCTATTTAGCCCATATTTTGTAGTTGAAAGATAGAGAGAGAAAGTGAGAGAACGAGAGAGAAAAGTATATTTCCAAACAAGAAACATCAATTAAGAAATAACCTACTCTCTTCCAAAATACTATGACTTAAAAGTTTAAAAACGATGAGAAAATTCAAGGCAAGCTACTAAAACATAGATCTATGTAGAAAAACCAACAACAACAGCAGAATAGACTTGTGCATTAGACGTCCACATAACATTGTCCAAATGTTTTCCCAGGACATTATTATTTAACCTCAAGGTGAAGGTCAGTGAACTCCGCAATCTTTGGAACTCTACCCCCAGCCCCCCTCTCAACACACACACACACACACACACACACACTTTCTGTCTAGTGATCTCGTTACTTTAGTTTTCAACACGTCCTTAAAACAACAGAAATGTGTGTAGTGTGTGTGAAATGGAAAGGGGGAGGTATGTTGTCAATTAAGTATCCATCACCCTACGCTGTTTAGCGTTGGCCCTAAAGCTTGAACTGATCCACACAGAATGCAGTTTCATAATAGACTTATCTCACTTGACCCCCAACAACACGTGTGTTTGAAAAACGGGGCGCAGATGACAACTGGAGGTGTCATCATAAACTCGAACCCCCCTACTCTCCCCAGCTTTCCTTTCCCCCCACTTTTCGCTTTCTCCATATCCCATCATGCCAATCCACGAGGGGGTCACTGTCAAAGTGTCAAGGTCAGAATTATGGACTGTGAGAAAAATTTTCAGCGTGAAAAGATAAAAATAGAAGACAACAAAAATCTCTAGACAATACATAAGAGTTCAAATTCGTTATCTGTGATTAGTGTACATCAGGGAAATCATTTGCAAATACGCAGATAACGATTTCCTTTAGATCAACATTGGATAACAGGAAATGGATACGTCGGAATATTCCCACCATTTGATCAAAGCCACAAGGTACATTTTCAAAATTTAAGAACCATAATAATAACAATGGCTATTTCTATAGCGTTTGTATTCATGCTATTACATTTAGCATTTAGCATGCTCGGTGAGATCTTGATATAAATTTGTCGTGGCAGATGTATTGATATGTAATAAGGCATGTAAGGCTAGCCAAAGAGGAAGGTCTTTAAACTCTTTTTAAAGACTCTTTTGTCTCAGTTTCTCTCACTCTCTGGGGCAAGCTGTTCCAAGAAGACGCCACAGATTCCAATGAAGTCACTCCAAGGTACTTTTTTTATGTGTCCAGCCACACTGGGAATTTTAAGGAGTGACTGTGGTGAGGAGCGTAGTTCCTTTGATGGCGCGTGCTTTGATGAGCGTAGGATGCAATAATCTTCTTTAGAGATGGAGCGTCTGTAATGCATAAGAAGAAGAAGTAGTAGAAATATACATTTTAAAATGTAATCTTTTGTACATATTAAAAAAATGGTTTGTTGGGAACTTTTATTTATTTATTTTATCTTTTACTTAGTAGATTATATAGTAAATACGAATGTTTCTGGGTATAATCTGTATGGCTGGTGGATGTTGTGCTATCTCTGCATCTCTGCTGTGCCATAATGTAGCCTTGGCTAGGATGATCATCCGTTAGGCTTCCTTATAAATTTCCATAAAATTTTGAATTGTCCATAAATTCTTGGCATAAAACGAGACATTGATTCAAAACGTATTGCTGTGCAACTGATAAAAGAATAATTTTTGTTTTTTTTAAGGAATTCACAGTGGCAATGCCAGTGGATTAGCTTTTTAAGTCTGACCGATAAGAAGTTGGGGATGTGGAGGGTCCAATAGGGGCCCTAATACCAATGCAGTCATGTGGTGGTTAGAATGGGGGGGGGGGGGGGCTAGAATTCTGGGTTGGTAGCTATATTAGTTTAGAAGGTAGCTATAATCATAAACCTCTTTCTACTTTGATGCTTGCTGTCTGGTTTCGCCTCCTGAATATGGCAAAGGCTAGGGGTAGTTAACTCTGACAGACTTTTCCCTAAAGTGGTGTTATAGTAACTATATCATTGGTCGGTAACTTACTGAATTCGTGCCAGGCTTGGCACACACAGCCATTATAGGTGGTTCGCGAAAGACTCAGAAAAATGCAATTCAAGTCTCTTCAACAAGAAATGGAGTGCTAGAGTGGAGAGTGGGATGACTTTTAGGCTGTTGGCGTGATGAAAAAATTAGAAATCCTACTATGGCGCACTGTGAAAATAAAAGTTTGCCGACCACAGTGGCTACACATTCTCAACTCTCTAGCCGACCACAGTGGCTACACATTCTCAACTCTCTAGCCGACCACAGTGGCTACACATTCTCAACTGTCTAGCCGACCACAGTGGCTACACATTCTCAACTCTCTAGCCGACCACAGTGGCTACACATTCTCAACTGTCTAGCCGACCACAGTGGCTACACATTCTCAACTGTCTAGCCGACCACAGTGGCTACACATTCTCAACTGTCTAACCGACTACAGTGGCTACACATTCTAAACTCTCTAATCGACTACAGTGGCTACACATTCTCAACTGTCTAGCGGACCACAGTGGCTACACATTCTCAACTCTCTAGCCGACCACAGTGGCTACACATTCTCAACTGTCTAGCCGACCACAGTGGCTACACATTCTCAACTCTCTAACCGACTACAGTGGCTACACATTCTAAACTCTCTAACCGACTACAGTGGCTACACATTCTAAACTCTCTAACCGATTACAGTGGCTACACATTCTCAACTGTCTAGCCGACCACAGTGGCTACACATTCTCAACTCTCTAGCCGACCACAGTGGCTACACATTCTCAACTGTCTAGCCGACCACAGTGGCTACACATTCTCAACTGTCTAGCCGACCACAGTGGCTACACATTCTCAACTGTCTAACCGACTACAGTGGCTACACATTCTAAACTCTCTAATCGACTACAGTGGCTACACATTCTCAACTGTCTAGCGGACCACAGTGGCTACACATTCTCAACTCTCTAGCCGACCACAGTGGCTACACATTCTCAACTGTCTAGCCGACCACAGTGGCTACACATTCTCAACTCTCTAACCGACTACAGTGGCTACACATTCTAAACTCTCTAACCGACTACAGTGGCTACACATTCTAAACTCTCTAACCGATTACAGCGGCTACACATTCTCAACTCTCTAACCGACTACAGTGGCTACACATTCTCAACTGTCTAGCCGACCACAGTAGCTACACATTCTCAACTGTCTAGCCGACCACAGTGGCTACACATTCTAAACTCTCTAACCGACTACAGTGGCTAAACATTCTAAACTCTCTAACCGACTACAGTGGCTACACATTCTAAACTCTCTAACCGACTACAGTGGCTACACATTCTCAACTGTCTAGCCGACCACAGTGGCTACACATTCTCAACTGTCTAGCCGACCACAGTGGCTACACATTCTAAACTCTCTAACCGACTACAGTGGCTACACATTCTCAACTCTCTAACCGACCACAGTGGCTACACATTCTCAACTGTCTAGCCGACCACAGTGGCTACACATTCTCAACTGTCTAGCCGACCACAGTGGCTACACATTCTCAACTGTCTAACCGACTACAGTGGCTACACATTCTAAACTCTCTAACCGACTACAGTGGCTACACATTCTCAACTCTCTAACCGACCACAGTGGCTACACATTCTCAACTGTCTAACCGACTACAGTGGCTACACATTCTAAACTCTCTAACCGACTACAGTGGCTACACATTCTCAACTCTCTAACCGACCACAGTGGCTACACATTCTCAACTGTCTAGCCGACCACAGTGGCTACACATTCTAAACTCTCTAAACGACTACAGTGGCTACACATTCTCAACTCTCTAACAGACTACAGTGGCTACACATTCTCAACTGTCTAGCTGGCTACAGTGGCTACACATTCTAAACTCTCTAACCGACTATAGTGGCTACACATTCTCAACTCTCTAACCGACTACAGTGGCTACACATTCTCAACTCTCTAGCCGACCACAGTGGCTACACATTCTCAACTGTCTAGCCGACCACAGTGGCTACACATTCTCAACTGTCTAGCCGACCACAGTGGCTACACATTCTCAACTCTCTAGCCAACCACAGTAGCTATACATTCTCAACTCTCTAGCCGACCACAGTAGCTACACATTCTCAACTCTCTAGCCGGCCACAGTGGCTACACATTCTCAACTGTCTAGCCGACCACAGTAGCTACACATTCTCAACTGTCTAGCCGACCACAGTAGCTACACATTCTCAACTCTCTAACCGACCACAGTAGCTACACATTCTCAACTGTCTTGCCGACCACAGTGGCTACACATTCTCAACTCTCTAGCCGGCCACAGTGGCTACACATTCTCAACTCTCTAGCCGACCACAGTGGCTACACATTCTCAACTGTCTAGCCGACCACAGTAGCTACACATTCTCAACTCTCTAACCGACCACAGTAGCTACACATTCTCAACTGTCTTGCCGACCACAGTGGCTACACATTCTCAACTCTCTAGCCGACCACAGTGGCTACACATTCTCAACTCTCTAGCCGACCACAGTGGCTACACATTCTCAGCTGTCTAGCCGGCCACAGTGGCTACACATTCTCAACTCTCTGACAAAATTGAAGATCATTAGTCTGAGATATTGAGTTTTCTAGCGGTGACGTAATGACATCTTCCTGGGGTAACGGTCGATCCACTTACTACGTTGTCCAGGCTATGGACGTTTCTACGCCATCGTCTCCTAGACGAAACAAGTTGTTAACATATCATTATTGCGCCTTAGAGTATGTTAATTATTATAATCTCTTGAAGAATGTGTTCAAAGTGCATGCCATTTAGAATCTATCACTTAATCATGTCTGCTCGCGCCTCCATTACCCCATCCGCATTTCGGAAGTTTAGCTGTGGCTTGTCACATTCTCAACACTGAGAACACCACCGGAAGTCACTTGCTCAACACTCGGACTGGGGAGTATTTCCGCCACTCGCGTCTTTCCGTTATGTTTTCCGTAACCACTTTTTCTAATGCGCAGAAATATACTTCCTCTCCAAAGTTAATTAATGTTAAAAAGTGAAAAGTAATTATCCTATAAATCATCTATAAATCATCTATAAATAATCTATAAATCATCTATAAATCATCTATAAATCATCTATAAATCATCTATATATCATCTATAAATCATCTATAAATCTATAAATCATCTATAAATCATCTATAAATCATCTATAAATCATCTATAAATCAACACACCATCTTCAGACTAAGAACAAGTCATAACAGGCTGAAGCAGCATATGTTCCGCAAACTACGCATTGGAGCAAGCGAAATGTGCCCCTGCGGAACAGTTCCCGAAAATGCGGATCATGTCCTCAGGGCTGTGGAGTCGGTAGATAAATGTTCCGACTCCAACTCCGACTCCTCATTTTTTTGTACTTCCGACTCCGACTCCGACTCTTCGACTCCGACTGATAAATGGTAGATAAATGTTCCGACTCCAACTCCGACTCCGACTCCTCTTTTTTTTGTTATTCCGACTCCGACTCCAGGTACCCAAAATTCCTCCGACTGCGACTCTTCGACTCCGACTCCACAGCCCTGAATGTCCTTCAAACCTGCCCCCTGTACCCCTCTACCCGCCAATACCCGGTCAGCCATATGACCACAGGAATCTACCTTCAATGACAAACTGTATGTTGGACTGGAACAACTGACAGCCACGGCGCAGTTCATCACAACTATTGGACTTGTTGTCTAAATCCTCCAAATCATTAACTTTTGAGAACGAAGATGAAGAATCTATAAATAAATTCAACTGACTGCATCACATTACATGATCTCTAGACATGTAAATTAATAAGAACAAAAACAACAAATCAACTTCAAAGCCGTGACAGCAATATGCAGCTTCTGATGTCGTTGGTGGGTGCGGGGGGGGGGGGGGGTAGGGGCTATCCTTGTTAAAGTTGACTGATGTTTCTAAGCAGTCTATTCATCTGATAGCACCGTGAGCTATTGAGTGAGTGAAAGTGTGCAAAGAGAGTGAAAGAAGGATTGGGGTGGAGTAAGTAAGATAGTGAGTAAGTAAAGTAGTCAGAAGAGTGAACGAGTCATAGAGTGAAATAGGGAGAGCTTGAAACTTGAAAGAGGGAGATTGTGATTGAGTGAGAGAGTGAGGGAGAGAGTTTAAGAGTCAGTGTGTGAACAGGACGGTGAAAGAGTGACGGACAGAGTGAGCAAGACAGTGATCGATTAAACGAATGAAAAAGTGAGAGATAGAGTGATCGAGAAAGAGAACGAGTGAATACATTTTATTATTTGATTGATTCACAACATCAACAACTATACAAACATCAATATTTCTTGTGATAAAAAGCACTGAAAAAATAATTTCGCATAAAATTTAAAAATGAAATTATCCTCAGGGAATCTATCTAGAATCTAGATCTCGTTGACGAATGTTTACCCTCAGCCCTCACTCCTCCTTCCTCCAACACACTCCCAGCGTCAACTCCAATCACTCGCAGGATCTCAATGAACGAGAGAAAGTGATAGAGAATGACAGATAGACAAAAGTGTTCAAAGAAGAGACAGATAGAATGAAGAGTAATAAATGAAAGCGAGATTGAGAAGAGTAAATTAATAAAAAGATAAAGAGTTTAAAATAAAAACAACAGACAGACAGAACTCATCTGTACAATAACAAAAAAATATAACAACAAAATAACAACAAAATAACATCAAAATAACAATAATTGCATCTCATTCTAACAACATCTCATCCAATCTTTTATTTGTAAAAGAAACTTACAAAAAGAAAAAAACAACAAGAGGACAACCAACAGAAACACACATTTTTCTTGCTGCCAACTTTGGTATTTTCTCTTGTTTTTTTTTTTTTTGTATTATTATTATAATTCTCTTCCATGTCATAAAACTCTATTGAAAAATCTAATGAAATTGTTATCGACCGATATTGTGCGTCAGCATCATTAGACCCTCCCCCTCCCCCCCCCCCCCGCTCCCCACAAACCACCTTTCCCGCTCCAATTACTTCGTAGCAGCAGCCACCCCCCTCTCCCCTCCCCATGGACTCTTCCATTTACTCTACATCCTTCCCTCCATCCTTTTCATCCTTCCTTCCGCTCCGACGTAAACAGTCTGGCTTGTGCTATTAATAGATTTTCATTGCTTTTCGTCTCCGACTTTTTGTTATGATTGTTATTTACAGTATTTATATGCCCTTTTTTTCAGGATTTTTTTTTGTTTTTGTTTTTTACAATTATTTTTATATTACTTATCTCCCCCTTTTTGTATTATTTTAGTTATCTTTATATTATTTATCTCCCCTTTTGTTTTTAAACTATCGTAGCTAAAAAAAAAAAGAACAATAACGAATAATACATAACAGCAACAACAATAAGGTTTGATAATATACAACAACAACAGCATCTACACTCAGAGTAAGCACGCCAACATTAACCACACAGTTACAACAACAAACGCATCTATCTGTGAAATTCTGTGATATTGAACTGATGAACTGAATAAACAACAAGCGCATCTATCTGTGAAATTCTGTGATATTGAACTGATGAACTGAATAAACAACAAACGCATCAATCTGTAAAATTCTGTGATATTGAACTGATGAACTGAATAAACAACAAGCGCATCTATCTGTGAAATTCTGTGATATTGAACTGATGAACTGAATAAACAACATGCGCATCTATCTGTGAAATTCTGTGATATTGAACTGATGAACTGAATAAACAACAAGCGCATCTATCTGTGAAATTCTGTGATATTGAACTGATGAACTGAATAAACAACATGCGCATCTATCTGTGAAATTCTGTGATATTGAACTGATGAACTGAATAAACAACAAGCGCATCTATCTGTGAAATTCTGTGATATTGAACTGATGAACTGAATAAACAACATGCGCATCTATCTGTGAAATTCTGTGATATTGAACTGATGAACTGAATAAACAACATGCGCATCTATCTGTGAAATTCTGTGATATTGAACTGATGAACTGAATAAACAACATGCGCATCTATCTGTGAAATTCTGTGATATTGAACTGATGAACTGAATAAACAACAAACGCAGGCACATGTAAACCAACAGCAGACACATGTAAACCAACAGCAGACACATGTAAACCAACAGCAGACACATGTAAACCAACAGCAGACACATGTAAACCAACAGCAGACACATGTAAACCAACAGCAGACACATGTAAACCAACAGCAGACACATGTAAACCAACAGCAGACACATGTAAACCAACAGCAGACACATGTAAACCAACAGCAGACACATGTAAACCAACAGCAGACACATGTAAACCAACAGCAGACACATGTAAACCAACAGCAGACACAGTACCAGGCCGTCAGAGCCCACACAAGCCTATGTAGCGCCCCAGGGCAAAAGTTTCAGCGACGACCCCTTGCATACTTGTAACTGCTTTGTTTAGTCCTATATTTAGTACGTATTTGCCACTCCTAGAAGTGTCGCCCCCGGGCATATGCCCCCTCTGCCCCCCCCCCATGTGAGGGCACTGCCGCCCGTAGAAATAGCAACAACAAACAAACAGCCGCAACTAACAGCAGGCGATAAACTCCCTGCAACCCCCCCCCCCCTAAAAAAAAAAGAGGCTCACCTTTTGATTCGACGGAACTCGCTAAAGCTTTAGGATAAACACTTTCATATTTTTATAATGACCTTTCACAGGACCTCATTATCCTTTATGTATCATCGCATCTTAACTAACTCAATTATTTCTTATCTCTTGCAACTTGCAACATTGCCTTAAAATTAAACTTTCATGGTTTCAAAAGGAATTTTTTTTTGTTTTAAAGGAAACAAAAACCGTTCTTTTATATTATAAATGAGATAACGCCTTTCAATTAAAATGATATAGTTTTGATAAAAAACCATCACATATTATTATATAAAAAATGTTTTCATCATAGGAATATTTTACTCGCTGCTGTTTATCACAATCTATTTTCTGAAACATGGGTTTCCTGTTGAGTCTTTGAAATGGGACAGCTTTTCATCATTTTTTAACGACATATCATATTATGTTAAAAGGATGCTTTCCCAAGCGAACACAGCTCGGCCCCGGCTCCACTTCTAAACCAAAACGCCTTTACCTTAATAACGTGTGGTTGTTGTTTTCATTATAAATAATATGTAAACGTAAACATGCATTAGTTAATGACGTAGAAACCAGCTGTTGTGTTTTGCAAGTTTGAAACTGCGCGAAAGACAGTAGAAACTAAAAATTTATGATTATAAGCCAGTTATAGAAATGATGGATTATAAGCTAGTTATAGAAATGATGGATTATAAGCTAGTTATAGAAATGATGGATTATAAGCTGGTTATAGAAATGATGGATTATAAGCTGGTTATAGAAATGATGGATTATAAGCTAGTTATAGAAATGATGGATTATAAGCTAGTTATAGAAATGATGGATTATAAGCTGGTTATAGAAATGATGGATTATAAGCTAGTTATAGAAATGATGGATTATAAGCTGGTTATAGAAATGATGGATTATAAGCTGGTTATAGAAATGATGGATTATCAGCTAGTTATAGAAATGATGGATTATAAGCTGGTTATAGAAATGATGGATTATAAGCTAGTTATAGAAATGATGGATTATAAGCTAGTTATAGAAATGATGGATTATAAGCTGGTTATAGAAATGATGGATTATAAGCTGGTTATAGAAATGATGGATTATAAGCTGGTTATAGAAATGATGGATTATAAGCTAGTTATAGAAATGATGGATTATAAGCTGGTTATAGAAATGATGGATTATAAGCTGGTTATAGAAATGATGGATTATAAGCTAGTTATAGAAATGATGGATTATAAGCTAGTTATAGAAATGATGATTATAAGCTGGTTATAGAAATGATGGATTATAAGCTGGTTATAGAAATGATGGATTATAAGCTAGTTATAGAAATGATGGATTATAAGCTGGTTATAGAAATGATGGATTATAAGCTAGTTATAGAAATGATGGATTATAAGCTGGTTATAGAAATGATGGATTATAAGCTAGTTATAGAAATGATGGATTATAAGCTAGTTATAGAAATGATGGATTATAAGCTAGTTATAGAAATGATGGATTATAAGCTAGTTATAGAAATGATGGATTATAAGCTAGTTATAGAAATGATGGATTATAAGCTAGTTATAGAAATGATGGATTATAAGCTAGTTATAGAAATGATGGATTATAAGCTAGTTATAGAAATGATGGAAGAAATCTTAATGTTCGCACCATGTTCGCCACTTGAAACAAACACTGGTCGAGTCGTGGAACCCCTCTTCACATTGATCTCTCTTCGGGAACGTTGAAAACTTTGATAAGTAAACTACTTTTACAATTAGGTTTGATATTAGCTTTAGCAAAAATCATTTTGTATTTGAGCCCTGCTCGCCAGCTTTTAAGACTGCATAAAGCGGGTGAGTCACTTTACGTTGATCACTTTGGGAACCTTAACCCACTTTCATAAGTCAAATTATTTCTTCCAGAAGGCTTGATTGCGAAGGATGGCAGTAGGCTTTGTCTTAGCATCCTGGCTCTCCAGTTTTACACTGATTGAGTCGCAGAGACCATTTAAAAAAAAAATCTCTTTGGGAAACTTAACCCAATGCGCAACACCTGTTGAACTTATAATATCCATGATATAATATCCCAAGGAACTACGGGATGGATAATAACAGATCTCATTACAAAAGGATTTCTAGTCTCCACACAAATAATTCGTACAAAATTAGAATCGGGGGCGATGGCGAACTGAAGCCCCTCTAGCTTGCCTCCGCTGAGAACTAGAGATCGTATTCCATATATTTTCAAATTGATTATTTACTATCAAAGTCAACATTATACTAACCCAAAACTATTTAGGCGCAAATGTCTGTACCAAGTTTTTATATAAAATTAGGTGAATATCGGACCAATAACGGGGCCAGAGATGACGAGGCGAGATGAAAGTCTCTCCTCCAACACAATCCTTGGCACCCCCCCCCCCCTTCCTTCCCGCAAATAAATCAGAGGGAGAAGGGGAAGACCAATGAGAACTTGGAGAAGAGCTATGGATAATGAAGCAAATGCCACCAATAAAACATGGCATGAGATCAGATGGCTCGCCCATGATAGGGAGGTATAGCGGAACTTTGTTGCTGCCTTATGCTCCACGGGGAGCGATAAAGAATAAGAGATAAATACCAATGTATAATATATCCATGTTTGTCTTGGAGCTGATTTTGACCACACAAGAAATAGAAACATATAAACCATCCATATCAGAGACAAGGTCTTGTCATGTTATCATAATTATACGACGGCCCCCTTGCAGTGTTATCGCGTCTGCCGCTCATTTCATGACACTGCCGTATCAGTTACGCCCGATAACAAACACACACACACATACACACACGAAGATACACAGAAATTAAAATTACTTGGTCCGAAATTGTTGTTGTGTGTGTTTAAATAAACAAAGTTATCTCCCGTCTTGAACTGCAAATAACGATAATTATCTCCACTTGGTTGATACGGATGGACAATGCCTATCTTGCTCCGCTGATGTAATACAGTGTTAATACTACAACAAAATGTTGGATTAATTAGGGCATGTTCTATATTTCATAACATTGCGTGAATTTGTGATTAAAACAATACATATTAACCAGTGTTGTACGTGTAACAAAGTTTTCATTACAATATGTTTGAGTTCTATAGACGTGCGGAGGTCTAGTGCCAAATACTTTGGTGTTATGCCGAAGGACTAGGGTTGAAACCTTTTATTTACAAAACAAACAGTTGTAATCGATACTAGAATTTGAAGAATGTGATGTGCTAACCTCTTTGCATTAAATTGTGCACTTTGCCTCTATAGAACTAATAGTCTGTGAAATGAAGGATACTTGAATCCGTTGTTTGTCATACGTTATATATAACCCATTCATATGTGATTATTTTTTATATTTTTTTTGGGGGGGGGGGGGGGAGGGGGGCGAGCGATGGTCGAGCGACAGCCGCGTTTGATTGTCGTACTGAAGGTCCTGGGTTCGAATCCTGGTGAAGGCTAGGATTCGTCCCTGGTTTTGAGAGTGTCCCTGAGTCTACCCAGCTCTGATGGGTACCTGACATTAGTTGGGGTGCGGTAAAAGCGGCTGGGCATTGTGCTGGCCACAAATCCCCTAGTATGTCGTGGCCACTGATCAATTTGGTCCGACGGGGTACTTTACTTGTAATTTGTATTGCAGTGACTTACAACACACACACACACACAAGTTTTCCCCCAAAAAATGAGATAAATTATCTCATTCATAATAAACGTCTGTCAACTTGTGTGAAACGTTCGATTCATGTATACCATGTGACAATATTCTCCGTTATCAATATTTCATCGTGACATATTCTTAACATAACCTATATTCACACAATTCATTTTCTAACTTTTGTTAATTTCTTTGGATGTAAACAGCGGATTCCACTATGCAGAAAAAGTGTAAGTATACAACTACTGTAAAATCTCGAGTATTAGCCGCACCTTTTTTTTTTACAAAAGCGTTAGGTCCGAAAAAAAGAGTGTTATACACGTATATATAAAAAAAATTGTTTATTACTTTCTTAACCCTTCCCGTACCGACCTACTTCTATCTATGCTGCCTTTAGTTCCGCTATATACGCGCCCGGGACTGTAAGGGTTAATAGGATCCTAGGCTTTCGGGCTTCAAAAAGACTTCAATAATAATAATAATAATATGTATTATGTATCTGTTATTTGATCTTTTATACGAAAAAATGAATAAAAAAAATTAACAAACAGCAACAGTGGAAAAAAAAATATTGATCAAGAAATTATACAAATACATCGAATAAATTTTGAGTGCGGCTTGTACATGTGAAATTCTATTTTACTTGCATTTTGCCTTCCGATGTATACCTGCGGCTTATACACAGGTGCGGCTTATACGTGAGATTTTTACGGTTTATTACATATCAAACGTTAGATCGAATTCTAAAACCTAAATGCAGTCTTTCATTAACCCTCTTTATTTAGAAATCGTTATCGACCATCAATTCTTCCTCCCCTCGACGAAATAGAAACTAGAGTGTACATATCTTTTTACTCTCTTTCCCTCTCTCTCTCTCTCTCTCTCTTAACTCATCTTTTCACTCTCTCACTAAGTCATTATCTTACTCTTGTAGTCATTAACACCGATCTCCCATTTAGTCCATCAGACAATCGCTCAAGCACACACTCATTCAACCTCCCATTGCACTCTGCTCAACGCTTTCTCGTATTCACTCTCAGGGTCCTTGGACATGTGTCGCACCGGTGCAGCGGCGCCTCGCGCCCTCATCATTCCTCATTGATCATGTACTCGTGTCGTCTTTTCCCAAAGGGGTGTGCTCGAGCAGGGGCGCCGACCATTTGTCTCTGTCTTCCAACGAGAAAATCGTTTGGCACCTCCTTCGAAATGCGTCGCCGTTGTAGGTTCCCCACAGAATTGTCAAATCTAGTTCGTTTCTAAATGCAGATCTTATCCTAAGTGAAGCTTAGAAAACCACCAGTACGCCTGCACCAAGAGCACTAACACTAACATTTTTGTTTCGATAGTATGGTATGTGATTAGGATTAGGCAAATACATTTGATTTTTTATTTAAAATAAATATAGCTATAAATTGAAAAAATATTTATTCATATAAAAACATACAAATGTTTTGCACAAAATATATTACAGTATTTTAGCTAGCTCTGTTAGAATAATAAAATTAGTAATCAAATAATATAACTATAATTATTGAATAATAGATAGTTACAATAGTTACATCAATGGGAGCATTGGCCTTGCATGCCTTTTGAAAGTTTGGTTAAATCTGGTTAAACTTGTTGTTTTCAGTTTCTAGCACACCTCTAGATTTTTTTTTTGTTAGTTGGCTTTTTACATTACTTTTTATTATATTCATGCAAGAGAACCCTTAATTTTGACCCGAAGATCGTCAGCAGTCCAATTTGTATTTGTGTTGAGAGGATTTGTTTTGAATTGCTCAAATCTCTAAGTGAATCCATCCTTCATTTTTCAAGCAAGCCATAGGCTGGGTTTCCCTTTCCATGCAGTTTTACATTTAGCTCATTTAGTTTCTTTGTGATATCCACCATGAAGTTTAATTTGTGCAGCCATTTGTCTTCTTTCAATTCGGGATGGACAATGCCTTTTTCATTGAAGAATGTTTTTATTTCACTCAAGCAAGAAGCAAAACGATTTAATACGTTACCCCTAGAAAGCCATCGCACTTATTGTGCAGAAGTAGGTCAGAATACTGGCTTTCTTTTTCTTCAAGAAATTCCTTAAACTGGCGATGTTAGAGTGCTTTTGCCAAATTCCTGTTAATGATCTTAATTACATTACCAACTTCATGACCTCAACTTTTTCGGCCGGAAAAGTTTGGGCATGAAGCGCCTCTTGGTGAATTATGTAGTGAAACGTTACAATTTCGTGGTTTATTTTTTTTCCGAAGAATCGTTGTTACCCCTTTATGTAAGCTTATTCCTGTCATATTTCAGGCTCCATCAGTTGCTATGGAAACGATTTTATTTATATCGATTTCAAGGTCTTCCAGACATTTTTGCACAGCATTTGCTATTTCTTCTCCACGAGTTTGCCATGAGAGTGGCAACAATCCTAGCAGTTCTTCTTTTGGACCTTGGGACGACATATTCCTTACAAAAAGTGTAACTTATTGTGCCGTGTCCTTTATGTCGCAAGACTAATCCGTAGCAAGTGATAAAGCAGAAGCCAGTTGAATGTCTTCTACCTCTTGCCTATGTGTTATATTTGAAGACATTTTAGAAGTTCTATCTTGTCTGCTTTAGCAGATAATGGCAAATCTTTGATTTTCTTCATGATTTCTGTTCTGCTTTGCGCATGGAACTGGAGAGCCGCAACTTGACATCGAAAGAGCCGCATGCGGCTCGCAGGTTGCCGACCCCTGTCCTAGGGGAATTCCGCAGTGGGAGAACGTAGTGCACGTGGCTGCGGAAACTTAACCCTAAGATTCCTGGGTGGCTGGCGCCCTAACAAAACCTTTGTGTTCCTCCCTGAATATCGTTACCCCTAGACATAAGATCTGGAAGGCCCGTCGGTTTTTCTTTAAACCAATTATAGTATAGTACAGTAACACATAGCATGCTCATGTCTTATGACCATATGTTGCATTGTAAGATATTAAAAACCTTCATGAAATCATTTCATTGTTGGAGATCTTGATTTCGGCCATTGATGATGCCGTTAATGCATTTTTTTTCATCAAAATTCTACTGAGAAAAAAAACAAAATGAATATAATCGTGTGTCTGTATCTCCTTTTATGTTAATCTGCCTGTATCTCCCTTTATGTTCACGATGATGATCTAATTCATATCGATAGGATACCACGCACACTGTAGACGACACCATTACAGTAAGTCTCAATAACCGTCTTTACGTGCCCTTGTAATACTACAATAGTGCCATGAACTGAATTAGGTGCAATATATAAAAAAACAAAACAAATAAAAACAAGGCACTCATCTATAATCTAGAATTGATTTAAAGCAACGCTACTCGAACGAATGATCTAATTCAACTTAAAACATTTTATTTCCCTTGTTCCAAAAAATCGAAGTTTGTGGTCACATTTGTTTATGTTTTCTTGTTCTAAAAATAGATGTTTGTTTTATGTTTTTTTTTCTTCTTACTTGTCTGTCAATCTCAGTTTCTGCTTTGTGTAGATAGTCTGTAGCAGGGGTTGGCAACCTTATTTATAATGGTGCGCCAAAGTGAGATTTCTAATTCATTCAGCGCGCCATTATTGTACAAGTCATATTTCTTTAGCACTCAATTTCTTGTAGAAGATACTTCAATAGCTTTTTTAAGGGGTCATCCGCGTGCCATTGAAAATCGCGCTGCGTGCCAAGTCTGGCACCCGTGTCGTAGGTTGCCCGCCCTGGTCTGTAGTCTATAATATAGAGAAGAGCATCTCAAATTATTGCTTGACCGAAAAGATTTTCTGGCAGCCAAGAAGAACTGCTATATGTTCCGCAAAGAGCTTTCCGTTCTACAGACACACTTCACTTCTGGAGGTGCCCCGTTTCTCTCTGACTACCGTTAACCTGAGAGCCTTCTCAATATCTGGCCCGAAAGTATGGAATATCTACCAATACCATACTTCCCAGACGAAAAATTTATATCATCATTCCATCTTCGTTAAACATTTTTAGACCCCTACAGTTTTACTTTCTGATTAATGCTACATTTATTTGCTTTGTCCTATGTTTGTAAAGTTTTAAATAATTAATTAGCTTTATATCCATTTTTGCCTAGAGAATTTTTGTTTCTATAACCGTGTTCTTGCTTGCTTGTCACTCAATGTTAATGCGCTCTGGGCTTACATTATGTTTGTTGGTAGCGCTTACAAATAGAATTATTATTATTATGTCAAAACATTGTTGACGAATTCTTTCATAGTTACACAAAAAACAACAACAACCGTTAAACTGTGGTCTCTCTGAGGCCCACGGCTAAAGTATCCCACCAGCTGAAGATCAGCTACAATCATTTCTTCATTTATCAGCCACTACACTTCCCAGAGTGCACTTGTCGAGCCAGGTAGTTTCTTCTGTATTCGATTGGTCGATTCTAAAAGCTGTACTAAGCCGATCTAGTTGAACTGTTCAAGGAAACCAAATGTCTGTTTACAAGACAATTGGGAAATGTCAAAAGTCCACATTTGTATAAAAAACTCACAACAGAGTTGATTTGACCAAAGACTATAATAAGATTGCTCTATTTTTAGAACTTATATGTTCATTTTTCTGTGTGCATCTTAAATGACTTCTACGCTCCTACGTTTGCATACATGTTTCCACTGTATACACCTTTCGATTTTGATTTTTTCATTGAGAAAATCATTGCGAATAAATAAAACGGAAGATGTTACTTGAGTCATCGAATAGCAGAAATATTAGAGCAAGCGGTCCATCTTATTATAGTTCTTAATTTGACGATCCGGTTTGCTTATATGTACTAATAACAATCGCCACAACGTTTTCTATTCAATTCTCTGCAAGGACTTAATCATACTGGCTTAGAAGAAAAAGAAAATAAAAAGGGTCGCTGTATCGAACCCTTTGAGAACACTTGAACTGTTGTGCTCCACTAATGACAAGAATTATTGTTGAGAACAAAATGCTACTATCCTACCTTTTCTTTCAGGTGAAAAGAAAGACAAATCAATACGCCGACTGACATCTTCTCGGTTCACTGTATCTCAAACTGTTTCTGGCTGTCGACATACGTTATAAACGAATCGGGCTCAAACATTTTTTGTTTAGAAGATAGCGGGAGTGAAATATAAAACGCTGCAAAAGTAATACTAAGTAAAGTAAAATACCGTAGCGGACCGAAATTGAAC
Source organism: Anisus vortex (assembly GCA_949126835.1). NCBI lineage: Eukaryota > Metazoa > Mollusca > Gastropoda > Planorbidae > Anisus > Anisus vortex. Next base: position 39,558,839 of record OX421497.1, on the reverse strand, counting down.
ATAGGGCCGGTAAAGCAGCTTTTACCAGTTTCTGTGGCCGCGGCATACTAGATGATTGTGTAGCCAGCACAATGCACAGCCGCCTTAACTTTACACCAACTAGTATCAGTTACCCAGATGGGTAGACTTCAGGGACACCCTTCAGACCCGGGAAAAAATCCTAGTCTTCACGAGGATTCGAACCCGGGACCTTCCGTACATCTGCCACCGTATTACTAGAAGTTATCAATGTCTTTCTCTTTCCTGCCTACTTGAAACCAAGGGTTGGCCAACATGTTTGATCAGTAGGCCGTATATTGAATTATATATAAATCAGCGGGTTAAACATTCTGAACGTTTAAATTATGAATACAATAAATAAATATAAAAAAATACGCCAATAGAATCTCGGGGGGGGGGGGGGGAAGGGCGCAAGTAAAAATTTTGGTGGGCCGGACCCGCGTTAGGGCCAGCGGTCCGTAGGCTATGTAGCACGCCCTCTCATTTAGAGAATAGTGAAAGGAAAAATCCGAAAAAAGCTACTAATGTTTTTAAAAATGTTAAAAGGAATGTCTTATAAGGCATGTAAGGCTTGTAGTAGCAATGCAATTGAGATATGGCCCTTGAACCAGAGAGTGCATAGTCCCTGGCGATACTATCGTGCAACGTGTTATTACTTTATGAGAGGCCGGCTGGTCATGTGGCTAGTTCACCGGACTATCAACCGACACGTCGCGCGCTCTATCCCTGCAGCCGACTAATCCATGCCGCCCTGCAGGAGTTTTCGGGCTATTGGACGTAATAATCTTCCATCTAGAAAGAAACGTCTGTAAAACTTATTTAAAAAATATATCGTGCCTTCGCGCCAGGAGTATGAGAGCCACTGCCTTTTCACCGCTGTGGGGGCAACAACGATATGAACCATGTTATTGATGTGCAGACAATGACGGAGGGTCGTGCGGTTTGCGCAGTCATCAAATGTTGCTAGGCCAAGAAAGACAACTCAAGTTCTTTGTTGCCAGGTCAGCTGGAACCGCCTGGCATTGCATCATGGAAGCATTGACTTTTCACGTTTTACCTTCTAAATACGATTTCTTGAGTCTGTCTATTGTTTTCAGTGGTGAAGTTTGTTTTTGTTTTAATTCTGTGAAAAGATATTGTGAAATTTAGCACACACACACCATGGATACACCACACACTTTTCACACACCACATCCAAACACAGACATAACACATACATTTACACACTCCACATATAAACACAGACATAACACACACAAAAACACACAAACCTTATACAAGTAGGCCTATACTCGCCACGTAAACACACACACACCACGTACAAACAAACAAAACACACAGCACATACAAATACACCACATATAAACTATAAACACACACACTCACACCATACAAACACATATACTCACACCAAACACACACACACTTCACATAGAAACACACATCACACACAAACACACATACTCATACAGCACGCACAAACACACACGCACGCCACATGCATACAAACACACACAACATAAACACAAATGCACACCACATACAAACAACCATACCACATAGAAACAGAATAACACAACAAACAAACAAAAAACACACCATGCAAACATCACATATTTCACTTCCAAGGGTTATCTTTTGTTTTTTTCAAACAAATTTACAGCCCTAAACATTAAATAATGGCACATACTCACGAGACGTCCATAACGTGTAGCTTTATTTTCAACTCAAAGTGATCCTCCTTTGCAGTAACATTTGACAAATATCTTAAAGTCGTGCAATAGCCAAATGAACTTGAACTTGACTTCATAGCTATGTTATCAACTTGATGATAACATTTTACTTTTTTTTCTTGACGGTATTGTGTCTATGTGTGTGGGATGGGGTTAGGCTATACTCCTGTTACCCCCCCCCCCCACACACACACAAAACAAGCGCACACCTCTATCAGTACACTTACACGCAGAGGTCAATCATCCCCCTGTGTCAAATTTAAAACGAGCCATGTTTTTTGCTGATTTCCTTAACCCTCTGCTCTCACATGACCTTCCCCCCCCCCCCCCCCCCCGAGGCCAGGAACGACACCGCCCGTGCCCTGTGGCCCTTATATCCTGCCAACCTTCAACCCCATTCATTTAACTCCGAGATTGATTCCCAAAATATACGCGTTATAAAACATTAATAACACACACACAAAAACAACAGAAAAAAAAAAGAAAATATATCTAATCAAACTTTGCCAGCGTGACTTCAGATAATTCGGTCGCCTGGAGCAGACGATGTAAATTTCTTTCTTGGAAATGGACCTGTAAAGTTTTTGTTGTAAAAAAAACAACAATAACCTGCATTCCATTATCATGGTCCTTCAGGAGGAGATAATTGAAGCTGTAAAGCATTCGTCACAAGTGAAGGGGGGCAACTTCCAATTTAAAATTGGCGGGTTTTTACGAGACACATTGTTGTGCTATTAAATAACGTTTCTTGCACTTTTAATACAAACTTCTGATTTGTTTCATTGTTTACTTTGTTTGTGTTTTATTCAAGGTTCATTCTATTAATTTCTATGTAGTTGTTGTTTTAAACCAATAGAGTGCAGCGAGCTACATGTAATGCAGAACATAAAGATTTCTGCATGCAATATCTCCTTGATATGTATTTTATTATTTGGAAGAAGGGCTGTGCTTTTATATACAGATATATATTGACGAGTTGTTTGCTTCGCTTAAGAGTACATTTTGTTAAATGTTAAAATACATCTAGGTAAATGTTGAAGTCTATATATATATATAAAGAGAGCTCTGGTTCGATTCTCCATTACTAATAAATAAGCTTTAAAATGTGTTTTTTTTTAATTCTTTAATTTACAGAAGTAAGACTCTAAAATGTATATTTTAAAAAAATATCCGTTTTGAATTATAAAAATATATTAGTAGAACATCAATATATGTTACATTACAAATGACATTAGACGCTTTACTTAATATGAAATGATATTTAATGCCAGGTTTAGTTTTTTTTTTAAACAACAACTTTGCAATGAGAAATCGCCCCATTCTTGTAATTTATACGCATTATTTATGAACATTTTCTGTGGATTACTATTTTCGTATAAAAAAAGGAATACATTTTTAAATTGTATTTTGAAATAGGATAATAATAATACTAATAATAATAATAATAATAATAATAATAATAATTATAATAAACAATTCCTTATCGTTATATTCCTTGCAATCACTCTTTTGTCAGAGGCGACTTATAGTTTTTTTTTTGTTTTTTTTTTCTCGAATTCTGAATATTGCTTGTGAATTTGCGATACAAGCACATGCAACAGATAATGCATATGTTAACTCTAATCGTCGGTACAAATATTTGATCTACGTATTCGAACGCTCCTTTAACAGACAAATAGACCGATAGACGTAAGGTTGCGAGATACTTGGACTTCAAAAGGAGGACATAGAGAGACAAAAAGAATGATATATTTAGTGTTTCACAATCCACAATCAGTTCAGTTTTATTACATTAACTTACAATAATTGTATATTAGTGAAACTGACCCAACATTTTATTTAGGCCTAATGTAGATTGAGAAGCAACTTGGGCAATTAAAAAAAAAACTACTTTGCAGAGCATGTAAGGTTCTTTTCAAAACGGTTAATTTTCTTGCCGGACGTCTATCAACCCTAGATAGATGTGTCTGGAATTTTATTTATATTCTACAAATATTCTTTTAATGTGTGTAACATATAGATCTAACATCCACTGATTTATATAATAATTATAAAGGTCTAAATTCATGACACTACAGTTTTTGACTTGTGCTAATCCAAAATCAACTGTTTTTTTTTTACAAAGATTTCACCACGTTGTAAGGATCAATGGTCCTTCGTATTATTTTTTTAATATAATCAATGCAAATTTGTCTTTTCCAAACTATAACTTGCTTTGCCCGGGGGCGGAGAGGGTGAAAAGAAAATGGGTAAAAAATCGTATATTTAGAACCGAAAATAAGTGTTGAGAAAAAAAAGGATATTAACATCCCTAATGTGAAGTAGAAGACTGAAGATAATAATAACGGATTATTTAATCACTCCAAAGAATGGTTTACTTAAATAGAGTGCCCATAAACTAGTTAATATTACACATAAAATGTGCAGTCTTTTGAAATCATTTGTTTCGCATTTTCGGTTTATTTTTCGTTTTTTGCCGAAGTTGTAGTTAAATTTTTGGTTTGGGAATCGGTTTCGACCGAAAGTCAATGTATAATATTCGGTATGTCTTCTTTTTCGGCCGAAACTACAAATTTGGTTTCGGTCGGTCTCTAGTCTGCCACAAGGAACATTGACCGCTGGTGCCCCGATGTATCCATAGCACATCTTGGCACACAAATTATTGTGTTTATATGCTTAACCCTTCCCGTACCGACCTACTTTCCCATGCATACCTTCAGTCCCGCTATATACGCGCCCGGGACTGTAAGGGTTAATAAGATTTTCATTATAGCCTTAAAAGGAAGCACGCATCTTTCCCTACATTCCATTCTGTTTTGAAATGTATTGAAAGTTTGTTCATTAATTAACAAATATTTCGAGTGTTTGTCAGAATACAAATAATATTCAATCAACAAATTAAAACTTAGTTAATTCATCATAACTTTTAAGAAAACAAAAATAATAATTACTCTTAGACATTTTTTTTTCATTTTTGTACGGCATGTAAACAAATGTTGAAAGTAATTACACGAGTAACGGGCAAACATTTTCTACGGAAGCTTTTTTGTGCCATTTTAAATAATATATGTATATGCATTATATTAATTGAAGAAGAATAATCACGCTAATTAAGCAATTAACAAAATGAAGTGTTTTGCTTTATGATATTCCCGCTAATAGTTTTATAATATAAAATTGTTATGAAAAGCTTTAAATTGGATGACGGTAAAGTTAAAAATGATGTTGTTAAAATGTCTGAATCAAATGAAGTAGTTTGAAAAACACCATTAAAAAAACAATTTGACAAAATCGAGGATGCTTCAAGAAAAATTAAAGAGAAAGAATCGTGTCATGGCGTTCTGAGTTTTAAATCCTGAACCTCCGTGTCACACCTCACCCCCCCCTCCCACGCCTTCCTTCCACCTTCTGCCCCGGCTACGTAGACCTATAGTCTTATTTTAAATAAATTATTGTTTATATTAACAATACATTGACTATCCTAAACTAAAATTAGATCTACTATTACTTATGCCACATCTAAGTCTTAGTTGCGTAGCGATTCTATTTTCCAATGGTCACTGTTCATTGTAATAGTTAAACGTGTATTAGCTTATACATATTGACTAGGACCTGAAGAAAATCAGAGCTATAACCACCCGCGATATGACTGGAACCTGACATTAGTTGAAGAAAATATTTTCTTTTTGGCTGGTCCATGTGCCGGCCACACAATCTCCTTGCACGCATAGGCCAAGGAATCCTGTGAACAACATGGTCTGAAGGGGATACATTTTGCCGTCGACTTGCCTGTTTTCTCTTTAAGTCTTTCTTTTTTTAGGCTTACAGACGCTCCGCTCATTGCGCCCTACGCTTATCCGCGATTTGAGTCTTTACTTACATTTTGATTTCTGTACGTTTTAAAAAAAAAAAAATTTTTACTTGATGGCGCCCATGGTTGGTTCAGGCAAACCCATTCCATGCAGGGGTGCCACTCGGGATGAAATAAAACGTATATGCATTTTTTTTAAATTTTGCATCCGTTTTTCTTTCTCTTTTCTTTCGACAAGTCTTAATGAGGCCTGACATTTTATGTTCAATGCAGACATGAGCTTCCGGTTTATTTCCGACAACAAACTTTAAATAATGTTTTCTGTCTTTTTCAATAATAGCTTTTAGGAATACTTTTTTTAATATCAAAAGGGAATATGCGATTATTAATAGTCGACGTGATAGTTGCGTTAAGTTTACAACTAATATACACTAAACAAAACTATATAGGTCAGGTGTCAGTGCACACATGTACTTCCGGTTTACCTCCTGTTGAATGAATTTTTAAATATCTTACAATCAAAACAAGTGATTCTTCGCGTCTCACGTTCAAAATCCATCGTTTCCTTTCGGTAACATCTTATGATTTTATCCCCTCAATCTTTATTTATTCGCAGAACTACCAGCAACATAGAACGTAGGCATGGTTTGTTAGTAAATTAACGAATAGAACCGGAAGTGTTGAAATGCATCGACCTTTTTAGATTCACCGTGCATGCATAATCGTTAAGACTTTTCAATTCATATCAAGTCAAATCGGATAACAATATCAATGTGTATTAAAGAGTCTAGCTCTAGATTCACGTGACAGACAACGAAATGAATCTCTATGTTTATAAAAAAAAAATTGTGTTTCGAAACTTTAAAAAAAATGCGTACGATTGGCCAATTTCGTCCAATCAAAAAAAAAGATAATTTTCTTTTATTCTCCCAGCCTGCCTTCCACTTCCGTTCGTTTAACCTAGATTCCGCATGACGCTTGATATAGGGGGAAACCTAGAACGCAAACGATTGTTGACTCACGGCTGAAATAAAGAAGGGGGAAATTACTCTAGCGAGGGAAGCTGGATAGAGTGAAATGTTGGCAAAGGAAAGACAATTATAGTAGATTATAGTAGATTACTGGTAGATAGTGTAGTAGTTTCTTTCTAGTTGTTTTTTTGTTGTGTTTTTTTTAGTATGTGTGTATGTATGTGTGTGTATGTATGTGTGTGTATGTCTGAGCCAACCACGTATGTCAATCTCTGTCTATCTATCTATTTATCTGTCTATCTATCTATCTATCTATCTATCTACAATACTATATATCTCTCAACATACAAACATCTCGCTCTCACTAGAATATTCTCTCTCTCACACACTCTGTTTAAAAATACATTTTCTCAAACTCTAGAATATTTTTCCTTTCTCCCTCTCTCTCTCTCTCTCTCTTTCTCTCTCTCTAGAAAAGTTTCTTTCTCTGTATAATCACTAAGGAGTAATCTCCCCCTCTCTCTCTCTCAAATAGTTTTATCTCTCTGTAGAACATTGAATTTACCTCTCCCAGAATATTTTCTTTCTATCCGCAGAATCTCTCTCTCTCTCACTCTAAAATAGTTTCTCTCTCACTCTCTTTAGAATATTCTCTCACTTTCTCTAAACTACTCCCTCTGTATAGATATATTATTCTATTTCTATCTCTATAAAACATTCTCTCATTTAGTTAGATTCGTGACACTAATTTTCAAACCTGATATGCTCAATTTGTGCTTTCATTAATAACAGCAACCTAAGAATCCTGTTAGATCTTTTTCTTGGATCTATTTCTTAGCTCTTTTTCTTGGTCGACCATCAGAACTCTTTTACACTTTACTGAGCGCAATCATGAAAAAAACAAAAAGTATACTTTGAGGAATTTTCACCGAACCCTTGGGAATGGTAGAAAACCCTATTTCTTTGTGTGTTTGAATTAGGTATGTTAAACTTAAATCGGATTTCGGTTTTAAAACCGAAAATCGGTTTTCAGACTTAAAAACGATTTTTGGTCTTGTTGGAAGTTAGAGAGAGAAATCATTCCAATAAGATGTCCTACGAGTTTTTTTGTTTTGTTTTTGTACGCGAAGAAATATTTTAAATCCATATTTGATTCGCCCAAAACAACTCCTTAACATCTAATGCTAATGCTTTGCAAACACTAGACAATTTGTCATAGGCCAAGGGGTCGGCTAATAGTGCGTAAAACTATGATTTATGTCTTTTATCAACTTGTTCCCTCTACACTAAACATTTCACTATTATCATGACGTCAACAATGTCAAATCATTCTTGTTTTTGTGATAGCAAAAAAAAAAAATATATATTTACAACAGACATTCGAACATGTCGAAGTTTTTCATATATAGTCAACGTTTTTCGCTTTTTAAGGTCAAAAGTCCCAGACACGTAGAAAATAACACTCATCAGACAACTAGGCCCTACTCAAGGTAAACAAGAAATTACTCAATATTTCTTTTAAGGAATACTTTTATCTGAATTTATTACAGTGAAAAAAGACAGTTTATGTTTTAATTATCTCATTAATTCGATACAAATTTAAATATCGCCAGGTTAGAATCTTAAATTTAATATTTTATTTAATAAAATCTTAAATCTTCTTAAATTTAAAACCATGACTTAGGCCAACTTTACTTCCAGCTAATGTTTCCAGACTTTTGAAAAAGCATATATTACCAAATATATAAACACATTTCTAAAAATAATAAAAACATAAAGAACAAAATTCTTTACCCCCGTGGTTTACCCGCGGGCTATTTCTAGTATTTTATCAGATTAAAATTGAAATTAAGATTAATTTCGAAGGTCGTATGCGGTTCTCTTATTATAGTCTTTGTTATTACGTCATCTGTCTACGCTCTCAAAACCAAGTCAAAAAGCATTCCCCCCGAAATTCTTTGGGCTTTTATTGTATCGATAGATAATTTTTTATATATTTTGTTTCTCTTTTAACAAAGCAAATTATAATCATTTTGACGGGCTCAACGCCTTGTTCACTTATAATTTTTTAATAATGTAGTACATAGAGTGGATTAATCGTAAAGCGGAATTGATACCAGGTAATCATACAAACTGGGTAGTTAATGTCCTGTTTAAAATGTACATATAAATTCTTTAATCATATGATATTAATATAATTTTCAACTATCTTTACAGTTAGATTATTGCATAGTTATAAAATGTAAGCCATTTATTTATTTTTATAAATAGGAAAATTAAATAAGAAACATATTAGAAATAATAGCAAAACAAAAAACGGGTTGGTTATCTCCCTTAAATTCAAATACAGTTTCCAAAGTTCATTTAATAGTGATGCCCAACAAGTTCTGTTTTCTAATATAACTAATATTACTGACTAATAATTATATATTTATACAAACCCAGCGTTATGATATTTAATTAAAGGTATAAAATGAATTTACGTTAAACAGTTGTAAAAATACATTTTGCTGCATTTGTTGTTTGCCCATTAAGGAGTTTATCTTTTAAACATTAATAATTACAACAATACAATAATTATATTTATTAAAGTAAAAAATAAATAAATTTGTTTAGAATTGCTTATATTTATGTTTAATTAAAGACGATGAGCATAAAAGCTCTTTAAAAATTTTATTAGTCTGTATCAATTAATGAGCACCTGAAATCTCTACGCTAATTGTATAACGTCAGATACCGGTGCATATTTAGACACTTCCGACTTTTGAGTGTACAAGTATAAGTGACCTCGTTGTATCTTTGAAACAACTTTCATGTGCGATAAAATATGTTCGCAGGTGTAAATTGAACCAAAGGCTGAAAGTAGAGCGAATACCTATGACAGTTAAGAAAACAGAATAGGTATAAAACAGAATGCGCAATCGTAATTTTTTTTCTGTTTCCGGAAGTAATACCGACGTTTTTTTTATTTAAACGCAGTGGTCCTGGATACACTATATTTATGCTTATTTACAATGTCTTTTTCTTCAAATCTACAAGTTCGAACACCCAAAACATTTTTGATGTACTAGCTATAGGTTTAGGCTACCCATTAGTGAAAGTAAACAGGCCTATAACTACCGTACTGTAACTTAAATTAGGCCTATGGCTTTTTGATTATGTATAAATATTGCGTTATATAAAGCCAGTAAGCCTTCAAAATAACTTTAATAACTTTGCATTATGAAATATATGCCTATATTTAATCCCTTTTTAATTTAAAAAAATTATTTGGGTATAAAAAGTATATATTTATGTACCGGTAGCCGTGGCAATTTAGTTACCGGTACCGAGCTACGCCTAGGCTATCTTTTCAAATCAGTACCGGGTAATACAATTTTACATCATATAGGCCTAATCCTATCATGTTGAGAAGAAAATGGGTAATTAAGTCAAATTTATATCAAAGTAAGCCTATAATGAAAGATAATATAGGCCTTATGTATATTGTATATATTCATGGTAGGCCTAGATATCCTTTCTCATTTTAGTATAGTAGCGTGTCTAGCGACCGCTGCCTTACGTCAAAAATAAATGGCGGAATTCGAGCTTCACTTTTAGTGACTGCGCATATAGGGATTGCACATTCTGTGGTTAAGACTAGCAGATGGCTTTCCTAAACAGCTTCCTTCCAGATTTTCCCACTAATTGGCCCATTTTTCAACTTACTGCATTTTTAAATCAACAATTCCACTCCACTTAAAAAAAAGATCCACATCTAAGTAGGTTGTATTAAGATCAAACCTGTCAGGCTTGGTGTGGTATTAAAACATGAGACTCTGTATTTGAAAGTCTTGCCTTTGTTTAGAAAACTCTGTTTTGAGAGCTTCATTGTATTTCTGAAAAATCTCATCTATCTATCATAATATTATTAGAAGGCTTAAATTATGGTTAAATTAGTTAAATTAGTTAGGCCTATACTAGAATATGCAACATCTGTATGGGACCCATCAACTAAAGAAAACATAAAAAAAATTAGAACAAATTCAAAAAAGAGCTGCAAGGTTCATAACTAGCGAATATTCCCAATTAACAAGAGTAACACCATTAGTCAAATCATTAAACCTAGAAACACTAGAGGACAGAAGGGCAAAGAGTAAAGAAGTAATAATACATAAGGCATTAAACTCCAATTTAGAAATACAACACAATAACAACCTGATGCAAAGCTCAGATAAACATAAAGACAAAAACACTTTCCTTGTCCCTTATGCGAGAACAAATGCATATAAGTACTCTTTCTTCCCGAGTGGCATTCGGGCATGGAATGGGTTGCCTGAACAAACCAGGAAAACCAGTAACTTAACATCATTTAAAACATTAATAAAAATGCAAGACTAGACTCGGACCACGGATGAGCGTAGGACGCAATAATCTTCTTTATAGAAGGAGCGTCTGTAATGTATAAGATAAGATAAGATAGGGTAGTTCATGTAGTTAAATGTTTTGAAATTGATTTCACAGCAAGATGTGTCCAGTTTCATTGCAAATTTCAGTGATCTAACAGTTCAATTGCTGTTTGAACCCGACCTTTTAAATGCTCAACTCACTGAAATGTGTCGATATTTCATTCAGAACTACAAGCTTCAACAGTCAGCTCTTCTCATTCAATACCGGAAAAAAAGGTTTTTTCATCAAGTGACATCTAATGAAGGTCTCTCGCGTGCCATTAAAAATCGCTCTGCGTGCCAAGTTTGGCACGCGTGCCTCAGGTTACTGAAACCTAGTCATAGGCGACTTTTAGTCTAGGCCCGAAGTTGTTTCTTTAAAATCCCTAATATTACTTGGCAAAAGAACAATTGCTTTATTTTCCACTGATAGCCATTACATACAAAAAAAAACGAAACACATAAAGGACATGGGGAAAGGGACAAACCGAAAACCTGTTTATAATCGGATTTCTAGAACCGAATATCGGTTTCGAAAAAAATAGATAATAACATCCCTAGAGTTTGAATCATTCAATTCGACTTTAAGTATAGGGCAAACAGATGCTCTACGTAGAGACCGACCGATATTCGGTTTCGGCTTCGGTTTCGGCGCCGAAAATAGGCAAAAACCCTGTTTTGGCGTTGATTCGGTTTCGGCCGAAGACAAAAGGTTCGTTTTCGGTTTGTTTACGGTTTAGGCCGAAACTGATATTGACATTTCGGTCATCAGCCGAATATCTTTTTTAACTTTCAAAGTTCAACATGCTACGCTATTGCTGTATCTATTACTCAACTTATTGATACTCAAAAGGAGGACACAGAGAGACAAAAAGAATGACATATTTAGTGTTTCACAATCCACAATCAGTTCAGTTTTAAATGACATATTTAGTGTTTCACAATCCACAATCAGTTCAGTTTTATTACATTAGCTGCCAATAATTGTATATTAGTAAAACTGACCCAACATTTTATTTAATGCAGACTGAGAAACAACTTGGGCAATTAAAAAAAACTACTTTGCAGAGCATGTGGGGTTCTTTTCAGAAACGGTTAATTTTCTTGCCCGACGTCTGTCAACCCTAGATAGATGTGTCTGGGATTTTATTCAGATTCTACAAATATTGTTTTAATGTGTGTAACATATTATTAGATCTAACATCCACTAAGTTATATTATAATTATAAAGGTCTAAATTCATGACACTACAGCTTTTGAGTTCTGCTAATCCAAAATCAACTGTTTTTTTTTTACAAAGATTTCACCACGTTATAAGGATCAATGGTCCTTCGTATTATTTTTTTAGCATAATCAATGCAAATTTGTCTTTTCCAAACTATAACTTACTTTGCCCGTGGGCGGAGAGGGGGAACTAAAAATGGGTAAAAAAAAATCGGATATTTAGAAAATAGGTTTTGAGAATGTAATAGCGCGGGCTAAAAAGCGGGCCACAGTGAACAACCTCCGTGGCAATAGTCACTGGCCTAACTGATCTGCGCTGATTAGCCGGGGCAAGTGCGCGCGTATTTCTGACTTGGCGTCCTTCCTCTTGCCGCTTGACATGACGCTATCACATCTTGCCACAGCCAGCTAGCGTTATACCAAGTAGCCAAAACTTAGACTGAGATTCCTAACTTAAACTTACTGAAAGTTACGACAAAAGCAGCTCCAGGTCTTTATTACAGATTAAATACTATAGAACGTAAAGCTGTCTTTGTGTTATTACATTTCTGTGCACCCACCAAAAGAAAAAAAAAAGGATATTTATATCCTTAATGTGAAGTAGAAGACTGAAGATAATAATAACGGATTATTTAATCACCCCAAAGAATGCTTTACTCAAATAGAGTGCCCATAAACTAGTTAATGTTACACAAAAGTGAGCAGTCTTTAGAAATCATTTGTTTCGCATTTTCGGTTTATTTTTCGCTTTCGGCCGAAGTTGTAGTTGAACTTTTGGTTTCGGCTTCGGTTTTAGCAGAAAGTCAATTTTTAATATTCGGTATGGTTTCGTTTTTAGGCCGAAACTAAAATTTTGGTTTCGGTCGGTCTCTAGCTCTACGTTAATTGTTCAAGAACAGCGACACCTAAATGTAACGATTCTTCAAGTTGGCAGCGATGTTGTCTTTGTTGTTTTCTCTCTTTAAGAACCAACACTCCAACCCCCCACTCTCCCCCTCCCCCCAACATTTTCTCACTTGCTTGAATCCTACTTTATCCATAACAATGACGTCACGGAAATAACGAGTACGAACAAGAGAAGATAACTTTTGTTTATGTTCCTTTTAGATTATTTTATTTTAAATTTTATTATCTGCTCCTTTTCTGACGCGAGCTTTCTATAATATCTTCGGACATGATTTAAATCGGCCGAAAGAATTTGGTGGAAAGTCCTCGAGTCCCTTAACGTTATAAAATTGTAACAAGAAACACGTTTTATAATCACGTGACTAGTAAATATATCTGACTGGAGTAGGTTGTGTGAACATTATCTTAGGCTTATCTTATGTGATACAGACGCTTCATCTATATAAAAAAATATTATTGTTTACCAGTGGTCCGAGACTAGTCTTGCATTTTGATTATTGTTTTAAATTATGTTAAGCTACTGGTTTCTCTTGTTTGTTCAGTCAACCCATTCCATGATCACATGCATTTCGGGAAGATTAAGTGCTTACACTTACATGCATTTGTTCTCGCATAAGGGATTAGAAAAGTGATTTTATCGTTATGTTTATCTGAACATTGTAACAGATTGTTATTGTGTTGTATTTCTAAATAAGAATTGTTAATGCCTTATGTATTATTACTACTTTACTCTTAGCCCTTTTGTCTTCTAGTGCAGGGGTCGGCAACCTTTTGCTAACGGTGTGCCAAACAAGGATTTTAAAATCTTTCAGCGTGCCAAGAGCCTAAAAGTCAACCTGCTATATTAAAAATGAACTCCGTAGCAAGAAAATGACCAAAAGCAAAGGATATTATTTTTAAAGAAAATCGCGTTTTTTCCATCTATAAAATTATATAAAGTAGACTGTGTGTGTGTTCAACCAAACAAATTAGTTTATTTAAAGACACGTGACCTTATTGTCACATATTATACTTTTGCGATTTCACTTCGGACAAGTGTCTTTGCTAGCTAAGTGGTTAACATATCGGACTGCCATGCCGGTGACCCGGGTTCGATTCTCCAGTTAGTCTATAGTCTATACCTTTTTTTTCTACATTTTTTTAAAATTACAAATAATATTTTTTTTTTTTAAATGACTTTCTCTTCATTGTAGCTCATTCATTATTCATAACTTTAAATTTAAATTCATTCTTTTTATTTGACATTCATGCTTAGCATTGTGCTATGGTGTGCCACAAGGGTCTGTCCTCGGCCCAGTTCTTTTCACCCTATACACCCAACCCCTCTCCTTTGTCATCGAACGCAACAACCTAAAATATCATTCCTTTGCCGATGACACCCAGCTCTATAACAGTGCTAAGCCTGAAGACTTCGATGGGCTCCTTTCTTCCATCTCCATCTGTTTCCTGGACATAAAGAACTGGATGACGGAAAACAAGTTGAAGTTGAACAGTGAGAAGACTGAAGCTCTTATCGTCAGAGACAGAGGGTCGCGTCCCTTACTGAGGCCGATCTCCAACTGGCCGACGCAACAGTACCTTACTCCCCGACTGTCAAGAGCATTGGTGTCTATCTCGACTATACGCTGACCATGCAGCCCCACATCACCTTTCTCACCAAAATCTGCTTTTTCCATCTGCGTCGCATTGCCGCCATCCGTCGCTATCTGACCAAGGAAGCTTGTGTTAAGCTCGTCATCTCTCTCCTTTTTCCCGCTTGGATTACTGCAATTCGCTCTTGGCTGGCCTCTCGACCTCCTCCCTTCAGGGCCTCCAACGTATTCAGAACTGTGCTGCCCGACTGGTCGTTCAGAAGAAGAATTTGACGCACACCACTCCTCTGCTCCGATCCCTGCACTGGCTTCCCATTTAACCTCCGGATCTCCTACAAGCTGGCGTCTCTATGTTACAAGTGCCTGAATGACTCTGCCCCCAACTACCTTCGCTCCTGTCTCGAGCTATATACTCAATCCCGACTCTGCCCCCAACTACCTTCGCTCCTGTCTCGAGCTATATACTCAATCCCGTCCACTCCGCTCAGCTTCGTATGCGCTTACCCTGAGGTTATCTGTGTGAGGCTAGTGTCCGCTGGCAAACGTGCTTTCTCCTACGCGGGACCGTCCGCTTGGAATCACCTCCCACTACAGCTTCGCCAGAGCCCGAGCTTCGACACCTTCAGAAGCTGACTGAAGACTCACCTATTTAGTTAGCAATATTTTCGTATACATATTTTCATTTTCGTCTGTTGTTGTCGTTTCAGCGCATAGAACTGTTATCATCGGGATATGCGCCATATAAGCATCATTATTATTATTATTAGCATCCATACATATTTAAATTAATTTAAACATATATTAAACGTAAACATCCATTATTAACTGTAAGATATTTAAAACAACATAATATGGAGAAAAATAAACCAAAGTTTGGTAGAAATTATGTACATTTCGTTTCAATTGTTCTATCCATTTGGAGTATATATTATTTTTAATTTCAACCAACAAATTATTTAATGTGTTTAAATTAATAAAACAAAAACAGGACGAAATCGTTGTTGAGCGGAATACATACTTAGTACTTAGTAATCATACAAACTGGGTAGTTACTGTAATGTATAAAAATATACATATAAAATATTGTACTTATAATATTTCTATAATTTTCAAATACTTTTTACAATTGGATCATTTCAAAGTTATAAGATGTAAGCCGTTTATTTTTTTATATAAAATAAAACAAAAGAAAAATTAGCTAAACAAAAACGGCTTAATTATCTCCCTTTAATTAACATACTTTCCAAATTTGATTCTATAGTGACGCCAAACAATTTATGTTTTGTAAAAAAATCAAATATTACTGACTAATTATTATTTCTTTATATAAATACAACATTATGATATTCATTACAATATTTAATTATTAGAGGATTAAAATAATTTACGTTAAACAGATGTAAATAAACATTTCCAGCCTTAATTGTTTGTCCATTAAAGGGAGTTTATATTTTATACATTAATAATTTCAGAAATTACATAACATAGTGCTATTAAATAAGTCTCTTAAGTTTATTAAATGAATAATACAAATAAATGTGTTTTAGAATTACTTATATGTAGACCTATGTTTAATTAAAGAAGACGAAAATAAAAACTCTTTTAAATGTAATTTTAATTTAGTCTTCTTCTTCTACTTATTCTTTATAGACCCGTGAATAAAGTCCACAATTTAAAGGTCATTTGATTGCGAAGGCTCTGGGATTAAAAGTGTGCATTATTACTTATAATATTTTGTATGATTTAATATGCGTTCAAGTGTAAGTGACCTCTTTGTATGCTTAAAACAGCTTTTATGTGCGATAAAATCTGTTTACAATTGTAAGTTGAACCAAAAGCTGAAAGTAAAAGATCGAATGCCTGGTAGCCTAGTTGTAAATTACAGATTGGTTTCCTAAGCAGCTTCCTTCCAAATTTTTTCCCGCAATTGGGCACATTTGGATGCCCATATTTTTAATGTTTAAAATTCAACTTGCAGCATTTTAAAAGCGCCAATAAATCTTTACTTAAAAATAGAGCAACATATAAGAAGGCTGTAATAATATCAAACCAGTTAGGCTTGGTGTGGTATGAAAATATGAGTCCATCAATTTGATTAGAAATCTTCGCTTTTGAGTGCTTTGATGCGCTTCTGAAAGAGCCTATCTGTCTATCTTAATATTTGCCTTAATAGAGGGATGTAAATGTAGTTAAATGTTTTGAAAGGCAAATCAATTCCAGTGGTCCTTGTAAATGCAACTGACTGAAATGTGTCGCCATGTCATTCAAAAACAACGACTTCAACAGTCAGTTTTCCTCATTCAGAAACGGAAATAAATAAAAATAATAAAAAAAACACCGCCTGGAGATCTCTCGCGTGCTATTGAAAATCGCTAAGCGTGCCAAGTATTGCATGGGGGCCTAAGGTTGCCGATACCTGTTCTAGAGTTTCTATGTTTTGTGATTGAACTATTGGTGTTACTCTTGTCAGCTGCAAACATATATATATATATATAGTCTTGTTATAAATCTCAAATTACTCCGTTACACATATCAAATATGATAAACTATAAACTAAGCGAACACAATGCTTTCACTTAAAAACGTAACATAAAAAACAAGACATCATTCACAAATGTAAACATATTATTACGCGGGCTTCTTATTCTATACGTTATGTTTCCGTTTCTTTTAAAAAGCGTAAACAATATAAAGATAAATGCAGCACCCCAGGCGATAAACAATAAACTAAGCGATCACAGTTCGTTCATGTAAAAGCATAACATCAAAACCAAAACATCATTCACAAATGTAAACATATTGTCATGTGGAGTTATATACGTTATGTTTCCATATATTTAAAAAACTGTAAACAATATAAAGATAAATGCAGCCCCCCCCCCCACACACACACCCAAGCCCACTGTCTCACAATTAAAGATAAAAAGAATAAGAACACGACTGCACGATGATGAGTCCACCCGCTGACATGGCCAACGACTGAACGATGATGAGTCCACCCGCTGACATGGCCAACGACTGCACGATGATGAGTCCACCCGCTGACATGGCCAACGACTGCACGATGATGAGTCCACCCGCTGACATGGCCAACGACTGCACGATGATGAGTCCACCCGCTGACATGGCCAATGACTGCACGATGATGAGTCCACCCGCTGACATGGCCAACGACTGCACGATGATGAGTCCACCCGCAGACATGGCCAACGACTGCACGATGATGAGTCCACCCGCTGACATGGCCAACGACTGCACGATGATGAGTCCACCCGCTGACATGGCCAACGACTGCACGATGATGAGTCCACCCGCTGACATGGCTAAATGCTGTAATCTCAGATCGATGTTATATCCGGGGATAGAACCGAATCAATAGCCAGCAACAAAACCGCAAGTTGCACTTTTATTATCACCGGTTAAATGTCTAAATTATAAGAGGAGACAGCCATTATATAATATAAATCTGATAGTCTAACAACACATCTCTCCCCACCCTCCCTCCCTCACTCACCACTTTGCAGTGTTCCAGCCCTCCTGTCATATCTCGTGGATGTCTCAAACACAGTGATGGAATAACTCGTAAAAATACGTGCTAGTTTTTCTGTTTTGTTATATATTGACTAGTGTTTGTGAGACAATGTATTTATTTGTGCTATTCTAGTGTTTGTAAGGCAATTTATCGTCTAGTGTTTGCAATACAATTTTTCAGTTGTAAGTAGAGTGCAGGGGTTGGCAACCCGAAGGCACGCTTGCCAGACTTGGCACGCAGAGCGATTTTTAATGGCGCGCGGAAGTCCTTAAAAATGGCAAATCAAGTCTTTTCTACAAGAAAATGAGTGCTAGAACGCGATAAATATTAGACTCTTAACACGCTGAGTGAATAAGGAATCATACTTAGGCACATGATTTTCAAAATGCTTTGCCGATCACTGGTATAGAATTTATGAGACTATGTGTTAATGGTTACGACCAGTTTTTTTTTATATAAACATTTTTAAGGTTATCGTCTAGTGTTAGCAATATAATAACTTTAAAGTTATAGTCTAGTTTTTCTGATAGTATAGTCGAGAGTGTTTGTTATCCACGTTTTTTTAAGGAATTCTCTGTTTGTGGGGGAATTTCAAAAGTTATAATTTAGTGTATGTAATACAATTTTTGAAGTTATAGTTTAGCCTAATGATTGTAATACAATATTTAAAGTTATAGTTTAATGTTTATAATACAATTTTTAATGTTATAATTTAGTGTTTGTAATACAATTTTTAAAGTTATAGCATATTGTGTTCTAGGCATCTATTAAAATAGTGTACTTATAATATGTACAAAATGACAAGTATAAAAAAATCAGGACAAATAAGTCTATATTGATCTGATCTAATGCAATTAGACTTTCCCACAACTTTAGAACACTTGTGCTTCTGTTATATATTTTCTTGTTGATCATTTACTAGACAGAAAAAAAACACTCGGATTTAATTTAAAAAATGTATTTTTAGAAGAGAAAAAATCCCCTGAAGGGTCCGGCATATTTTCTAATTTGTATAGCGACAAACGAATGGTCTAAATAAGGGTCGAGTTTCCCCCATTATTCCAGACTTTTCATGGCATCAATTATTTTTCCGATGAATGGTCTAAAAATGGCGACATGTCTATAAACTATTTCAATTTTTACCTTATTTTTTTGGTTTTCAGTTACAGATTTTTCTGAATTAATAATATTTATGTACACAACAGAAAGAGGGCATGGTGACCTTGCCGGCAGCGATTTTTTCCCGGGTCTGGTCTATAAGTCCGCCACCCCGCTCTGTTGGGTACCTGACCTTAGTTGGGGTAACGTAAAGGCGGCTGTGCATGGTGCTGGTCGCACAATCACCTCGTATGCCGTGGCCACAGAAACTGGTGAACGCTGCTTCACCGGCCTTATGGATCAATTTGGTCCGAAGGGTACTTCACTTACACAACAAAAGTAGTAAATGAATGAATTAGAAATCCTATTTCGGCTACTACTATGAAAAGAGTGTCGACCCCCGCTATAGGCTATTTAAACAAAATCATCATGCCTGAACGAGAGTGTAATTTGGCGCGCGCCTCAAAAACCATAAAAAATATATTGGGTCGTTTTCATTCTATTTATTTCGTAAAAACGAACATATCCCAAAATTTTATTTACTTCCGTCTCTTCCGGTAGAGGCAGCCATAATTTACGTGAAATATACTCTTCGATTCGCAAATTGGTCGAAGGAATTCGGGACTATTCCAAAGGCTATGATGCTGACAATTTGATACATATAATGTATTGTTAGTCGGGACAAGTTCTCTGCCCAAGTTTCAGCTCGATTGGAAACAGGAAGTGGTCAAAAAATCGATGCAAAGTTTTTGCTAACAAACATCCAAGCAAGCAAGCAGACTGACAGAAAATACAAGTTAATAGAAAGGGAGTAAAAAAGCGTCTTTTTGGTACGATTACGACACTCGAACCAACGTACTGCTTCGTCCCCCTCTGTGCGCACCGACTTTTCTAAATTACGACCGCTCTAATCTCACATAATCGCATTTTGGCTAGCGTAACGGGTTCGAATCCTGGTGAAGGCTAGGATTAGTTCGCGGGACTGGAGGGGCGCTTGAGTCCACCCAGCTCTGACGGGGTAGGCTATCTGACGATAGTTAAGGGTAAAGTAAAGAAGTAAAGGCGGCTGGGCATCGTGCTGGCGTCACAATCCCTTAGTATACTGTAGCCACTTTGTGAACGCTCTATGATCACTTTGGTCCGTAGGGTACTTTACTTTAATTACTTAATCGCACATAAAAAACAACAACGTAGCTAAACGCTGGGTCGTATTATTACAACACATCCTAATACGTGAGTGTGTGTGTGTCTGTGTGTTTATGTGTAGAAGAAAAAAAAACACCACACTGCAGTGCATATCGAGTTGCTACTCACGCTTGACAAGATATCAGGCAAGGAATAGGTGAGCGCCACCACTTCTGGTCCCCACTTACTGTCTTCTGCACAGCGTGCCTAACGCCCCGTCCACCTTCCCACCAGCCATCCACTTCCCCACCCCTCAATCCTATCTCGAGCGCTCAACATTCCCCATTAATGTAACTAAACGCCCTTCCCCACTCCCTCCCACCCCGCATATGATTGAATACACGCAAAGCACTAGGAACAGGGGGAGATGACTACACTGTTTGGTGCACAATTTTTCTCTCCCCTTCTTGTTCTTTTTGTGTGTGTGTGTTGATAGTTGTACATTATGTGCACTTCACAGGAAGTAGTCAGTGAGAGATAGTGAACATTAGGGGAGGGAAAAATTGTGTGGAGTTATCTGTTCCTTGGATTATGTACATTGGATAAACTTTTTCTGTCGGGTAACACAGGAAATCACATACAATTTTCGTATTAATTTTAGAAATCATTAATATAAATATAATAATGTATATGTATGTGTAATAGTTTGTTTTTTGTTGTTGTTTTTTTGCAAGGAAGAATGATATGAGGAAAATAATATTTTTCATGATTGCTTTCATGGTAAAATTAGATAAGGGCTATAGTGTGTCAAATAATATAATGCACGAACAGGGTATCTTATCTTATATATTACAGACGCTCCTTCTATAAAGAAGATTATTGCGTCCTAACACTCATCCGTGGTCCGAGTCTAGCCTTGCATCTTTATTAATGTTTTAAATGATGTTAAGTTACTGGTTTTCCTGGTTTGTTCAGGCAACACTACAGGACAGAACAGGCAAAGAGTAAAGTAGTAATAATACATTTATACAGCCATTAAATTCTAATTTAGAAATCCAACACAATAACAATCTGTTGCAATGCTCCGATAAATATAAGGACATAAACACTTTCCTTATCTATTATGCGAGAACAAATGCATATAAGTACTATTTTTTCCTGAGTGGCATCCGGAGATGGACTGGGTTGCACGAACAAGCCAGTTTAACCATTAACTTAACACCATTAAAAAAAACACTAGTAGAACTGCACGACTAGACTTAGACCACGGATGAGCGTAGGATGCAAGGATCATCTTTACAGAAGGAGCGTCTGTAATGTATAAGATAATATAATACTATTTATCAGCTCACTTTATGTCAAAGGGCATAACCACTGCATTTCACCAGACTATTGAATTAAATGACGCTATTTAAACAAGTAGAAAGGTTTAACCAAGAAAGTATCTGGAATAAACCTTAGAATGAAACACTCTTCCTTTGATTAACAACAGCTAACGAGTTGATATTTAAAAACGAAAGTTATTTCACAACAAACACAATAAAAAGTGTGAAGTGGATCATGTTTCAAAAAGAAACGATTCAAATAAAAATTGTATAATTTTCACTTTTACTTTTCAATTTTTGATTTCAACAAGAACAGGTATCGCATCACTGACCTATTAATATATTTGTATGAGATTAGTGTAAAAGTCAAACAACATCCCAACTACGCATATTAATTCTTAGTGCTTGGGGCCAAGGCTGTTGTTTTCTTTTAGCAAAGCATGCTAAAAGGAACTTTGATGGAAAAAAAGAGAGAGAGAAAGAAACAAGCGGTAAGAGTAGGACGCAATAATCTTCGGTATTGAAAGAGCACCTTTAACATAAGAAAGAGAGAGAGAGAGAGAGAGGGTGGGGAAGAGAGAAAGATAGAAAGAGTGAGAGAGAGAGAGACAGCCATATATACGTGTAAAATAATATACATTGGGTAGTTAGTAATACTCAAGTCATTAAGGAAAGACGCAGGAGAAAGTGTGAGTTACTTAAAAGAATGTAAAGAATGTAAGCAAATTTTAAGCTATTACCTTGTAAGTTTTATTTCCTTATCTTATCTTATATATTATAGACGATCCTTCTATAAAGAAGATTATTACGCCCTACGTCCAGCCGTGGTCCGAGTCTAGTCTTGCATTTTATTAATGTTTTAAATAATTTAAGTTACTGATTTTTTTCCGGTTTGTTCAGGCAAACGAATTCCCGAAAGCCACTCGGGAAGAAAGAGTACCTATATGCATTTTGTTCTCGCATAAGGGATGAGGAAAGTGTTTAAGTCCCTATGTTTATCTGAGCATTGCAACAGATTGTTATTGTGTTGGATTTCTTCTAAATTAGAATTTAATGGCTTTATGAATGTATTATTACTACTTTACTCTTTGCCCTTCTGTTCTATAGTGCTTCTAATTTTAGTGATTGGACTATTGGTGTTACTAATTTATATTGCGGACATTAAGGCATGTGTTATTGGAAATTATATTTTATGATTTCCCATTCCGTTTCTTGCTTTCTGATAATATTTTAATTTCAAAAAGACATTTCATACCAAATTATGGAATTTCTATATACGTTATCACTTCTGCGAATCGTGTAAAAACATAAGCTAGAAATAGGTCCTATTATATGTTTATGCTATGTGTTATCCAGGCATGCAATGGAAAGCCCCAAGACACCAAAAATCTATAACTAAACATCATTTGAAACACTAATCTTAATACAAGTCTAGACGTACGATGCAATAATCGCCTGTATAGATGGCACCTCTGTACCCAAGAGCCTTAACTCTTTCTATACGTTTTGCCATACTGTATGCCGTAACGTTATGGCTCGGTTTGATTTAAAGAGTTAAAGCTGGTGAAGTGTGTAAACCACCGATGAGCTTCCATTAAAAGTACACCGGTGGGTAAACGCACAGGTGGATAACTCCTGATGTGCCTCCGAGAGCGACTCGGTGGGGAGGAAGATTTGTACGCAACAGCCTACTCGCCAAGCCTGGTGCCTAGATGTCCAGACCTATAGTCTGGAATTTAAGCTAACGGGCGACGGTGCAGGTATACGAACAGGGCATCACCATAATGATACCGGGAGAATCCCGCAGGCGGGGAGAATGTGAAGTGTATGTAACTGCGGAGACAGTACCCTATACCAGGGGTCGGCAACCTTTTGATGATGGTGTGCCAAACTAAGATTTCTAAATAATTCAGCGTGCCAACAGCCTCAAAGTCAACCTGCTCTACTATACTTGTTTTCAATATTTGTTTATACGACAATTTATATAATTCCGTAGCAAGACCAAGGCCAAAAGCAAATAGAAAATTGTAAAGCGTTTCATATTTAATAAAACAAATACGTGTTTGTGATTATCAGAATTTTTATTAGCATTTATACCGAATACAAAATCTTATTACTAAATTTTCACATTTATAGTAACTATTTTATAAACATTATCATTTGGTTATCATGATAATTATCTTTCGACTGCTAATATTGAATATAATATTTTCTACTCAACTTAACTGAGTTTTTTTTATTATTTTTTTTTTTTTTTTTCCAAAAATGTTTATTCATGAAAAATTGCATTTACATTACCAAAATTATTATTTTACACAGAGAAAAAAGGGATAGGAGACATTTATTGCATTTTTACAATTCCAAAGAGATAGAAGACAGCAGAGAATATTTAAATACTTAGTTTACCTGCACAATCTCATATATTTTACACGAAGAAAAGGAAATAGAAGAACAGTTCATACACATTTAAGGGGATAGAAGACAAAATGTTTTACGAGACAAAGAGTTTTCTAACTAACTTTAAATTTAAATTCATTCATTCTTTTTATTTGACATTCAATCCTAGCATCCATACATATTTAAATTCCAACTTTAAATTTAAATTCATTCATTCTTCTTTTTTTTACATACATGCTTAACATCCATACATATTCAAATTAATTTAAATTTAATTTAAACATGTATTAACCGTAAACATCCATTATTAACTGTAAGATATTTAAAACAACGTAATATGGAGAAAAATAAAACAAAGTGTGTAGAAATTATGTACATTTCATTTCAATTGTTCTATCCCTTGGGATATATATCTTAATTTAAACCACCAAGCGCGATCTTAAATGTATATATAAAGAACAAAGAAAGGGTCACATATGACAAGGAAAAGTGAAACACCTATTGAAGACGGGTGACGAAAGGTGTCATTCACAGGAAATCCCACAATCGGGACTTCCACAAGTGAGAAAAAAAAATATGTACAATTCTCTAATAAGAGTTGAAAAATCCCTAGTTGTCTTAAGGTTTCAAATAGCGTTTAGCCGTTCCCCAGTCGGCATGAACTATTGAACGAAAGATAGGGAAAGAAATACAAATCTGTTTGTAGTGACATAGAATTTGGAAGGCCCGACTTTCCTGACCCTCCCACCCCTCTAAGCCAGCGTCGCCGGATGACTGGTCTGCACCAGTAAACACCCTGGCGAATGTGACAAAAGAGGGGTTTTGGGCCGGTATTTATATATCAGTCCTTCTTCTTTTATTATACATTGATGTCACTCTGGTAAATGTAATTTGAAGACAAAAGATTAATATTAGACGCAAGTTTCCTGTATTAGATAGGTAACCAAGAACAATTTTGAATAGAAAGGTTGGGAATAACTGGAAGAAAACAGTAATAAAAGGGAAGCTAAGTAAGCGAAGACGGACCTAGAAAAGGCCAAGTCTCTCCTCGTTACTTTATGTGTAGTAAGCCAAGAAGTTAAAATACCGTCCTCTAAGCCATTCAACAAAATTAAGAAAATAATCCCGAAAACTTATTTTAAAATACTATGTACATAGTGGTGCGTAAAAAAGAAAATAAAAAACAGCACAAGATTTCACATTCACTGAAAGAGACACCGCACCGGAAATGAAAACAAAAATTACACCGGAAATGAAAGTAAAAATGTGCCCTTGATGAACAATTAATAAAATCAAATGTACAATACTAGTCAAGGGCATCCCCATATTTAAAAGAACGCATTCAATAACATAAGCATGTCCACAGATCTCCCAATTAAACAAATGAACCAATCAATAAAATACATTAGGATCTCATCCATGAAATACATTATAATACATAAAACATTTATAAAAGCAAAACATCAAATAAAATTACAGAGTGGGCGATTTTATTAATGTTTTCAAGTTACCACAAAGGAACCAAAGAAGATATTCATTAAGCAGAATTGATACGTAGTAATCTTACAAACTGTGTAACTAATGTAATGTTTTAAAAATGTGCATATACTTTTTTCAGTCATATAATATTTATAGAATTTTAAACTAACTTTTACATTTTGGTCATTATAAAGTAATAAATTGTAGACCATTTCAATAAAAAAATAAATAATAAAAAAGACCTAATATTTTATAATAGAAATATAACCGCAAATAAAACGGGATAATTATCTCCCTTCAATTAAAATTAAGTTTTGTAATATAACAAATATTACTGACTAATAATTATTTATTTGTATTAAGTATTTATACAAATCCAGCATTATCGTATTCATTACAATATTTTATTATTAGAGGTATAAAATTAATTTATGGCAATTAGTTGTAAATAAACATTTCCTGCATCATTTATTGTTTGTCCATTTAACCTTAAGGAATTTATCTTTTAAACATTAATAATTACAACAATTGCATAATATAATGTTTTTAAAAAGTCTCTCATATTTATTAAATTTAAAAAAAAATTTGTTTTAGAATTACTTAGGCTATATAAATTTATGTTTAATTATAGAAGATGATCATAAAAACTATTTTAAATATAATTAGTCTCTATCAATTAATGAGCGCCTTATCTTGAATTCACTTGACTAATTTATAATGTCCGATACATATTTAGTCATTTCTGAGTAGTGAAGTGTAAGTGATCTCTTTTAAATGCTTAACACAGCTTTCATGTGCAATAAATAATGTTCACAAGTGTAAGTTGAACCAAAAGCTGAAAGTATAGCGAACGCCTAGCAGTTGAGAATAGCAGTTGATTTGTATAAGCAGCTTCCATCCAGATTTTCCCGCAAATTAGCACATTTCGATGCCCATTTTTTTTAAATGTTTAAAATTCAACTGGCTGCGTTTTAAAATCGCCAATATCCCTCCACTTAAAAAAACAACAACATCTACCATACATTCATACATCTAAGGTCTAGTAAGATCATGCCAGTTGGGCTTGATGAGGTATGAAAAAATTAGTCCATGAATTTCAAAGTCTTGCTTTTGTTTAGAAAACTTCGCTTTGACTGATTCGATGTGCTTTCCCGTCTTTAGTAAATGCTATCAACTCACTGAAATGTGTCGCTCTGTCGTTCAGAAACATCGGCTTCAACAGCCAGTTTTCTTCATTCAGAACCGGAGAATGATGTTGTTGTTTGTTTGTTTAAAAAAAACAACACTACTTGGAGATCTCTCGCGTGCCATGGAAAATCGCTCTGCGTGCGTGCCAAGTTTGACACGCGTGCCTTAGGTTGCCGCGCGGAGAGTTAATCTCTTGGTGTGCCCCCATCCTTGATCAACCACCTTTGTAAGTTACGCCCTGGACGTAAGAATCTTCGGCTCGTCCGTTTTGTTCTTTTAAAGAGACATTTAAGATCTGTCTAGAAAGAGCGTCTGTAACATAGAATATCTATAATATACATTGCCTTGTAATGTAATCTACATAAATCAGAGATGATGTATAATATTTGAGAGAATACATTCCCATAAAGATTTGTTTATATACTTTCTGTTATTTTGTCGCGTTTACTCAGAGTTGTCCTCTGTGTTTCAGGAACAAATGTGCCTCTATGGAGAAGATCGAGAAATTCCAGATAGTTTTTAACAATCCAACTGCCACGTATTTCGCTGGAGAGACTGTCTACGGCTACGGCTGGCTAGTGGTCAAGGAACCCGTTTACGTGTCCAGTAAGTACAAGTGTATTGTCCCTGAAGCAAGGACAGCATCGGTGTCCGAGTTATCCATATTATGGGCATGCGTTTAACCATCTCCTATCAAATTTAGAAAACTCATTTGACTATAGAGTCACACATTGCCACTTTTAAAAGTACCATCTCATTTTAAATACTATATTTCATAACTGCTAAGACACTTCATCCATCACCAAACAATTTCCGTAGGGCTATTATGGCGTTATCATTTATTTAAAAGTCATTTGATTGATTCTTTACTTATATACATGTGTAGGTTTTATTTATTTTTTTAAAACATTTGCTCATGGCGAGTATAGCTCCTACCCACCGGGCACACCACGTCTAATAGACGGGGAAAAAACGTGGCAACCCTCGAAAAGACGTGGAAATCACGTTTTTTTCCCAGTCGATGTGACGTGGTGTGCCCGCTGGGTAATCACTTTGAAGACATCGTATAGAAATACAAATAGTACTGTTTCATGTGCACACTTTGAAATGCTAACAAACAAACAAACAAACAAACAAAAACTGACACTCTTCAGAGACTGTTAATATATTAAAGAAAAATGTATTTAAATAATGTCAACAACAAACAAATAGCAGATCTATACGCCAACAGAACTAGAGGAAGACAAGTCTGGCTTTCTGGTTGGCAAAATCTTTTCCTAAGGCTAATATATCAACATCCTGTCATCATATCGAGCTGAAACTCGGCACATAGACGACGTATTCTAATCTATCACATTTTCAATTCCCCTAAAACCATAACCACCTCAAAAATCATATTTTACAAAAAAATCATATTTTACCAAAAATCATATTATACCAAAATATCTTATTTTACCAAAAATTCATATTTTACCAAAAATCATATACCAAAAAATCTTATTTTACCAAATAATCATATTTTACCAAAAATCATATTATACCAAAAAATCTTATTTTAACAAGAAATCATATTTTACCAAAAATCTTAATATACCAAAAAATCTAATTTTACCAAAAAATCATATTTTACCAAAAATCATATTTTACCAAAAATCATATTTTAACAAAAAATCTATTTTTACCAAAAAATCATATTTTAACAAAAATCATATTTTACCAAAAAATCATATTTTACCAAAAATCATATTTTACCAAAAAAAATCATATTTTTTTACCAAAAAATCATATTTTACCAAAAATCATATTTAAAAAAAAAATCATATGATTTTATCAAGAATCATATTTCACCAAAAAATAATATCTTACGGAAAAAAAATCATATTTTACAATTTTATTTTCATTACATGTTTGGTTCACTTTTTAAAATCCTTATTGAACCCATATTTGTTTCCAATCAAGAACAATCTTTAGTTATATATACCATTGTAATATGGAATGGTAATCAAGGCACACTTCTCTAGTTTCAGTACATACATAGATGGTACTTCTATAAAGAACAATTTTTAGTTAATCAAACAACGATACTTAAAAAGACAAAAAAAAGCCCATCACCAATAGTTGGGGGTGGGTTGAGTTGTGTGGTATTTATAAAGTTTTCCTAATCCCAAGGGCCCATTTTTCGTTGGATTTATTTCAATGAAATCATAACAAATCCTTTTTTTCTTGTGGGATTAAATTAGAATGTGAAATAACAACTGCCGCTGTGCTAAGCATTACGATAGGTTTAGTTTTTCTCATAAGAGTGTGAGTAGTTACATGTACGCCATTTTAAATGTTGTAGCTTTTCTTACTCATGGTTTGTTCCTAAGGTTTATGTGCCATTAGCGCGGCCCTAGTCCGTGCATATATCATTGCTCAGTGCGGCTCTGACATAAACGGGGTGTTGGAGGGGTGGAAGGGTGCCCACTCCCTTAAGGCGCACCCAGTTTAAATCTAATGGAGCATGGTGGTCAAGATGCAGCGCTTTCGGAGCTACATATTGAAGGAATCGGGTTTGAATCTTGACTGTGACAAGGTGCTGCTTCACTGTTGCAAATGTAGTAAAGTAAGTAAAGTTCCCTTCGAACCATCATAAGGCCGGTGAAGTTGCTTTCACCAGTTTCTGTGGCCACGGCGTACGAGGGGATGTGTGGCATGCACAATGACCAGCCTAAGCAGAATTTATGTCAAGTACCCATTCGAGATGGGTAGACTCAGGGACACCCTCCAGTCCTGGGCAAAAGAAATGCTAGCCTTCACCAGGATTTGAACCCAGAACATTCGGAACGCCACGTAGAACGCGCTGCCTCTTGGCCACTGTGCAAATGTAGTCCGTTAACAAAAATTCCAAACCATATTTCCTTTAGACATGTTACTTGCATTGACGTTCAGATTCAATAAGAGAGTGGGTCTCGGAATGAATTCCTACTCGGAGCCTGATGCTGGCACTCAGAGAACAACAAACAGAATTTTTAGATTGTTTATTTTTTGTTGAAAAAAAAAGCAACAGATTTCTCAAATCCAGTTTAAATAATTGACACACTTTTTTTTGTTTATTGCTTCATTTCGTTTTGGATTTTGCTTGCGTCCCAACACATGCAAACACACATACAGATACGAACACACTTACGGGGAAAAATAATGGCACAAATAACATATGGAATTAAACACATAAGGTATACACAATATACACATCCTCATAACACCTCTCTGTTTGTTATTGTTTGTCGAAACATGCATATTATAAACAACACACGTGAATACACAAAAAGAAACACATTCGAGGAATACACACAAACTAGACACTATAATACACCTAGATACTTTTAGACTGTCAAGATGTTTAGTCTTGTATTCTGTTTAATGACCGCTACAATCTACCTATGCTAAATTGTATCTCGATACATCTACACGCTGGCCATGTAATAATCTCCTTTTAAGCCTTGCTTAAACAAACTAGTGACATCTGCTACATGTAACCCCACCATCTTAATTCGGTAGTTAATAACCTATATAACTTGTGTTGTTGTTTCTTTTAAATTCCTCCGTATTGGTTTTCTCAAATAAGTAACTCCGCCGATAATGACCTCTGAACTCTGAACTCACAAATCAACATAAGATCTTCTATTTCTTCTGCCTTTTCGTCATCGGGGAACAGCAGCCGATTATCGTCGACGTCTTTGGTCTTTTCTAGGACATAGGCGGCCAGCAAGAGTCCTCCAGGCATCTCTATCCTGGGCCAGTCTCTCCAGCTTCCCACGAAGTAAGGCTAAGTAACTAAGTTCCTTGGTGTCTGCTTCCACCTCTCTGTGCCAAGTGTAAAAAGTAAAAAGTTTACTACGATAAAAAAAAAAGAAACGAATGAAGAAGTTTTAAATTTTGGGTAAGGTTTCTCATTGTTTTACATTGTAGCCATGTTACTACTGGGCCACGTTGCAGTGCGCTACAGACTATAGTGCTGCAGCGGGTCAGACATAAAAATTTCAGCCCTTTTGTTTACCGCGGCCCGGGCCGGAGAATTGAACCAGATGAAGCTATTACGGTTCGGCGTTTATTGAACACTCGCCACGGTGAAATGGGTTTAAGGTGCGTGGGAGGGATTTGGCACGGAACCAATGCCGATTTCGGACTTACCTAGGGCGCTTGGGGGGAAAAACGGTGGGGCCCAGGTTGGGACGATTTGAGGAATGGGGGGCGGTTAGATGTGTATAGTGAGGAGGGATGCTAAGGAATTAAAAGGTAAAGTAAACAATAGTATGATCACTATACATAAAGCTGGATTGTGTGACCCGACCACCACCTCCCGACCCAACGTTGTAGAGGTGATTGTCTAGGTGTGGTTGGCTGCCGTAGCACTGAAGTGTGCCTATGATGCGTGTGTAGTTGTGTGTTGCATGCATGTATGTATGCACGTGTGAGTGTATGTATCGTTCCCATGCCTGCTGGTGTATGCGTCTGTATTTGCGTAGCCTATTCGCATGTGATATGTGTGTATGCAGGGATAAAACCCAAGCTTTAAGGGAAAAAAGAAAGGCTGTTCAAAACCTAGGAACATTGAAGAAAAAAACGATCAAGCTTTTCAAAAAAGAACACGAACATTTAGAACAAACAACACTTCTAGTAATAATTATATATCAGGAAAAGCAAAAAGGACGGTGTTAATCATTAATGAGTTAAACTTATTAATGGGAAAATCCGTTTTTCATAACTTTTTTTAACATCATTAAACGTTTCGGGTATTTCCCTTTCTTCAACCTTTTAACATAACAGCACATCAACCATTGCCAATAGGAAAGTGGTCTATATAGCCTGATGACAACTAGATTATTATATTGACATATTATTATAATAAGTGCCGTAATTAATCTTTCACTTTATATTCATTCATCATGCTTTTAGAATACCTGCAATAATTGTAAAGAAAGAACACTGCTTGATATACTGGCAACATCTCACTAAGTTCCACTAATGCTGTTAAAATGTTTATGTTGAAACAATGCTCTCCCTTTTCTCTCCGCAGACGACCGTTTCTTTTTTTTTTATTAATGGAAAAAAAAGGAGCCTTTTTCATCACGTTGTAAATAGGAAGAGATTTTATTGGACGTTATTAAATATTTGCTAATTGTGGAGGATGGGGAGGGGTAAAAAATCGCAGCCATCACCAGGATTCGAATCCAGGACTTTCGTATGCCAGCCTAACGCGCTGTGGCTTGGCCGCCGTATTCCATCGTCGTTCCGTAAGCTTGCCTAGAATACAATTTTACTGATTTGTAGAATTGTTTTTTTTTTTGTTTTTAACTAACTCTTTTTTAACTAAAAATGGTTTAATTAGTCAGTTAATATAATGTCTCTTAATCACTGAAGCCTGTAGATAAACTTACTAGGGGATTCGGTGGCCGAGTGGTAGTATGTTCGACTTGCGTACCGAAAGGTTCAAATCCTGGTGATGGCTGGGATTTTTTTTCTCTGCTCTGAATGGTTCCCTCCCCCTTCCTGGTGAAGGCTAGAATTTGTTGCCGGGATTCGAAGGTATCCCTGAGGTGGCTGGGCATTGTGCTAGCCACACGATCCCCTAGAATGACGTGGCCACAGAAACTGGTGAACCGGCCCAATAGATCAATTTGGTCCGAAGAGATACTTTACTATTTTATTAATCATCTTCTAATGTCAACGAGTGTTTGAACCGTAAATAAAACAGAGCAACGAACCCACTCACATGAACGATTTGTTATTACTGATTACTTGTTAGATAAAATCATTCTCTTTAACACAAACAAATTACGTTTAAATCAAAGAATTTCATTGAACCATTTAAACTATTCAGTGTCAATCATATCAGATTTATAAATCATCAGATTTATTCCGAAAATCATTGGGTAAATTTAACAAGAAATTGTTATGTTTCAATCATAACTTAATTAAAGCACCAATAGCTTACTTGTCTTAATCCTGTATATCCCCATAGGAGCATAGGGCAGCAACTACACTCCTCCATCGGTCTTCTCGGTCTCGGGCGGCTCCCTTCAGTAGTGTCCATGTGAGGCCAACAGCCTTTGCCACACTTAACCGACTTCCTCCAAAGTGATGAGGTTTATCTGCCAGCTAGCTTCCCGTGGGCTTTCACTAGCTTGCGTCATGAGTTCTTCAGGAGAAGAAGAACCTCCCTGACTGAGCTTGCGTTGGTTTGGTGTAGTTTTAGTTTCTGTAGCATTGAGTGTAAGGTTGCCACCAACTTTTTACCCAGGCTCGGAACCGGCAGGATAGCCCCGAGGGTGATAGCCAGGCGGAGTTAAAGCACCACAAACAACTCCTAATGAACTCTTGTAGTAAAAATAAAGGTTTTTCTTAAATTTATGTTGCTGTTTTGTATTTTTTTTAAACCCTTTTTTTAACATAATATTATAATTTAAAAAAAATAGATGAGGCATTGAATTTTTTTTCCATTCTATTTCTTTTACATTTTAAAATGAAATTAGAATTTCCTTGTTCTTTCCACACAAATAATTCTAAGGCCAAACTAATTCCAATGTCAAGATTATGATTGATTGATTAGAACAAAAATAATTTTTACCCCGTTTGGCCTGTACTGTCTAATGTATTCCCACAGCCCGCCTCATGTCTTCTTCAATTTTTCTAGTTTCTTTATCTCCAAGAGTTTTATGTGTTTTCATGTTTAAAAAAACACGTAATTTCCTAATATCTTCATTTCGAAAACGTTACTTCCTGTCTTTATTTCAAAAACTTTATTTCATAATGTCTTCATCTGAAAAATACCTAAGCAGTGTTAGACTTTTTGCAGCAAAACAAGGGAAAACAACTGCTACATCAAAAACGTGTTTAAAAAAAGAAGAAAAGGGAAGAGTAAGACAATTTACTCCCCTTTTTATCATATAGTCTATGCCTTAGTATTTTTAATAGTTAAATTATGCTTCCAAAAATACAACAACACAATATTATTTTCACTGCCACGCAAAAACTCTACCAACGCCATATCTGTATTGTGCCATGCTATACTAGAAAACATTCGATACTTCAAGATAATTGCCATGATGCACTTTGAAATTTTATCAAAGAAGCAGGAAAACAGGGTTGTATTTTTTTTTTCAATTTTAGTATGCAGGGTACCCCAGAGGTTGATTTTTTGGGTGGAAAAAATTTAAATTATAGTATTTTGATAGTAGACTTTAAGGGTTTAATTAGTTGAGACATGTTTTTGAAAACATGGATCTCAAGAAGTTTTTTTTATAATTATGTTTATAATCAAAACGTTTTAAGAAATAAAACGAAAAAAATGTTTTATAAAATGCTTTAAAAAAAATACGTCAAAATAAGTCAGACGAGGTAAATATTTTGTTGAGAGTTGGCAACAGGTGCTAACAAAATTGTTGTTTTTCAAAAGATTACATTTTGGCATTAAAAAAATGACACATTGGCAGCACTGCATAACGAAGTCAACGGAGAAATAATTGATCCTATGCATAACTCCGTAGTTTATCTTTCCTTCTTATCAAAACACAAGGTCAACATCGGAAGGCCTCTTGCTGCCTTTCGGTACTCTAGCAGACGTGGCCTTTTGATCTCTGCCTTTAAAGAGGAAGGGGAGTGGGTGCTTTGCTTACACAGACTGCACCTTTGTGGGGCCTCAACTTTATCCCCCCCCCCCTCCCCATTTCATTCACAACTTTCCCTTCCAGATCTTTCCCTTACTTTTTTAAAATCTTATTTCTTTCTTCTTTATTTTTTCTGAGCTTTGAAGTCACATCAGATCATTTTCTAAACATGGCATTTAGGGTAACTTCCCCCCCCCCCTTCCCCTTCCCCACATCTCCTATACATACGTCTCTTGTGAGATTCCTATTAAGATTCTGGAATATTAGTTTTTCCGTTGTTTTTTATATCAACATTCTGTCTCGGCTAGGGGAGGGGGGGGGGGTTAAATGTGACTTAACGCATGGCTTATATCTTGTCTACGTAAAATGGATCTGGCGTGTGACAAAGTGGTGACATGGAGTCTTAACCCTTTCAGGACCAGAAGAAGAGCCAGATGGACCGACGCACCTTTTATGTCAAATCCTAAGTTTAATCTCAAAATCTTTAAAACATATAATACATTTCAATACAACAAAAATTAAACGAAACATCACAAAAAACTCTAGGCCTACACTTTAAACAATAAACTATAACATGTAAAGAATTACAAAACTATAAATTTAAACTGTTAGAAAAACTAAACTAAACTAAACTAAACTATAGCAAACTAATAATATCTCTCAACTAAGACAAAAATTTAAATCTTTAACAACACAACTATATAAAAAATCTCTCAATATAAACAAACATAATGTTATAAACCATAATTAAAAAACATATAACAAACACATAACAATATAACAAACTAAACTATAAACCATAACTAAAAAATATATTTTAGTAAATGTTACTCTATAGTTTGTATTCACTACACTTCTAATCGTCTTTCTATTTGTAACAACGTCGCGTCTATTTCTGTCTGACTTCTAACCCAAAAATGGCACATTGTGGATTGTATAATCTTACGATTAACACGCTATCACATTAGATAACAAAGACGTCTTTGTCGGTTGGTCCTGTGGTTAGCACACCGTACTGTTTAACTTTTCGAACCCAGGGTCTAGCCCTGCCGCCGTCCAATCACTGCGGGAGTTATGAGCCATGGAACTAAGTAATCTTCACATTCTATATAAAAAGAAAGTCTGTATACGTATGAGTAAGTAAAGTACACTTAGTGGTCCAATAGGACCAAACGGATCATAGGGCCGGTGAAGCAGCATTTAGCAGTTTCTGTGGCCACGGATTACTAGGGGATGTGTGGCAAGCACATTGCCCAGCCGCCTTTACCCCAACTAATGTCAGGTACCCATTACCCATCAGAGCTGGGTATACTCAGGGGTACCCTCAAGTCCAGGGAAAATATCCTAGCCTCAAACAGTATTCGAACCCTGAACCATCGGAACGCCAGTCGAACGCGAACCACCGTGTATACGTATAAGTATGTGTGTATTCGGGCTGTTGGTGGAATTGTATAAGAAGTTCATTAAAATTTAAGCGAACAGTCCCGAAACCGATCCCTAGTCAAGATAAATATCAAGTCATGCCGAAGAAAGGAATTTAAAAAAAATGTGTTTTTTTAAATATCGCCATTGTGCCGATGTGATATATACACAGGTGTCCTTGATTGTTATATACACAAATAAATAAACCTGGCACTGGTGCTATTAATACACTGGCCAATGGGAGAGTTTTTAGCAGGACGGAACAAGTACCTTCACATTTGCCTACGTTGCTACGTTTAAGTGCGTTGCTCCTTAGTTCCTCAGCACTGACCGCTATATACATGGATTCTCAATGGTTCGATTGAACACTGTGGCCTAGAGCGCACATTTCTTGTTTGAGGTAGCGAAGGTCCCAGGTTTGAATTTTGGTGTAGAGTTAGGAGGGTGTCCCCGATTCTATTTAGCTCTGAGGCAGGTGTCCCCGAGTCTACCCAGCTCTGATGGAGGGTGTCCCCGAGTCTATCCAGTACTGATGGAGGGTGTCCCTGAGTCTATCCAGCTCTGATGGAGGGTGTCCCTGAGTCTATCCAGTACTGATGGAGGGTGTCCCAGAGTCTATCCAGTACTGATGGAGGGTGTCCCAGAGTCTATCCAGTACTGATGGAGGGTGTCCCAGAGTCTATCCAGTACTGATGGAGGGTGTCCCTGAGTCTATCCAGCTCTGATGGAGGGTGTCCCTGAGTCTATCCAGTACTGATGGAGGGTGTCCCTGAGTCTACCCAGTACTGATGGAGGGTGTCCCAGAGTCTATCCAGTACTGATGGAGTGTGTCCCTGAGTCTATCCAGTACTGATGGAGGGTGTCCCTGAGTCTACCCAGTACTGATGGAGGGTGTCCCAGAGTCTATCCAGTACTGATGGAGTGTGTCCCAGAGTCTATCCAGTACTGATGGAGGGTGTCCCAGAGTCTATCCAGTACTGATGGAGGGTGTCCCAGAGTCTATCCAGTACTGATGGAGGGTGTCCCTGAGTCTATCCAGTACTGATGGAGGGTGTCCCAGAGTCTATCCAGTACTGATGGAGGGTGTCCCAGAGTCTATCCAGTACTGATGGAGGGTGTCCCTGAGTCTATCCAGTACTGATGGAGGGTGTCCCTGAGTCTATCCAGTACTGATGGAGGGTGTCCCAGAGTCTATCCAGTACTGATGGAGGGTGTCTCAGAGTCTATCCAGTACTGATGGAGGGTGTCCCAGAGTCTATCCAGTACTGATGGAGGGTGTCCCTGAGTCTATCCAGTACTGATGGAGGGTGTCCCTGAGTCTATCCAGTACTGATGGAGGGTGTCCCAGAGTCTATCCAGTACTGATGGAGGGTGTCCCTGAGTCTATCCAGTACTGATGGAGGGTGTCCCAGAGTCTATCCAGTACTGATGGAGGGTGTCCCAGAGTCTATCCAGGACTGATGGAGGGTGTCCCTGAGTCTATCCAGTACTGATGGAGGGTGTCCCTGAGTCTATCCAGTACTGATGGAGGGTGTCCCAGAGTCTATCCAGTACTGATGGAGGGTGTCCCAGAGTCTATCCAGTACTGATGGAGGGTGTCCCTGAGTCTATCCAGTACTGATGGAGGGTGTGCCCGAGTCTATCCAGTAGCGATGGAGGGTGTGCCCGAGTCTATCCAGTACTGATGGAG
This sequence comes from Anisus vortex, assembly GCA_949126835.1. NCBI lineage: Eukaryota > Metazoa > Mollusca > Gastropoda > Planorbidae > Anisus > Anisus vortex. The sequence continues at coordinate 39,521,270 of OX421497.1, read as the reverse complement.
GGTGTCCCTGAGTCTATCCAGTACTGATGGAGGGTGTCCCTGAGTCTATCCAGTACTGATGGAGGGTGTGCCCGAGTCTATCCAGTACTGATGGAGGGTGTCCCTGAGTCTATCCAGTACTGATGGAGGGTGTCCCTGAGTCTATCCAGTACTGATGGAGGGTGTCCCCGAGTCTATCCAGTACTGATGGAGGGTGTCCCCGAGTCTATCCAGTACTGATGGAGGGTGTCCCCGAGTCTATCCAGTACTGATGGAGGGTGTCCCTGAGTCTATCCAGTACTGATGGAGGGTGTCCCTGAGTCTATCCAGTACTGATGGAGGGTGTGCCCGAGTCTATCCAGTACTGATGGAGGGTGTCCCTGAGTCTATCCAGTACTGATGGAGGGTGTCCCTGAGTCTATCCAGTACTGATGGAGGGTGTCCCTGAGTCTATCCAGTACTGATGGAGGGTGTCCCTGAGTCTATCCAGTACTGATGGAGGGTGTCCCTGAGTCTATCCAGCTCTGATGGAGGGTGTCCCAGAGTCTATCCAGTACTGATGGAGGGTGTCCCAGAGTCTATCCAGTACTGATGGAGGGTGTCCCAGAGTCTATCCAGTACTGATGGAGGGTGTCCCAGAGTCTATCCAGTACTGATGGAGGGTGTCCCAGAGTCTATCCAGTACTGATGGAGGGTGTCCCAGAGTCTATCCAGTACTGATGGAGGGTGTCCCAGAGTCTATCCAGTACTGATGGAGGGTGTCCCAGAGTCTATCCAGTACTGATGGAGGGTGTCCCAGAGTCTATCCAGTACTGATGGAGGGTGTCCCAGAGTCTATCCAGTACTGATGAAGGGTGTCCCTGAGTCTATCCAGTACTGATGGAGGGTGTGCCCGAGTCTATCCAGTACTGATGGAGGGTGTCCCAGAGTCTATCCAGTACTGATGGAGGGTGTCCCAGAGTCTATCCAGTACTGATGGAGGGTGTCCCAGAGTCTATCCAGTACTGATGGAGGGTGTCCCATAGTCTATCCAGTAGTGATGGAGGGTGTCCCAGAGTCTATCCAGTACTGATGGAGGGTGTCCCAGAGTCTATCCAGTACTGATGGAGGGTGTCCCTGAGTCTATCCAGTACTGATGGAGGGTGTCCCTGAGTCTATCCAGTACTGATGGAGGGTGTCCCTGAGTCTATCCAGTACTGATGGAGGGTGTCCCAGAGTCTATCCAGTACTGATGGAGGGTGTCCCAGAGTCTATCCAGTACTGATGGAGGGTGTCCCTGAGTCTATCCAGTACTGATGGAGGGTGTCCCTGGGTCTATCCAGCTCTGACGGGCACCTGACATGTGGTTTGCGAAAATTAAAAGCGGCTGTGCATTGTGCTGGCCACCCAATCCCTGTTATGCCGTGTCCACGTAAACTATCGACGCCACTGACCATGCGCAATAGATCAAATTGGTATGACAGGGATACTTTTCTTGTACTTATTGAACTAAATCTTTTTTTATTTTGTATATAACTAAAGAATAATACTTGCATATTTCCATGTTGTTGTTGTTTATAATATTAGGCTTTTTAAATTAGCTCTAAAGATTAGATAAGGTTAACCCTTTCCAGTTTATAGGTACTTTCAGTTCACTCTTCACATATTTCTTTAGTTCTCTTTGAAGAACAAAATGTCCTGAAAGGGTTAAACATCTTTTTTAAATATAATTAATAACAAAATACATTTCGGATGATATTTTTAACGTTTCTTTTTCCTATGCAATATACTTGATCGAATATAAAATTTGTATTAACGATTAAAAGTAAATAATATTGTAAAATTTAGTTTGAATAGTGTAACAATGGTTTTTAATAAAAGTTCACATAGTAGCACAACCTTGTACGTGTAGGCTAGTGTTTCTAATGAACCAAAGTATATGTAACAGTGACCCTTTAGTACTACTCGTCATTAGCTCAACCCTCATTGGCTCTGCGGACTTCCGTTCACGATTCTTCGGCTAATGAGGTCTCGCTTGTTAGAATCCAACTTAGCGCTGTCAAGAATACGCATCCTATAAATAGGACAAAAATTGTTCTTTAAAAGTCTGAAAGTCTGACCCAGAGTATCTTATTGGAAAGTCTGCTTTTTTGTTTTTCCTACGTACCGTATTATAACCTGAACCGTTATGTTATTATTAGTCATGCTCCACATATACTTTCAAAAGCCACAACGACACGTCCGAGTATCTACAACACTTTAAAGTTCTAGGAGACACAACAGCCACAAACTGCCACGACACCATAAATTATCAGTAGCCGAAACACCACAAAAACTCCCAGTAACCTTATAAAAACGATAATTCTCAACAGACATAATATGTACCACAATATCTCTGACGACCACAGAAACTTAACATAACAGTAACCACACACTCCAAGCTATCAAAGGCCACATCTGCATCAATTGAACGTAGCCACAACATAATACAAATTGTATTACTGTAGTCCCTCCTTTTTATGTGTGTGTTCTTCCACACGACGCTATAAAACAATGTCTTGTGAATCTTGTTTCTAATTGAGTCCTCCCAGACACCGTTAACCACACAATCTCCTTTCACAAATTGGACAACGGTGGCCTTGACAAAGACAAAGCTTGAAATAAATAAATAAGACTCAATTTACTTACGCGTACGTAACAAGTCTGTCACTGAACGACGCAGTGAAAAATGGTGTTGTGGTGTGGGGAGAAAAATAAGACAGTGAAAGGGGGCGTGGGGGGGGGGCTGGAATAGCTACACCGCCACCCACCCCTTCCTCAACACTTACTGTCCAGACGGCTGGAAACAGGCAAGACCTGATTAATTTGTCTCCAGAAACATTAAAAGAGATTATTCGAGTGTTTGGAACGTATTCATTTCCCAGAATCCCCGAAATGGGCGGGTTACATGCTTCGGAGACTTGATGTTCTGTTCTTCGTTCGAGGAGTAATGAAGCGCTGTTTCGTGAGAACCATAACACCGCCACCATCTTCCCTACACCCGACACCATCTTCCCTACACCCGACACCATCTCCCCTACACCCGACACCATCTCCCCTACACCCGCCACCATCTTCACTACACCCGCCACCATCTTCCCTACACCCGACACCATCTCCCCTACACCCGACACCATCTCCCCTACACCCGCCACCATCTTCCTTACAACCGCCACCATCTTCCTTACAACCGCCACCATCTTCCTTACAACCGCCACCATCTTCCCTATCATCGCTTCCACACTCAACATTCTCACTCCGCTCCTATTCCTTACAATGCATTGGGAGTCCCCCTCACCCAACTCTCACTTACATTCACACTACCAGTCAACATCTTCCACTACCCTCGGACCAGTCATTTACTCCAGTGCTCTTCTTTATTGGCGGATAGACAGTTGTATGTCTCCGCTTGTTGGATGATATACACAGAGATGGATTGATAGATCTTTTGACTCTTGTACCTCACCGAGTGACTACTTCGCTTGGTTGTTGGTCAGGGGTTAAACGTCTTGACCCTACAGATAGGACATACCCGGCGTAGCTTCGCCACCACACGATCTAGCGATTTCCATCCACTGCCCACTTTCTTAATCATTGACTGCTTCATTTTATAAAGTATGATTTCATTGAATGTGACAATCTCTCAAAGAGTTATATCAGGGAGTTTCTCTCTCTTTCTCTTTATCTCTCTCTCTTTCTCCCTCTTTCTTTCTCTCTCTCTTTCTTTCATTCTCTTTCTCTCGCTTTCTCTCTCTCTTTATCTCTCTCTGTTTCTTTCTTTCTCTCGTTGTCTCTCTTTCTCTCTCGCACGGGATGGTTTGAGTACATTTTTTACGTTCAGGATTTAGCAAAACTAATTAGTTTTTTTTTTTTCAGATTGCAATAACATTTTATTATGAAATCTCATTATTAAATTGCAGTAAAAAAAAGGGTCTCATTTCATTAGATTGCGCTAGAGTGTCAGTGTCACTTCATTAGGTCACACTACGACTTAGTCTCGTTTCATTAGTAATTATCCCCGTCAGACAAATTTGATATCAAGTTTCAGTGACCAAGACACACTAGGGGATTCAGTGACCATCACAATACCCAACCTGCCTTTACTTTGCCCCGACTCATGCCAGCTACTTATCGGTGTAGGGTAGACTCTGGGACATCATCCAGACCAGGAACAATTCCTAGCCTTCATGGAGAGGCATTCGACCATGGAATGGGTGCCTGAACAAAACAGGAAAAACCAGTAACTTAACCTCATTTAAAACATTAATAAAAATGCAAGACTAGACTCGGAACACGAATGAACGTAGGACGCAATAATCTTCTTTTTAGAAGGAGCGTCTGTAATATATAAGCTTAGATAAGATTCGAACCTGGGACCCTTTTACTTTTGTAAACTATTTTTTTTTCAACAGTTCTATTAATGGAATCCATCGTCTACACTTCTCTCTGTTCCATAGTGTGATAATTATACCGGTCGTAAATATTGAATAAATTATCTTTAGCATCCATATACGAACACATGTAGTGCATATAAGCAAATACACACCCTATTGCTGTTAAGTCATTAACAGAGAGGGGAGGGTAGAAGTGTGAGAATTGGATACACTCTGCACTATAGTGGTTAAATTCTACGTTTCAATGATTGAATGCCTTGTGTATTTTTCTTACCAGATTTCACTTGCATGATGAGGTCATGGTAAACTGGCAAACAAACGACCCTTCACTAGCCCCGTTGACCAATATAGCCTGAAAGAGATTCTATATGGGCAGTGGTCAATTTCAGGAAAACAAATCTACCAAATACCTTTAACTGAACAACAATTAGAAAAAAAATAGAACATAGACTAACTCCAAAGTAGTGTGTTTGAGGCTATCGCTCTTGTTAAAGGCTATCCGGTCAACCTATCCCTGCAGTGTCCACTTGTAGATATCACTTGACTATCAAATATCCCATAAGGCGACTACAGAGGTCAATGCAACTTTTACTTCTCGAGTTACACACATACAAAGTCCCCCACAAAGTCCCCCCCCCCCAGCTTCCTGTTGTTGTTTTTCTCCGGATACGTTTCGCAAATCAAATGGTTGCCGTTCAAGAGGTGGCAGCGAATGTAGCACCGGGAACGGGCACCGGGATTATAGCACCACGGGAAATCTCACACTTTCCTTTTAATGGAATCAAACATTTTTTTTTTTTACTTTCAGCTACATTAAAGAGGCATTGTTTGGTGTTTAAAGAAAAACAAAGAAAGGCTTTTAGTTTAAAACAAAGTTGTCCACCATTATTATATTAGATTCAGATAATAAAAACTCATACAAAGTTTAAGATGAAAGTGAACACAAAGCCATGGGCTATGCCTCATATGTTTTTTATTGTTTACTGCCTTTATAATTTTTTTTGTAAGATTCTGTTTGAAAACAAAAAAGTTAATTATAATGTGATGTTTGCCTTAAGGCACACAGTTTTTCTGTTTTTCTACCAACCATTAGTCAAGAGTTCAGTTTAGGATTTCGTAGCTAGCGTAGCTTTCTGTTTCATTGTCAAGCCTTAAATAAAGTAGGCTACCCTTCGGACCAAACTGATCATAGGGCCATAAATGAATACTATTGTTATCAGAAAAATGCCCAGAACCTTTATTTTTTTATTTTTTTTATATTTTTTTTATAAGTGGTGTCTGAAATACTTTAGAGTATGCTTCATTTTAAACCGAATACCAAATCGAGTTTGTTTGTTTTTTAAGATTTTAATTTTCTTTCTTATAATAATATGTTGTTGTTTGTTTTATGTTACAGACGCTTCTTACATTAAAATAAAAACTTTAGATTGAAAACGTCGCGGGGAAAAAAAAAGCAACATAAGTTAAATATAGTATGAAATAAAGAATTATCTATAAATTATGAGATAAAATAATTTTAAAAACAATAACAACCCTGTCTTAAAAATGTTTTGTTAACGCTCTAAGTCTAAGTTTTCTTTTTACAACTTCAATCCAAATACATTATTTCTTTTAAACGGACTGCAAGCGTCATGTCTTTTCTCTTAAACCTGCGTCGGATCTGAAATCTGTGACTCAAATGAGATATAAGCTTTTCTTTTCAATTAGTGTAAAGAAATCATTATAATAATAATAATAATAATAATGAAGCTTATATAGCGCATATCCCGCAATCAGTTCTATGCGCTTAACAATTACATTTACAATGACAATTACAATTAACAATGATAACAATAACAGACAAATGTTTACAAATGTAAGTGGGCTAGGAGTCAATAATAAACAGGTGAGTCTTGAGTCCGGTCTTGAAAATGTTAAAGTTCGAGCTTTGTCGCTGCTGGAGTGGCAGGGTGTTCCATGTGGAGGGGCCGGAGTAGGTGAAGGCCCGCTGACCAGCTGTCACGAGTTTTGTCCGCGGGATCGTCAAATTGAGTTTGTGAGCAGCCGATCGAAGTGGGCGTGGTTTTGTATATATTATATATTATATATATATATTATTATAATTAATATGATCACCTGATTGACCCAATATACTACCAGTAATATTTTTTTAGCTTTTCACCATCTTATTATCTTTAACATTCAGTAAAATTGTTTTAAAATGATAAATAACTAATTTCTTTAATATGAAAGTAATCTGTTTATTTTGTGTTTGGCAGTTATTTTGATTAATTATTTTAAAATAAATAACGTTTCCATTAGTATATTATTCTGTTTTGACATACGAACCCTAGAGTTTGTGTCCGTTAAATCCAAAAGTACATAAAAATCGAGCTTTGATAACAGGAAGTCTTACAGAATATCTGCATTATAATCTTTGAGCCAGATGTCCGCTATTATCTCTTTCTCTCTCTCTTTCTCTGTAGGCCTATCTCGTCTCTCTCTTTCTCTCTGTTTCTCTCTTTCTCTCTCTCTTTCTCTCTCTTTCTATCTCTCTTTCTCTCTTTCTCTCTCTGTATCTCTCCCTCTCTCTCTCTCTCTCGCTCTCTCTGAGTGTGTGTGTGTGGAGTGAAGATGTTAGATTGTCCCACCTTCGCATGACCCTCTTAAAGCTATCTACACTATAGGTGGGAAATGCATATAAATAACCTGCACCTCCCCGAGGGAAGGATCTGTATGATAACTTGAGAAGGGCAACGCTCACACACGGGGAGTCTGCTGGAAACGTAGAAGGTGCGGGGCGGGAGGGGGGGGGGGCATCAGGTCCGATAATCCACTTGTGGGGTGTGCAAAAGAAAAAAAATGAATATGCCAACGACCGCCAAAGAGTTAGCAATATGGGGGGGGGGGGGGGGTTAATAGTTCTAACGAAAGGGCGCGCAATCGAAAAGAGTTTATCAACTATGGGGAAAGTAACTGAGGTTTTGGTAGACTTGTATGAAAGAACGGCAACTCTGAAGTATATGGGAACTCGCGATACACTCGACAGGTGAGATACAGATGAATTAACATGGAGGATTCCCAAACCTTGGCTGGTATTGGGAACTATAAAACTTGAATAAGCTTTTTTTTTTCAAACCTTTCAGGCTTGGGATGTAAATATCTTTTTTTTTTTTTTTTACAAAACCAACTTTCGGTTCTAGAAATCCGATTTTAGACCCATTTCCATCGGATTTTCCGTTTTTCCGGTAAAACCCTTATTTCAGGCGTATTTTAGACATATTCAACATGACGTAACATGATTGGCTAAACTACTACATAAATACGCTAAGTAATAAGTATCTATTAAATTATTGAAGATTTAAAGTATGCTCAATTTCTGCTCAAAGCTTTCTTAACTAATTGATCGCATCAAAGTATTGGTCGAAAGCCAAACCGGGATGACCCTCTGAACCCGGTTTATGATAAAGGATTGAAGGCGAATTCTTCAGTCATAATCGGCAGGTCTCCTGTTTTAGAACATATTAGTTGTTAGGTAATAAGTGCTTCTACCATTTTCACCACATGCTGAATAGCGTTTTGTAAGCTACACCAGGTGGTGGAGACATCCTCGTATGCCTGCAATGTAGCCCAGAGTTGATGATATCAAGTTTTAGACAACTTTTCTTAAAGAAAAGAAAAAGAATTGCAGGACCTTTAAGGCCCATTGACTAAATTTGCAGCATAACGTACGCATATCAAGAGAGGGCCCCTGTATTTATCACACACACAAAAAATCATATTAATAAAATAATGACGTTGAAATGACGACCACGGTATTCAAGTGGTTAATTTAATATTGAACAATATGTTGACTAAATTTGATTCTCTTTATATATTTATAATTATCTAAACTTCTCTTTCTCTTTATTCTCTTTCTATCACACACATAATTGTGTGTGTGTGTGTGTGTGTGTGTTACTTCTCACGATATAGATCTATCTTTTTATTTTATTTATGTGAATCATTGGATTAATCTACAATTTATATTTTTAAATATCAATATACTGTATAGTTAAAAAAAACAACAAGCTTTCAATACTATATTTTTCAGTTTTTTTTTGTTGTCATTACAAATAAATTTAGTATTCCTTAGCTCCACTTTAAAATTGCACATAAACTACATTCCCAAAACTGACTTTAAATAGCAATAAATTTACAAGAAAGACAGAAGACATACAGGTCTACCAGAGTCTGCCTACGTAAAGCTTTGAGTCGTCAGATATTATTTAAAGGCCAAAACCATTTCTCTTACTTTAATTTGCAGTTCTAGGCCAAGCCCCCACAAAATAAATTAAAGCGAAATAATCTGTAAACAAAACGCGTAGGAGACAAATCGTCTGCGAGAGAATCAAAGAGCTTTTTATATCCCCTTGACGCGTGCGTCTTTATTCCTTCATCGCAAGGGTCATTATTTTCGAATTCTCAAGAAGCCTCTTCATTAAGCCGGCAATTCTTCTTTCTGACAGAATGTTGAGATTTAAAGAAACGAAAAAATGGGCATCTGAAAGAACAAAAAATTAATTCAATCTTTTTTGTTTGGGTTTTTATAAAGATTTAACTCCATGAACTTTCTTCATCAAATTTATAGCCAGATTAAAATCACTTTTTTTGTGAGATTAAAAGCCAGCTAATTTGTTTCTTATGTTTCATAAGCTAATGATCTCCAGAATATTTTTATTTTCTGTCAATTAAAAAAATTAAAAAAATCGAAACAAATAATTTAAGCAATTAAATACTACAACCCAGCCCGTCACCCGTAATCGATGTAATTAATTAGTAATAAACATTTATATAAAGTGTTACGAGTCCATGGGCATTCAGTTGTCTGTCCAGGATCTTGTTCACTATAATAATTACTCAAGCCACTATATGTATGTTCAAAGAAGAATTTAGTGATTGAACTTATATGCAATAATTACACTTCGCTGGTTACTAATGAGTAGATCTAGTATCTTTGTAGATAAGCATAAATTAACAACATCACAAACCGCACTAATAAGCGCTTATATAGATTTTGGTGCGGAAAGTAATAGAAATGGATTTTCCCGAAGATTTCCGAATGAAAGAAAATGCTTACTACAATGTCGAAGAGACTATTAGAAAGCATAATTATGTATTACGTCACAGCAAATAAATACGTTCACAAATACTTTCTGCGCCAAAACCAAATAAATAACTAAAGACCTAGCAATACAATGTCAAATACAATAAAGATACTATTATTACTTGCTATACACATAATAAAAGTTATTCAGTATTTGTTTTAACCACAATAATGTAAAGTATAACCATTATAACTTTTGATCTGCTATAACTTTAATATCAAATCGCCGCATGTATAACTCCATCAAAACCATCAGATAGAACTCTGTAGCTTTGTGTTTTCAGGGAGGATAGAACAACATTCAATTATTCCATGTTGGTCTGCCTTCTAAAATTAAATATGTTGTTGTTTTTTTCTGTAATATTCTTCTGTCCACCTTATATTATGAGATATGTGCGAGAATTCAATATTATTGTTGGTCCAACGTTTAAGCAGACTTATTTATTAAATTAAAGTATACAGGTCTAACGTGGAACTAGCACAAGTCCAACGTAGAAATTAAACAAGAGTAATTCAATAAAAATTAACACAACGACGAGAACGCAATCTGAGCTAGACAGGAAAACTAACCATTTAACTTATTTAAAAATTGTAAGACTAAACTCAAACTTTGGATATGACGCAGAAATTGTCTGTATAGAAAGTGCGTCTGCAGTTTAAAAGATACATCTGTAAGATATAAAATAGGAACAAAGAAAAATTATTGGCCCTTCGTTCTAATCTAATCATCCCATGGAGTTTTTATTTTCGCATTTTTCATTTCATCCAATCTAATCACAGCTAACACAGAAAACCAATATTTGGTTGAGATTTGAAAATAAACAATAACTCTAGACCTCCCAAACAAAAAAACAACAATAACAAAACAACGACAAACTAATGTGTTTAAAACAATTTTCTTATATTTAGGTTTGCAGGCATATTGTCAAAACGCTATCTTGGCATTATCCAAACTTTGAGACAGGGAATTTATTGATGCACACGTTGTTTCAAGCCCTTCTGATACAAAAAAACAACAACATAAATATGACAAACTATTTTTGTTTCATTTATCCATCGTCACAGATTTTAAACACGGCGATAATTCTTTACAATGCATATTTCACCAAAGACATTAAAAATGTGTGTATTAGTGTGTATGTGAATATATGGAACAGTAATCTGACTCGTAATAATAAAAACAAAAACACCACGAAATATTGGATTTACAATAGAAATTCTGAATTCTAAGGAAATTTGTTCGCCCAACTCAATGAAGTACAAATAAAAGGGTTTAATTGTTGATCTTGTTGCTAAGGACTAACTTTACTATCCCTCTACGACTTTTATTGCTTAGACCAAAGACTATAATAAGATGGACAGCTTGCTTTAATATTTCTGCTATTTGATAAATCGCACTAAGTCCTCTAGACTTCCGGTTGAATAATTCGCTATGATTTTCTCAATGGAAAATTAATATTAAAATCGAATGTTGTCTACAGCGGAAACCTTTAATGCAAACATAGGAGCGTAGAAGTCATTCAAGATAGCCTTATTGGTTGCGTATGGAAAAAAAAAGAACATAAAAGCACTAAAAATAGAGCAAGTGGTCTATCTTATTATAGTCTTTGGTTAGCGATTAGACCAACAAATCTTACTTCTAGATCCACTTATGTTGGTCAGAAACTTTGTTGCATCTTAAATATCACGTGACAGTAATGAATCAAGATGCTAAGTTTTTTTTTTTGTTTTTTTTTATCCTAAGGTTTTAAAACTCGTTTTTTTTTTCCCTCAAAGTTGTTATACTGGTGTTGGTGTATTTCCCCCCCAGAAAGTGTTAACAAGACACCACCAACCCCCTACAACAACCTGGTTTCATCTCACCATCTAAACCATAGGTTCTCAACCTTTTTCGGCTCACCGCCCCCGTTTAATTTTTTTTCCGCTCATCGCCCATCCCCAACTTTTTTTTAACGCCCCCCTTCCCTTGTTATATTACAAAACAGAACTTGTTCGGCATCACTATTGAATCAAATGTGAAACATTTTTAGTTAAAGGGAGATAATTAGCCCGTTTTATTTGAGCTAATATTTCTGTTTTTTTTTCTTTTATACAAAATGAATGGCTAATAATTTATAACTTTGCAATGATCAAACTGCAAAAAGTATTTGAAAATTATATAAATATTATGTGACTAAAAAATGTATATGTAAAATTTCAAGCATTACAATAACTACCCAGTTTGTATGATTACTACTTATGTATACCGCTTAATTATAGTACTATCCTATCCTTTAGATATTAAAACAAATTAAGGACATCTCGGTGAAACTGAGATCAAAATATCATTTATATTAGCAGAAGTTAGGGCGACAGTGATCGGTCAGCAGGGTTGACAGTCCGGTGAACCAAACACAGGACCAGCCGGCCGCACACTATATTTGCAAAAACAGACCCTTACTTCATTGAAAAGTCGCTGCGATTCTTATTTCTTATTAATATAATAATATGTAGGCATACTCTTGGGGGATATCAAATATTTAGCAGCACTTGCGTTTACATAACATTTCATCCTCCAAAAACTAATCGATTCAAATAGCTGAGTTGTTTCAATATAACAGGTAGGCCTACGTTGGTACCGCCCACTTGCCCTTCACCGCCCCCCAATCGCCCCCGGGAATGTCAGTGCCCCCCTAAAGCTTCTCACCTCCCCCCGGGGGGGGGGGGGCTATATCGCCCTCGTTGAGAACCTATGATCTAAACCGTTGACTCAATAGAAACACTATCAGCCTTTTTCTTCCACGCGCATTCATCATAGTCTGACCAATCAACTTGTTCCAAAACAGAAAAGAGGTGGACGATGGGATAGAGAAAAGGGAAGAGGGGGGAGGGGAAGAGAAAGGGAGATCGGAAGATGATACTATGTGCCAATTTTCTCTATCACTCCCATCCCTCCCACCCTCTCCCCAACTCTTCCTCCCACCCCTCCCGACCGTGCCTTCCTCCCACCCCTCCCGACCGTGCCTTCCTCCCTCCCATCCCCCTTTACTCCCAACCATGTGATCTACTGTTACTCCCTGTTAAATTTTTTTTTTTTTCTGTTGTTGATTTATGTTAGTATTTTAGTTCCAGTTTTTTTTTCAAGGGTTAAAAAACCCAGTAGCGTTGAGCAAATCAGGTCGTTTCCATTAGATGGCACCTCCCTCCCCTCTCTCTCCTTTTTTCCAATCACCAACCCCCCCCCCCTCCTTTCCCTTTCCACTACCACACATTCACTCTGCGTTACCATAACATAGTCGAGAAGTCTAGTGGTGTCCCCTCTCCCTCCCCCCCCACTAGTGAACTTAATCAAAGTTGACGCATGCGCGATGAGGGGCCAACTGAAGGCAGCCGTGAAATAACCTTGCACGAATAGCCAGTTCTATCCCCATCTACCCCCCCCCCCATCTTCCTTCATCCCCTCTCTGATGATGAGTCCATTTCCCAGGGAGTCGTGAAGGGGGGGAAGCCCAATCACTGACCTATATTTAGTGATCATTGGGGCGTAATTTCTTGAGTTTAGGATCCCGGAGAAAACAAGTCATCGTTGGTCATTTGACCGTCCGACTAGCTGCTAAGTTAAAAGGCTAGACACACTCATTTTGGGTGGGGAGGGGCATTCAATCCAGTGTCAGGTCGCACGGTGGTCGAGCGGCAGCGCGTTCTGGGTTCGAATTTCTAGGATTTGTTCCCGTGACTGGAGGGTTGTCCCTGAGTCTACCCAGCTCCAATGGGTACCTGACATTTGTTGGGGTGAAGTAAAGGCGGCTGGGCATTGTGCTGTCCACACATCCTCCCCCTAGTATGCCGTGGACGAAGAAACTGGTGAACGCTGATTCACCGGCCTTACGATCGGCGGGCTCTTTACTTTACTTACTGGGTTGGGATGGAGGTGTTATGTTTTTCTTCTCTGTCCAATGATAAAATAGTTTACGCCTGGAGGACTATCTGTAGGACTATCTGTAGGACTATCTGTAGGACTATCTGTAGGACTATCTGTAGGACTATCTGTAGGACTATCTGTAGGACTATCTGTAGGACTATCTGTAGGATTATCTGTAGGACTATCTGTAGGACTATCTGTAGGACTATCTGTAGGACTATCTGTAGGACTATCTGTAGGACTATCTGTAGGACTATCTGTAGGACTATCTGTAGGACTATCTGTAGGTTCTTTAATCGCCTTCCTTACGCCACTCGGATCAACCACCAATTTTAAATTGTCTCTTCCGGTTCTTTAGTCCATGACGTAATGATGTAAAGGGCTGGATCCAAGAACGGGGGAACATCAAGATCCTGTCCGAAACTACCCACCCCACGGCACGCCGATAACATAAGGGTACGTTCTCCGCAGCCACATGCACTACACTTCACCACCCACCTGCGGTATTTTCCTTGGATCATTATCGTGGTTCCTCGCTCGTAAACCTGCACTGTCGCCCGGTAGCACAAATCCCAGACTATAGGTCAGGACATCCAGGCACCATGTCGGGGTTGAGACGGGCTGTTGCGCTCATTGCTTCCTCCCCACCTCCCTTTTTTAATGTAATCATATCGGTGGTTTTCATGGGTACAGAAGTGGGTTCTCTTACCAGCTTGTCCAGTTGGGCTAGAGATCTCAAACATGCGGCTCTCTGTTGTTTTTTTTATTACAAGTTCTTACCTGGCCCTCAAATCTATAAGAATTTGAGACCCTTAAAGCTATGCTACGATCTACGAGTTCCGCCACTGTCGAGTCATTCCACAGAAAAGCACCATGCAGGATCCCTGAACCCATTTCACGCGACCCCAGGGTGCGACCCTATAATCATCTCACTCGTCAAGTGTCCTTTCGAAATAACGCTGTGGAGCTATGAACTCTGACCTCTTACCTCTTGACATTTGTCTCCAATTAGCCGGGAGATGAAATAAAGCGTCGAGATTATTGAGACGTGGATTGTTGTTCCCCCCCCCCCTCCACACATGCACACACACACACACACACGCAACCTTTTTTTTTACCATCCTTTCCTCCATGGGTTTACACTATCGTAGAGTTAATCGCATCGGGCACAAGAGCTGCCATTGGTTGATTCCAAGCAGACGCGTCCAATGGAATAGAGGTATTTATGTTTTCAAGTGCCCAGGCACAGCTGAACAACATATTAGGTCGGCCTGGTGGTTATGTTCTCTACCTAACACTACAGACCAGTATCTCTTAACTCTCTTTCATAACAAGGACCAGTTCAAAGACCAAAAAAAAAAAATTGTAACATTTATTTTCTTATTCTTGTTATTTTTGTTGTTGTTGTTTTTAGTTGTTTGACATGGTGCATGTTATTAGTAAAATACGATTAATCCCATGAGTTTGTTTTAAGAGTTGCTTCTATGTTATAGTTTTGGCAATCAATATAATAAACATTGCTGCAAGAACAAAAAACACAAACAATTACAACAACAACTAAAAGACCGAAATGTCAACAAAACACGTCAACATGTATTCCGGAATCACTGAGAAAGGATTAGTACATTTTTTGAAGGAATAATGGAAACACGTTACGCCCTCAATTTATAGAATTATGTTATGTTCTTTAAGAAACATTCGTTTAGGTACCTCTAATATATCCACACCAGAAATAAAATAATAATAAAACAGTATTGTGAATATATCAGTTTTAAATACAAACGCTAGAGTTTGTATAGCAACCCTTCTGGCACGGTTAAAGGCAGGTTTGGGACATGCAACGACCGGCTCTGTAGTATATTGGTTCATACGAGTATATACACTAGGATATATGTATGTATCTTATCTTATACAGTACAGAAGCTCCTTGTATAAAGAAGATTATTGCGGCCTACGCTCATCCGCAGACTAGTCCTGCAGTGTTTTCAATAATGTTTAGTTACTGGTTTTCCTGGTTTGTTCAGGCAACCCATTCCATACCCGGATACCACTCGGGAAGAAAGAGTACTTATATGCATTTGTTCCTCATAAGGGATAAGGAGAGTTTATTTGATTCAGTTTTGCTGCTTACGTCCTGGAGGAGTACAATGGGAACTCAATAGGATCGGTTAATTGTGAATTCAAGAGTTGTAAAAATTTACATTTTATGTTAAAACTAAAAGTCTTTTTAGAATTTATTTTAGTGGACCACCAAAAAGAAACATGTTTTAGGGTCAGTGTTACACCAGAGTATGCCATAACGACAAACGACCTTCTACCTAAACCGAGGCTGCGTCTGAACTTAACGGAAAAGTAAATAATGTGGCTGTGGATATAATACATTCCGTGCTATTCAGTTTGGTGTGGGAGAGGTGGACGGTGGTGTGTGTGTTTGAGGGGGATTGGGGGGTTTAATTACATGACTAGGTTCACTGAACGATATAAAATTAACATCGTAAATTTTAAAAAAACGTGTACATGTTTCATAGTTTACGTAAGTGTAATGAGTTACATTATTTAACCCTACGTGTGTAAACAACGTGTTCTAATGTCACATGAATATATTGGAATCACAGGAGTAAACGTTGTCCGTCTCAGTATAAAAAAAAAGTCATTCCGTGTGCTGAATTATTCAATTATTTATTATACGTAAAAACAAGAAATACGTTACACAAATTTCGTATGCGTTCCCTGTCTGAAGGGAAGTTGTCATATATAGTAGCTGTATATTTTAAACGATTTCATTTCAAGTTACTCTCATGTCTCATATTCAAGCAAACAAAAAAACACGTTACTATCTACAGAAGGTGACCAGCGGTTTCCAAAGTATGCGCCGAGGAATATTTGAATAGCGAAGGGTGTCATGTGTGAAAATATTGCTTTAAAAACATAGTGCGCTGCGCAATGAAACAATTCGGAAACACTGAACTAAACATCCCTGTTTTGAATCGCTCCTCTCCATTTAGAATTTAGACAATAGTTACAGCATCTGTATGTTCTTTAAATGGGAATCATCTCTCTTTCGCTGATCTTTTGTTGAATACAACGTACTCGGTTCCTTTGTTTATTTTTAAAAATTAATTACCTTTAATAATACACACAGTAAATAATTAAATGTTAAAATCAATAACAAGATTGAAACTAACTATTGTCTGTGGGATCATAATTCAAAAGGAGATATGAAGTTTTTGAATCGGCACTAACCAGTAACGTTCGCCATTTTAACCTGCTACTCGGCGGAAACCATTTTTTATTTCAACTCTTTCTATTCTTGACAGACACAATAATAGGAACATAAAAATACGACTACAATTACTACAACAACCAATTATGATATAATTATTCTTACATTAAAACAGTTCGATATAATGGGATGCTTTAGTTAGAGTAATAAACGTAATTATACACTATCAAAACTAGAGATTTAAAACTATGAATAGCATCTAGCGTTTGTTTGTTTTTAATGATTTTATTGATCTGTGAAAGAACGACAAACCAGACCAAAGCATTTACTTTAAACTACATTCGAACTATATATGAAATATTGGACTTAAACTGCAGTGGCGCAGCCAGGATTGCAAGGTAAAATGAGGTGGGGGCAAATAAAGCAAGCTATGAAGAAAATAATTTAAGGTAGTTGGCTAATTCAGAACTGTGTCAGTCTAAATTATTTTTGAATATTATATTTAAGTTTAAATCTAAGCACCAATAGCTGAAATTTGATATTAAAATTAGATTAAATAACTGTATCACGTGCTCTTCTATGTCTCCCCCCCCCACCCCCTTCCACCCATCTTTTACACCCTATGTTCAATTACACCAAAACATTTATAACCGAGATACTTTACATCGTTTTTGCCTCGCGCGCATGTCGGAAGTGACGTCAAATGAGCCCCCACTAATGTCACACAGAACAATATGTCAGGAAGCAAATGACGTGACTAAGATTTCCGACAATGTTAGATTTTTCCTTTAAACGGATTCAGCTGTCATCAAAACAAGGGACATCACTCTACTGACTTTGAACTAATATTCCCTATATTATATTGCATTTAAAACTAACAAGCTTTAAAAGAAATATTCAATACCGTATTCCCTCGAATAAACGCTCCATATTTCTACAAAGCTTTGCCCTGTCATTAACATGGAATGCTAGGTAAAGTAAAGTACCCTTCGGACCGAATTGATCATAGGGCCGGTGATGCAGCGTTCACCAGTTTTCTGCTAGGCTCATGTATTATTACTCTTTCATTACCGTACAACGCACGCTTTGTTCTTTTACTGTTTTTTACGGCCATGTCCCTGTAGAATGTTATTTAACTATAACTCTCCCTCCTTTTCTAGTCTTTGATTCCGGAACATGAAGGTTTTTCTCTCCCTTTGTATTTCAAGGGAAGTAATTAAAATGTAATCAAAACAAAAAAACATAACAAGCGAATCGATTGACGTTTATAGCGTACAGGGAAATATTTAGAGAGCCGCAGGTTGGACATAGAATGCTCAATCTGTGCATAGGACAATACAATCTCCAGACAATAAAATCTATATAGGTCAATACACTAATTATTCTCTGTGTGGGACAATACAATCTATTTATAGGACAATCTCTGTATAGGACAATGTTTGTATAGAACACTCTCTATCTATGTAAGACAATAGCTGTATAGGACAATGTATATTTACGACAATAGCTGTATAGGACAATGTATATTTACGACAATAGCTGTATAGGACAATGTATATTTACGATAATTACTGTATAGAAGTAGTCGGCAACCATTTGATAATTGCGTGCCAAATTCGGATTCATAAATCATTCAGCGTGCCAACAGCCTAAAATGTATCCTCCCATTTTCTTTTAGAATAGACTTGGTCTTGAACTGCATATTTCTTGGGTCTGGCGCGTGCCATTGAAAATCGCTCTGCGTGCCAAATTTGGAACGCGGGGCGTAGGTTGCAATCTCTGCTGTATAGGACTATCTATGTGTAGGACAATAGTTGTATAGGACAGCCTCTATATAGGACACTCTGTATAGGACAATTTTTTTTATAGGACAATCTTTCTAAAAAGAATAATCTTTCTATTGGACAATCTATAAGGCAGCTAAAAGTGCATGATTCAACAGTGAGGTCACCCCTCTCCCCTCCCCCATTCCCAACCAAATCAAACGAGGGATAACCACTAAGCTTGTTTTTATCAGATCACCCCCACCCTCCCCTCCTTCCAAAAAGTATTGTTTGTCTGCCCCCCCCCACTTTCCCGCCAAAATCTGTAAATCCACCTTAGAGTAGGTAAATCCAGAAGCGTATCTGGCGGTCTGTCTCGGGCTGAGATGAAAGGATGTTTACGCAATAGTGAATTGGCATGATGCTTTCTTGGTTTATCTCTAGCTCTACTTCCCCCTGATTCCCCTGTTAGCTGAACAAGTCTATTGGCAATAGAGACGACGTACCGCTCGTACCCTCAGAGGCAGTTCTAGTATTGGCGTTAATAAACAAACTAAGGACTTTGCAAATAAAACAATGTATTGTTATATGAAGTTTATACCTAGCCTATATAAATATATATATTTATAAATCAATGGGGCACGGAAGCCGAGCGGCAGCGCGTTCGACTGGCGAGCCGAAGGTCCCGGGTTCGAACACCAATAGAGCCTACACTAATCTTTAAGTAAATATATAGCTACAACAGATATGAAATTCAGCTCAGTTGTGTTTTCTGAACTAGTGCCATCTAAATAGCCTAAACCCGATCGGGCAAAATATACTAGTAGGCTAACATAGTACTTACAAGGTGTCACGATTCTGGATTAAATCGTAACCTTATTAGTACTCATGGATAGATCATAGCGCAGAAGTAGTGTAGAACTAGAAACATAGGTTAGCGTAGAGTTAGATTAGGGAGTAGAAAAGTAGCCTGGAGCTATTACACTCTCACTCTTCCCACGCAATAGGAACACCCCAACCACTCCTTCTCCTCACCTCTCTTTAACCCTCTCTACACTTTTCTTCATTCCCGAATTCAGAGTTGCTACTTGATTCAGCCAATTGGTATTACACTATTTGTATGTGTGATTGTATGTGTGTGTATTCTTTAATGTATGTATATATATATATATATATATATATTCTATTATGCTGTCAATTATGATTCATGTGTATTTTGATAGTACTACTCATTTATTTTGCTAAACTCAGCATACCTGTAGACACCTTTTCATTATCTCCCCTTTTCGTCCCCTACTCAGCGCCCGTGGGCATAACCCTTTGTCCACTCGAAGTAGTGACATCTGGAGCGAAGCGCCTCGCACATACAAACTGGTACATCAAGGGGAGATAAGTCATTATCTTATCCTTTGTATCTCTGTTTACGTCTACCCACCCCCCCCCCTTTTTTCCCTGGGCCCCACCCCGCAAAAGTCGGCGGTACTAATTGTATACCCACTCCTAAATCCCCCCCCCCCCCAATAGTCAATCCTTTATGCAAGCAAACCAGCCAACCAGAACATATGTAATTCTAAACTAATGGAGCTATCCAATCAAATTGACCACTGATCACGTGACTAAAATTCAGGAAAGCGCGCTTAACTAGTTTTAGGACACTTCGGCTCAAGCGTGAGGCGGAGAAGGTTGTTCGATTCTAGCCTCCACTTATTCAGTTGTTCCATAGGATATACCGCCTGCTTGTGTATAGATAGATATTTTGTCAGTCTAAGTACTTTCATGAACACAGCTCCGTTTGCCTAATGTTTTGGATAACCTAGCAGTACCATGTGTTGAGTGTTAACTGAAGCCTGTGCAAATTCATATATGTATCTTGCCATTGAGTGGAGAATTGAAATGATAATAAACACCTGAACTTAACCAACGATTTATTTGCCTACTTAGAACTATTTGTTGTGTCCGTCATAATATCTAACGAGCCAAGAGAGAAATAATAATTATTCCAGGGCGATTCTAGTCACGGTAATTCATACCCTACGACGACCTGCCACTACTACCCCACTCGCCTACGACTCCGCACCCCTCTCATCGCCCAACTTCTGCCAGGTTGATGTCCTAATCCTAAACACATCCTGACACAAGGTACATACATGTATTTTGGAGACCTAAAAAAGTAAAGTGCCCCTCTAACCAAACTGATCATATGCCCGGTGAAGCAGCGTTCTCCAGTTTCTGTGACCGCGGCATACTAGGGGATTGTGTGGCCAGCGCAACGCTGAGCCGCCTTCACCTTGCCCCAGCTTATGTCAGCTGCCCATCAGAGCTGGGAAGTCTCGGGAACACCCTCTAAACCTAAAACAAAATTCTAGCGTTCACTGGGATTTGAACTCAGGATCTTTTGGTATGCCAGCCAAACGCACTGAGCTCGTCTATCGTACTCCATGTAACTAAATCTAGAGAGAGTGTGAAAGTATTTAAAAAAAAACTGTAGACGAGATGCAGACGATCTGTCGTCAGTTTATTACATTCAAATGACGTCATCCCTTGGGTTTATTTCTTCTACCTAAATTGTGACCAGACGGTTCTCCTACCGTCAACAGACGACCGTTAAGATAGTGTCTGATTTTCTAAAAGTCTAGCCCTTTTTTTAAAAAAAATATCCGTTTTTGTTGTTCTTACAAATATTTTTAAAGTCTGCGTATGACAGGTTCCGGATCTAATTCCGTGGGCCTTGAGCCTGCAGAACCTAGACCCTGATAGAAACCAGAAAGCTGACTTAAGACGTGGCACTCCCCCACCCCCTGCTCTCGTTTAGGGATAGCTCTGTGCTGCCAGTTTGGCCTAGCTTATGACGCTACATCTAGCATATTTTTCTTGTTGTTGTGGTAAATTTGCATTTGGCAACACGGAATACAAATTAGACCAAGAACGTCGTCTGCTTTTTTTTTGTGTTCTAATGCTTAAGGAAGTACGGTAAGACCATCAGAATAAAGCAACACAGTGAGACAGAGAGCCTTGAAATGACATCTTACAATCGCTATGTTGACATACATTATCTACCGGTATAATAATATATCGTCCATTATTCCATCCATCTATCAATCTGTCCATATATATCCATATATCCTTGTATCTTTCTTTCCTTTTATACAATTTCCCATCTATTGATTTGTATTTCTCTGTTCTTATTTCTCCGCCGGTCTCTTTAAAAAAAAATGTATAAATGTCTTACTTTCTATGTATTAGTCTGTTTAGACTAGAGGCACGGCAGCGCATTCGTCTGGTGTACCGGGGGTCCTGGGTTCGTATCCCGGTGAGAGTTAGGATTTTTTCCCCGGGTCTGGAGGGTCTTTCTAAGCCTACCTAGCACTGACTTTAGTTGGCGGATAGACATTACGCTGACCACACTATCTCCTAGTATGTCTCGGTCACGGAAACTGGTGAGCGCTGCTGCACCGGCCATATTGATCAATCTGGTCCGACTGGATACTTTAATTTTATACTGTTTATTTGTATTTTAGTATGTCTATCAATTAATAAACATTTTTGCGTCCTACGCTCATCCGCGGTCTGAGTCTAGTCTTGCATTTTATTAGTGTTTTAAATTATGTTAAGTTACTGGATTTTCTGGTTCGTTCAGGCATCACATCCCATGCCCGGATGCCACTCGAGAAGAAAGAGTACTTATATGCATTTATATATCGTAGCTAGCACCTCCCCCTTTCTCTGTAACAAGTCCTCTTTACCTTAAGATTCAGATTAGAAAAAAAAAATCACATTTAATTTTTAACTACATACTTGTCTCAAGGGAATCTATTCAAATCAACTTTTTTTCTGCCTCAACGTACGTATCAATGCAAGTGATCCAGCGCCTATTGTGTCAGGCGGATACTTGCAAGGCGACTTCTGATCACATGATCTCCCCCAAAAATCCAGAGTTGTCTCCTGTTGACGCTGCTGTGACGTCGGTCGGTTATCTCTCGCCCATTGGCTGTTTTCCACAAGTCAAATGATCTTCCGGGGGGAAACTGTAATTTGACGCGGGGTTTCGGCGGAAATTGACCGGGGAATAGTGTCTGAAGAGAACTAACATCCAAGTGCCATCTTCTTGAACTCAATTAACATTTTCTGGCATTTTGGAGGAGGCAGAGAGTGGGGTGTTGATGATGATACCTGATAACAGAAGTGATTAAACTAGAATTCGGGTATTACTCCCGATCCTGCAATTTGAAATTTTTAAAGGAAAGACAAGAATGCTTGCGTGCATCTAGATCTATTCTCTATATGTAAGAAAGCAGGGGCGTAACAAGGGAAAATAGAACATGGGCAGTCTGAAGCGGAAGTCGAAATTGGCGACTTTTAAAAATGTTACGTTTCATTTATTATCTTATATATTACAGAAGCTCTTTCTGTAAAAAAAAAAAAAAAAAGATTATTGCGTCCTACGCTCATCCGTGATCTTGCATTAATTTTAAGTAGTGTTTTAAATGATGTTAAGTTACTGGTTTTCCTGATTTGTTCAGGCAACCCATTCCATGCCCGGAAGAAATAGTACTTATCTTATACATTACAGACGCTCCTTCTATAAAGAAGATTATTGCGTCCTACGCTCATCCGTGGTCCGAGTCTAGTCTTGCATTTTTATTAATGTTTTAAATGATGTTAAGTTACTGGTTTTCCTGGTTTGTTCAGGCAACCCATTCCATGCCCGAATGCCACTCGGGAAGAAAGAGTACTTATATGCATTTGTTCTCGCATAAGGGACAAGGAAAGTGTTTCTATCTTTATGTTTATCTGAGATTTGCAACAGATTGTTATTGTGTTGTATTTCTAAATTAGAGTTTAATGCCTTATGTATTATTACTACTTTACTCTTTGCCCTTCTGTCTTCTAGTGTTTCTAGGTTTAATGATTTGACTAATGGTGCTACTCTTGTTAATTGGGAATATTCGCTAGTTATGAACCTTGCAGCTCTTTTTTGAATTTGTTCTAATTTTTTAATGTTTTCTTTTGTTGATGGGTCCCATACAGATGCTGCATATTCTAGTATAGGCCTAACTAATGTAAGATAGCATTTTAGTTTTATGTTCTTATTACATTTGTAAAAGTTCCTTTTTATGAATCCTAAAGTTTTGTTTGATTTTTTTATTACTTCATCAATATGAGGGTTCCAAGATAACTTATCATTTATTATTACTCCTAGATACTTAGCATTGTTAGTTTGAGTTAGTTCTTTACCATGAATGAAGTAGTTTGCTATTATTTGTTTCTTTTTCTTGGATACCCTTATTAGTTGGCATTTTTCTGGGTGAAAAGACATACTCCAGTTTGATTCCCATTTTTGTAGTTCATCTAGGTCTTTTTGTAGGAGTTCACTATCTTTTCCTGTCTTTATTATTCTATAAATTATGCAATCATCGGCAAATAATCTTACTTTTTTTCCTGTGTTGATGCAATTTGGCAGATCATTAATATAAATTAGAAATAGTAGGGGTCCTAGAACAGTTCCTTGTGGAACTCCTGAGTTTACAGTTATTGGTGATGACTTAGAGCCATTTATTATCACTGTTTGTTCTCTGCCTATAAGAAAGTCCTGAATCCACTGATGTAAGGGACCAGATATGCCAAAATATTTAAGTTTTTTTAGTAGACTAGAATGATGAACTTTATCAAATGCTTTTGAAAAATCTAGTAATATAGCATCAATTTGGTTGTTATTATCTAATCCCTTTGACAAGTCATCTATTAAGCCTATTAATTGAGTCTCACATGATCTATTTTTCCTAAAGCCATGTTGGTGTGGGCACAGTGCATTAAGTTTGCCTAGATGATTTACTATACTACTATATATAATATGTTCAAGTAATTTACATGTTATGCTGGTTAGAGAAACAGGTCTATAATTACCGGGGTCAGATTTATCTCCTTTTTTGAAAAGGGGGGTTACATTAGCTAATTTCCAATCTCTGGGCACTTTGCCCTGGTTTAGAGAGGCCTGAAAAAGGATTTTAAAGATTGGAGATATTTCATTGGTTAGTTCTTTAAGCAGTCTTGCTGGTATTTCATCTGGACCAGAAGCTTTGTTTGCTTTTAAGTATTATAAGCATTTGTTCTCGCAAATGGGATAAGAAAAATTGTTTTTGTCCTTATGTTTATCTGACCATTTTAACACATTGTTATTGTTTTATATTTCTAAGTTATACTTTAATGCCGTATGTTATATTAATAAGCTAACGTAAAAGGAGGTTTAGAAAAATTCGCTGTGGCGCCTATCCAAACTGTGGCGCCTGGGGCAACTGCCCCATGTTTCATAAAGTACTTTGGTATAACAAAAGAACAAAAACAGAAGAGTGCATAATTTACAGAAGCTCCTTCTAAAAAGCAGATTAAAGCGTATTACCATTTTTTATGGTTTAAGTCTTGTCTGGCTTTTCAATAATGCTTTTAAATGAGTTAAGTCTTATGTTTTTCCTAGTTCGTGCAACCCATTTCCATGACTAAAAAACCACTCGATAAGAAAGAAGACGCTTTTGTCCTTGCATCTGTAACTAGAAATGTTTCCTCTATCCATATGTTATGATGTGTAGTTATTTGAATGTTGTGCCGTATTTATAATTAAGACGTTCATGGTTAGTTTATTAATCTAGTATTACCATTTTTTTTTCAATAAGTTTTCCTAACTTTCTTGTTTATGCCTCCCTTGAATCCGAAATCATGAAACGTGTGCCGGGAAAAATATTTTTATATAAGGCTATTTCGTATCCCATGGGTTGTAACGCAACAGTGTCAGCACCTCTATTACATGATTCTTCAAAACGTTTAACAACTAATTCATGTAATGAGACGTCAAGTTATTTCTTTAAACAACTCGCAACTGATTCATTACAAGACGCTCGACTGAGTCTTTATATGAAGCTCGACTGATTCACTATATGACTCTCGAGCAAATCGTTATTTGACGCTCGACTGAGTCGTTTTATGACGCCAACTGAGTCGTTTTATGACGCTCGACTGATTTGCTATATGACTCCCGAGAGATTCGTTATATGTCGCCCGACTGAGTCGTTATATGACGCCCAACTGAGTCGTTATATGACGCCCAACTGAGTCGTTATATGACGCTCATTTGATTTCTATAATGACGCTTAATTGATCCCTTTAAGCTACTCTCAGCTGACTCGCTTAACGACGCCAATCCGATTCGTTTAACGACCCCTTAACTGATTCGATTAACGATTCCGTCATATGAAGGTCAACTAAGTCGTGAATCGAATCTCAAACTAATTCGTTATGTGACACTCATTTGACTTGACGATTCATTCTCAGCTGATCTCCTCATCGACTCTCAACTGATTCATTAACGACATCAATTGTTTCGCTTAGCGTCACTCACCTGACTCGCCGGATACAAACATTTTAGGGAAATCCAGAGTAGGAATGGGGAGAAATAATTCTCACAGAAGAACTGCACGCGACGTCACGTGGTGACGTAGTACCCGCCTTTATCAAAAGTGGTGGTATTACCATCTCATTAAGTCGGCACTACTCCATGATTACCACGGTATTACACCGTTGGTGGAGAGCCCGGTCGCTAGCAGCGCTAATGGATCAGGCTAAGAGCTATTCGGCCAATAATTTCGCTCGCTGACGCAGCGGAAACACACGAGATCACATCACGTGTGGGCCTAATTGAACCAATCATGGAAGGTGGATCTGCCAAAGGCTTAGAACCCCGTGTGTTTATTTCCTCTTTATTTGTGCCCAATTCACTCTTTTAGTGGCGTACAATCGCTGTTTCATAGTCATAATTGGCGACAAAGGCCGCACAATCTCCTGGCAGTCTGTATATCGGATTATCATCTTACATGTTACAGATGCTCCTTATTAAACACAAGATAATTGCGCACTATAGTATACGTTTATCCTTGTTTTGAGTTTGCCTAGTCTTGCATTATAATTAGGGTTTTTAATTATATTAAGTTATTGGTATTTCTGGTTTTCCAGGCAACCCATTGACGAGTCTTAAATAGGCAAATTGGATGCAAATTCATTTCCGCTATATTTCCGTAAACAATCCTATAATTATCTTTTCGGCACGTTTCTAGTAATTTACTCTATGCGTGTTATTATCACTTTTTACATGTTTCAGGTGCATTGTGGAACTTCGGGTTTCATTTTGTATTGCTTCCAATGGCAACCGTTACGATTGCAAGCAGAGATTTATGCATTGTTCAAGCCTTAACATTCTCGGATGTTGACAAATGCTATAAGTATTATTGTGTGGATTATGTCTAAAATATTAAAAGGGAGTATGCCAGAAATTATAGCAGAAGGCAGCCATTTTTTATATTAAATTTAGCAATAGGATCGGAAGGGAAAATGCATCCAAAACTTATGCATGCATAAGATTTAATACTGGTCAATTCCATGTAAGTATGCCATTCAGGAAGAAAGAGATCTTAACTGCGTTAGTTCCTGCATATGAAATTCAAAATTTGTTTTTTCTTCTATGTCTGAGTCTAATAGATTATTGTTTTATTTTAAGTTATATAAGTTAAAATGTAAGGCTTTATTATTAGTAATAGTTTTCTCTATAATTTTAGTTTTTAGACAAATCTATAATATAGCTATAATATTATTAGGTATGGAGACACGGTGGTCGAGCGGTAGTGCGTTCGACTGATTCCGAAGGTCCTGGGTTCAAATGAAGGCTAGGATTTTTAACCGGGTCCGGAGGTTGTCCCTGACTCTACCCAGCTTTGATAAAAAGCGGGTGGGGTATTGTACTGGCAACATAATTCCTAAGAATGCCGTGGACCCAGAAACTTGTGAACGATGCTTCACCGGCCCTTTGGATCAATTTGGTCAGACTAGATTACTTCACTTTGATACATTTTTTTTGTGCTGACAGCCACAAACAAACAAAAACGAAGTTGATTTAAAATATTTAAAAACAAATTTTTGAAGGATTGGGAAAAAAACTATTATTTAAATGGGGTTAAGTGGATTATCAACTAACAGCAAATGACAGCTACACGAAAGAGTTCAGGTTTAATATCATATATCACCGATGTCACCGACTCTACCCAACCTGACATTAGATGGGGGGGGGGGGGAGGGGAGAATAAGTGAAAAGGTGGTTGAGCGTTGTGATAGCCACACAATCCACTCGTATGCCGTGACAAACGCTGAACGCAGTTTCACTAGCTCCATGGATATAATATAAGGTTTTGGAAGAAATAGCTTATTTAACGAACCGGAAGAGGGAAAATCAAGAGTCAGATCGCTAAGCGAAATGCGATTGGTTAAAAGTTCATAGCCGTGACCTACTTAAGATAATCGCATCATAACACCGAGTCTCCATTGTATGTAACAAGAGGCTAACAAAAAAATATCATCTAAAAATAACACCCAATCGTTAGACACTATTAAAAATGCAGTAACATATCGTCAGCAGCTTTCAGAAAGGATAAATTTAAAATCTGTAGACTATCGTCCCATTGATTTCCCATTATCTTCCAAATCTTCTTTTTTTTTTTAAACAAAACGTATTCCCACAAATTCTTTCCCTGTAAATCTATCTCCATCTTGCGCCACAATCTCACTGACCTAGATAATATCATAATGTGACAGTCTATCGTCTGCCAAATCTTTCATGTTCGCATTTCCGGAAATGGGCAGGAAGTTGTCCTATCGATCACCTTAACAAAAACAAACAAAAAACGATAGAATATCTTAGTTAATGCATTCTGCTTTAGCGTTTGTTCGTGCTTAGAGTGTATTCGTGCTTGGCGTGTATTCGTGCTTAGCGTGTATTCGTGCTTAGCGTGTATTCGTGCTTAGCGTGTATTCGTGCTTAGCGTGTTTTCGTGCGTCTTGTCGAATTGTTCTTGTCAGATTTGAATTTTTTGTGTCTTAAAAGAATGGTTTAAATTACCGATGCGTGCTTTTACTGGATTTTTAAATCTTAAACTGAAGGCTTCTACATTTTTCTATTTTTTATCTTCGATATTCTAGGAGTGTACTGTTAAATGTGTTATTAATATGTCACTCTACAAATCATCTTTCAGAAATAAGTTGCACTGTTTCAAATTGTTACATTGTTATTTTCTTTCTTCCTTACTTTCTCCCGTTTATCTGTAATTTTTGTTATCTTACTGTCTCTCTTTCTCTCCGTCTCTATTTTTTCGCTCTCTCTATTTCTTTGCTTCTTTCTTTCTCTCCATCGCTTTTGTGTTCGTTCTGTCTTTCTCTCTCTCTCTCTCTCTCTCTCTCTCTCTCTCTCTCTCTCTTTCTCTCTCTTTTTCTTTTCACGTCTACTGTCTACACTTACGCACACAGAGTAACACGAGGCGTATCACTTTTAGTCTATGCTGTCCTGGGCAGGGATAGCGAAGCTGCGTGTATCAGATTCCACGACCACGGCAAACAGAAGGATCATGAGGGCAGCACAATGCACAGACAAGTTTACTCCCCCCCCCCCCTCCCCCGAACTAATGTCCAACGTACCCGATCAGTTTTAAATATAAAATCAGCGTCACTCTCCATCGGTCAATAAGGCGAACGTTTATTTCAAGGCTCTACGTCATGCGCAGTCATGGTTCTGTTTACGCCACCTGGTGGCATTAGTTCCGGAAATCAGTTCCCATCATGCTTCAGTTCATCAGCTGACCACTGAGGCTTTAGAAAGTCAAGTCAACCTTGTTGCAATTTTTAAAATAAACTCCTGGAGCGGTCAAGAAAACAACAACATATTTTCTTCAGCCCAGCCTCTTGTTAATTTATTTCCCTTGACCACGAGAGTCTGCTGGTCCCTCAGAGAGAGGGAGAGATAGACAGAGAGAGAGAGGGAGAGAGAGAGAGGGGGAGAGAGAGAGGAGGAGAGATTTCCTGAAATGTCTGGGAAGAAATATCGAATTGTTTTTGTGTATGTGAAAGAAGCAGATCGTCTCAATAACACTGGCCCGTCATTCCTCGTTTCAAAACTAATTTCTCAGCATCTTACTTGACGCTTATGGCTCCCTCTCTCTCTCTCTCTCCCTCTCTCTCTCTCTCTCCCTCTCTCTCTCTCTCCCTCTCTCTCTCTCTCTCCCTCTCTCTCTCTCTCTCCCTCTCTCTCTCTCTCCCTCTCTCTCTCTCTCTCCCTCTCTCTCTCTCTCTCCCTCTCTCTCTCTCTCTCCCTCTCTCTCTCTCTCCCTCTCTCTCTCTCTCTCCCTCTCTCTCTCTCTCCCTCTCTCTCTCCCTCTCTCTCTCTCTCTCCCTCTCTCTCTCTCTCCCTCTCTCTCTCTCTCTCTCTCTGACTCTCTCACGTTCTATCATAATCCCACAGCTTTTCACCATATTTCTCTACATATTCATCCAGTCTTCTTACCCCTCTGTCTGTCTGTCTATCTCGCACTCTTTTAAGCACCATGTCATTTAATAGGGTTGCTGTGATTCTTCCGCTGCTCTCTCTCTCTATATATATATATATATATATATATATAATCTCTCTCTCTCCCGCGCGTTCTATCATAATCCCAAAGGTCTGCACAATAACACTCTCTTATTCATCCAGTCTCCTTACCTCTCTTTCTCTCTATCTCTCTCAGCATCTTGTCATTTAATAGGGTTGCTATGATTCTACTGCTTCTCTCTCTCTCTCTCTCTCTTGTTGTTTTTTTAATGTCCTGTCTGCCAGGTTTAGGCGCTGCACCAGTGTAGGACGCAGCGTGTTTATATAACTGTTGATCTGCTGCAACCTGTGTCGGGAATGCGCCTAAACTGGGTTAAACTCCTGACAAACATAAACCTGGGTGCGTTGCGTTCTTTTTGTTGTTGTTTTGTGTCCGTCCTATTTCTGCCTCGTTCTGGCATTCTGTATGAGATGACCTCACCTCTTAGTTGACTGACCACCACCCCACATGTATTGAATTTTTTTTTAAAAATAGTATAATTTGAAAAGGTATTGAATGTCAAAAGAAATATTTAGTAGTCCCACTTCTACTCCATATCATCAAGTTTTAGGGGGGGGGGGGGAGGCGCATTTTCATACTCCAAATAGTTGACACCAGATGGACGCCTTTGTGGTGTTTAAATTGAAACAAAAAAATAAATATTTTTTTACTGTAACTGTCAGTGTGTTTATGTGTTGACGCCTTGTAAACGGAGTCTCCACGCCCCTGCTGTAGTTGAAAGTAGAGGCCGACTGAAACCAAATTTTAGGTTCCTGCTTAAAGCAAAATCATGCCGTAAGTTATAAATTGACTTTCGGTCGTAACCGAAAGCGAAAGTTTCATTACACCTTCGGCCGAAACCGAAAGATAAAACGGAATTTACCAAACAAAAGATTTTAAAAGACTGCACATTTTTGTTGCATATAGAAAAGTAATAGACGCAACCATCGCGTTGCAGTCCGAGTTTTCAAAGTTAAAATAGATATTCAGCCTATGACCGAAAGTCAATATCAATTTCGGCCGAAACCACGCCGATATTCGGTCGGCCTCTAGTCGAAAGTTGGATGAGTAGATGATTTGCAGGATCATTTATAAGATAAATTGTTTCTTTTTTACAAGCATTATTAAAAGCTTTTAGTAATCAATTTAGTTAAAATATATCCATTAAAAAATCATTAAGGTTTAGTTTAAATTAGCGTTATATGGAAATATTAATTAGCGTTTTTCATTTTCAAAATGTTGTTAATGTAATATCTTCATTAAAAGCAGCGTAAGGCTTGGCGATGGATGATTCAATTAGAAAACTACCGGTAAACTTTTCTTAGGCTAGAATTAACCCTTCCCGTACCGACCTACTTTCTATCTATGCTATCTTCAGTCCCGCTATATACGCACCCGGGACTGTAAGGGTTAATATACTTACATTTCGCTCTTCAGTTGTTCATTGATTGATGCCTCCGGCCACCACGGATGAGCGTAGGGCGCAATAATCCACTTTATAGAATGGGCGTCTGGAATAAATAAGATAATATAAATTAGATAACTTCACGCACGTAGAGTAGGGATGGAAGGGGTTAAGACATGTGTGACTATATGTGTGACCAGAGTGGGCGGTGAGGAAATATTTAAGCAATGTGACGTCACCTGAATAGAAATTTGCATCTTTAAATGAAATGTCCACTTTTAAAAAGTCTCAGCCTAATTCAATACATTGTTTATATTGTTTATTGTAATACTTTTACGATGAGGATAATTTTGAATTTATGCCAATATTAATTAAAATGGAAATCATGTTTTTTTTTTGTTTTTTTTTTTCATAGCTTTGGGTGTATTACTTGTAGGGCGCCTGACGTTTCGTGAGAACGTGTGAAGAAGTGGGTGGGTGGGAAGTGGGGGCTAGAAGGGTAAAATTGACCGGAATCGTGTGACGTCATTTATGGACGGCCTCTTAATGTAGCCAATAGTGCTCAAGCCTTAATTAGAGTAAAAAATTTCTAAAAGCAATTATTAGGTCTACACTTGCTATAAAATAACAATTTATGGTCTAATTCCATCAGCTTAGAATTTGTTAACTTTATAGTATTATTAACCTAATATATTAATGAATTCTGAATCATGTGTTGGTGCCTTTGCAGGTAAACCATGACCCGCGGGCCAAATTCAGTTCCCGACAAAGATCAGTGCATGTAACGAAAAGAAAAAAACCTATAATATTTTATTCCTTGCGTTCTTTAACAACCCAAGTCGATCATATTTAGAATGATCATGTCATAAACAAAACAGTCCCGGCTACACGTAGCGTATTGGATATCTCTTACGTCTGCTCCAATGTAACGTTTTAAATCAAAACATTTTCAGACCAAACTTTCTGGGCATATTTGGAAGACATAAAATTGTCACATCTCCAAAAACTCATATTTTCCTTTATCACAAACATACATACATAATTTATGCCAGGATTCTCACAGGATTCATTACTATTTTTAAATGGTATATAAAAAAATATAAAAGAAGAGGGGCAAGAATTGCTAATCGATATTCTGACTTTTACGACCGCAGACAGAAATAGCGTCTGGGAAATGATCTAAACAAAGCAGGCCATCAGACATCTTGGGATAGATCGTAACAATAAAATCGGCGGGAAATCTCCACCCGTCGTTGGGTTTGCTCAATATTTGTATGCTGCGAAATTTTATTGGCGTCAAGGATATGTTGATGGTTCTCATGGGAAAGCGGAAGGGGCGTATCATATGTCTACCAAAGATTAATACCCCCTCCTCCCTCTCCAGAAGGGCCAATAGGTCTAAAGAATCTTATTACATGTATTATATTCACGTCTATGGTCGAAGGAAGCGTGGATGCGCTGGTTGTGTATTTTTTATGTTAAGGCCTATATGTGTATACTTTGGTGTGTTTTGCACACCTATATATATTATTATATATAAAATTGTAATGTTTAAAGCGCTTTTATCCATGCTATGAAATTTAGCATGCTCAGTGCGCTCTTGGTGTGAATTGCAGTGGCAGTTGTATTAGGATGTTAGGCACACAGCCACCAGCCAAAGAGAAAGGTCTTTTAAAAAGACTCTTTTTGTCTCAGATTCTATCAGATTTTAAGGAGTGACTGTGATGAAGAGCGCAGTTCCCTTGATGGCTCATGCTTTGATTTAAGGAGATAGGAAGGAGCAGTGCCCTCTTATACATCTGTAAGTAAGGGACATAATTTTGTGATATATTCTCTTTATCACCTGGAGCCAATGGAGATCACTTTCAATTGGGGACATATGCTTCTTCCTCTACTACCTCGCAATAATGCGCGCCGCAGCTTTCTGCACTCCCTGTAAGCTCTGCAGCTGGTTTTGGGGCAACCCCACAGGCAACTGTTGAAGTAATCCAGCCTTGACTGGATAAGAGAGACTGCTATGGTATATAAATTACATATATTACATTATTAAATAATATATTATTAAATTAAGGCTGAAATAATAATGTTATTTCTAGTTCCATTGTGATTTTTTTAACATGTAATACAACTTTCTTTTATCATACAAAACATTGTAAATAAAAGAACAGATTGATCTGCGTCTAGTTTATAAGCCCTTTTTTTTATACACATACATAATATATATCCAACAACTAGGTTCTGGTTCTCCTTGCATTCATTCACTCTACCTCTGAAAGTCTCATACCCGCGCAAAAAAAAATGCCGTTACTCTGGCGCAGATATTTAATACTCTTGTAGAATAAGAAAAAAAGCGATTAGATTAGCTTTGATCTACACTGGGTTATAGAAATACAAAACCGAGATGAGGAAAATGTGTGTGGGTAGTTGGGGTGCGTTGGTGGGGGGCGAGGGGATAATCAGCATTTTTGTTTTACAAATTCTCTGCTTGTAGCTTTAAGCACCCCATCCACCTTGTCTCGTCTCCCATCTCACACACACACACCAACACACACACCAGCAACTCCTGAACAGTAGCTGTACTAAAGGTCCCGCTGACGGACTACTAATCCCTTCCCAGAGTTCCTCGCCCGACGCCATTGTTGACTTCCTGAGATGGGAGATAACTCAATAAAAAGTGGGGGGGGGGCAAGAAAGGACCAACGAAAAGCTTCGGTAATTACATCACAAGTTAACAACAGGCTAACCTCATTTTGTTTTGTTACTTTGTAAACAGCACGCTTCCTCCTCCTGTCCTCCAATCCCTCTCTCTCTCTTTCATCACTCTCTCTCTCTCTCTCTCTCTCACTCTCCATGACTTTTTCTCTCTTATTTAATACCTCTTTCTGTGTCTCATCACTCTTTCTCTTTTTTTTCTCTCCCTTTCTTTCATCCTGTCTGGTCTCTTGTTTCTACAGATGTTTAATCACATAACACAAAGATTCGCGTCTTTTAAAAAAGAAAACATCTTGAAAGTAATCTAATCATCTGGACCCAGTAAATTGCCACACAGTCCGGAGATTGTCTCCGAGATTAAAAGGGAATTCGCTTCAGCGTTTCGTCTTCTGACCTCAATCTAGAAATAATCGTAAACAAAATTCCCAATTGTTTCGTTAAAAAAAAACACCAACAACGTTACATAATTTGTGTTTTCATTCTCGTATACAGAAGTAGATTATCCGAAGAACAAGGGGAGAAAATGCTGCCCGAATTTTCAATTAATTAACATTGGGATTCGGCATTTCATCTTTTCAGTAATGGTTCTGGAGAAACCAACAAAAGTTGATGGTTAGTGTTTTCAGAGTCTAAGAGAAGATAAGACCATGACTTTTCCTTTTCGTCATGAATTTTTCATCGAAATTGTAGTATTTTAAAAAAAATAATTTTGAGCTAAAGAGTACCATAGGATTATATTGTCAATCTTTTTTTAAAATATATTTTTATTACTGGATATCAAGTCAAATATTTTACAGAAAAATGTCAGTAGTAGCTTTCAGATTTCAGTTTTTTTATCATGACTTCGCCCCACATTTACTCTATCTCGATTTTGTAGTATAAATATTTTGCAGTAAGATAAGATAAGATAAGAATGGGCATTTCTTACAGCGCCTCTGTCCATGCTATTAAGTTAGCATGCTCAGTGCGCTCTTGTTGTGATTTGCAGGTTTGTAGCGGCAGATGTATTAGCCAAAGAGAAAAGCCTTTAAGTTCTTTTTGAAAGATTCTTTTGTCCCAGATTCTATCAGTGTCTGAGATAAACTGTTCCATAGAGAAGGCGCCACTGATTCAAATAAGCGCACTCCCATGCCTACTTCTTTTTGTGTAAAAATTTGTA
Organism: Anisus vortex; assembly: GCA_949126835.1. Classification (NCBI taxonomy): domain Eukaryota; kingdom Metazoa; phylum Mollusca; class Gastropoda; family Planorbidae; genus Anisus; species Anisus vortex. Next base: position 39,486,159 of record OX421497.1, on the reverse strand, counting down.
ACAGTATAAATATGGTACACTATAAATATAGGCCTATTAGAGTATAAATATATTACAGCAAGCCTACAATATATAACAGTATAAATATATATAAGTATAAATATATAACAGCAGTCCTTTTTTTGTGACGCTACGCACCGGTACTGCGTACCGGCAACTTTTTCAATGTGGGGAAAAAATTATTACTTTTCTTGTATTTTGACGGTTATTATTAATTTATTATATTATTAATTTGTTAAAATTGAATTATTTTAAAATGGCGCGCAATAAGAATTAAAATATAAAACGCGAAACTGCTTTAACATTTAGACTATCCATCACTGAGTACCGGCACCTATATTTTTTTTTAAAGCACTGTATAACAGTATAAATATATAACAGTATAAATATATAACAGAATAAATATATAACAGTATAAATATATAACAGTATAAATATATAACATTATAAATATATAACAGTAAAAATATATAACAGTATAAATATATAACAGTATAAATATATAACAGTATAAATATATAAAAGTATAAATATATAACAGTATAAATATATAACAGTATAAATATATAACAGTATAAATATATAACAGTATAAATATATAACAGTATAAATATATAACAGTATAAATATATAACAGTATAAATATATAACAGTATAAATATATAACAGTAAAAATATATAACAGTATACATTTATAACAGTATACATTTATAACAGTATAAATAGAAAAGTATACATATATAACAACAGTTTATATATAACAGTATAAATATATAACAGTATAAATATATAACAGTATAAATATATAACAGTATAAATATATAACAGTATAAATATATAACAGTATAAATATATAACAGTAAAAATATATAACAGTAAAAATATATAACAGTATAAATATATAACAGTATAAATATATAACAGTATAAATATATAAAAGTATAAATATATAACAGTATAAATATATAACAGTATAAATATATAACAGTATAAATATATAACAGTATAAATATATAACAGTATAAATATATAACAGTATAAATATATAACAGTATAAATATATAACAGTAAAAATATATAACAGTATAAATATATAACAGTATAAATATATAACAGTATAAATATATAACAGTATAAATATATAACAGTATAAATATATAACAGTATAAATATATAACAGTATAAATATATAACAGTATAAATATATAACAGTATAAATATATAACAGTATAAATATATAACAGTATAAATATATAACAGTATAAATATATAACAGTATAAATATATAACAGTATAAATATATAAAAGTATAAATATATAACAGTATAAATATATAACAGTATAAATATATAACAGTATAAATATATAACAGTATAAATATATAACAGTATAAATATATAACAGTATAAATATATAACAGTATAAATATATAACAGTAAAAATATATAACAGTAAAAATATATAACAGTATACATTTATAACAGTATACATTTATAACAGTATAAATAGAAAAGTATACATATATAACAACAGTTTATATATAACAGTATAAATATATAACAGTATAAATATATAACAGTATAAATATATAACAGTATAAATATATAACAGTATAAATATATAACAGTATAAATATATAACAGTATAAATATATAACATTATAAATATATAACAGTAAAAATATATAACAGTAAAAATATATAACAGTATAAATATATAACAGTATAAATATATAACAGTATAAATATATAACAGTATAAATATATAACAGTATAAATATATAACAGTATAAATATATAACAGTATAAATATATAACAGTATAAATATATAACAGTATAAATATATAACAGTATAAATATATAACAGTATAAATATATAACAGTATAAATATATAACAGTAAAAATATATAACAGTATAAATATATAACAGTATAAATATATAACAGTATAAATATATAACAGTATAAATATATAACAGTATAAATATATAACAGTATAAATATATAACAGTATAAATATATAACAGTATAAATATATAACAGTATAAATATATAACAGTATAAATATATAACAGTATAAATATATAACAGTATAAATATATAACAGTATAAATATATAACAGTATAAATATATAACAGTATAAATATATAACAGTATAAATATATAACAGTATAAATATACATATACTTGGTGCTTCCGCTGTGCTTACATAAACTCAACAGGTGAGGAGCACTCGTCACTTCCTCCGCACCTCTGCGGTTTCATCACCCATGAGAGAGGCGCGATTTCCCCCTCACCTGACTTATCGAATAGCCAAAAACATCAGCCACCTGTAACCTTCTTTTTTTTATATAGACACCTATTCTTCTAATATTTTTTTTCTTAAAGCTATATTCTTAACTTTAAAAAAGCGTGTGGTCTGAATCTGTGCCGATAAAATCTGGTTAGACTTTTATGAATCATAATATGAGGTTGTAGTTTATTTTAAATTAAACTGACAAAATGTTGTATGTCTAAAAATAGGTCCGCACGTTTATGATTGATAAAAGAAATAACATAACATTCTTTTGGTTTATCCCACCTTGGATTTATCAGATTACTGAGGTCATATCCGGTTGGACCCAGATCTTAAAACGTATTGATCTATTTTTTAAAACTAATTTTGTATCATTAACAGAAGCCCATTATTTATAGAGCAACCGTCCTACGCTAATCTTCTGGTTTTGACCTCTGTCCAGCGATCTGATCGTGGTTGTTAATAATGTTAAGTTGTGGGTTTTTTTCTCACGGGGTCTGGCAACCCATTCCATGGCCAAATGCAAACTGAGAAGAGTAAGAGCTTGTATGAATGTATCTTTGCCTGTATATGGAATAAGAAAATTGTTTTTTTTTTATCAATGTCCTAATAGGTAGTGTATTAAGATATTGTGTGTTAATTCTATGTCAGAATTACTTTCAAATTACTCCCAAATGCCACTGGATCCATACAATTGTGATGTATTGTCTGGTGAGATGTTGGTTAAGTCTAGTACACGGGTCGGCAACCATTTGATGCTAGAGTGCCAAAGTAGTATTTCTAATTCATCCAGCGCGCCAACAGCCTGAAAGTCATACTGCTCTTTTCTTGCAGAAGAGGCTTGAATTGCCAATTTGAAAATCGTTCTACGTGGCAACATTGATGTGGTGGCTACACATGGTGGCAACATTGATGTGGTGGCTACCACTGATCTATAAAAAGAATGGATAGGGCATGGAAGTACAATTCTTGAAAAAATTTCCACCATTTTTTTTCTACTGCACTGATCAATATATATATAATTACCGTGAGTTTGTTTATTTATTTAGATGTTTGTTTCTGCTCTATAAGCTTATTCTCCTATGCCGTTTGACTAATCGGGTTAAAAGTTAAATGTATAAATTGGAAACGTCCTCCAAAATAAAGTTTTATTTTTTCAACAATATTGGTTAATTCGTTAATTTATTTTTTTAAATAAACTTAGACCTATTACTAATCACCGTATGTTAAGGTTATACAATGGGCGCAGTTTACAAATGATGTCCCTTTGAAATGATATCAAATTTAGTGTGTATTCGCGACCGGGTTTTTCCGTATTGCGAAATATTGCTGTTAACTTTTTTTATTATTAACTTTTGTTATTGTTTGGTATTTGTTTTCTTTTGATCGTATTATGGTTAGTTTTATATTATTAATAAGAAGTCAAAAGCTTGACAGCAACAATCCATTTGCATGTTGTGTAAAATGGCAGCAACATAGATTCCGTTCCGATCAGTGCTTTTCTTCACTTTTCTCTAACCAATTTATTAAGAAGGCGCAATCCATTCTTTTTATAGATCAGTGGGTGGCTACCCATGGTGGCAACATTGGTGTGTGCTGACTACCCATGGTGACATCTTTATATCGATGAAAGAGATAGGATAATAATGTCTACTCCAAATAGAGAAAGAGAGAGAGAGGTGAAAAAAGTGAGATTGAGGAGGCAGATTGAGAGAGAGAGAGAGAGAGGAATTGAGTGAAAGGGGAGCGTGATTATGAGATAGAAAGTTATGAATGAAGTATGAAGCCATGAATGAAGGCGAAAGAGACTCAATATGTTTTATGGTGGCGAGAATATTATAGACCTCTTCTAGAAAATAATACTCACAGCTGATAACGTAAACCCTCGGAGGTGTTGCATTTTACGATCTATCCCCAACACACATTTATAACACTTCTAACCTCGTGGCTTCTGGCAAAGATCCTCCGACGTTTAACCTATATTCCTAATGAAACAGAAAATTGTACATTAGTTGTATATAAGTTGTTAGATTTGTTTAAAAATAATACATATAGTTCACCGTATAGTTTACCGAAGCACGATTTTAGCTCACGGCATCCTAATGGTTCTTACGTATAAAATCCTCTTCACCCAGTAGCATTGTTTCTAGGCTAGGATTTGTTCCCGGCGCTGGAGGTTGTCCCTGAGTCTACCCAGCTCTGATGGGTACCTGAAATTAGTAGGGATAAAGTAAAAGCGGCTGGGCATTGTTTTGGCCACACACACACCCTAGTAAGACGCTGTCACAGAAACTGGTGAACGCTGCTTCACGGGGCCTATGAACATTTGGGTTTTACGTCAAAGGTGGAACACATAGTTCTGTGAATTTCATTCATTCGATCTGAAACGAATTGCAACATTTTATTTATAAAATATTAAATTTCATAATATAAAAGTTGTTGTTTTTTCTTCTTAGAAAATCCCCTCCTCTCCCCAATTAAATGCAATGCTAACTTCACATTAGCTTTAAATGATACGCCTGAAAAACGGCCTGCGGATCTAAAGAAAAGCAAAATACGATGCACTGACATGTATAGAAAAACGTTATTGATCTACTCAAGTCTTAGCTGTCAACATTTTTCTTTTCCATGGTTCAGTGATAACGATCTGATGTTAGTGACTGAGTGTGTGTTTCTGTCTGTGTGTTATAATTTTTTTTTATTCTTACGAATTTTTTAAGGGTCTATCTATCTATATTGTCAGTAAATCACATACTTTACATCAGTGGTCGGCAACCAACGGCACGCGTGCCAGATTTGTCAAGCAGAGTGATTTTCACTGACACGCGGAAGACCCGCAAAAAGGACAATTCAAGCCTTTAAAAAAATAGAGCAGTATGACTTTACAGTGACGTAGCTATGGATCTGGGGCCAGGGGGGCTTGACCTCTTTAGGGGCCCCTGCAAAATAAAATTTCGGACAATCTTTGGGGGCCCCTGCAAAAAAAATTTTTTAGGACACTCCTATGGGGGCCCCCCTTAAGTAGAGTCCCGGGGGACTTTCGAATTAGGACCCCCCCCCTCCCCATAAATAAACCACTATGACTTTATGACTGTTGGCACGCTGAATGAATTAGAAATCCTACCTAGGCAGGATATCAAAAGGTTGCCGACCCCTGCTTTACATCACTTAAAACTCATATCAACATACACGACTAGGCTGATATGCGTCGGGCATTATTATCTTCTACTTTATTATTGCGTCTGCACAAAATTGGATGAGATGACCATGACTAACAGGTAAAAAAAATAAACGGATTTTGTTCAGTACAACCGTTTAACGTTATATGTCCGTTGGTCTGATTGTATAGAGACATTAAACAGACATGGGCCAGAGTAGTTCAAAGTTTCAGATAGTTACACGGGAAATCCAGTCTATTTCAGATAGTGGCACAGGAAATCAAATATATTCCAGACAGTGATACGGGAGATCCAGTCTGTTTCAGATGGTGACAAATGAAATCAATTCCCATTTTATTATGTTTTACCGAAAGTTTCAACTTATCAAAGACATTAAAGGAACTGTCCCGTGCTAGACTTGAAATAATTTCACACAAATTCATTCTCTGCTTTTTTCTTCCATTTACCAATCTGCAGAGCTGTTTGCTCTCTTTCGACAGTGCCAGACAAACAGTGCTATGTCTTTTGTCGCTTTTCTATACTTCTGTCTAGTTCGTTGGTAACGGGAATATAAAGAGGAAATAATGTATACCTGATGTCGATAAGTCTGGGGTTTGAAAATAAACCACACAGCAAATACACAGAATAAATAAAGCCTTTTACAAATACAACTTACAATACATATATATAAAGATACGTTTTTTTTTTCATTGTGAGCTATAACTATTAGTAACCTAGCAACATAAATCCAGGCAAATACATGATCAAGTTCTTTACGTAAAAACGTGTTTTCTAACGTAAGCACTTGTGCTTATCCCAAGTGGTTGGCGCCAAACATGTTGTGTGCAATATTTACAAGTCTCTGCTGTATGTTGTTTAGAATAGTTCTTCTATGTCGTCACTGGAGTTTAGCTCATGAGAGCTAATTAGCTCTTCCTATTAACAGTTTGGTTCGTTGCTAAAGTACATTTGTTATGCAACTTTTTAATTACCCAAAATCAAAGACGCGTGCAGCGAAGACCATCGTAATTACGTACTTACGACGGTCTTGGTGCAGCACACTCAAACAAATAATAATAAGTGCATGATATATAATAATTATAAATCTTCACTTATCTCATATTTGAACGTTGGCAATTTCCTTCAAATGTTTCTTTTATACGTCCTCAAGAACTAATACTTGGTATAAAACAGAAACGGCAGTAGTAATGTATCCCCTGGTACACCAAAATATTATTGGATATATCCACTGCTCTATAAAAAGAAAGGATTGCGCCGCCATAATAAATTTTAATATGTCTGTGCATATTGAGGCCATAATTGATTACACTATTCTCATTATTCACTTATCTATATAAGAGAGTTAAAGGAATAAATCACCTATAATTAGAACAAATCTATTACGATTAAAGGGAAGTCTAAGTCACTTGAAATGTATTTACAGGTCAGTGTTTTGGAAATCTAATTCTATAGATAAGTGAAAGTCAAGTGAAAGCCTATTGATTTTGGCTTCAATAATATACAGTTTCCGGGTCCAATCCATTCTTTTTTTTATAGATCAGTGGGTATATCGGATATTAACCGTTTAAATGGTACACGTCACAAAACAATTAATTGCACACAAAAGCTGTCGAGAGTATATTTTTTTCTTTTACTTTAAAAAAAACACCCACCTCTGATGTCGTCATCAAAATCTGTGCTCCGTGTGTTTCCACCAGTAAGCATAGGTCTACATACAAACAAAAGTAACATTGAAAAATTACGTAAGATCAAATGTTCCACCCCCCCCCCCTTACCCTTGGGGCTCCCCTATAGCCCCCCCCCCCACACACACACACATACACGCCTCACAAGGCACCCTTACACACATCCTCAATTCATTTGTCTTTTTCTTTCTTTATATAATTGAACAAGCTAAATTACCCGGCGTTGCCCGAAGGGAAAACAACAGGCTTGTATAAGCTACTGATACATTTTCATCAAC